>CM076574.1:935857317-936507807 GCA_034641835.2 Pinus albicaulis | reverse complement strand
TGTTGTGGATGATTTTGTCACCCCCCTAGAGACAGCCTAGAGTTGCCATAGACCAGTGCCTAGGACATCTTAATATAGCAAGGAGCCCTTTTAGTTTGGGTTGTCAGTCCAAGAACTCGCTTACTATCTCTTGTTCTAAACAAGGAAATTAGTTTTGAATGGAACCAATCTCTCTCAGAAGCTAGTACAAAGACAAGAACAATGTAGGAACATTCTGTAAAACTTCAGCATGAAAGCATCAGACAGTTAAGAGACCGCTTACTGTAAAGAGGGCTGATTTAAATAATATATCACAGAAATCAGATATCAAGAAGTGAGTGCAGTGAGGAAACATAAGAAGATATTAGCTGGCATGAGACTGATACCCAGATACACAACAGAACCATATAAGGGCGCACCAATTTACGAATCCTTATATGACAATGGCGTTTTAAAAGCACCCTCCTCAAGCAACTAATATAGCAGAAAATATGGAAAGAGTGAACATGGAACAGTATACCATGACTAGGCCTATTTAAAGTGCTTGACTAATTCCAGAAAGGGCACCACTTAAGATGAATCCTTACTGCAAACTAGTGAGCCACTCGCATTCTAGAACATGATACAAGAAGATAAATTGTAAGAAATGAGATAATGCATTAACACATAAGAGAAATTACATACTGTGAGATACCAAAGACCAGAATCCTCAATACAGTTATAACCCCTCCTCACTGAGACCCTACGGGCTCTGAAACTTCATACAAAAGTATTACAAAATGTATACAGAAGTCTTCTCGCTGCACCATTTGCTGACAGGGTCTGGAACCCTTCAAAAATCTTATTTCTCAGTATTTATAGAGAAGACAGAAACTTCTAGAGGAGGAGGGAGACGAGGCACAATTAATGACTCGGTTTGAACCAAAATGGCGGAAAACATTCGCGCCTTCTCTATGAATGACTGACTATAAATGAATATACCTAAAAGTCTATCTAAAGAAATAAATGTTGGGGGATAAAAATCTCTTTATATACAAGACAGAAATAATAAAATATATACAATATGTTGCCCGCGGCTGAGGAAAATCTGCTGCCGTAAGAGATTTGAAATAATCTGCATTGTTGTACTGTACTCTCGGCCCTTGGCTATGGATTTGAATCCTGGATCTTTAATGCGGGGCGAATTTATCTGGAGAGTTCTGAGAATTCATATCTATGTATTCTTTAATGGCGGTCACCTCTCCCACCTACCCTCGGCTTCTTTCTTTAATTTCGCCAGTTAGAATATGTCCTTTGGTATGCTTCAGATCTTTGCAATGGGGGGTGGCAAGTTAAAGCGCCAACTAAGTCGTTTTAAAACCTGCAAAACCCACAGAACATTAGAGAAAATTGACTCGGTGACAGGGGGTGTGGATGCGACAGCGGCCATGGAATCGGTGATACGGACTAGGCGAAATGTTGAGACGATGCAGGGTGACAGGAAACGCATAAAAATAATGGATAAATGGAGGGTAACAATGCAGAATACAATGGAGCGATGACGAACGAACGGGGCAAAGGTTCATAAAATACGACACGTCACCAGAACATATGAATGGTGGAGGAGGAACACGGCGTACACTTGTGAATAATGATGACACGACCACAGGAGGTGGGACCCAAATCGGAAATCGGAATCGGAAAGTGGAGCGGGGAGACAGGGGTGGCACATTTTAGAAGTTCCGATTGCGATTGAGGGCAGGATCGCGATTGACCCAGGACCGTTCGATCTCAGAACAAGATCAACGGCTGCACTTGTATCGGAGGGTAATAAATCGGCGGGTCATGAAATACTGACGGTCTGTTGCGCGCGGGCCCTCCGTATAAGTTAATTTCCGCGTCGTTGATTTAAGCCAGATCGGACGGCCAGCATTGCGCCCGATCGTTAAGACAATAAGCCCCTTCTTGCTTTGAATTATGGTTTTCAGACCCGGGTCTTATGGAAGTCGAAGCGGGAGGGAGTCAGACCCTTAAGGAATCGGCCCGGTTATTTAAATTTGGGTTTTGAACTATTGTGAAGCAGATTTTCGGGCGGAGATAGTAATGTCAAGCAGAGTCATGGGATTTTAGGCCACGGCAGAGGTTAAAAATGGATTTGAATGAGATAGCGGAGCAAACTTCACAGGCAGGGGCAAATATGTACAACATCGGCTCCATCTGGGGACGACATGTTCATCCTCGGGCATGTCGAGAACACGCAGACCATTAAACATTTTATCTTATTTTTCAATTCCCCTGCGCTCTTACTTCAAGTAATGATCAGCATTATTTTCCTTTATAAAAAAAAAGTAGAAACAAACTATATACAATATATACAATCAGGTGTTCTCAGCCTGGGTCAGAATTGAAAATAAGGCTTGAGGAACTGGCCATTCACGGGTGCATCCAAAAAATCACCCTGTAGATTTTCTAAAGTAAAGGTGTTGTTTCTTCCCAGCTCCACTATTTTGAATGGCCCGAACCACAATGGATCAAATTTAGCATGCTTGCCCTTTACGGCTCTGCGAACATCCCATCTAAGAACCAGGTCTCCCACTTGAAAATTCCTATCCTTTGCGTGGCGATCAAAGACATTCTTCATTTTCTCCTGGTATTCTATCAATCTCTGACCTACCTAGTTCCTTGTTTCCTCCAATTCTACCAACTGATTAATTCTTTGGATCATATCATCTGGTTCTTCCTGGCTTTCCTGCATAAAACGTGCCACTGGCAATGCCAATTGCAAAGGAAACACTGCAGCCCGCCCATACACCAGCTCGTAGGGTGACTTCCCTGTTGCTCTCTTACTGGTTATCCTATTTGCCCATAGGGCAAACTTTAATTGAGAGTCCCAGTTTTTCTGATTTTCAGCTATTGTCTTCTTAAGGGCTCTCACCAGGGTTTTATTAGATGACTCTGCTAGACCATTTCCCTGTGGATAGTATGCGGTTGAATGAGTCAGAATGATGTTATATCTTTGGCAGAATTTTACGAACCTGGCAGACTTGAAAGCCTGTGCATTGTCCGTTACAATTCTTGCAGGACAGCCAAACCTAGATATGATATTATCTTCTATAAAATTCATTATTACAGCATCTGTAGCATTCCTGGTAGGTATAGCCTCCACCCATTTCGTAAAATAATCTGTGGCTGTCAATATCCATTTATGTTGCCACTTGATGGGGGATGTATCTCTCCTATAAAGTCTAATCCCCATTTCTGAAATGGTTCATTTACATGAATAGGGATCAAGGGAAATGCTGCTAATTTCTGCCTTTCTGCAAATCCTTGGCATTTGTCACACGATCTGACCCAAGCAAAAGTATCTGAATACAGTTTTGGCCAGTAAAAACCAGCCTTCAAGATTTTGTGAGTTGTAGCCCTCCAGCTGTAATGTCCTCCGCATATCCCCTCATGAAATTCTGTCATTACATTTTGCACTTCATTTTCTGTGAGGCATAGAAGTAATATGCCTAGAGGGTCTCTCCAATAGAGCTGTCCATTGGCAATTGCATACTTCTGAGATTTCATCCTTACAGCTCTGTATTTCACTTTGTCACAGCCAAGGGGACAGCTGAGTGTTAACAAATATTCAACTATTTCTTTGTACCAAGGACTAGTTAGATATTTCACATGTATCTTTTGAGTAGCCATCTCCAGTCCTTGCTGCTCTTCTTCTTTTTCTGATTCTTCATTTGCTATCACAGACAGATTAATGCCCAAAGCTTGATGATTTGATTCAGATAACATCTTGGCAAGTCCCTGTCCTTTCACCAGCTTAGTAGGCCTTTTATCCAAATCATACTCTTGGATTTTTGCAATCCATCGTCCCCTCCTACCTTCGTTGTCTCCCTGAACCAGAATGTCTTTGACTGCCGCGGTAGGGACATAAGCTGTAATGTGAGACTGCAAAACATAAACTCTGAAAGCCTTAAGGGACTTTACCAGGGCGTATGCCTGCTTCTCCAGTATATTATATTTCAATTCAGCATCATAAAGCACTTGACTAAAGAAAGCTATGGGCTGTTCATATCCCTCTTCATTTTTCTGCAATAGCACTCCAGCAATGGTATGAGGTGAAGCAAATGAGAAAATCATAAATGGTTTTTTGTCATCTGGCCCTTCTAGCACAAGAGCTTCAGCAAATGCCCGTTTTATCCTTGTGAATGCATCTCTAGACTCCTGGGACCATTTTACCTCATTTTCCTTTTTCAACATATTGGTTATGTGCCTAACTATCTCTGCATAGTTAGGGATAAATCTTCTCAAGAAATTAATTCAGCCTAAAAACACCTGTATTTCTTTCTTATTTCTTGGCAAAGGAATGCTGTTTATCACTTCAATTCTCTTAGGATCAATTTTCACACCATCTTTAGTCACGATATGCCCTAAGAGTTTTCCCTCATCTAATGCAAACAAAGATTTTTGGGGGCTAAGAGAAAGGCCATACCTTTTGCATTTCTCAAAAGTTCTTCTCAAATGTTCAATATGCTCATCATCATTCTTTGAGAATACTGTGATGTCATCAAGATACACCACCAAGAACTTGTCCTGTTCTCCGACAAAGGCTATGTCCATTGCCCTCTAGAAAGTAGCTACTGCGTTGATTAATCCAAATGGCATCCTAGCATACATAAAGGTTCCCCATGGTGTAGTGAATGCAGTCTTCTTCTGATCTTCTGGGAACATAGCTACTTGATTGTAGCCTGAAAATCCATCCATCATTGACATTCTGGATGCTCCCACTACTTTCTGCAGGATGTGGTCCATTTTAGGCAGCGGATAATTATCCTTGAGAGATGCTCTATTCAAATTCCTGAAGTCCACGCACAGCCTTATTTCTCCATTCTTCTTTCTAACAGGAACAAGGTTCGCTATCCATTCTGAGTACCTCAGGGGCACAATTATTTTAGCCTTCAACAATTTTTTAATTTCCTTTTCAATGGAGGGAAGAAGCAGAGGATTAATCTGCCTGAGCTTCTGTTTGTATGGCTTTGCATCCTCCCTCAATGGAATCTTATGTTGTATTATATTTACATCAAAAGTTTTTAGGTCCTGATAAGACCAGGCAAAAACATCTTTATAAGACTGAAATAATTTCAAATACTTTTCTTTGTATTCTTCTGGGACTCTTTTAGATAATTTTACAATTTTGGGATCAGTATGAGTACCCAGATTCAAATCTCCCACTTGATCTTCTTCTGTCGCTTTGCTTGGCTGCAATGGAATGTCACATTTGTTAAATAATCTTTCTAGAGGCACCAGACCTCTGGGTATAACATTTCCTTTCAGCTGCAGCACTCTGTTCCCTACTATGTTCTCCTCCCATTTATTTTCTGCAATATTTTCAACTTCCTCTTCCTCATCATCATCGATTTCCATATTTGTGAATTCTCCCATTGTCTCCATAAATATTTTCATTTGTTCATCATCTTCGAATACCTGCCAATGCTTTATATTATCTGGAATGGATGGCCTGTACCGTACCTCCACTTCATATCTTAAAAGCGGATTCTGAGGAGGATGAAAGGTACTGGCAGCTACAGCGAGGGAGTCTGCTATTCTGTTTTGCTCCCGGGGCAAGAACTGTATGTTAAATGCTGAGAAGAAATTTTCTATCATGTCCCATACTTCGTTTCTATATGCCCTGAGCCGTGGATGCTTAGTTTGACATTCATTTTTGATCTGCCTTACGACCAGCTCAGAGTCTCCAAGCACTTTTAGACACTGGATGCCCATATTCTTGGCTGTCTGCAGCCCTAGTAATAGTGCTTCATATTCAGCTACATTGTTTGTAGCCTCATATTCCAGTTTAAAAGACAGTGGCACCCATTTTCCTGCAGGGGAAATTAACAACACCCCAGCTCCATTACCTTCCCTGGAGTTTGCCCCATCAAAATGCAAAGTCCAAATTTCCGATTCCTGACTTTCTTTAGGCTGCTCAGCTTGAATTTGACCAAAAAGGGACTCACGTGCATAATTCTGATTTTCTTCTAACATGAAACAGGAAAAGTCTCCCTCTTTGTTATAGACTGGGGAATTATCTGAGCAGTCAACCTTGGTTACCATTTTAACAAATTGAGTCTCCCTGTACAACCTCCTTTCTTGACCTCCAAAGACTGGGACAATAGCATATGTTAAATCCAACTTGATTGATCCCCCAATCTTGGTACCCCAGGACCTTGACAGTAGCATGCCAAAGTAGGCTGGGATATCAGCCACCACAATGTCCATGACCACACTTTTTGCTGGGATTTGAGCTAAATTGACCACTAAATCTTTAATCATTCCCAAGCATTTAACCCTTTTAGAATCAAATGAATATAAATCTTTATATGGTCTTGTAATTTGCAGCCCTAGTTGCTCCATGACAGACAAAGGCATAAGATTATGGGAAGCCCCAGAATCTAACATACAATTGTGTAGCAGCAGGTCATGAACGACTAGGGACACATAAAAGGGAGGAGTAGAAGGGTCTATTTCCTCGACGTGTGGGCCAAAGACTACCATTGGTCTTTCTTCTTGAAGATTTAAGCTATCCGGTGCAATTGGTATTTCAGGAGGGAGTATGAAAGAGGTAACTTGAGACTGATATACAGGTTGTTTCAATAACTCAGTCAGAGGGACAGGAATCTTAATCTTCTCAAGCTCTTTTTGCAAATTAAAAGCAGATGTGGGCTTTTCTATCACTATTTCTTTGGACCCCTTATCTTCGACTGAAGTTTTGACTTCTTTTGACACTGGCTCAGCATTAGGAGGACTGACTATTTTAGAAGGAGAGGGAATCTGATCATTAGACTGCAAGGGATTATTTAGGAGATTCTTACCTTTCTCTATACATCTCTTTGCTGCTGATTCCTTCTGAGCAGATGCTTCTTTGTGAGGTGGTTCTTCTTCTTGCTCCTGAGTTCTGGTCCTCTTCCTTGAGGATCTGAGGTCATATTTGACGTTGAATTGTGCTTCCATGAAATCAGCAAATTGCTTGCAGTAATGGTTAATCTCTGCTTCTTCATCTTCCTCTTGCAGGGGGCACTCCATGTCATCATTATTCAAAAAAGCTAGATTTGAATCTTCTAATCCGTAAGCTGTATCTCCAGTGGGGTCATCTGCTGGCCCTTCAAGGTACAAGGGATGAGGCACCTGATCTTGCTGTTCTTTCGCTTCCCTTGGCAATATCTGCAAGGGAGGCTTTCTATACTGAGGATTATATCCTCTGTTTGGAGCGTTATAATAGTTCTTGGGAGCTGCGTGCTTAGCTTCCAGTTCTAGCTTGACCATCCTCTTTATCATTTTTCTTATCTCATCCATTTTATTTGAATCCTTTTCTTGATTAGAGGTAGAAACCTCTTCTTTGCCCTTTCTTCTGGTTTTCTATTCAATTTTTCCTTTTAACTTCCCAGTGGCAGCAAAATTTGCCTCCAACTCTAGAGCATCTGTTTGAGCATCATCCAGTGTGACAGGCATTCTTTCCCGCAGAGAGAAACCGAAATCGGAATCAAAAGCTGCTATAAAAACAATTTTGGCAGCGGCTTGTTGAGGTTTCATATTAGCAGGAAGGTTCAGATATAATTTATTAAACCTTTTGATAAATTCTACCACCCCCTCGTTATGTTTCTTCTTTAGTGTATTAAACTCAACGAGGCTCTGCCCGTGATCTTTCTTTTCTCCCCACTTCCTGAGTAAAGCGTTCTCCATCTGGTCCCAGGTGGTGATTGAATGGTTTGCCAATGTCTTGAACCATTTTCGGGCTTCACCTTCCAAGGATTGCACGAACAACCTCAGGACCACATCCAGATGTTCAACATTTAAGTTCTCTGCAAAAGAGCAGAAGGTCTCGAGGTGCTTCTGAGCATCAACTTTGTTCTCACCATTAAATCTTGGAAAAATCTTCAAGTAATCTTGTGGCATGTCATTTAGCACTTGGGGCAAGGCCAGAGGAGCATATTTATTTAATAGAAAGGCAGGAACATTGGCCATTGGAGGAGGTGGGGGTTGCACAACAATTTGAGATACAGATGAAGGGAGAGGAGCAGGAGGAAGTGGAGTATGAATAACAATGGGAATATATTGCACAGAAGCCTGAGGTGTAGATGGGAATAACTCACGGTTAACAACAACTACTTATGTGACCTCTTTAATTTCTTCAGCCTCGAAAGTAGGATGAGATTCTCCTACAATCCAGGTATTTCCTCTACGTGGAGTTTCTGAGTAAAACTCGGGTTTTTCTGTTCTAACTTCTTGAGAAGAAGAGGGCGGAAGATCTTCCACGGAATATTCAGGATTTTCGGGACGAACTGACTTCTTCTCTTTCCAACCTCTTTTATGAATGATCTTCTCTGCGTCGGACACGGGTGTTTTCGGCTGTGAAGTATCCGACCTTAGATGGGGCTTCCGGGAAGCCAGGATTTCCAATCAAACTTATTAAACAAAGACCAGTGGAGTCGCCAAGGTGAGAAATATGCAACTCTTCAGCTCTCTGTGCTCACCTGATTAGAGAGTGAAAATGAGATGTTGAACCCAGGGAAACAGATATTCTTGAATTCGTTCCCCGGCAACGGCGCCAGAAAGATGTTGTGGATGATTTTGTCACCCCCCTAGAGACAGCCTAGAGTTGCCATAGACCAGTGCCTAGGACATCTTAATATAGCAAGGAGCCCTTTTAGTTTGGGTTGTCAGTCCAAGAACTCGCTTACTATCTCTTGTTATAAACAAGGAAATTAGTTTTGAATGGGACCAATCTCTCTCAGAAGCTAGTACAAAGATAAGAATAATGTAGGAACATCATGTAAAACTTCAGCACGAAAGCATCAGACAGTTAAGAGACCGCTTACTGTAAAGAGGGCCGATTCAAATAATATATCACAGAAATCAAATATCAGGAAGTGAGCGTAGTTGAGGTAAACATAGGAGGACATTAGCCGTGCATGAGACCATACCCGACATAACAACCACATAAGGGCTGTCTACTTACTTAATCCTTATATGACAAAATGGCGTTTAAAGCACCTCAAGCAACTCCTGATAGCAAGAAATATGGAGAGAGTGAACATGGAACAAAGATATCAAGACTAGGCTTCTTTATTGAAAAGTGGCCAAAATTAATCTCTTGGAAAGGGCACCACTTAAAATGAATCCTTACCGGTCACTAGTGAGCTACTCGCATTCTAGAACATGATACCAGAAGATAAATTGTAAGAAATGAGATAAGGTATTAACACATAAGAGAAATTACATACTATGAGATACCAAAGACCAGAATCCTCAATACAGTTATAACCCCTCCTCACTGAGACCCTACGGGCTCTGAAACTTCATACAGAAGTATTACAAAATGTATACAGAAGTCTTCTCGCTGCACCATTTGCTGACAGAAGTCTGGAACCCTTCAAAAATCTTATTTCTCAGTATTTATAGAGAAGACAAAAACTTCTAGAGGAGGAGGGAGACGAGGCACAATTAATGACTCGGTTTGAACCAAAATGGCGGAAAACATTCACGCCTTCTCTATGAATGACTGACTATAAATGAATATACCTAACAGTCTATCTAAAGAAATAAATGTTGGGGGATAAAAATCTCTTTATATACAAGACAGAAATAATAAAATATATACAATATGTTGCCCGCGGCTGAGGAAAATCTGTTGCCGTAAGAGATTTGAAATAATCTGCATTGCTGTACTGTACTCTCGGCCCTTGGCTATGGATTTGAATCCTGGATCTTTAATGTGGGGCGAATTTATCTGGAGAGTTCTGAGAATTCATATATATGTCTTCTTTAATGGCGGTCACCTCTCCCACCTACCCTCGGCTTCTTTCTTTAATTTCGCCAGTTAGAATATGTCCTTTGGTATGCTTCAGATCTTTGCAATGGGGGGTGGCAAGTTAAAGCGCCAACTAAGTCGTTTTAAAACCTGCAAAACCCACAGAACATTAGAGAAAATTGACTCGGTGACAGGGGGTGTGGATGCGACAGCGGCCATGGAATCGGTGATACGGACTAGGCGAAATGTTGAGACGATGCAGGGTGACAGGAAACGCATAAAAATAATGGATAAATGGAGGGTAACAATGCAGAATACAATGGAGCGATGACGAACGAACGGGGCAAAGGTTCATAAAATACGACACGTCACCAGAACATATGAATGGTGGAGGAGGAACACGGCGTACACTTGTGAATAATGATGACACGACCACAGGAGGTGGGACCCAAATCGGAAATCGGAATCGGAAAGTGGAGCGGGGAGACAGGGGTGGCACATTTTAGAAGTTCCGATTGCGATTGAGGGCAGGATCGCGATTGACCCAGGACCGTTCGATCTCAGAACAAGATCAACGGCTGCACTTGCATCGGAGGGTAATAAATCGGCGGGTCATGAAATACTGACGGTCTGTTGCGCGCGGGCCCTCCGTATAAGTTAATTGCCGCGCCGTTGATTTAAGCCAGATCGGACGGCCAGCATTGCACCCGATCGTTAAGACAATAAGCCCCTTCTTGCTTTGAATTATGGTTTTCAGACCCGGGTCTTATGGAAGTCGAAGCGGGAGGGAGTCAGACCCTTAAGGAATCGGCCCGGTTATTTAAATTTGGGTTTTGAACTATTGTGAAGCAGATTTTTGGGCAGAGATAGTAATGTCAAGCAGGGTCATGGGATTTTAGGCCACGGCAGAGGTTAAAAATGGATTTGAATGAGATAGCAGAGCAAACTTCACAGGCAGGGGCAAATATGTACAACAGTTAAGAATCTCCAAGTAGAATTCCCAAATTATGCTCCGTATGTCTAAAAATAGACATAGTCTAAAAATAGACTTTGCGCCAGAATTTGCCTGCGGGCCCACTTAGTGAAGGCGACTTCATTTCACTAAGCTCCATCATCTTGCTGCATTCTCAACATCTCTTTGGCATACTTGCCTTTAGAAACAAAAAGTTCACTACCCTGCTTCCATATTTCCAAACCAAGGAAATAATGAAGGAGTCCCATGTCCTTCATTTCAAAATCCCTTGCAAGATCCTCCTTGCATGAGTGTATCAACTGCTCATCACCAGTCAAAATTAGATCATCAACATAAAGTACAATTATCAATAGCTTACCCTCAACCACAATCTAGTACAGGTTTGCATCAGCTTCACTTTTGGTGAATCCCAGTTTGGTGAAATAGCTTTCAACCTGAGTGTACCAAGCACGAGGTGCTTGCTTCAACCCATACATTGCTCTCTTGAGGCGACACATATGCAACTTACTGTCAAAGATCTCGAAACCTTTTGGCTACTATATGTACACTTATTCCTCAATAAATCTATTGAGAAATGCAATTTTCACATCCTTCTGATGAATGAACCACCCCATCTGCGCTAAGAGTGTAAGGATAGATCTAATGGAAGAGTAAATTGCAATTGGTGAAAAATTCTCATTATATTCGATCCCCTAAATCTATGAGAACCTCCGAACCACAAATATGGCCTTGTACTTCTCCACACTCCCATCAACAGCTTGCTTTACCTTGTAGATCCATATATGTCCAACCACTGATTTACCGATTGGTCTTGCGACAATATCCCATGCACTGTTCTTAACAATGGAGTCATACTCCTCCACCATTACATCAACCCAAATTGGTTGCTGCATTGCCTCTTGAAAGGAAGATGGTTATGTTACAATACACTTGCTCATAAGAGCCATGTATCTAGTAAACTTGTCTCGACACTGCCTTTGTTTGCGTAGTGAAGTAGGGACTTCTACATTCTCTGCTACATCAAGTCTCAATATATCAACTTTTGTGGTGTGCCTTCTACCATTTATGACGGATGGCTCTCCATGAGTGTTTTCTACCACTCCATTATCCTCCGCATGTGGCTGCTCCACATCTTGAGGTTCATTCTTTGGAACCAAGAGTTCCTCCTCTACATGCAAATCCAACTCCCTCTCAAGGGACAATCACATGGCTTTCTCCTCATCAATTTTATATCCCGTCGCACAACAATCATTATTTTGTTTGGAAAATAAACCTGATAGTTGTGGGGAGTTTCAATGTACCCCACAAAAATCCCTATCTCAGGTGTTGGTTCGAGCTTCTTCTTGGCGTCTTTGGTCACATGCACATAAACAGATGAGCCAAAAATCTTAAAATGTGAAACATCAGGTTTCTTACCAGTAAAAGCCTCTTCTGGTGTATTCATGCCAAATATCCTATGAGGACAACGATTCTGCAAAAATACCGTTGTGTTGCATGCCTCTTCCCATAGATGCATCGGTAGGCCCTGATCATGCAACATCGCTCTTGCTGCACCCACAATTGTTTTGTTCTTTCTCTCAGCGATCCCATTCTACTTTGGGTTATGAGGCGCTATCAGTTGCTCCGAATTCCTTATTTGCTGTAGAATTTCTTGAATTAATTGGAGATGTACTCACCACCATTATCGCTCTTAAGAGTCTTCACATGATTCTTCATGTATTTCTCCACCAATGCTTTGAACTCAAGAAACTTTGAGAACTTTTGGTCTTTCTTCTGCATGAAGTAGATCTAGCACTTTCGAGAAAAGTCATCAACAAATATCACATAGTACTTATGATTTGCTGTCGAAGCAACAAAGAATGGTCCACACACGTCTGAGTGAACTCTCTCAAGGATTCCGGAGGCTCAGTTCTCCTTCTCATGAAAGGTGGCCTTTACATATTTTCCCACAGTACATCCCTTGCATGTGTTTGACTGTGCAAGTGTACCCTTGGGAAGACTTGTAGAAATATGCTGCATGATTTTTAAGGCTCCATGGTGAAGATGGCCCAATCTCCTGTGCCATAACTCACCCTCATCCTGGCTCACCACTTTGTCCAACTTACCCATCAATGCTGCACAACCATCTACATCAAGTTTATATATATTCTTTACTTGAATCCAAATATTCTTGGCTTGTCCTGTTGTTTTGTGTCATAGGAAAGCTTTTCCTTCATTGAAAAAAACATCATAACCTCTATCCTCCAACATTCCAACTAAGAATAAATTTTTCTTCAAGCCTAGTACATGCATTACATATTTTAATTGAAAAGGTTTACTTGACTGTCTCTGGGAGGTAATGGTACCAATCCTGGTAGCATTGTGCCACCTGTCATCACCCATTTTGATATGCATCTAGTGTTCCTTCTCCTCCAAGCTACTGAAAATTTATTTGTCTCCCGTCATGTGAAAGGATGCACCACTATCCAAATACCACACCGATCCCATTTCACTTGAAACTAGGCATGCAATGAGCGAGAAGTCAAGCTCAAATTGTGAGGCCAAAGCCTCACCAACTACAAATCCTGAAGCCTTATTGTTCTTCTTCTTTTGTGGATAGTTAGTGGAATAATTCCCATGCTTGTGACAGTGAAAACACTTCACTCTGGACATGTCGCGCTTCTTTCCATATTTACCGGACTCGGATTTGGAATGGAATTTCTTTCCTTTCCCCTTCTTCACCTTGGTAGCTGAAGAATAATATTCTTCATCTTCATTCTTAGGTGAAGATCCATCTCTGGTATTCCATCTAAACTCCTCTTGCACCAAATTTGACCAAAGTCGTTCCCAATCTGGTAGCTTTTCCCTTCCATTGACAGAGTCCTGATGATTAGGTGATCATGTCCAAGTTATGAAATTTGCTCAAAAATGATAGTGTTAAAAAGTGGTTTCATTTTGAACGATCAGAAAGGTCTCGTCGCTGCGATTCTGACACCATGAACGATTTTCAAAATCGAGGTTGTATGTGAAAGTTACTAAGGTTTGAAATCGTCCAATGAACTCCAAAACAAGACTTTTTAATTTAATTGACTTAGCCATTTAAAAAAAAAATTATATGGGAAAAGTTAATTTTTTTTATTTATATTTGTGGGCCTATCAGTGGGTGTCACGTGGCCTACCTAGAGGCTACCACGTGTCCCCAAGCCATTGGTTGAAAGGGCATACAAAATTTTGATGGGCTAAGGGGTTTGAACCCTCAACTCGACTACTCAGGCAAGGACGAACCAACTGACTTGTATAAGGCATTGGTTGAACATTCAGGTATAGGTTAAATGTTGAGTGGGGTCATCGGCATGTAACGGGTAGAGATTTTGGGGACTAGCCCCCTCATGAGCTAGCCCCTATTTCGATGTGACCTCCAACTCAAAACCACGGGCTAAAAGTTTTTGAACGATGGATTTTGTAAAGGGGCTAGCCCCCAGTGCTAGCCCAACACCCATATGACCTATGGTGAGGACCGGGGTCTTCACACTAGTAGTTATGGTGGCGGTTAAGAGCCCTACAATGTGACCACTTAACATTTAACGCGGAGGATGGTGGTCAGGCTTATCTGCTCGGTTAAGCCGGTAGGTATGACGGAGGCCACATGTGAACGGACCAACATATAATTTAACTTAATTGGAAGTAAGATCCATTAGTTCTACTGGCGGACCACATAATCCGGCGGAATTTCCAAAATGGTGGAGCTAACTGGAGTTCTCCCACTTTTAGTGGGGTTTTTGGGGGACATTGGGCATTGTTTTTGCAGAAGTCATAACTCTCTCAATGTTCGACCAAAAAAGAAGAAATTTTAGTCAATTTTGGGTCTCTTCGACCTTCTAGAGAGTTTGGGATAGGTTTTAGAGTGAACAGAGGTGATCTACAACAATTTTTTCTTCAAGGAAGTTGAAGGAGCCATTAGGGCCATCAGGGAGAAGGCACTGTATTGGGTTGTACTTCACTGTTTAAGGTGATAAAAAATCCATTTTTAGCTATTTTCTATCTTCTGAAGTCGAATTTACAGTTTTTTTTCCTGTTTAGGCATATTTTTCACTGTATCACCATTTTGAGCAAATTAATAGACCATGGACATGCCATTGGGGAGCCTTGTACCAACAGATGTAGCCCAAGAGGGGTGAACTGCCTCAAAATTTTGCTGTGTTATGTTGTGGTGAATTTTGAATTGCCATGTATTTATACTGTGATATGTTAAATAGTAAATTTAATTAACAAATCCTCACACATAAAACTTAGAAACATTATCAAATCTACTTTGTTTAACCTACAAGTCATGGAGAACACTTTGCACACTAAATTATATGGAAATGGATACTTTGAATAGCATTAAAAATAGTTCCATTTTTAGATCAGTTGGTATCAGAGCTAGAGTTTTACTCTGCATTTGTTCTTGTGCAAAGATATAGTTGAATGTTTGCAAGTTTTGATGCTTACTAGGCTTAAGCTCAAGAGAGGGGAAGGACAATTGGTTAGAGCTCAAAATAATCCTAAACCAAAATAATCTAATTCACCTCCAAGAGCCTTCGAAGAAGTCTTAATCATGTCTTCAAGAGAAGGAGAATTTCTTGAAGACATTGATCCCAAAGAAGAAGAACGAGTGTTCCAAAAGGCTTTCCCGAACATGACTGAGATGGTGAGGATAATCTACCAAGAAATGAATGAAAGGCTTGAAGGAGAAGGGTCGAAACACCACAAAGAAGGATAGGGTTCTTCAGGAGGAAAGAAAAGTGATGACAAGTAAAATAAAGGACACGAAGGAAATGGTGATCCAACATCCCCATCTTCATCCTCTTCCTCTACATCGTCATCCTCTACTTCGGTGAATCAATCTCACAAGTCTAAAACCACTGGTAAAAGTCCATTTTTAAAGCTTGATGTTAAATTTGAGTTGCCTATGTTTAATGGTGAAGTCAATGCAGAGAAACTTGAAAATTGGATAAGGCAGTTGGAGGTTTTCTTGAGGATACAAAACATTCATGAAGATGACACCAATATTCAGTTAGCCTCTTTGAGAATTGAGGGAGTAGCATTGGTATGGTGGGAAGCCAAAACCAAGGATGAAATTAAAAAACATGGTAAGATCACTTTATCATGGGCTGAATTTATTACTGCAATTACAAAAATTTTATCCATTAGCTCATTTACAAAAGGCTATCATGAATTGGCAAAGTTTTAGACAACTTAAGGGACAAAATGTACAAGATTACACCCAAGAGTTTAGACGAAGGGCTCTTTTACTAGGAATTGATTTACATAGCCAAGATACTTTGCTGAAATATATAGGTGGTTTACATAGCTATCTTATACATACTATCCTTATGTTCAATCCTACTAGCCTAGACGAGGTTTGTGTCCAAGCTACGCATTTAGAGGCTAGAGGTAAACAATCTTTTGATGGGAATGAGGATAGTGAATTTAAAGGCAAAGGGAGAAAGAGAAATGCAAAATCTAGGAAGGAGAAGGGAAAATTATTTTGTAAAAACTGTTCCAAAACAAGCCATGATGAAGACCATTGGTGGAAACTTCATCTAGAGTTGAAACCAGAAAAATTCAAAACCAAAGATAAGGCCAAAGAAAAAGGCAAGACGGTTGCAATAGCTAAACAAGAATTAGGGTATGAATTAGGAGATGAAACTAAAAGCATAGCCATGGCACTAAAGAACATAAAGGGGAAAGAGATTGGAAAAGAAACAAATCCCGGTTCTAGCACTTTAAACTGTCACATAAAATCTCCAAATGAAGAGAGGAGGATTGAGCTGTTTCATGTGAGAATAATTTCCAAACACACAAAGATAGACACACTATTTGATAATGGGTCACAAGCAAATCTCATCTCAGAAGACTTAGTCAAGAAGCTGAAACTTGAGACCATTCCACATCCAAAGCCATATCCACTTGGTTGGATTTGGAAGGATGCTAATTTACAAGTTTCAAGGAAGTGCATGTTGTGCTTCACCATAACAACTCATTATATTGACATGGTTGAAATATATGTGGTACCACTTGAAATTACAGGTGTGGTGTTGGGTAGTCCTTACTTATATGACAGGAAAGCGATCTTCCATGTCCATGAGAACAAGTATCATCTATTCAAGGATGGCAAGGAGTTTATTGTGAGAGCACATCGGAAAAACCTAGAATCATCTTTAGTGAATGTAGGGCAGTTGAAAACGCTTGTCAATGCAAGTCAAAATTTGACTTTGTTGATGATTAAGAAAAAATATTTTGTACATAATCCTTTTCATGTTATTGCTGATGTAAATGATGAGATGTTTTAGTCTGAAAGCAGGTCGTCTTTGGAAGAAGATGGCAAGAAGTTGTAGAAAATGTCTATGGTGTCGATCAGTGCAGAAAACAAAGTGTCGGTGCAAAGTGGTGCAAAAATATAAGAGAGGGTGAAACATGCAAGCAAAGAGGACACAAAGTTCAGCAAAGATCATTGCTGGTTTCAGAATGGCAGAGTACTATGGCGAGGAAACTTGGTCAGGAATCGACACAAGTACATGGCTCATTCGGAAAAAATTATCCATAAGGAAAATTGGCAAGGTGAATCTTATTTTCAGTTTCCTTTGAAGGTAGACCATTGTAGGAGCAGTATGTTTTCTACAAATTTTAGTTGCAGTTATGCAAGTTTCAAAAATTTGCATCATGACACAGTCAAGGTTAGCAATAGTCGGTCAACAGATTCAAGGAAGAATTTATCTTTTTATGAGAAGCTCAATTTGATGAAATCAGGGATATTTTAGTGGTTCAAGGTTGGAAGAGTGGAGAATCAGTCTCCTCATCTTCAGTTTCTATAGTTCAAATATATTTTGGTGTCCAAAAGCTTCCCATTGGGGAGGTGTTATCAGGTGATCATGTCCAAGTTATGAAAATTGCTCAAAAATGAAAGTGTTCAAAAGTGGTTGCATTCTGAACGAACGGAAAGGTCTTGTCTCTGTGATTCTAGCACCATGAACGGTTCTAAAAATTGAGGTCGTATGTGAAAGTTACTGAGGTTTGAAATCGTCCAATGAACTCCAAAACATGACTTTTTAATTAAATTGACTTAGCCATTTAAAAAAAATATTATATGGGAAAATTTAATTTTTTTTATTGATATTTGTGGACTTATCAGTGGGTGCCACGTGGCCCTACCTAGAGGCTACCACATGGCCCCAGGCCATTGGTTGAAAGGGCATACAAAATTTTGATGGGCTAAGGGGTTTGAACCCTCGACTTGACTACTCGGGTAGGGCCGACCCGAATGACCCGTCTAGGGCATTGGTTTAACATTCGGGAAAAGGTTAAATGTTGAGTTGGGTTATCGGTGTGTAACGAGCAGAGATTTTGGGGACCAGCCCCCTCAGGAGCCAGCCCCTATTCCGATGTGACCTCCAACTCAAAACTGCGGGCTAAAAGTTTTTGAACGATGGAGTTTGTAAAGGGGCTAGCCCCCACGCTAGTCCGACACCCATATGACTTGTGGCGAGGACTAGGGGCTTCACACCAGCAATTACGATGGTGGTTAAGAGCCATGCAATGTGACCACTTAACATTTAACGCGGAGGATGGTGGTCAGGCTTATCCGCGCGATTAAGCCGACGGGTATGATGGAGGCCACATGTGAATGACCCAACATAGAATTTAACTTAATTAGCAGTCAAATCCGGCGGTTCCGATGGAAAACCACCTAATACAGCGAAATTTTCAAAATGGTGGAGCTCACTGGAGTTCTCCCACTTTTAGTGGGGCTTTTGGGGGACATTGGGCATTTTTTTTTTGTAGAAGTCATAACTCTCTCAATTTTTAACCAAAAAATACAAAATTTTAGTCAATTTTGGGTCTCTTTGACCTTTTGGAGAGTTTGGGATAGGTTTCAAAGAGAACATAGGTGATATACAACAAATTTTTCTTCGAGAAATTTGAAGGAACCATCAGGGCCATCAGGGTGAAGGCACTGTATTGGGTTGTACTTCACTGTTTAAGGTGATACAAAAGCCATTTTTAGCTATTTTATATATTTTGAAGTCAAATTTACAGTTGGTTTTTTCCGTTTAGGCATATTTTTCACTGTATAACCATTTTGAGAAAATTAATAGACCAAGGACATGCCATTGGGGAGCCTTGGACTGGCAGATGTAGCCCAGGAGGGGTGAACTGCCTCAACATTTTGTCATGTTATGTTATGGTGAATTTTAATTGCTGTGTATTTCTGCTGTGATATGTTAAACAATAAATTTAATTAACAAATCCTCACACATAAAACTCAGAAACATTATCAAATATACTTTGTTTAACCTGCAAGTCATGGAGAACACTTTGCACACTAAATTATATGGAAATGGATACTTTGCATAGCATTACAAATAGTTCCATTTTCAGATCACCTAATAACTATGCCAACTCTTGGGAGGTCATAGAAGAGCTAGGCTCACCAAATCATCATTAGAAATAGTAATGCCAATTCTCCCCAGCTCATCCCGACATTGGAAAAACTTTGTTAAATATTTTGGCATGGAGTCGCCTTTCTCCATCTTGATCTCCCTAAGTTTATCTTTCAGTGCCAATTTCCTATGGTCAGTACTGCTCTGAAATATATCTATCAAAGCTTTCTACATAGCATATGGTATTTATTTTCCATGGAGACTTGAGACAATGTGGTCTCGTACTCCCTCTAGTAAGATCCTCCTTGCCTATGCCACTTTCTTTTGCTATGCATCAAGATTTGCAACATCTGTCACAGCGGGTTTGGGAAAATCATTCTCAATGAATTCCTTCAAGCCATTTTCTTTGAGTACTGCCTGCATCCTGTATTTCCAAGGAATATAGTTAGATCTTCCCTCGAGTGCATACTCCAATCTCAAGCCATTGAAAGCCATTTCGATCCTGAATCAGCTGTAGCACCAAGAAAGTCTTATGCAAATTTGAATTCTATTTAGTCACAAACTCAGATCCTCATCCACTATTGTGATTTCCTGTGCTCTGATACCATGTATAAATTATACAAAAATTACATATATCATGGATTCAATCCAGTCTAACAATGTACTAAAGCTAGATACTGAAACAAATCAATTGCAGAAATTAAACACAATTGCCAATCACATGAAGCAAATAAGAATCAATCAAACCACAACACATATAATTTCCCGGGGAAATATTGATTCTCAAAACCCCACTATCTTCTATTCTATATTAAACATGGATACATGAAACAATTACAATACAACTCTTCTCACAAGAGCCTCTTCTACTCACCTAATTGTCTCACAATGTCCTGGACATAACTGACTAACGCTTAGCCAATTCTCAACCTCTAAACAACCTGTCTTGATTGCGCAATTCATGTGGAATGCAATCCCTATTCTTTAGGAGTTTTTTCCTTCCTTGATTGTGCAAGGATCATGGGAAATCCAATGGGTGTTTGGTTGCATGGGTGCAACCCAATAATCCTACAACTGATAGTCAACATCCCTTTCACCTAGATCTCAACTGGGTCTCCACTAGAACTGACATGCATGAAAATAATAATAGTAAATAATCAGTTGCATGTTATATCACTAATTGTGAATTAAATAATATTTAATTCACTTGATATCTCACTAGTGCAACAAAAAATTACAACTATCACAACTGACTTTAACTCACTTAACTGAGTTAAACTTATTACAACCTGCATTAACTAATGTACCAATGCACTTCGAACTTTGTTACAACTAGAATTATTCTGCATGCCTCACCAACTACCCTCAAATCGAAATTCATGAGCTAACCGAGTTTATCACACTTAGTTAACTATTGCAAGTGATTTTTAGATTAGATTACATTTTATTTTCCATTCTAATTAAGGGAAAATTAAAATAGACATGCACCAAATTTAGCCCACACTAGTGTAGGTGCCGCTAAGACCTGTGGTCCCACACTAGTATAGGTGATGCTTGGACCTCCTGGTGCCACACTAGTGTAGGTGCTCCAATTTCTTGTTGGAATTCAACATTAGATACTGCTCACTTTGCAGGTCTCTTTTGCAAACTAGGGGAGCAAGACACATAATTCACTAACAACAAAATAACAAACAAAAACATGAAGAGAGGAGGGTTCTTATTCAAATTTTGTAGGTACCTCTTTCAAATTAATAGAGAAATCAATTAAAAAATAAGCAACCATAGAGCAGTAGAGAGAAATAAAAAATGTTAACTATGTCAACATGGTAATTCTCTCAATAGACCTAGTTTTATTAGTGTCCCAAATTCATAGTTTCACCTCATTATTATAATAGGTACAATAGGAAATGATCGCCTCTCTCAAAAAAAGTTTCAAATGTGGAGGTATAGAATTGATTCCTCAAGAAACTACTAATTGAAAACAAAGTTCAAGATATTCACCCCCTGAATGACACCTTGCATGTATATATCCTTGACCTCAAGAGTGAACAAGTAGAGATAAAAACCAAACAAGCCACCTCTAAACAAAATATTGAGACACACATCAATTCATGGCCATTTTTGGTCCAATAAAAGGATATATCTCCCCCTTCTTGTAGTGTTTGAAGAATTAGTACAAGCTAAGTTCATTGAGGAGTGAATTAGGCAGGAAAGGGAGCTAAATCATAAGGTGAGGTGTCTCCCTTTATCTCATTAATCTCAATATCCCTTGGAGGTTTGGTGCCATGTTTTTATGGGATACCTTGGACCTCCTTAATGTGACTCTTAATAGGGATTACCTTGGTTTTGACACCACTTGTTCCTTTGGTTTAGGATTGTGGTTGGTTGACTTCGAGCCCTTAGAGATAGGAGAAATTTGTTCTCTCTGCTTAGTAAGATATTCCTCGATGAAGATCTCACCAGATATTAGGTTACAAAGTTCAAACTCTTGAGGGAGTTAGATATGACCGTACAACAAGTAGGGAAATGGTCATTCCTTAGGAACCTCAGAGTTTTTATTTTTCATTCCTTTCCACTTGGTTGGGAATCCTAATCTAGAGTTTTCAAATGACGAGCCCAATAAGAGGGGAAACACGACGTAGGCATATTTATTAGCTGTTGAAGTGAAAATGGATCTTGTTGGTCGTCGTTGGGCTCAGTGCCTCTAGGGAGTGCCCCTCCCCATCGCTCCCACTCTCGAAGTGTACTACGGAAAAAACCACTCAGGGAGCAACCCTAAAAGTGTACTCCCAAATCTCTCTCATTTGGGAGAAATTTTTTGGAGCATGCTCTTGCAATATTATTTATTTATTTTTATTTATTTAGTTATTATTATTAATATTATTATTATTATTATTATTTTTCGCTCCCTAGCTTTTCTTTGCAGTTTTTTTTTTCACTCTATTGTTCAACACCCTTGTAAAAGTATATGAAAAAGTTAGTGAGAAAGAAAAGGGTCAGAACAACACATTTTAGAAGCTCCCATTGTAAAACAACCTACACTATTTCATATACTTGTGTAAGAAAACATCTCTACAAGATTGTGCCATGTGATCAAAATAATACTGTATGGGTCAAAACTTGTGATCAAGTGCTAGTAAAAGATAGGAATAGGTATAAAGTACCCAACCACAATAAAATTCACTCACAAAAATGAAGGTTTTACTTCTAGGGAAAAAACCATAAATTAAGATAAATTCTACCATCAGATCTTCCACCTAATAAACGATCCATATTAACTACAAAATTACAATATTTTACAAGGCAATTTTTTCAAAAATTTCCTTTCGGGGGTGTTGTCCCTGAACCCTCATAAGGGGGGGTTCAAAGAATATTTCTGCTCCCTTGGATCCCCCTACAACAATAGTGGTGGGGTGGGGGGAGGGAAACCCCCCCACACCCCCTTGTCAAGGACTAGGATCCAAATGCGACTGAAACAAGACCTTTGAATTAGGAAGATAATCAGGCTCCACACCCAAAATGATGAGAATTGAGATGTTGTAACTTGTGGAGTTGTGGTTGATGAAGATTATAACTACTATATTATTGATGTTAGATGGTTTAATCCATGCTTTTATGATTTTATAACTAATTCATCATTCTACATGCTCTTTTTGACATATATGCATCAATATATATTATAAAAAATGGTTCTTGATTCATTCCAAACCCAAAATATTATGAAAATTGTTGCTCCTTGCTCCTGGTTCTAAGTAGCCTTGTTTGGGATTAATTTATAATTCTACTATGTCATTAGACATGCTATTCATCATTGATACCCATGCAAGTCTTATTTGGCCTTTCCTAAACATTACATGTTATCATTGGTTTTCAACTTGGAAATAGGAGATGAGGTGTTGAGGCAGTGTTAGAGGTTCAAGTGAAGTGGTTTGTTTAACTAGGGACTCCCTCCATAGAAAAATTCCTATGGTATCTAAGGATGAGTTTGACATTTTTATGAGTGGATTTAGGTTAGAGGCTGTTATGAAACTAGCTCCAAAAATAGAAGAAAAGAGAGATCAACAACTTAAAAATAAGCCACTTCAAGGGGGGAATCCTCCTTTACATTAAATAAATGAACAATTCTTGGATGATTCAAATGAAAAAACCTCCTTTCTATATATAGGAGTCCATGGGTCATAATATAATCCTAGCCGACCTAATAATAATAATATAATGGCACAATAGTAACAATATGGGGGTTACATAGGTATAAAAATAACAATTAGGGGGCTAAATTAACAACAATAAGGGACTACACTTATAATATAGGGACCTAACATGCCCCTCCCATTCAAAAAAGTATTGTCCTCAATGCTTGAGTAGCTTTGAATGCTTATGTATAAAATTATCATCCTCTCATGTTGAATCTTCAGTGGGTAAATTCTTCCACTTGATGAGATACCCTGAAATTGATCGATTTCGTAGCTGTCGAGTTCTTATTTCCCTGTCTGCTTCATGTTCCAATAATTTTTTTTCCTTTCTCTTCAATTTCTGGAAATATTGTTTGAACTGGAAGTTTGTCACCTATAACCTTATTTAAGCATGAAACCTGAAAAAATGGATGCACTCGAGAAGAAGCGAGAAGCTCCAATTTGTATGCCATAGTACCAATATTTTGCAACACCTTGTAAGGACATAGTAATTTGGTGATAGTTTATTATACTTCTTAGCTTTCTTGAGGGACATTTGTTTGTATGGTTGTAGCCGTAAAAATCACCAGTCTCCTACATCAAAACTTCTCTCGTTGCGATGTTGATCTGCCTGTTGTTTCATTCGATTTTGTGCCAAATTTAGGTTATCCTTTAAGAGTTGGTGAACTTGTTGTTGATGCTCAACGTGATATTCCACTGCTTGAACCTTAGAATTTTCTCTTAAAAATGATGTGATGGACGGTGGATGATATCCATAAAGTGCCATAAATGGGGTCATTTTTGCTGCAGTATGGAAGGAAGTGTTATACCACCATTCAACTAGAGGTAACCACTTGACCCATTGTGTTTGTTTATGAGATACAAAACAACGAAGATATCCTTCCAAAAATTTGTTCACTATTTTAGTTTGCCCATCAGATTGAGGATGATAATATGAGCTATGAGTTAGTTGAGTACCCAAATAAGAAAATAATTCCGTCCAAACATTTCGAGTAAAAATGGGATCTTTGTCGCTTACAATAATCTTTGGATTTCCATGTAGATTTTGAATTGTTTCCATAAATGTGGTAGTATCTGTACTTTCTTTAAATGGATGAGATAATGCACAAAAGTGTGCATACTTGGTAAGCCTATCAACTACAACCATGATGACACTCTTTCCTTTGGACTTCGTTAAACCTGTGATAAAACCCATTGAAATCTCCTCCCAAAGTTGATTTGGAATGGATAAAGGTTGTAGAAGACCCAGGGTATTAATTGTCTCAACTTTGTTTTGCTAGAAAACCAAACATTTCACCACAAAATTTTGAATATCAGATTTAAGGCCATCCCAAAAAAATTCTTTCTTCATCCCGCGGTAAGTTTTTAAAAATCCTGAGTGTCCTCCTAAGGGAGATGTGTGCAATTCCAAAAGAATACTTTGTTTTATTTGGGAATTATTACAAATATATACGTGAACTTTGTACCATAAGGAATCATTTTCTAACTAAATGTATCAGATGTATTAAGATATTGTTGCAAATTTTCAATGAGTGTCCACACTTCTTCGTCCTTCTTCCATTCATCCCTTGCTTCGGTTATCCAATCTGGTTGGTTAATAGAAATGGCACAAAGCAATGCTTCCACCTCATCATCCTTTCTTGAGAGTGCATCTGCAAGAACATTTAGCTTCCCTTTTTTGTAGATGATTTCAAAGTCATAACCCAACATCTTTGTGACCCATTTTTTCTACTCTTTTGAAGATAGACTTTGTTACTAAAAGTATTTAAGACTATCATGATCATTTTTTACCTTGAAGTGCCTTCCCATTAGGTAACGTCGCCATTTATTTAGTGCATGTAGTATTTATAACATTTCCTTCACATAAATATATTTCTTTAAATACTTTCCTTTTATTGGACGACTTTAAAAATAAATGGGTCTTCCTTCTTGCATTAAAACTGCACCCATTCCATTTCCTGAGGCATCACATTACACAATAAAGGTTTTTGTGAAGTTTGGCATAGCTAAGACTGGTGCTAGGCACATTGCCTCTTTAAGATGTTCAAAGGCCTTAGTTGCTTCAGGAGTCCATGAAAATGCATCTTTCTTCACTAATTTTGTTAGAGGTGTTGCTATTCTCCCATAATTCTTAACAAACTTGCAATAATACCCTATTACCCTGAGAAATCCTCACAACTTCTTTATGGTTGTGGGGAATTTCCATTCCTTAATGGCTTTAGTTTTGTTAGGGTCTACCTTAACACCCTCATGAGATACAATATGACCTAGATATTCCACCTCTCTTACTTCAAAGAAAAATTTGGAGGTTTTTTCATATAATTGGTTCTCTTCCAATAGTTTGAGCACCTTGTCAGCATGTTGAACATGATACTTCATTGACCTGCTGTATATTAGTACATTATCAAAACATGCTAACAAAAATTTTCTAAGGAAGGGTTTGAAAATGGAATTCATCATCCCTTGAAATGTAGAAGGTGCATTGGTAAGGCCAAAAGGCATGACCAAATATTCATAATGACTCTCATGAGTTCGAAATGATGTTTTTGGAATATCTTCAGTCTTCATTATAATTTGATGATATCTTGAATGAATATACAACTTGGTAAAGTAAATTGCTCCATGTAACTCATCCAATAATTCACTGATCACAGGAATGGGAAATTCATCTTTAATAGTGAGCTTATTAAGCTCCCTATAATCTGGACACATGTGCCATGATCCATCATTCTTGCACAGAAATACTACTAGAGCAGAGAAATAACTTTGACTAGGTTGAAACATACCAACCTCTAACATTTCTACAATCATACGTTAAATTTCGCTCTTTTGGACATAAGGATATCTGTAAGGCCTGCTGTTTGGAGGAACACTTCCTGGAATCAAATGAATAGCACGATCATGATAAAAAATAGGTGGGATTCCTTTGGGAGTTTCAAACACCTTGGAATGATTGTCCAAGACTTTTTGGAGATCTCGAGAAATAGACGATTTTGATGTTGGAACTTCTAGTGAGCATAATTGTGAAATTACGCCTCATTTTTCTTTCTTTAGAAGCTTTGTCATGACATTAGAGCTTATTGTCTTTCCCCGATTCCTTGCGATATCTCGTAATTGAAATTCTTTTCCTTCTGATTTTTTTTTCAAGAAAAGTTCTTGAAAATTAAAAGCTACCGTCCCCAAAGATTGTAACCATTTTACTCCTAGTACAACATCAACACCTCCCATTGGAATGGAAAGAATTGGACTATTCAATACATATTCCCCCACGGTTAGCTTGATACTATGATAATTTCTGGAGCTGGGTGTTGGGGTTCCTATGTTTTGGCCAGATTGGCAAGACAAAAAGATAAGACAACATCAAACCACTTTGGGATCCTAGGATCTAGCCCTCCTGGATCCAGAGAGGGATCTCTCTATAGATGTAAATAATGATATATCTTTAAGGCTCAAATTGAGGTATTAGGCTAGCTATGAAGCACGAGGGTTTTTGATTTGTTTTTTTGGTTGGAGATCATTAACTGAGAAGGTTATGGAAGTGAATAAGGAACTGAATAGAAGGATGTTTCAACATGGGAAGATGGGTCAAGAGAAAGGTTAATCCATTGGGCTATGGAGTCATGAAAGGAGATTACTTTCATAACAACTATCCAAGGTTTTCCATAGGGCAGGTCATCTATACCAAAGGATCTTTTTAGATAGATGGTGGAATGGAACATTAAGAATGGGTGAAAGAAAGAGACCAAAGTGAAACCTAAGATCAAGTTAGATGTCATTTAAATCCAGGCCTACTTTTGACACACTTCAAAGGAAACTCTCAGTAAAGACACAAAGGGTAGCTTAAGATCAAGTTAGATGTCATTTAAATCTAGGCTTGCTTTCAACATACTCTCAAGGAAAACAATCCAGCAGTCCTCATAACCACTTTCAGATAGTAGAAAACATTTAAGATTTAACACAGAGTAAGGCCTAAGATTAGAGAAAGACTTTGAACCTTCACTTCTTTGACACTAACTCAAAGGGAACTTAGAAAGGCTAACTGTTGGAAGAGGAACCTAGTGGGATAGGGCTAACTCTAATCCCCCAGTTTCCCAATTCTTTCAGTTGAAACCAAACAAGAACATCTAAGGAACAAACTCTAAATTCATACATCAGTAAGCATGGACAAGCCAACTTCTATACTGGTTAAATTATGATGACTTTGATCTTAGATACACAAATAGCATAAAACATATAGATAAAGATTACAATGAGACTTAGGGTACTTCCCGCAATATATCATAATATATGCTTGATGTTCTTTATCTGAGAATAATGGATAGTATGATAAACATGAAAGGAAACAGTTACAATAAGGAAAACATCACCAATAATATAGACCAGGATCCTGTGAATCTGCTTGATTAATTGATGTGCAAAACCAGTCACATACTTTGAGCTCAATGGCATTTTACAATTTAGACTTCTCTTCCCAACATACTATATTACATACTACTTCGCTACTTCCCCTCAACAACAGTTCAAACAACTAATAGAATCCCAACAACCAGCAACTTCAATATAATTTACAGGGGTTCTTATAGATGAATGAGGAGGTGAAGCAACAGAAAAGATAGTTGGCCCAATTAAATGAAGAACTTAATGTTTCTCGGCCTTTGGGAGGCTTGATGAATAAGAAATGACATGCTTCATACTTCATTAAATGGGCCTTTTCTTGTATTTGTACTCTGGCAGTTTTTGTTTGCTTTTGGAAGCTCTGGTAGGCTGATAATTTACTTCTGAGCTACATGTATGTCCATAACTCTGACTGCCTTGACTGTGACTTGTTTAATGGAAAATAGGACTACAGGGGTAGTATGGGTCGACGGAGAGTGACTAGCCTCTCTGATTTGGCGTGTAGAGGCTATCTGCTGATGTGTCCTTTGTGTTTTCGTTGATCTGGCTCTGATCTTCACTTTGGCGCTGATACTCTCTGTTTAGCTGATGTTCACTGTGTTTTGTTGTTTTGCCGGCGCGTTGAAGGTTCACATAGGTGGAGGGATTGTTTTAATGAAAGATACCTTGGATTCCTTCATGTACTGAAGACTTGGAACAATCATTCCTTGCCTTCATGCTGTTTCAAAACAGTGGGAAAAACCCTGTATAATCTTGTAAAAATGAGCAAAGATTAAGAAAATTCGTTGAAAATAGGCTCATAACTGCTTTGGGAGGTTGGGGAGTGAAGTTAAAATGGAACCGTTGGATTAAATTAAACAGCGGCAATCTATGGTCGAGATTGCACGATGGAATTGTTTGGGGGCATTGGATGAATGGGAGATGAGATTTAAGATGGGCCGTTAGATCGGAACATATCTATGGCGGGGATTGCTTGGTCAAATCCTTTGAGAGGTCGGATGGAGGGCAGAGGGAAAATGCGAGATTGAATTAGGACCATCAGATTGGACCCCACCAACAGCTAGGATTAAACTTAAAAACTCAATGCAGAGGGCGGTAAGCGGAAAACCAGAATGGTTTTCGCACGGGGTTCGGGGTGGTAAGCGGTTTTCGAAAATAAAATGCGATTCTACTCAACGATCGCCACATGGAACTCCAAAACCGCCCATGTCACATTTTTTTTGGAGCGTTAAACCCAGGGTGAAAATATTTTGTGAAACTAAATGTCGGCCGTTGGATGAAGGCGCGCTGATCGGACGATGCGGGTTTCGCGCGATCAAAAGTAAGATGCACAACAGAGGTGAAACCATCAAGATTAGTGTGGACCATAGGATTTGTACAATGGACGGGCAGGATCAAAGTAGGAGCACCAGTGTTTCTGAAAATGGAATGAGGGGTATGAAATGGAAGGGCGCTCAATTTCCTGAAGGCCATCGATCTTGTGGAGATCGACGGTTCTCGTTAACCGAAACCATTAACCATCGGCAATGAATAAAACAGGGGAAAAAGTGTTTTGATTGGGTTTTCGTAGTTCTTTAAGCGCCTGATTACACCACTTAGGCCCCATGGAGGAGGGGGGCTGAATAGAATAAGTCCTCGGGGCTTAAATCTATCATAGTGTAAAAAAGGGTATTTTAGGCCAAAAATAATGCTTTTTAGGGCCAAATGGGGGGTTCTGGTAGGCAGAAAAGGGGATTTTTAAACTAGATAAAGGGAGATATAAGGTTTAAAAGGGGATTTAGGAAGGTTTAGAGGTTAAATGAGGGTGTTTCGAGGGATTTTATGAAGAAAATAAAGATGAAAGAATGGGGGATTTTGTGGGAGTAAAATAGAGGAAATGGGGGGGCTTTGAAAGCATTTTATTCACCAATCAACAAGGTTCTTTAAAGGAAACGACAGTGAAGATTATAGTGAAGGATATAAAACAGATGGAGGCTTCAAGAATGAAATATTTTCAAGGGAAATGTTTCTCTTGGAGACTCAAAAGCATATTTAGCCACCTGTTTTCTATGCCAAAAATTTATAGGTGGATATCAATGGCTCCACATGGGGATGGCATCGTCTTGAAGGTGTCAAGAATCTCATAAAATAATCTTTGAAATTAGGCCAGATGCCTGGTACTTGACACATCTTTTTCCTTTTTTGATCAGCTGCCACAAACATGGTGGATATTAAATCAGCAGAAAACATTCTCCCAAACAGCTACCTACCCATCCTACTGTCCTAACATTTTTTCTTCAAGGTGCATTTAGACTTGCAGACCTTTCACATCATCAATTTTTTTTTTTGCAAACAGGAAAATAAACTTATCTACTGCTACCCTTATTACTCCATGAGACCAGATTAAACAGTTAGCCTGATAGCTTCTCTACCTAAACTGATATCTGCCAGGATTAAACTATCTGGCAGATTTCTTTCTCTACATTCTAAAATAGAAATTTAAACACATACAAACCAGGATTAGACTGTCTAGTCTTCTGTGGGTCCATGGCATAAAGACAAGTTGCACATGAACTGAAACTTTGCATAAATTTAAAACAAAATTTGAAGGTTTCAGATCTGAAAATCACCAGCAACCTTCCTTATTTTATGACTCATATTTTGAGCTTTTTAGAGTCATCTTCTTTCTTCTTTTCAGCTCTGGTTTTAATCTTGTTAGAGTTGTTTCTTCTTCTTTCTCTGCTGGTTCAAGTTTTGAGCATATCTAAACCTTTCCTTTCTATTTTTGTATTTTTTGAATTTTTCTTCAAAACAAAAATCAACAACTAATTAAATACTCACAGGCCGAGTTTTATTGAGATTTCCTACCTACCCTACTCTAACTTGAAATATTTACATGTCTAGCTGAAAAACACTCTTTTCCAATACATCTAGTCAATCAGATGATCCCATGACTGGTATTTTCTGCTCATCTCTTTGAGCATGCTGGATAGGCAGGGCCACTCCCATTCTCTTTGTTTTTTAACAACAACTTTTAAAATATTTCTTGTTGCCTGCAACAGGCTGCTCTTGATGACGTTTGATCCTTCTCTAAATGTCTGTAGGAAATGAGAATAAGGATCTTGAAATAATACCTGGTTGTGAGTATTTGACAAGTGGTTTTCAACCAAGATTGCTTCCTCTTCGACTGGATCAAGAAAAAGATTCTCTTGAGAAAGAAAATCTTCCTCATCTTCATCACTTTCTGAACTGGAGGACTCATCATATACTGCAGTGTAGTCCTCTTGTAGCTCTGAGATCTTCTGATCTGGTGGGCTGAGCTCTGTGAAAACATCACTGTATTCTTGAGCAGGGGTTTGTTCTATTGCTTCCTCTTTTTCAAGAGAAGGATCCTTAGTTTCAAACTGCTCAAAAATTTCTTCCTTATTTTCCTCTTCACCCTGTGAGATGGAAGGCTGCTGATCTCCAATCACATGAAAACTATTAATCATGATTAGAGGTGTAACAAAGTGAAAATTCAATTAATTTTCATTTATTACTAGACTTTCATAACTCTCCTCATCAGTATAATAAATAGCCTGCCTTGGTTCATTACTTTCTTGAAGTTGATGGAACTGACTTTCCTCCCACAAATATGTTAATGATGGCACTGCGAGATCAACTTCTGTTTGGAGAACATCATCATCAGACAAATCAAAACTAGGAAAATCATTGAAGTAAGTAATGCTACCAATCAGACATAATGGATTATTAGCCAGTCTTTCTTCATTCTGATTTACAAGGGAGCTTTCTGGATCTATATAACCAAGCTCAGTAGATGAATGGGCAAGAGTGTTTTCTCTATAAAAAAATTCGGAGGCATACTGCTGGTTTAATATTTGATCAATTTCTTCTTTTGTCAAAAGAGGGATGTCTTTTTCATCATGGACAGAACAACATCAGTCCTCTTTCTCTTGTGTTAACTGATCTGGAGGCTGGATGTATTCTTGAGCCTCTTCTAAGAGATCTTCACGTATGCTAATAGGGAAACCTTGAGAATTTTATGATGTTTCCTGATCCTTTTCTGTTTCAAACAACTCCTTATGATCATGATGATACTCGGTTAGAATACAAGGCTCATGAGTTGTATCTTCTATGTGATCAGGCCACCACTCTTCTTGTGTAATCAGAGATGAGTTATAATTTAGAGGGGAAGTTCCTATATGTGCTGGTTCTCCTTCCACATCAAATTTTGCATCTTCTAAATGGTCTCTTGTCTCCTTAGAGCAGTGTTCCCTATTAGCTTTTGCCATTTGGTCATGATATTCTCTTATCAGCATAGTATAAGATATAGGTAGACAATCAGGTAGTTCTTGATCACCCTCCTCTTCATCTTCTATAGATTCTTGAGCATCATACATGTCTTGCTCATTGTCTAGGTCTTGTATAGGCTGAGCTTGTTCTTGCTCTGGAAAAGGCATGGGCTGCTCTAGATAATCAACATTTAGACTAGCCTCATACCTCTTCACTACTATTTCACCAAACATGTTCACCACTCTTGTCACTCTGTCCAACAAAGCATTGAGCTTTGCTTCTTGGTCCATACTTGGATCCATGTTTGTAAAAGAGGTCATTGTATATTCTCAACCAGTTCAGGGTCTTCTACCAGTGGAGTCATTTGGTCTTTCAGGAATTATGGAGTGTGGAGTCGCCGCATGGATGAATTTGAATGTTTGAAGCAGGATACTGTCCACCATCAGCAATTAAATACCAATCTAACCAGATATTTTGGGTCTTCTGAGGTCCTAAGGGTGTCTAAGATGAATTTCACTCAGAAGTTCCCCAGTATGGTCGCCATTATGTTGGGGTTCCTATGTTTTGGTTAGATTGGCAAGACCAAAAGATAAGACAACATCAAACCACTTTGGGATCCCAGGATCTAGCCCTCCTGGATCCAGAGAGGGATCTCTCTATAGATGTAAAGAATGACATATATTTAAGGCTCAAATTCAGGTATTAGGCTAGCTATGAAGCACGAGGGTTTTTGATTTGTTTGTTTGGTTGGAGATCATTAACTGAGAAGGTTATGGAAGTGAAGAAGGAACTGAATAGAAGGATGTTTCAGCATGGGAAGATGGGTTAAGAGAAAGGTTAATCCATTGGGCTATGGAGTCATGAAAGGAGATTACTTGCATAACAACTATCCAAGGGTTTCCATAGGGCAGGTCATCTATACCAAAGGATATTTTTAGATAGATGGTGGAATGGAACATTAAGAATGGGTGAAATAAAGATACCAAAGTGCAGCCTAAGATCAGGTCAGATGTCATTTAAATCTAGGCCTGCTTTTGACATACTTCAAAGGAAAATCTCAGTAAAGACACAAGGGGTAGCTTAAGATCAGGTCAGATGTCATTTAAATCCAGGCCTGCTTTCAACATACTCTCAAGGAAAACAATCCAGCAGTCCTCATAACCACTTTCAGAAAGTAGAAAACATTTAGGATTTAACACAGAGTAAGGACTAAGATCAGAGAATGACTTTGAACCTTCACTGCTTTGACACTAACTCAAAGGGAACTTAGAAAGGCTAACTGTTGGAAGAGGAACCTAGTGGGACAGGGCTAACTCTAATCCCCTAGTTTCCCAATTCTTTCAGTTGAAACCAAACAAGAACATCTAAGAACAAAATCTAAATTCATACATCAGTAAGCATGGACAAGCCAACTTCTATACTGGTTAAATTATGATGAATTTTCTCTTAGATACAAAAATAACAGAAAACATATAGATAAATATTACAGTGAGACTTAGGGTACTTCCAAAAGTATATCCTAATCTATGCTTGCTGTTCTTTATCTGAGAATAATGGACAGTATGATAAACATGAAAGGAAACAGTTACAATAAGGAAAACATCACCAATAATATAGACCGGGATCCTGTGAATCTGCTTGATTAATTGATGTGAAAAACCAGTCACATACTTTGAGCTCAGTGGCCTTTTACAATCCAGAATTCTCTTCCCAGCTTACTATATTACAGACTACTTCGCTACTTCCCCTCAATAACAGTTCAAACAACTGATAGAATCCCAACAACCAACAACTTCAATATAATTTACAGGGGTTCTTATAGATGAATGAGGAGGTGAAGTAACAGAAAAGATAGTTGGCCCAATTAAATGAAGAAATTAATGTTTCTCGGCCTCTGGGAGGCTTGATGAGTAAGAAATGACATGCTCCATACTTGATTAAATGGGCCTTTTCTTGTATTTGTACTCTGGCAGTTTTTGTTTGAATTTCAGAAGCTCTGGTAGGCTGACAATTCACTTCTAAGCTGCATATATGTCCATAACTCTGACTGCCTTGACTGTGACCTGTTTAATGGAAAATAGGACTGCAGGGGCAGTATGGGTCGATGGAGAGTGACTAGCCTCTCTGATTTGGCGTGTAGAGGCTATCTGCTAATGTGTCCTTTATGTTTTCGCTGATCTGGCTTTGATCTTCACTTTGGCGGTGATACTCTCTGTTTAGCTGATGTTCACTGTGTTTTGTTGTTTTTCTGGTGCACTGAAGGTTCACATAGGTGGAGGGATTTTTTTAATGAAAGCTCCCTTGGATTACTTCGTGTACTGAAGATTTGGAACAGTCATTCCTTGCCTTCGTGCTATTTCAAAACAGTGGGAAAAACCCTATATAATCCTGCAAAAATGAGCAAAGATTAAGAAAATCCATTGAAAATAGGCTCAAAACTACTTTGGGAGTTTGGGGAGTGAAGTTAAAACGGAACCGTCAGATTAAATTAAACAGTGGCAATCTACGGTCGAGATTGCGCGATGGAATTGTTTAGGGGCATTGGATGAATGGGAGATGAGATTTAAGATGGGCCATTAGATCGGAACAGATCTACAGCAGGGATTGCTTGGTCAAATCCTTTGACAGGTCGGATGGAGGGAAGAGGGAAAATGCGAGATCGGATTAGGACCGTTAGCTTGGACCGCACCAATAGCCAGGATTAAACTTAAAAACTCAATGCGGAGGGCGGTAAGCGGAAAACCAGAATGGTTTTCGAGCAAGGTTCGGGGTGGTAAATGGTTTTCAAAAATAAAATGAGATTCTAATTAGTGATCACCACGTGGAAATCAAAAACTGCCCATTTCGAATTTTTTTGGAGCGTTAAACCCAGGGCGAAAATATTTTGTGAAACTGAATGTCGGCCGTTGGATGAAGGCGCGTTGATCGGATGATGCAGGTTTCGCACGATCAAAGGTAAGATGCACGGCGGAGGTGAAACCATCAGGATTAGTGTGGACCATAGGATCTGTACAATGGACGGTCAGGATCAAAGTAGGAGTGCTAGTGTTTCAGAAAATGGAATGAGGGGTATGAAATGGAAGGGTTCCAATTTGCTTGATGGCCGTCGATCTTGTGGAGATCGACAATTCTCGTTAACCGAAACCATTAACCGTCAGCAATGAATAAAACAAGGGAAAAAGTGTTTTGATTGGGTTTTCGTAGTTCTTTAAGTGCCTGATTACACCGCTTAGGTCCCATGGAGGAGGGGGGATGAATAGAATAAGCCCTCGGGGCTTAAATCTGTCATAGTGTAAAAAAGGGTATTTTAGGGCAAAAATAGTGGTTTTAAGGCCAAATGGGGGGTTCTGGTAGGCAGAAAACGGGATTTTTAAACCAGATAAAGGGAGATATAAGGTTTAAAAGGGGATTTAGGACGGTTTAGAGGTTAAATGAAGGTGTTTTGAGGGATTTTATGAAGAAAATAAAGATGAAAGAATGGGGGATTTTGTGGGAGTAAAACAGAGGAAATGGGGGGCTTTGAAAGCAGTTTATTCACCAATCAGCAGGGTTCTTTGAAGGAAATGGAAGTGAATATTATAGTGAAGGATAGAAAACACATGGAGGCTTCAAGAATGAAATATTTTCAAGGGAAATATTTCTCTTGGAGACTCAGAAGCATATTTAGCCACTTGTTTTCTATGCTAAAAAATTATAGGTGGCTAACACTGGGTATAGGAAGCAATTCAATTCCTTGGCTACCTTACAATGAATAAAATTATGGGTACTACCCAAATCAATCAACACTATTACCTTTTTACGAGATGCTTGCCATTAAAATTCATCATATCGATCTTTGGAATATGGTGGGTCTTCAATCCAACATTAGAGTTTATGAAATCACGATTAACATTTATTTTGTTCTCATCATGATTTTCCTCTACTATCTTTTCGCCATTAGGAATCATTTCTTGTATCAACTTTGTAAAACCTTCCTTCAAACTACGATGTATGATTGTCACATCATTCTTCATGTCTTCCATGTTGTATTTCATTTTTTATTCTATACCATCGATCTTAGCTTCCATGTCTTCCATGCCATTCTTCAAAGCATCCATCTTAGCTTCCACGCCTTTCTTCAAACCATCCATATTAGCTTCCATGATTTTCTTCAAACCATCCATATTAGCTTCCATTCCCTTCTTCAAACCATCCATCTTAGCTTCCACACTTTTCTTCAAAACTTCCATTTCATTTTTTGTTGCTCTTTGCGAGAGCGAAATTTGATGCACTTGCTCTTGTAAGTTTGATATATCATGTTGCACTTCTTCATCTTCATGAGTCATCGTAGAGTATTATGAGGGCTTAACGGGTGTTGAATTATTTTTATGGGAATTTTAGAACCCAACATTGATATCTATGCTTCAATATGCCATTGGAATCACTTCAAACTGATTTTTCTAACAAGATTTATGTAGTTTGAAAAAAAATACACACCTTTTTCTTGCTTTTGAGGAGCTCGATATTGAAACTGAATTATCTATGTGATTTTGGATCTTCAATATCTAAATTTCGGTCCTTTAGTATCCATTTGAATATTGTTTCGAATGCCACAGGTCTGACCTGATTTGAATGCTCCAAGACAAAGTTATGCCCGATCTCCCACAATAACCTAATTATGGACTCACTTTGTAGAGCGAACTTGTACAACGAGATGCGTGTCATAGTTTCCTCCTTCGTCTTTGAAATTTATACATAGGAAACTGCTGTTTGTGAAATTTCGTCCACCTTTTATAGAATTCCAATCCGATGCTTAGAGAGAGAGTAATGATTATTTTCCCAAGGTCATCTCTTTTAGATGAAATTTGGGAGCCTGCAAAATCCCTAAATTCCACAGATCATATCTCTAAAAATATTGTGAAACAAGATCTGAAATTTTTACTCGAAATTCTTTAGGATTTTAGCATCGCGTGGTAAAAATTTCAGCTTCTGATCCTTCGTAGAAAAAAAATTTATAACTAAAATTCCATGATGACCTATTTGGAGCAGCAAAACCCTAGAATCCAAAGCTCTGATACCAAATGTTATGAAACCAAATCAAAAAAATAGAAGAAAAGAGAGATAAATGCCTTAGAAATAAGCCACTTTGAGGGGGGAAATATCCTTTACATTACATAAATGAAAAATTCTTGGATGATTCAAATGAAAAAACCTCCTTTCTATATATAGGAGTCCATTGGGTCAAAATATAATCCTAGCCGACCTAACAATAATAATGTAATGGCACAATAATAACAATATGGGGGTTACAGGGGTACAAAAATATCAATAAGGGGGATGCACTAACAATAATAGGTGACTACACTAGTAATATAAGGATCTAACAGAGGCATAGCCCCTCTTTATAGATATGTCTACAATTTTGTTTTCCACTCCCCCCCAACCTCATCACTGTTTGTTGTTCATAATGATTTTGATGGGGGATTCTATGTAGACATATATATTGACATTATTCAATACTTAATGATTGGGGAGGCCATCCACATGGGTGACTTCAATGCTCGCACCAGAGCTCTCCAAATCCCTTTACACAATTGGTCAGATGATGCTTTTTGTATTTAGGAGGTAGATTCATAGGAAAAGAGACTTGATAGATTGTTATATGATGTGTTGGGGCTCATTATATCTCATGGCAGGGACCTTATACAACTAGGGGAAAGTACGATATTTTGATCCTAAATGGCCTCCTCTATTTTCAGGGGCATGCTTCACACATGGTGGGGGAGAGAGTATATCGGATTATGTCCTGATCAAATTGGACCTACTCCCTGTGAAAATTCCTTGAAATGCAAAAACTAGAAATATTTATTCTAACTGATAAATTAATCATGCATTTTATTTTGTTTAAAACAAAATAATGAAATATTCACATTGAAATTTCTTCACCATAAAAATTAACTACGAAAGAAAAAATAGGCACTAAGAAATTCTAACACATGCACACAAATATTGACACTATTATTTTTGGACAAATTTCCCTGGAAAAATCCAATGTGGGAAAACCGATGCAACAACTGAGGTTTTTATTATCAAGCAATAGTGAATTTCTGGGTACAATATTTGGAAACCCAACTGACAATCCAATCAACAAGAATCTGACAAAAATGTTTTGAGAGAAAATTCTCTCCATCCACAAGCAAACCCTGACGTCTGTCTCCTTATGAAAACTGGACATCCAACCCTTGCGTAAGTCATTTATGCTTCTAGTGATCCAGCAAATGCACTTGGAAAACCCACACGATCCTCATGATTGTACTAGGGAAAACCGAGAAACCCTAACTATGACCCGTTAGAAAAATCCACACGTCTTTTGTGTCTGTTTGGGGCTATCTACACTGTGGAATAATTCAACCACTTGTTGCTGCCACTTTGGAATTGGAAATATTCCTCTAGATAATTGTGTCTACCCCTCTAACACTTGCTACTCGATCTATGAATCGATCTCTCATGCTAATTACCTGCATTGGAGTATCAAATTGTCTAGATCATTGAGTATCTACAATGTGTGTTCTCCATCTACCCATCAACCTCTTCTTATAATCTTCAATTGGGACTCCAATGACCAAGATTAAATCTTAATCAATGGTTGATATTATGTCTAAGTTGATCCGTGTGAGTTACTAGATAATTCACACATTTCTCAATTAATTCCTATTAATTAACCACTTTTCCTAAGTTAGACTTGGGATTTTTTTTAATTATGGTGAATTAATTTAATTGATCTATCTTTAGGTGGAATTTATAGAAATGATTTCTGGGTTTCCAAGAAATGCTGTGTTTTATCAGCTCCACAAAGTTTCGATACTAGAACACCATCCAATGCTATAAAAAATAACACTCCCTCTTAGTGAGAAAGGTGTTTTAGTGTCGTACTATTACAACACCCTGCCTCTGCATCATCCTCTATACATGATGTTGATGTCTGGACATTATGACTACATACCACTTCCCACCAACCATTATGCAACTATGATGTTGCATATGTGCTCCTGCTGATACTTCTATACTGCGATCAACTCTGTATCTGCACTGCAACTCCCTGTCAACTATTGCTGCTGCTACTGCAACTCCTACAACTGAGAAGCATCCAAAATACTAAATCAATTGTGTATTTGTGCTACAACTGTCCCCTGAGCATCTGAATGCTACTAGCCTTTGCACTGTCCAGCATGTTAGTCATCAATAATTTTTGCTATTTATAGATGACTAAATACTTGTCCTAGATTTCTAAAAACAAGATTCCTGAAAATTGTGAGTTTTAGAAATATCACTTTCTTCATTATCCTTATACCAAAATTTTCACTATTCTACTATTTTTCCATTCCATGATCAACTTACCACTCCTAAAAGACCCCTCATGGGCTCATGCCACTCATCTTTATCCTATATTCCCACCCATAACCTTAGCACTTTGTTTTGCCTTTGCCTTACCCCTCCACTTTCCATCTAGGATTGCCAAACAACCTGCTCCTTCTGATGTTCACCAGGTGCCTCAAGCATTGATGGTCTCAAAACTATCTTTCTAGGCTCTTTAGATAAATCAAGTACATTGGATTTTGGATCTTCAATACATCAATTTGTCAAAAACTCCATTTTTTACACTTGAATACCCCAAGCCAAGCTTTCAGTCAAAGACCAAGTCAAAGGCGCCTCCCACTAGGTCATTACGGTTTCATAGGATGTAGGGTCATCCTTGGTATTATCAGCACTGCTTTCCTTGTGCTAGAAGCTGGTTCAAATGCAAGACAAGATCAACACATGGTTGTCCAAGAAAAATAAAAATTTTCCTAAGAAGGCCACCCTATCAAGTTCAAGTTCTGCAAAAGGAAACTGTGCATTTTGACATTTCTGCAGGAGTGTTAAAGTGACTATTAGCATAAAAATTGGTAAGGTAAGAGGCCTCCACCTCAATAAAGACATTCACAACAAAGATAGAGGGAGTAGTTTGTGATCAAGGAAAATTAGGGTTTCTAATCCTGATTGGGCCAGCAGTGTGCCAAGCAAGGATCCAATGTAGCCAATCACATGGGGGAGGCACACCAAGAGAATCAAACATGGAAGACATTTTTTAGAAATCATAAATGAAAGATGGAAAAGGGTGAGGTGAACTGGACAGAAATGAATGAACTTGAAAGGGCTATAGAGAACTTAGAAGACAACACTAATAATTGTTCTCAAGCATCCCAAAAACCTAGGGTTTTGGCAAGGTGATCAAAGAAGGTAAAAGGGTAAGTTTGGACTCCATAATGATAGTAAAGGATTCCTGAAAATATCATTGTTTGCAAAGATTCCAAACTCATCCCAAGGATTTTTTCATGCCAAAGATGGTCAAAAGAGGTAAAATGAAAATGGTCAAAAGAAGGTAAAATGAAGCTGTTGGGCCTCCATCATGACAGCAGAAGGAGATTTCAAGGGGCTACTATGTATGTCATCTGAGAGTTTTCCAAGGTGAGATTCCTCACTGTTTCAAAGGACAAAGAGGTAAAGAATACAAGTGAGAAGGGAAGAAACCATATTTCAAGTCACCCACACTCAGAAATGTCAAAAGGGGTAAAAAATTGATTATAACTTCACAATGCAAGAAAAAAGGGGTTTTGACAGTGCTGCTATAAGGAAAAAATCCCTCAAAAATGTTTTAAGAAGCTTACCATTACTGAATGAGCTAAAGAGAGTGTTAGGTTTCAAAATGGCAGAGAAGGCAGTTTTTAGGGTTCTGATATGTCAATATGAGTGAAATAGACCCTCAGGCTGAAAAATGACCTTTCATGTTTTCAACAAGCTGCCACCAAAAAGGGAAAAAGAGCCATTTAAATGTTTTAAGCCACATACAGCAAAAAGAGACAAAGAAATATCAGTGAAAAAGTGAGAAGGAGTAAAAACATTAGCAAAGTAGGTTTTCTAAGTTCAATTTATTTTGCTAGGCTATAAAGGACCTTTTTTCCTTCATCCAACTCATTGTGCACTTGTAGACAACCAGAGCATCCAAGAGAGAAATTTAGGCATTTTAATCAAATTTAGGGCAAGTCTACCTGGCGTTGCGTGTTCAGGTAGAAGCTACATGTTCAGTGTCATGTGCTGCGCGTTCAGAGGATTTTCTAGTGCAAAATTGCACTGCACTGCGCGTTTAGAGACATGTGCTGCACATTCGTGCAGGCGCTACCCGTTCGCCCAGGGAATCCTGACAGGCCGAAAAGTGTTTAGGCGCTGCGCACAGGGAAGCCCGACAGGCCAAAAAGCATTCGGGCATTGTGAATTGGGAAGCCTGACACCCAGAAATGCATGTAGGCACTACACGTTGGGCAGGGAGGACCAAACTTTGTGTGCAGGCGCGCCTTCACCTGAAGCTCCTCCTCCACCTACAAATGCCAAAAAACAACAGAAAATCTCCTCCAAGCTGCATCAAGGGACTTTCAAGGGGATTGAAAATTGGTAGGTGGATGTATTTCCTCTTCCTACAGTGAATTTTTATGGTTTAATGTCGAAGGAATTGACCAAACCCTATGGAGTGAAAAACCCTAATCTTCATACTGAAAACCCTGTTTTAACCTCCATCATCTACAAACAAGAATATATTAGTCAAGTAGGGTATGAAGTAGCATGGTTGCATTAATATGAAATTTACCATTCATCAAAGCTTAAAGGGCTCAATCATACACCTACACCTCCCTTTCACTCACTTGCAAAGGCTACCTTTCATCATCATTCCAATTCACTTCTCATATCAAGTTTCACGAGAAGAGGTAGGGTTTGTTTAAAAATAGCAGTAATAAAAATGTCAGGAGCAGGAGGGAATGTTAGTAGTGAAGAAGGCCAAGTGCCTAGGAGGTAGAAACATAGAGGTAGGAAGGTTAATAGGTTTCAACCCCAAGACACTATGGAGCTTAATGGCTCTCCTATGATTATCACCCGTTTCCAAAATGTAGGGTGCCTTCAGTTTTGTGAAAAAGTCCAACAGGTGCAAAGTCACCTTGAGCTCACTAGGTTTTTTATCCTCAACCTACACAATAAAAAAGTGAATATTTCAGGATTAACCTTTGAAATTTCCTTAGATGCCATTTCCCATGCTGCAGGCATACCCAATATTGGTGAAAAATGGTTCAAAAGAGAAAATTTTGACATAAGCTTCTATGAGCTATTTCTTAAACCCAGGTAAAACAAGGCTGCAAATCTATCTTCCCTTTTTCACATTTTCTGGAGAGGTATGCACCCTTGATGAGGGTCATCATGAAATATTTTACATGTGAGGGGAGGTACTCTAGAATTTAATCCTATCATATCAGATTACTCATGCACTTTACTAGTGTTAAGATGCTTCATTTACTGTACTACCTATATAGGAGTATTGACAAGATGTCTTCTGTTGTACAAAAGAGGAACTACTCCCAGCAAATGAATTTTTTTTTCCATCACTCCTTGATCAAGATGGTTGTGCTACATCAGTTGGAGCAAAAGGGCATACCATGGGAGGTGTTAATTGCTCATGAGGTCTTCACAAACCCACAACCCCATCATCAGCAAAATTTTCCCTCATCATCTCATCCTCCTCCCCCTACTCCTCCATCACCTCCCACTGATGATGCTTTATCATCCACACATGTGTCCTCACCTAAATAAAACCTTCTTTCCTCACCCTCTCCCAATGCCTCAGATCAATAAGGGAGTGAAAATGAGCAGTAAAATGAAAATGAGCCAGAGGGTGATGATGAATCAAGCCAAAACAAAGAAAAAAGCATGGAAACTAAAGGCACTGATGGTTATAATGGTGGAAATGAGACTAGGAGCCATGATAACAATGAAACAGTGAGGCTCTTAGTGATGAAGAGACAGAGGTTAGTAATGTTGCATAAGACATGGAGGTAGTTGAAAAAGAGGATGAGGCAACTAATGAAGAAAGCAACCAGAGTGCTGATGCAGATGAGGCAGAAAATGTTAATGAAGAGGAAGCCATTGAATCTAAGGGTAGTGAGGCTAATATTGGGAGTAATGAAGCAAACATTAGTGAGGAAAAGGACAAAAAGGAGCATGAAAATAGTATTAATGGCCATGAGGATAGTGAAGACAATGAAACCCATAGTGGTAATGATGATAGTGCATAAATTAGTGAAGAGGAAAACATTGAGGCTGATATTGAAGATAATGAGGTAAGAAACTATCAAGGTAATGAAGAGGAAGACATGGAGACAAATGATGGCAGCCATGATGAAGACACCAAAATGGTCACAATCAAACCTCTTTCTTTGACTTACCAAAGAGGAGAAAGGCATGTTTTTGCTGCCTCTAAAAGGCAAGGGGCCATGCCTTCCACATCAACAAAGAAGTTTGAGAGAGGAAAATAAAGGGTCATTGTTGGAGATAATAAAGGTAAGCATGGAACTAAACAAAAATTTGAATTTATTAACCTTGACAGTGAGAATGAAGATGAGGAGAGGGTTACAAGCATCTTGCTCCAAAGCAAGGATGCTGAGATCAGAGACTTGCAAAGAAATTTTTGCATGGAAATGTATAACATTGAGTATTATAATAATGAAAACAAGTAGCTCAAGAAGACAAAAATGGACCTTGACCTCCAAAAGAAGATGACAAAGCACTATGCAAGGGCCAAGCTCAAAAGAGCCCTTGCTCAAATTAAATCACTCAAGGAGGCAAGAGACCAAGAAAACCTTGGAATTATTGTTGAAGCTTCTCTATAGGCCTCCCAAACCCCATAAAGAAGATATCTACAAATTTTGGGAACTTTTTGAAAATTTTTGGTTTTTTGCTAATTTTAAGGCTTGAAGGCGCAACACCCTTGGCACTATGATTTTCCCTCAGGCATCCTCAGGTGGAAAACTTTACATTTTTGGAATCCTCAGCGCAAGTACAACATTATCACCAAATTTTAGGTCATTTGGAGTTGATTTGGTCCCTCAAAAGGCTAAAAAACACCCCAAATTTCACCTTTCTACCTAGTTTTCAGGATTGGCGCTGCGCCTTGAGAAGCCTTGGGAGATTTAGTTTTTGAATAGGTTAATGGAGCCCAATCAGAAACAAAAGGGGGCTTTTGGAATTTATACTGGATAGGCTTTCCAATGAGCCATCACGGAGCAAATTCCGACATCGGGAAGGCCATCAAAACTTGGCTACAAGTGGACCTAGTTTTCTTGTGCATGTGCTACGCCTTTAGACCTCACTGTTGCGCCCTTTTGTGAAAAGAGTCAAAAAAAGACACTCACTTATGGAAAAATAATATTTCAGTGTTTTTTGGGGCAAATCACTCCAAAGTTAGGTGTTAAGAGTTATTTTTTCATTTATTTCATGAGATATTTTGTGTCTTGGGCCTTGCATGGTCTCTTAGACATAAATGACATTTATGAGTATTTTTGACATTTTAAAACCCTATTTAGGGTTTTTACCCCCCTTTTCTAGATAAATAGAGCATGAGGGCCTTATTTTAAAAGGTTTTCATTTGGTGACTCTTGTGAGTAATACATAGTTTTTTTGGAGATTGAAGAGAAATTGGTGTTGTGGAATTTGTGGATGGCGTGTTTTGATTGATGATGGAGAAGGCTTGCTTGTAGGATCCCTGAGCATGGTTAATGGTGATGTGTTTCTATTCAGTTTTCCTTTTCTTACGTATCATTTTGTTACATCCTTCTATATTGCAGTAGGACAAAGGTTTTAGACTAAGAAATGTTTTTCAAAGGCACCTTAGCTCTGTTTGTTCTTCACTGCCTCTATGTTTTCCTCTACTAGGTCAGTTTAGAGAATTCTTAGTTGCTCCCTAGACCCACTTATTCTTGTTTATCTCATGAATGATTCAATACATTAGATATCAAAGATGTTCTATGGTTAGCCTTGCTTGTTTTATGTTACTTAAACATTGTTCTTAAGATCTTTCTTTGAAGTATCACTAATTAAGTTTTGCCAAAGAGGTTATGTTTCGATCATACCCTCTGTCCATCCTTGAAAGGTTGCTTTGGAGGTCTTTATGGCTATGATCAATGATTTTTAGGAGATCGCTCTTCTTTGATCTATGTTACATGTCTATCTTAATTTTTTTCTAAATCTTGAAGGTGAAATCACTAGAAGTTTTACAAGTTTCTTGCCTTGTATAGTTCATTGGATTGTTTGTCTTGAATGCTTATTTTATTGAGTTTAATCAAAGAGTTATTGGTTTGCCTTGTCTTATGATTACTTCTTTATGATGAATAGTGTTAAAGGCCCTTCTTGTTAAAGTATTTGACAGAGAATTCTTAACTTCCCTTTGCCCTAGTTTGTTCACAATTTATTGTTCATTTCATCTCACACAAACCTTGAAAATCTATTTGACCATGTTATATTTTCCCTATGATGCACCCTGATTCATTGTTTAAATATCCATGACCTTTTGTAGACTCCATAGCCCAATGACTTGAATATTTCTTACTCCATCTATTCTACTTGATCATATACCCAACCAAAACAAATAAAAAAAAGTCCTAAACTTAGCATCTAGCCTAAAATCAAATGCTAAAAGCAAACAAGTTCACATCCTTTGCACAAAATAGAGAGAGCTCTCTCTGAATCCATGAAGGCTAGGTCTTAGGACTCCAAAGATTGGTTTGATGTTACCCCTGTTCATTTGTTTTCACCAATCTAACAAATTATGGTGACCTAACATAATGGCGATCATGGTGGGAATTTTTGAGTAAGTAACAAGCTTATAAATCCTTATAAAATTCAGAAGTCCTTGTTAAATGGTATCTATTGATTTATCACCACCTCATCGACCTAACATAATGGTGATCACGGTGGGACCTTCTGAGTCAGTGACAATCAAAGTATTCCTTAGGACCTCAGAAAACCCACAAACATCCTTAGATTGGTATTTAATTGTTGATGGTGGAAAACAAGTACATATTTAAAAATGTAATCATCATCCACCTGGTGACTCCGTTGGTCTTCAATAGCCCTGTCTACCCCACTAGTCTTCACAGAATCCCCTAGGAATGCATTAATCAATCCTAGTATTGCTGATGGTGGACATCAAAGTTGAAATATTCCACCTGGAGACTCCACAACTCTCAATAGACCTAAAGACTCCATTGGTAGATAACTTTAGACTGGTTGAAAAGATACAATGACCCTTCCTGATTTACAAACATGGACCTAAGGATACTGTAATATTCCCAAATGGGGAATGCAACAATATATGAACACAAAACTGGAAATAGCAGTGTAAATCAGCTCATTAAAATTGGATACCAATATGGAGACATATCATCATGTATTATATCAGCAAATCAATACATAATATTGAGGCATGAATCATATTAAATGAGGAAACAAGCCTCCCATACACAATCACTCCTAAATCTGAACTGCTGCTACAATACAAAATGCCAGAAGACTACTACAACACAGTTATAAACACACTACTATAGAAAAATAATTTACAAAATATGTAGGGCTGTTATATGCCTCAAAAGATATGCCCAATACAGATCTAGGCTTAATACAAACTCCTACAAAGAACCCGGAAAAGGGTTTTCAGAAATACACCCTATACCAAATGGGATCTAAAGCCCTAGGGCTGAAGATTTATTGCAAAATGAAGCACATGAGTGTAGAAGGCTGAAATATAGCATATTTGATCTAGATCCCCTCAAAGGCCTCCTCCAATTAAAGGCTGAACCCTTGAATCACAAGAAAACACTCCAAAGGAGCCACAAGATCCCTCACTGAAGTTGCCCTAAAAAATAACGCAATTCCCAACTGGAACAGTGCTGGAAATGATTGGAAATAGTTGGCCTGGTGCCAAAGCTCTGAAATATGTCCAAGAGCCCTCCAAATTGATCTCCTAAGTGAAGGAATCCTTCCTCCTATTAGAAACTGGCTCAAAAAGTGGGTTTCTAAACCTTCCACTGCAACACCCTGCAACATAGCACAATAACCTGAAAAAAATAAGCTGATGAAGAAAGCTGTAGCTTGGCCTAAAAACCATAATGTGGAAATGAATGAAATGCTCTTCCAAGAGGCCTCTCAAGGAAAGAGATGGGATTCCCGCTCGAGAACACTCGGTGCTAAACAACACAACAATCTACACTAAACAGCTGAAGAATGCCAGTAGTCTAAACAAATCATATACAAAATAATATTCCAAAACATAACCTCATATGGCTTCCATCCTCTTCCTTATATAGATTATGAGCTTCCTTGTCCCCACTCAATTAGGTCATTTCCTTCATGAAATCAATCTCCCTCCAAAACTGCATTATTCCTCAATTAATCTCCACTCCTCCATAACAACGCTGTTGACTTGGTCAAAGTTGACTGAATCAACATGATCCAACCCCTGTTCACACTTGGAGTTGCTTTATTTAGCTGCTAAAAAAGTATCCTTTCACACTTGACGTGTTTTTATTATTTCTTGGGATACTTATGGGCCTCCCCACCCACTTATTCACCTACCTAGTGATAAAACAAACTATAATATTCCATTTAGCTGAAGGCTAAATTTTTGGAATATTATAGTCCTCCCCTCCAAAATGCTGCTTGTCCTCAAGCAACTATATAGGGAGAGAAAAATTCCTCCCCTCCTCCTCCTGTGGCTTCCTCATCAAAATTACCCACCACTTCTCAAGATAATCTGCAATAAATTTTCCCTCCAATGGCTCCTCCCAAGTATGCAAAACCCAATGTTTCACATCATGAAAAGGTGGAATGTGTAAGTGGAAACCTTCTTGCTGTCCAATGGCCTCCTTAAGGTAGGAGTGATGAAAAACACGGGGAACCTCATTCCCAATGAGAGACTCCCATACCCATGCTATCATCCAAATGAAATGAGCCATCCTAGGTAGCTCATCAAAGAAATCCTCAACCCCCGATTTATGCAATAGATTTTTCCATCCAAGTTGTTTCTCTCTCCATTTATGGTAAGTATGGGGTTGTTGCTGATCTTGGGCTGAAATTTCATGGCCCAAGTTACTCCACCCAACAAAACATCCATGAAGTGCCCCCTCCAAGAACTCATGTTCTCCAAATGGCTCATCCCACATCAAGACAAGAGATATAGTGTGGCAATCACGGTTTGCCCATTGTTTCTCCTGAAACATGCAACATGTAAATTAGAGAGAATCATACTCCCAATGGGCACCTTCAACTCTTGTGCCACTCTCCCAACAAAGCTTCCCATAAACATAAGAACATCACCAACCTATGGAAGCAAAAACCAATGGAAAAAAGTTGCCATATGACAACTGGGAGGTGAATCGTAGTTCCCCATATGGAAGCAGTGAAGTGCATCCCATGCCTGCCTCAAATCAAAGAATAACAAGTGACCTTCCAGCCACTTTTTTTTTGCCACAATCATCCTACAAGATAGGATCATGAAGTTAAAATGTGGTGTCAATGGTGCACACCAAGAATCATGTGGCTTCCCCCACAAACCACTAATAGAATAGCCAACCTCAATGCTGCAATTGGCCTCAAGTACATCATAATATATTGTATAAGAAGGGATAATCCTCCTTGGTACAAAATGCTACTCATATAAAGTAAAGAAGTAAAAATCATAATGCAAAAATGTACCTTCTCTACCATATACTTTGGTCATTGAGCTGAAATGGCTCAACTGAAAATTCTCCCTCACTCTCAATGAGTAGGGAAGTGGTTGTGACAACCTCTCCCTCACCATCCAGGCCATGCATCTCTCCATATGCTGATATATATCCTGGTGGATGCCCTCCCAAGTGAACTCGTCCATCAAAGAATGAAATGAATCGAAGTGTATGGAAAGAAAGTCCACATGTGCTGCATGTATTAGCTTCCTCTTGAGCTCAAAAACTCTAGTCAAGAATACTCCACCATAAGAATAGATGACCTCATCAACCACCATGTATCTATCATCTCCCTCCGGGTCATCAAGAATCATGAAAGCACCAATATCCTTAGAGTACTCTACCAAAAGTTGAGACCTTCAATATGGATCAATAATCCTATGAGACAACACTAAAGTTATGAAATGTGAAGCTCCCCACATGCTTTTGTCTTCTTCTTTGACATCCCCTATGCCAAAGTCATCCTCCAAAGTGCTGCCATGCTCATCAAGAAGTTGGTCATGCTCAACTAGAAGTGGTGGCCTTTGGAAGTTGGCCTCCCATGGGAAGCTACCATCCAAAAAGAACCTCCTGATCTTGGTCAATGTAAGCATGAGTGACATCCATATACTCCAATGTATGGAGGATTCCTTACTCAAGGGAAGTACCCTCTGTTTCTCCAAACCCATGGAGCAACTCCCTTGCACCATAGTGGTGCCATCCCCCATCACTGCAGCAACTTTTGTCAGCGCAGAATATGTAGCGAGAGTGGGTTATGCTTAAAATGGGAGAATGTCCCCCTCCTCCTTAAGTCTACCCTAGACTCTCTGTGTTGTAATAAACCCCTCCAAAGTATCCACCCCCTCGGGATCTAAGAGTGGTGCAACCCCATGTGAATCATCTCTCATCATCTCCTGATCTCGTGGTCTCCCCAGTGGAATGCCTCCATGCAGTGAGACATCAATGTCAAGAGTAGACTACACCTATGGATGGACAACTTTGTCACTACCCTCACTGTGAAAATCAGTCTACCTCTTCTGTGAATCAACATTATTAAATAGATAGGGGTGTGTGCTCCTCATCATGTAATGCTGGTCATCCTCCCTACCTTCTCCTTCCATCTGCAAGGTTTCACAATCATGTTGTTCATTGATTGTGCCTTGTCCTCCACATATGAAATCTTCAGGAACTTCTTGAAATGATACAAGAATTCCTCTTGTTGGAGCAAGTGCTCCATCCACCTCTACATGAGGTGCTAGATATGCTCTAGATATGATAGCGCTGTTGCCCCCAACCTTCTCTCCTCCTTCAATATGAATGGGATTCACTTTCTCAATAAGAGGATCCTCTTTTGAAAAAGGGATCTTCATGCCCTCTTCTCCAGGAATATAAGATAGATTTCTCGCCTCTAGCAAGGTATTATGCAAGATGTGAGCCTCTTCAACAGTTTTCTGAGATGGAGTTGAGTATATAGGTCCTTTCAACCTATGCAAAGGTTTGGTTTGTTTAATTCCATAAAAGGTGTTTTAGAATGTTTTCCATCAAACCTTTCCACTAGTCTCATAGTGAACTTTGCATAAGTAGATGTATCTTCATTTTTTAAAGAAAATGACTCAAATATCCACCAAGCATAGACCTTACCTCCAAAATGCAGTGCTGCAACTTTGACGGATTCCTTCTCTAAAAATTGGTGCTGCTGCAAATAGGTGTCTAGCTCCTCCACCCAAGATCTTGCTAAACATCTTGGTGAACCATCAAAAGTAGATAGAAAAAATATACCCATATCATGCTACTTGCTCCTCTCTACCTTGATCTTGCAAAACTCTTGGAAGGTGATATGATATTTGAACCTCTTAGTTTGAGATTCATATTATTACAAATAATTACTAAGAGTCTCCCTCCTAGGCATTTCTTCTTTCATCTCCCTCATATTAGATCTGGGCATATGAATGTGCTGTGAATCATAGTGTGTGGAAACATGATCATACTCATCATGTGAAAATATAGAGTTTGCCTTAGATCCAAACTCCTTTGGAGATTCTCTCTCCCTTCTCATCTTCTTGAGATCTCCTCTAATGCTCTGCATAATTTGAAAGAGAAGCTTTGAGAGCCTCTCTTCCTTCCTTCCTTCCTAAAACTAATGGAGTCTTATTTTTGTCATTTTTGTACATATATTCTTCTTATTATTCTCCTGATAGCATAATGGCTGAGGTCCACAGGTTGAGCCAAGATTATGCTCTGAGACCACTGTAATATTCCTAAATGGGGAATGCAACAATATATGAACAAAAAACTAGAAATAGAAGTGTAAATAAGATCATTAACATTGGAGACCAATATGGAGACATTTCATCATGTATTATATCAGAAAATCAATACATAATAGTGAGGCATGAATCATATACAATGAGGAAACAAGCCTCCCATAAGCAATCACTCCTAAATCTGAACTGTTGGTACAATAAAAAATGTCAGAAGACTGCTACAACGCATTTATAAACACACTACTACAGAAAAAGAATGTACAAAAGATGTAGGGCTATTATATTCCTCAAAAGATATGCTCAATACAGATCTAGGCTTAATACAAATTCCTACAAAGAACCCAAAAAAGGGTTTTCAGAAATACACCCTATACCAAATGGGATCTAAAGCCCTAGGGCTGAAGATTTACTACAAACTAAAGCACATGAGTGTAGAAGGCTGAAATATATAATATCTGATGTATATCCCCTTGAAGGCCTCCTCCAATGAAAGGTTGAACCCTTCAATCACAGGAAAACACTCCAAAGGAGCCACAAGATCCCTCACTGAAGCTGCCCTAAAAAATAACGCAATTCTTAGCTAGAATAGAGTTGGAAATGATGGGAAATAGTTGGCTCGGTGCCAAATATCTGAAATATGTCCAAGATCCCTCCAAAATTATCTCCCAAGAGAAGGAATCCTTCCTCCTATGAGAAACTAGCTCAGAAAGCGGGTTTCTAAACCCTCCACTGCAACACCCTGCAACACAACACAATAACCTGCAGAAATTGCGCTGAAGAAGAAAGCTGTAGCTTGGCCTAAAAAATAGAATGTGAAAATGAATGCAATGCTCTTCCAAGAGGCCTCTCAAGGAAAGAGATGGGATTCCCACTCGGGAACACCCGGTGCTAGACATCACAGTAATCTCAACTAAACAGCTGAAGAATGTAAGTAGTCTGAACGGACCATATACAAAATAATATTCCAAAACATAACCTTATATGGCTTCCATCCTCTTCCTTATATAGATTATGAGCTTCCTTTCCCTTGGCCCCACTCAATTAGGTCATTTCCTTCATGAAATCAATCTCCCTCCAAAACTGCGTTATTCCTCAATTAATCTCCACTCCTCCATAACAACGCTATTGACTTGGTCAAAGTTGACTAAATCAACATGATCCAACCCCTATTCACACTTGGAGGTGATTTATTTAGCTATTGAAAAAGTCTCCTTTCACACTTGAAGTGTTTTTATTGTTTCTTAGGAGACATATGGGCCTCCCCACCCACTTATTCACCTACCTAGTGATAAAACAAACTATAATATTCCATTTAGCTGAAGGCTAAATTTTTGGAATATTACAAATACAAAGGAGATACGCTCTAATGAACAGAGATCACATCCCTGGATTTCCACACGAAATGCCTCAGATAAATTGGTTTTGAAACCTGTCTATGTTTCAAGATGAAAAATTTGATGACCCTGTTATCACCCAATTTTTTTTTTCAAAACATTGTATGTCAACTCTGTTTTTGATCATGGTCTCAAATAGGCCTGAAAGTCATTTTAAGTTTTGGTTAAGGGTAGGTCATAGTTTTTATAGGTTTAAAGGTCATCATTTGATTTCAAATAAAGTCATTAGAGGTTCATTCCATGATAAAATATTTACATTTTTCATTTAGAGGTCATTCCATTAGGTTTTGGGCTAAATTTCTACAATTAGCCAAGAATCCTCTGTTTCGTAGCGTCGTTAGTTCAAAAAAGAGGTTTTGCGCTATGAAAGCACTGCTAGTTTCATAGCAAAAACTGCGAAAAATATACTGTGTGTGTTACAAAAGTGCGGTTTCTTAACCGTCATGTCAATTAAGCCAAAATCTGTCAGAAATCCATTAAGAAATGATAGGACAAGGGTATGGTGAGTCAGTTAGAGGCCAGATTCAAATTACCTACCCATATCACGGCCATCATCATCATGATAGGGTCATCATTTAGTCGAAAAATGAGATTTCAAATTCAAAAATCCTGCCTAATTCAGTCATTCTAGTTTTCATTTGCCTCCACACAACTACTTAAGCTCTGAAGTAGTAAAGTTAAGCATGTGGTTGTTCTATACCAAGGCTATCTTTACTATAATCAAGTGAGGATGTTCCATTTTCTCAAGCGAGGCTATTCTATATTATCATGCGAGGCTGTTTTACTGATTCCAGAGAAGCTGACAGGTTTTTAAAAAAAAAGAAAGCACAACATTGAAAAAACAAAGTTTAAGAGGATGAAGGAAATATGGGAAGGCCAAACTGTTTCTAGGTCTGAGATTCCAAGTGCTACAGAACTGTTTTTCACATGGATAGTGCCAGCTATCTGTTAGGGTTCCGTGATTTGGCTGATTGGCAAGCCAAATGACATTGTAACATCAAACCAATCTTTGGAGCCCAAGGACCTAGCCTTCCTGGACTCAGAGAGGGCTCTCTCTATTTGTGTAAGGGATATCTGTGTGTTTGCTTATTGTGTTCTGATTTTAGGCTAGTTATGAAGTAGGTTTTTTGGTTTTGTTTTTTTTAGGTTGTGAGAGATGAACCGATCAAAGACATAAGATAGGTAAAAATATGTCAGATCAACTGGGCTATGGGGTCGAAAAGGTCAAGAAAGCTTTTAGATGGTGATACAAGGTTGTTGAAGGGCCGATTTGATTCGAGGTAAAATGGATCTTTGGGAAAAATGGAGTGAGATGGACATTAAATTTGTGAATAACAAAGGATTTCAAGCATAAATAGTTTAATAGCTGACATAAACATGGTAGGGCTAACCATTAATCATGAGAAATGTAACTATAAGCTGATCAATGCATAGAAATAAACATTCAAGCCATGCATAGAGATATATGACTCTCTAACTTTAGGAAATGGCTATCAGACTTTGGGGAAATACATTTAAGATAGACAAACAACTCAAATCACTATGTAGGAACACCTAAACATAGTACTTCAAGCTATTAGGCACTTTGAAAATAAGATTTCATAGTTTTAGGCAAAGGGCAAGATCAGTACAAGACCTCCTTGGTTCAACAAATGACAATCTAATCAATCAAAGAGAGGTTTCATAGGTGGAGCTATGGCTAGCCATGAGTAAGTAGGGCATACCGTAAATCATACTTAGCATGCATAAAACCATAAATGAAACAAGCAAACAATATTCTTGAGTTATTAAAGAGCAATCAAGGATTCTTTAATGTGACTAAGAATGAAGAAAACATGGAAGCTATAAAGAAATAGGAAATTTGAGGTGCCTCCAAGGGCATGTCTCAAATATATTCTCTATTGTCTTATAGCAAGCAAGAACATGGAATTATGAATGAAAACTAGGAAACAAAACAGAGAGAGAGACATTATACCATTCTACCAAGTCATGGAATCCAACAACAATCCTCTTTCCTCATCCAAGAACATCCAAGAAACTATACAAAAGCATGAGACAAGTGTTTCTTCCAAAGCTTATATGACCATATATTGCTTCTATTCATCAACTTCAGCCCTGTTTACAATGAAAGCCTTTGGAATATATAGGCCAAAGTGAGGAAAACCTCTTAGTTCAACTTGCAATCTCATTGGCCTATCCAAAATATCTGATTTTGTCCTTGAGGCTTTGCAAAGCCCAAGGCACAAAATATCTAGTAAAATATCTCAAAAATGCTAAAAAAGGGAAATATATTGAATTTTCATAACTTATCATGTACAAAAATATCTAAACGCACATGAAGAAAAGTCACTTTTGAAAGGTTCAATTTTTACAAAAATACTCGAAAAATACATCAGTAGAAAGTCCCCTGACTTGCTGGCAACTTTTGGAGGCCTTCCCGATGTCAAAACGAGGCCCATGATAGCTCGTTGGAAAGATCTGAATGTATATTTTATGAAATGTTTAGTTTTCTCTCAACTACCCACTATAAGTCCTCCAAAAATAGACCTGTGTGTAAAAACCCAAAAAATAGGCCTTGCTAATAAACGGGGCAGAATGTAGAAAAAGCTAGTGTCTTTCGCCATTTTGGGGGAGAAAATGATCTTCAATTGATCTGAAAATTGCTAAGTATATGCCCCTGAAATTATGGCATCCAATGATACCATTTTCATCCTTTGAGGATGCCCCAAACTGAAATGGCGATGTCCATGAGTTTTAGCCAAAAACCCCAAAAATGACAAAAACCAAAATTTGTCGAATTTCGCCCAATTTTGGCGAGCATGACTCTCAAGGGTTTTCAGAAACATGCTGTGAAGCTGAGGCAAAAATTTGGAGCTTTGAGGTTTCTTTCCTCGATTTTGGTGCCGGGCACTTCCTTTTAGCCTCGAGTTTTTCCTGAATGGCCTTCAATTTTCGTCGAGCAAACTGATTGAGTTTCTTATAATTCCCAATCATCCTCCGTTGAAGGTCCAAGTCTCTTTTTTCCTTCTCCAACTTCTTCTCCAAGTGATCATTAACCTTCTCAAGCTATGCTTCTCGATTTTTCTCTATTTCTTGTGTGAAAAATGTAGTGAGAGGGGTAGATTGGAGAAGGGCACTTCTTCTTCCTTCTGTTTCTCAAGGTCCCTTTTGAGCCCCATGGTTCTTGGCCTCTTTCTCCCGGGTTTCTCTTCATCTTCGCTCTCACCGAACTCACCCATGAGTTCTTCCAATCTAACTTGTGCTTTGGAGGCCTCCTTTTTGTATTTGATGGCCCGTGTCTCATATACTGCCATATGGATACTCATCCGTTTGTTTTGAACTTGCAAAAAGTGATTGAAGTTTCTAGCCCTCTCAAGATCAGTCCTCAAAGCATCAATTTGGTTTTCTCTATTGATTAAGAGATTTTCTAGGATCCGGGCTTCATTGTCACTATCATCACTTTGGATTTGAATGATGTCGAATTCCCTTTCCTTTTCATTACTGCTTTCTTCTTTCTCCTTTCCTTTGCTTTGGGTGGCTCTTTTAGTCTTCCCCCTCTTGGGAAATTCGACCATGGGCTTCTTGGGAAATTTCCCCTTGCTTTGGAGGGCCCTAGTAACATTTGGAGTTACAACTCTAGGCACCCTTTTTCCTTGATGTCTGGGGCTTGGCCACTTTCGGAGAAGAGAGCATGGCCTCTTGCCTAGGAGAGGTAGCTAGCACATGCTCCATTGGCTCTTTACCCTTGCTAATTTTCTCATCATTCTTGCCACTATCTTGGATTTCTTCATTGATGCCTTGACTGTATTTTTGCATTTCTTTTTGAGGGCTATCCTACTCACTATGTTGCATCTCTTCATCATGCTGCTGTTCTTTTTTATGAGGCTGTTGTTCTTTTTCTTGAAGCTTCTGTTCATCATCATGAGGCTGGTGTTCATCATCATGTGGCTGCCTCTGTTCATCATCATGAGGCTGCTATTCATCATGCTGTGGCTACACCTGTTCATCATGCCCTTCTTTATCATGAGGCTGCTCACCATCACTGTGCTGCGCTTGTTTATCATCATGCTCCTCTTCATCATTCCCTTCTTCCCCTTGCTGTTCTGACTCACTTTGTTCTTCTTCCCCTTGTTGCTCTATTTCACTATGATGTTGCTCATCATAATCTTCCTCATCATCCCCTTGCTGCCCTATTTCATCATGATGCTGGTCATCATCATCTTCCTCCTCTTGCTCATGCTCTTCTTCCTCATCATGCTCTTTTTCTTGTTCAATGGGAAATTTGAGCTTCTTGGGAATAGGCTTGCTTGAAGAAGGCGAAGGATGGTCAGTGGAAGGTGAAGGAGATGTATGAAATGAAGGGACAATGGCGAAATCTGGATGTGTGATGAAAGTATCCCAAGAGACTTCCTTCTTCTCAAGTTGATGAATAATGGTAACCTTGATGAGGGAGTGATGGAAGAGGAAGGCTGTCTGCTGAGAAAGGGGCTTTTTCTGGACAGTGGAGGCCATTTTCTCAATACATCTATGTAGGAATAAAGGGAGATTTAAAAATTTTTCCATCGTGAAATGCATGAGCAGACGGATATGATAGGCATAGGCTCAGGAGAATATTCCCTCGCAAGTGAAGTATTTCATGATCATCTTCATAAGGGGGGCGTAACTACTCAATAGATATGAGAAGGGAAAAATGGATGGGCATGAATCTCTATGCTCAGGCTTCAGAAAAGGCTTGTATTCTTCTAAGTCTAGGTGGATTTGTTTAAACCACTTCTCCCTGACATTAGGGATTTTGGTGGCCTTGGAAATGGCCCTTGGAGAGAATTTGAAATCTAGGCCTGCCAGCTGAAAGTGCTTCTCTTGAAACCTCAAAGCGCAAAGATGTGTCAAAGGGGAAAATCTCTTCACTTCTTGCACTCTTTGACAAAAATCTAGACACCCAACCTCATGGAAATTAAAAAGGACTGATGGATGAGCGTTTACTTCTTCAGTGGAAACAGGCTCAAACCTCCTGTGAAGGCCACTCCTACTGTCTTGCCTGGGAGGCATTTTGTTTAGAATGTTCTTTGCAACACCAAGCTGTCTCAAATGGCTTTTGGAATGTTTCTCAAGCACACACCCTATCCTCCTTGTCAGTCACTGTTTGACCAAGGCAAGATGCTTCAAATGTTTTGTGAAATAGTCCTCCAACACCAACTTTCTGCTCTTTCTAAATCACCGATTTGTCTTCTTTTATGCCAAACAACAAGTTTTTGTCAAATGAAAAACAAACAGTCAATTGATTACTGTGCTTGGGCAAGGTAATTTGAAAAGAGGTATTTGTGGCCTTTTGTTAGAACATAGATCTCCTTGTGTTTTGACAGAAGCAAAACAACCTTGTATTTAGACAAAAACAAAACACCTTTCCCCAATCAAACACTCTTCTATTGCTCACTGTTTCTTATACATAGATAGACACAACACCCTCAACTGACTTTTACAAAATTTCTCACCACACTCTGTATTATGGGGCAATGGAGGCAGCACTAGTTTTCTTTTTCACCATTCAAAGAGGACACTTTTGAAGTGACAAGCATTCGGACTAAGACCACTGTTTTCAAATTAGGCTCATTTTTTTCACCTTACAAACCCTGTGTTTATCTTACAAACACTGCTTCCACCTTATAACACTTTTTTCACCTTAGACTTTGCTGACAGAGGTTAGTTTTGTCTTATCATTGTTAGGACACCTTCAGCAATTATAGGCTCTCTGCTCAACATAGGAAGAAGAACATCTTTCTAGACTGACTTTTGGACCTTCAAACACTGATTTTTCTTCTTTGAACTATGGTAGATGCACAGAGTTGCTTTCTCATATCATAAAAAAGGAAATTTTATCCATATACCGAACCTTCATTTTTTTAGAACCATCCTCCTTCACTATCATTGTTTTCGAAAAACAATAAGGGCTCTAAAAATCGTTTCAACACTCCCTTTTATCACTTGAAATGGTCTATGTCAGAGTACAAGGTTTATCACTTTGTTTGAAGGCAATTTTAGGCTTTTTGAAACTGATACAACACATCACCTTTCACTATACTAATCTTGGGAAATCATAGCAATAAAAACTTTGAATTTTCTCAAAAAAATTACTCTCCAACCACTGTTTTTGTGTTGCGAAAATAACCTTGTTACCCCTTTCAGATTTTCACAAACTAGTAAGGAGTAATGGAGAATACCTTGCAATCTTTTCACGAGCCTTTTTGATCATTTGGCAGCTTCAAAGATGCTTTTCAAGGGCCTTATGAGCGAGCGACATGTTCAGATGGGAGAACGCCGTGCTGTGTAGAGGAGTCGGGTCAGTGCTTGGGCACAGGGGACTGGCGCTACAGGCACGCCACGCGCCGCGCCACATTATAAACGCTGCGTATTTTCACTTCTAAACGTGCCGTGCACTTTTCCAGGCATGCCGCGCGGGCTTAAAGCCTTAGAACACTTCTGCAAATGGCTTGAAATCCCTCGTTTCTGCAATGGGCCGCTTGGGATTGTTGTTTGGTTGCTTTGAAATTCGAAAGTGAGGCTTTGCAACGGTCGATCACTCCCTTTGTAGTCAAAAAAGGAAACACCCTTAGAAGTTTTCTTTGTGAGGGTTTTGGAGGCCTTTTGAAAAGGATTTTGGTTGTGTCAAAACATGATCCATTGCATTTGTAATTTCATAATTTTAAAACACTATAAAGACTCCTCTTCGAACTATTCCTTTGACAAGATGCTGCGGTCGACTTTTGAAAGGCAACATAGTGATGGTTCTCGTTGAAGTAAAAAGGCCTTTTTAAGAAACTGCAAACCCCTTCTACTGCCCTTTCACTCTTCCTTATTGAAGAAGAATTTCTACCACTTCTACCTATTGCTGACCTTTTTAAAAGAAAAAACCTTGCTCAAAGATAAATAAATGATGTAGATGCATCTTTTGCATGATATTCCTCTTTGACTATGGGTGAAGCTTAGTTGCATTTACCTGGGTTTTACCATCATATGTTTATCAAAAGGAACTCCTTTTTAAAAACCCTTCCTTCAATCAAATGCAACAACAAGATTTTTTACATGTTTTCATGAAGAAAAAGGCCTTTGTTTCATGACAGTGGCATTGTTCATTTGCTTTGAGTGTTGTTCCCGAATTCAAAACACTTTCCATATCCTTTTTCACACCTAGTGTCTCTGTGTTGTTTATTTGTAAAGTCCCCTTGAGAAAACAGGCTTAGGTTACCTTCTTGTCCCTTTTATGAGTTTTTTGAAAAAAATCTTCATGAACAGGAAAAGCACACTTTCTTTGAATATCAACCTCACTCTTTGGCTTATGTTTAACCCAGCTCCCCACTCATAAAACCCTGAATGGATTTCCCCTACTTTCAACTCTGTTTAAAGGAAAACAATGGCTAGATTTTATGCCTGCTGATGAGGGAGAGGGATCTTTGGAAAATCTTAATGAAATTACATATCTCAGCAAGATTTGTTCATTTTGGCTCCAGACTACTTTTGAAGGAGGTCTCCGATAGGAGACAAGTCAGCCTCTTTGATTACTACAGTACCACTACTTTCCCTCTATTTTTAACACCATTTTCGATTCATAAGCCTTCAATTGTCTCCTACTACCCTTAAAATTTTCCTTTCAGTCAGTGAAAACCCTATAATCAATCTCTGTCCCTGGCCCTCTGCTTATTAGATGAAGGAGGCCTTTATCATAGTGCCAAACCCTCTGCTTGTAAAATGAAGGAGGTTTTCTTAGTCTTTCAACCCTATGCTCGTCTATGGAGGAGGTTTTCTCAGTGATGCCATTTCATCAGTTTTCAAACAGTGTTATCTTTCCTTTCACTGCCTATTCATACTTAAGCAAATGAAAATGACAAAATGACAATATACCATGAAGGGAACCTCTCTAAGACATGTAATTCTGCTTTTCAAATACCTTTGTGCATCTTCAGACAATCAGAGGCAGCCTGGCCAGTATCTGCAGAGCATTTCTTGTCATTTATAATTCACTAACCTTTGACTGTGTTTGCAGGAGCTTAATGAAATAACTCTTTGTCCAGTACTTGCATCCCAGGCTCAAAACCTCATGAGAAGTAGCTGTCTTCTCATGTTGAATTTAATAATGTCCTTTGGAACACTGGTACACTTCTGCTCTTGAAAGATCCATTGAAATATCACAAATCCACCTAATATCAGTTTGACCTAGGGCATATGCACTGCTGAGAAATTAGGGTTTGTTAGTGGCACGACTTAAGGGTGTAACCAAACTTTATTTGCAGAATAGGAAGGTCCTTTTAGGACTGGTTGATAATAGATAGAGGTTATTTTGGCTTTAGGATAGTTTTCCAAGGGAAAATTGCCTAAAGCACCACTACCTAACTAAGGGGAGACTTCTTGGACAGATTTGGATTATTCTCTTTGGGGTTGATGGACAAGCTTGTATGGCTGAGGCTAGATAGGGCTTGTCAGTTAGGTTTTATCTCATCATGGGCTGATTGAAAAGGTAGGAGGGAAAAAATGTTTATGGGTGTTTTCCAGCTGGAAAATTTGACAAATTTTGAGATCAGTTGCTAGAAATATTGGCTTTAACAAATAGTCATCATCAACAGGTGAGAAATACTGATGAATAACACTATCAAAGAAGAAAAATTTATCAGAGTGATCAATACTCACTTGAGGGCCAGTAATAGAATACTAAGAGGTCAAGTGGAGGATTTGGAGCTGTAATTGAAACTGTCTCAGGATGAACTAAAAAACCAAGGTGTAGAATGACAAATTCAAAGGCAAAATAAAATGAATAATGGAGAATAAACCTCATGAAATGGTGTTTTTAGTTCATATGGCTATTTTTCTTGAGGAAACCAGTGAATTTCTGAATTTTTGGAAAATTTTGGTTTGAATTTTGAAGAAAATCCGAAAAAAAATTCTCACTCAGTAGTTTCGTAGCGCAAATAATGCAAAAATGGCGAAATGCGCTACGAAACTGCTGTAGCAGCTTTTTTCACCCTTTTCCATCAATTTTTGAAGGACAGACTTGTATATTTTGACCTGAAATTTCTAAGGAAGATGTGTTAAGTGAATATGTAGATAATCCCAAAGGAAGGAAACCAAATTTTGAAGGCAAATAGGAAAAATGACTGCGATACGAAAACATGCGCTATGAAAAGCGCTACCAAACTGTGTTGTTTTCGTAGTGCAGGACTATTTTTTCTATTTTGGGCAGTTTGATGGTGATTTTGTACATCTAGAACTTATGGATGATTTCAAGAATATTTTATTTCAATTCCTGACAGCAAATAGCTTTAAAGTCATGGGTTCATGGTGGTTAAAGTGTCCCAAGAACACAAAGAATCCTAAGCCTAGAGAACAGGGGACAATTTCCTAGTTTGCAGGAGATCAACATTGAGGTCATAAAGGGTTGGACCTTATCATCTGGATTCAACCTTATGGGAATACAGTTGGAAAATTATGTAATCTAGCTTAGATAAGGTTTTTATGAGTAGAGTTAATGAGTTTGAGTCCTATTTGTAATAGGACTGTTCACTAGGTTTGCAGCTGTCATCTTGTAATAAATACCATGTCTCATGGTTAGGTAAGTTGTCAAAAAGTAGGCCCATTCGATGTATCTAGATGAGGATAAGGTTATCCTATGTTGTAAATGATCTATAAAGATGAAGAGGTTGAAATGATAAGGGTTGGACATTTTTTAGAAAAAATATTTTGTTTATTGTAAGTGACTGTTTACAACTTAATACAGAGTTTTCTACTTAGCCAACTCAAGATTCATGAAGAGTTCTTGTATTTTCTTGTTTTGAAGGCATATTTTAATATCATATTGCAGTGGTGTTTTCTTATGTTACTCAGAATTCATCATTGATGCTCTGACTTCCTTCATAGACAATTTGATTGTGTGTTTTATTGTTTCACATGTGTATTCCTTGACTTGAACTCTGATATGCCTTGATTTCCATGCTAGGTAGATTGTTTGGTTTTTCTGAAGCTATTATGACTCCATAAGCCCAATGTGCACTTGCTAATGTGATTTAAAACCAATTTATATCATTTATCTGCTTTTACCCCACATATAGTTAGCCATCTATATTTTTATTAAAAAAATCATTAACCCTAGAGAGAGCTCTCTCAGGTTGAGGAGGCTAAGCCTCAATCAAAATATTGGTTTGAAACAGTTACATGAGATTAGCTTAATTGGCAGCCTATCAGGTCTGATTTTGTGATAACAAACCCCTTGTTACATCTCATAAAATTTCATATACATGTATGGAGGTTAAAAGTTGAACGGTATGAGGACTGCCTCATGAAAATGTTCATGGGGACATTAGAAGGTAAGGCAAGAGAATGGTATGAAGGTCTAAAACAGGGTAGTTTATTTTCCTTAAAAGATCTCCACAAGGTGTTTTATGATCATTATAAAGAAAGCTGTCCATATCTGTCATTAGCTAAAAATTGCTGTGATCAATCTAAAGACCTCATATAATATCTTGTAAACATCAATGAAGATTTGGGAAATTGGCATCCTAAAAATCTATTAGAGGAGGTTCAAGACTTTCATACTCAAGTTAACTGTCATAAAAAACAAGAGGAGTTAGTTGAGGAGGAAATCAATCAAAAAATAGAAGAAAACCCACAGGATCTCTCTGAAGGCATAAGTGATGACTTACCATCTCTTCTAGGAGAGGCTTAAGAGGACATTCAACCTCAAAATCAGCCTTCATAAGAGAAATAGCACTGATGTAGTTCTATCCAAAGAAAGAGAAAAATGCCTCCTCTTTTAAATGAAGAGGAAATAAATCAGATTCTAAACATGCAGCTAGCCTCTAAACTTTCATATGAGAAAAACATTTCTATTCACTCTCCTACTAATCCCAGCTACCACAGATCAGAAAATAGATGTGTAGATCAATCCAAAGAAAAACCATATGATAATACAATATGTTTGATTGGTGACATTACTTGTTTTGATGATTTTCCAAAGTTTGATCTGTATGATGATAGTGATGTTATCCGAATAGAAGATAATATTGCAGAGAAATCAACAGTTGGTTAGTGGGAGGAAGTTCAGTTTCATCCACTTGGAAACAATAATCAACCAATAAACTTCAGCTATGACAATGATGAGGAAAGTATAGAAAATTTGGAAGTAAGTGAAGTATCTCTGCCTCTTTGTTCTAATTCATTTTAGTCCATCAAGAATAATTTTCATGTGATTGGGAATCAGAAGTCTTTCAATTTTGATGTTGAGGTTGAGGAAGATAATGAACTTCTTGAGCAAGTTGCTAATGAGGAGCCTTTTCTTGAGATGGTTGAGGACATCATTGGTGACACAGAATTTTCCTTAGCTCCAGATTTGCAGCCACCAAGTCCCATTGAATTTAAAATTGAAGATGAAGGCTTGGAAAGTTATGATCACATAAGAGATGTTGCACCTCCTTCTCGAGAAGATTTATTACCAAATAATACCCCTGCTCACCAACGTGGTGGCCTTCAAACCGAGTTCAGTCCACTCAATCAAAACACATCAAATTTTCTAGAGGACAACATTTCTATTTATGATGAAGCTACCAGTTCAGATGATCATGAGGAAGAGGAAGCGTTTCTTGTCCAAAATAATCCCAAGCATAGCCGAGTGAAGGAAGGATTAGTACGAGATGAAGGTCTTTCAAATCCTCCAATCCAGGTATTATTCCAATATACCTTTGCTATTTTCTTAGAAACATTGGAGGAGGGAGTGAAATATGTCAGAAACAGTTTGTTCCAAGGTTTAAAGAATATTGTAGGCACTACTGTTCAAAAACAAGTGAGGTGTAGGTGGCCTTTCTATTTTGTCAGCACACTCAAAGAGCTAAATGAAAATCACCCATGGAATAATCTACTTGATTGGTTATGTTGGAAAAGTGAGTTCACCAAATAAATATGTATATATGTAAGATAGATTAGGACAGATAGGAATGCAAATAAGCTCAACACTATGAGTATCTTTTTAGTTGTTTAGTCTTATAATGATGATCCAAAATGAAAAAACACAAACAGATAAAAGAATAAAAAGAGGGCATATGAAAAGAAGAGGTACAACCCCATACCCAAAAAAAGAGTAATGCTGAAAGTGTGCAAGTCTAAATGCCACTACTTGTTAAGAAAAAAGAGTCTTGTTCAGTCATCTAGCCTAAATCATGGTTGAACATGTTTTGAATTTCTGCTGATAGGTTAGTGAAAGAATACTTGTCGAATAGTTTAAGCTTGACTTGTTAGTAGGAATATATTAGGAAGAAAGGATGCTGGTTCTTAATGCTCAAATCTGAACCAAAGAGAAAAATGGGGATGCTTAACAAATGATAGATCATAGCCCTCATGTTTTCTAGTTTTTTTTGTACAAAAATAATGTCTGTGTGCAACTTGTCCCAGTGCCACAGCCCATGGTAAATAAGATTTCTTAATCCTGGTTCAAATCATGTTTTCAATTTCATGTGAGTAGATTAGAAAATGAAGTCTGTCAAATAGCTTAATCTTGACAGATGAATAGTCTAGGTAGAGAATAAAAGAGTTCACTAGCATAATCTGAACTCTTGGAAGTGATAAGGGTACAAGTAGATAGTTTGTTTTTCTTTCAAAAGAAAAAGAATGTCAAGGGTTTTCTAGTCCAAGTGCACCCACAAGAAGAAAAAATGATAGGAAAAAGTATGATTGGTAGGTAGAGATGAGATTGAAGCAATCATGTTTTTCAGATTCTTACGATCATAGCTTCAAGAGAAACATTAGCAAGTGAAAGAAGAAAAATCTGACCAATGAATAAGGCACTGGTCTTCATAAACTCAAAGTTTTGATATCTAAAGTTCTGGACACCTCCTGAGAAGGAGCTGCCCTCCCTAAGTGGAGCCACTGTTAGTCATCAGTAATTTTTGCTATTTATAGATGACTAAATACTTGTCCTAGATTTCTAAAAACAAGATTCCTAAAAATTGTGAGTTTTAGAAATCTCACTTTCTTCATTATCCTTATACCAAAATTTTCACTATTCTACTATTTTGTCATTCCAAGATCAACTTACCACTCCTAAAAGACCCCTCATGGGCTCATCCCACTCATCTTTATCTTATTTTCCCACCCATAACCTCAACTCTCTATTTTGTCTTTGCCTCACCCCTCCACTTTCCATCTAGGATTGCCAAACAACCTGCTCCTTCTCATGTTCACCAGGTGCCTCAAGCATTGATGGTATCAAAACTATCTCTGTAGGCTCTTTAGATAAACCAAGTACATTGGATTTTGGATCTTCAATACATCAATTTGTCAAAAACTCTGTTTTTTACACTTGAAGACCCCAAGCCAAGCTTTCAATTAAAGACCAAGTCAAAGGTGCCTCCCACTAGGTCATTAGGGTTTCATAGATTGTAGGGTCATCCTTGGTATTTTCAGCACTAATTTTCTTGTGCTAGAAGCTGGTTCAAATGCAAGACAAGATCAACACATGGTTGTCCAAGAAAAATCAGAAAATTTCCTAAGAAAACCACCCTATCAAGTTCAAGTTCTGCAAAAGGCAACTGTGCATTTTGACATTTCTGCAGGAGTGTTAAAGTGACTATCAACAGAAAAATTGGTAAGGTAAGAGGCCTACACCTCAATAAAGACATTCATAGCAAATATAGAGATAGCAGTTTGTGTTCAAGGAAAATCAGGGTTTCTAAGCCTGATTGGGCTAGTAGTGTGCCAAGCAAGGATCCAATGCAACAAATCACATGGGGGGGCACACCAAGAGAACCAAACATGGAAGAATTTTTTTAGAAATCATAAATGAAAGAGGGAAAAGGGTGAGGTGAACTGGACATAAATGAATGAACTTTAAAGGGCTATAGAGAACTTAGAAGACAACACTGATAATTGTTCTCAAGCATCCCATAAACCTAGGGTTTTGGTAAGGTGATTAAAGAAGGTAAAAGGGTAAGTTTGGACTCCATAATGATAGTAAAGGATTCTTGAAGATATCACTGTTTGCAAAGATTCCAAACTCATCCCAAGGAGTTTTTCATGCCAAAGATGGCTAAAAGAGGTAAAATGAAGATGGTCAAAAGAGGTAAAATGAAGATGGTCAAAAGAAGGTAAAATGAAGCTGTTGGGCCTCCATCTTGACAGCAGAAGGAGATTTCAAGGGGCTACTATGTATGTCATCCGAGAGTTTGCCAAGGTGAGATTCCTCAGTATTTCAAAGGACAAAGAGGTAAAGAATATCAATGAGAAGGGAAGAAACCATATTTCAAGTCACCCAGACTCAGAAATGTCAAAAGGGGTAAAAAATTTATTATAACTTCACAATGCAAGAAAAAAGGGGTTTTGACAGTGTTGCTATAAGGAAAAAATCCCTCAAAAAATGTTTTAAGAAGCTTACCATTACTGAATGAGCTAAAGAGAGGTGTTAGGTTTCAAAATGGCAGAGAAGGAAATTTTTAGGGTTCTGATATGTCAAGATGAGTGAAATAGACCCTTAGGCTGAAAAAGGACCCTTTCATGTTTTTCGAAAGCTGCCACCAAAAAGGGAAAAAGAGAAATTTAAATGTTTTAAGCCATCTACAACAAAAAGAGACAAAGAAATATCAATGAAAAAGTGAGAATGAGTAAAAACATTAGCAACGTGGGTTTTCTAAGTTCAATTTATTTTCCTAGGCTATAAAGGACCATTTTGTCCTTCACCCAACTCATTGTGCACTTGCAAAGACAACCAGAGCATCCAAGAGAGAAATTTTGGCATTTTAATCAAATTTTGGGCAAGTCTACCTGGCGTTGCGCATTCAGGCAGGCGCTACGCGTTCAGTGTCTGGTGCCACACATTCAGAGGATTTTCTAGTGCAAAATTGCACTGCACTACGCGTTTAGAGACACGCGTTGCACATTCGTGCAAGCACTACCCGTTCGCCCAGGGAAGCCCGATAGGCCAAAAAGCATTCAGGCGCTGCGTGCAGGGAAGCCAAACAAGTTGAAAAGCATTCAGGCGCTGTGTGTTGGGAAGCCCAACACCCAAATTGCATGTAGGCACTACGCGTTGGGCAGGGAGGACCCAACTCTGCGTGCAGGTGCTGTGCCTTCACCTGAAGCTCCTTCTCCACCTGCAAATGCTAAAAAACAACAGAAAATCTCCTCCAAGCTGCATCAAGGGACTTTCAAGGGCACTGCAATTTGGTAGGTGGATGTCTTGCCTATTCCTACAGTGAATTTTGATGGTTTAATGTCGAAGGAATTGACCAAACCCTAAGGAGTGAAAAACCCTAATCTTCATGCTAAAAACCCCGTTTTAACCTCCATCATCTACAAACAAGAATATATCAGTCAAGTAGGGTATGAATTAGCATGGTTGCATTAATTTGAAATTGACCATTCATCAAAGCTTAAAGGGCTAAGTCATACACCTACACCCCCCTCTCACTCACTTGCAAAGGCTACCTTTCATCATCATTCCAATTCACTTCTCATATCAAGTTTCACAAGAAGAGGTAGGGTTTGTTTAAAAACAACAGTAATCAAAATGTCGAGAGAAGGAGGGAATGTTAGTAGTGAATAAGGCCAAGTGCCTAGGAGGCAGAAACACAGATGTGGGAAAGTTAATAGGTTTTAACCCCAAGACAATGTGGAGCTTAATGGCTCTCCTATGATTATCACCTATTTCCAAAATGTAGGGTGCCTTCAGTTTTGTGAAAAAGTGCAAAAGGTGCAAAGTCACCCTGAGCTCACTAGGTTGTTTATCCTAAACCTACACAATAAACAAGTGATTCTTGCAGGATTAACCTTTGAACTCTCCTCAGATGCCATTTCCCATGCTACAAGCATACCCAATATTGCTGAAAAATAGTTCAAAAGAGAAAATTTAGACATAAGCTTCTATGAGCCATTTCTTAAACCCTGATACAAAGAAGGCTACAAATCAATCTTCCATTTTTCACATTTTCTGGAGAGGTATGCACCCTTGATGAGGGTCATCATGAAATATTTTACATGTGAGGGGAGGTATTCTAGACTTTACTCCTATCATATCAGATTACTCATGCACATTACTAGGGTTAAGATGCTTCATTTTCCCTACTGTTGGTGTCCAGGTATGAACGATTTATTCACCCTATTCCGACATTAATTTATCAATCTAGGTGCGTATCTTTTCAAGGAAATGCACAAGGTATATGCAGGGGCAAACACATAATCCGTTCTGACCAAGAGTTCGTCGTTTAAGATTCAAAACATGGCTGTGGAATTAACCTAACTACATAACTCAGCAATAATCATAAACAAGAAAGAGCTACAACAATATGCATAAACTATTAATTGACACACACACAAAGACGCACCACTTGATTAGAAGAGCGACCCCAACTCTCTGATCAGGGCTACGTTAGTCATGGATAAGATTGGAGCAACAAAAAATATAGTATCTTATTAATCTGTAACAGGTGATTACAATAGTGATGGGGGAAACCCCATTCATAGGAACAATCTACATTTTAAACACAACAATGGAGATTAACAGATCTCCCTGAAACATGGTAACCGCATATTCAGAATGTACATCAATTGGAACGACACCATCACTAGATATCCAAGATACAAAAAGGTCCAAGAATAGTTCCAGGGAATCGTAACTCCAGCTGTGCGGCCTCCTTATGGCTGGCCATTACTAGATCTATTGCGAAATGATGAAGCGGGGGTTCCTGTTCTCCAAGCTACAGTCAAACATATGTTTTAGTACTGCAAATAGATAAGACTCTATGAATTTACTTCATTATTTAAAATATTCCAATTGGACAAGTCAGAGGTATTTACCTTGTAGGTTTAACATAACAACATAGGTAAATGAGTACAAAAAGGTCAAAAAGGGTAATAGAAATGGACATAAAGATGGCCCGATTTGGTACCCAACATCTCCCCCCAACTAGCCCTCTGCATGTCCTCATGTAGTCTGCCGCCTCCAAAAGTCTGGATTTTGCAGACTGTAGGTTTCATGAAGCCCGGTGAGATCATATTCTGAGGCCATCTCTGTTCCTGGAACTTTAAACCCATCCGAAAGGAGAACTTCCTTCCACCAATCCATTGGAACATCATAAGTTGGAGTGTAAGTTTTGACAGGAAACCAAAGGACAGGAAAACTGAAATCAGAGCCCCATCCACTGGGCCCCACATGTCTGGACACATGCCACATAACTGGGCACTCTAGTGAGTACTCGTGCAAAATTTGGTGCCCTAAAAGGTTCCCTGTTCTGGACAGCTGTAGGTGACATCATCCAAATTCTCTGACAGCAATCAAGGGCCTCTTCTTGAAATGAGGTGAGTTGCTTGATACAAAGATCAAGACACCACCTTTGTGTCCTCACCATTCTATCTCTGTTCTCCCCAATTCCCAAAAAGGTGTTATTCTTATTGAACATTGTGACTGACCTCTTATGTTCTCCTCTTACTATAAATGGCTTTGTAACTTGATTGGATTCAAAGGTGTTACAAGCATTCTTCTAGTGAATCTGATTGAAAGCATAAGAGGTGAGAGCCCTTAAATGAATGTCCCCTACATACGGAATTGGGTTAAAATCTTTGTCCAGATGCAGTAGATACCCGTGTAGGTAAAATTCACACATTAGATGTTGAGTTGGCACGTCATGATTCCTCAATATTCATAGGAATTGTACACCATCTTCTATCTCATAGCTGACCTTGTTTTTGATGCTTTCCATGCAAAATAAAAGGAAACGTTCATGAAAAAATAAAGAATAACAAGAAGCAGGGGGACGACATGCCATAACCTCTTGCATTAGATTGAAAATCTGCTCCTTATCGGCCTTCAGTTCTGCCACTTGCTTTTCTAGCTGCTCCATCTTGAGTTGCCGCTTCGCATGCCTTAATCTCATAACATCTATGCGCTCTAGATATCCAACGATGGTTGTGGAGGCTCTTTCCTCAGTTATCCTAATCTCATTTTTGTATTGAGCCGCAGTAGATTTACAAGATTGTATTTCGACTGTTAAGGCATATTCCCGGGCTTCAAATAGTCATTCGACCGGGTCTATTTGAGTGGCAGCTGAGGTTGTGGCCATCAGATTCACTTGGGTTTCTGCTTCAACCCCAATGGTCTTGGAATTTTTGGCTTGCCGCTTGTACTTCTTTATCTGTTTCTGCATTCTTTGCACCTCCTTTCTCAAGTTCCTTACCTCCATTTTGAGCCGCATTCTCTCCCTAAACTATAGCTGATACTTTCGCTTAACTAGAGGTCTTCACTGCTCACACATCTCTATCCATTCCTTCTTAATCAGTACTTCCTCCATTTCGGTAGATGGAGGTAAATCCCGTGAAACCTCTTCTAATATGGCCACTGTTGGTTTTTCCTCCCCTGCCTACCTTTCTTCAATTATTTCCTGCTTCACGGTCTTCTCACCAGGCTGTGTCGTTGGCTCATTCGTCGAGACCTCTTCGCTTGGTCCCTCCTCTTTTCCAATGACAATTTATTCTTTGTGTGCACTCGTCACGATCGATGATGCCCTGGTGAGATGCTCTCTTGCTACTATGCTTGTTGGGATCCTTTTCGGTTCTTCAGCCTCAGAAATCTCTGTCTCTTTTCTCCTTCCTGACTCCGAGGTGCCTACCACCTATGTAGCCTTCGCCCCATATGGTTGCGGCCTTTGTGACAGATTCAAAGCCACAGGAACAACAGACTCTTATTATTCTTTCTACCATGGGGAACGAGTTACCCTTGCTCCTCTTAGGATAAAGAAGGAAAAGTGGAGCAAATCCTCAACATTTGGCCTCGAAGTCGACGCTAGTTCTTGTGGGTCAACGTTGTCCTCACACCCTGGTTCTCCCGGCATTTCCTCCACGGGTCCTTCTTGTCTCTATTCCCCCTCTTCCATGGGTTCTATGGTCAGAGTGGTCACGACTTCCTCCATCAGCTCCATGGTGGCAGGAGATCCTTGTGGTGTATCCTAGGTCACCATATCGACCGCTACGTCCACGCTTGCCTGTCGTGGGTCTACTTCTATGGTTGCCATATTATCAACTTGCTCTGCTAGTTCCACGGGCGAGGCTGGTTCTTGTGGGATAGCCTCGGCCGTGGTACTAGTGGGCCTTTCTATATCAATTCTCACATCTGCCGTTGATTCTATAGTTTCGGCTTGCTCTTGGGGACCTACCCCATCTCCAAGTTCTTCCATTTCCATCTCTTCCGGCTCCTCCTGGTCAACATAATCATCATCTCCTGCATCCTCCTCCATAGCTTCAGGTTCTTCTGTCCTGGCGACCACAACAACTGCTATTTATTCCTCTGTGGAATCCTGAAACAGCTCCCATGGAATCCATATTTGTCTAATGGCATTCATTATCAACAGGTGAACCAACCCGTGGTGAGTGGTGACCCCCAATACCTGTCGCGACCCCCGAGCTGACTGTGCCATTAAATGAAGACTCCTTAGTAGAAAATAGGGCACATTCATTGAAAAAAATTATGCCTATGGAAATTGCAGGTGAGCTATTATACAGAGATGGTATTTGAAGATGGTGGAGTATCTTCCTTCGCACGTCATATATTTTATGACGAACTCTGCTACTCCTCCCCATGGACGTGGTAGCGAGTTTCTATCATACCCTCGACCCTTCTGTGCAATAATCCCACCCTCTTGTAGAAAGGCCTCAAGGAATTCTGGGAGGGGGATCCTTCTTGAAAACCATCGTTGCCCAACTTGAGGAAGCCCACTGACTTCCGCGATGATTTCCTCTGTTACAGGGATCTCAATTCTGTGGACCCGAGAGCCTTCTTCTCCCAATTTGATTGCAAATTCCGCTGTCATTTCTTCATTCGACCCCCTCAACTTGTCGAAATAAACATCCCAACCTACGTTCTCAAAAACCTGCCACACCTCCTGATTATTCCAAATTCCCCTTGTATTCTCAGGGTCATGATGAATAGATCAGCCACCCATTGTTGCAGAGGAAAAATTAGCACAACGACTGCAGTTGGCTAGCAAGGGAGAGTGACAGGTCTCTAAACTGTTGGAAACTGAAATAACGTCATGGTCGACTTGGAAAAAATGGATAAACAATACTGGTACGTTTGGAAATGATGACAGATTAAGGTGGTACTGTGGGATATTTGAGGAATTTAATGTAGCGTGTTGGGCGGGTGACTGATACAACTCGGCGCGTATGAATACGCATCCCAACACATCAAAAGTATGATTATGGAGTACCGAAATCATTATATTCGATTAGGTAAAGATCATGTGTCATAAAGGCTTTTTCAAGGTACGCCGTCATTCATTATGATAGTTCCCCCCCAACTTAATGACAATCGTCCACGACACGTTTTAATGTCCTTTTTGGAATATTTAATTAAATCCATAAAATTGAGGAAGACGTACTTGCAGACCTACCTTATGGTGGAGTAGCAGCAAAATGTCTGACGAAGTAGCAGCAACAACTAGTGACAGTACAGGGAGTAACAACAACAATTTATAACAACAACAGTGAGTAATAGCATAGGGAGTAACAACGACAGTGAATAGCAGCACAGCGAGTAACGATAGTTATGGAGTAACGACAATGGCGGAGTAACAACAGTTGCAGAGTAGCAGCAGTTACGGAGTAATGGAACCGGCAGAGTAACAAAAGTTGCAGAATAGTGGCACTGGTGGAGTAACAACAGTTGCAGAATAGCAGCACCGGCGGAGTAACAACAGTTGCAGAGTAACGACACTGACAGAGTAACAGTGGTTGCGGAGAAATGACATTGGCGGAGTAACAACAGTTGCGGAGTAATGACACCAGCAAAGTGATAGCAGTTGCGGAGTAACGACACTGGCAAAGTAACAACATTTAGCAGAGTAATAGTAGTTATGGAGTAACAACACCAGCAGAGTTACAACAGTTACAGAATAACGACAGTTACAGAGTAACAACACTTAGTGACACACACCAGTGAACTATAGCAATATCTTCATGACAACACTGATGAAATAACAACACCGAGTGTTACTTTTCTCCTTGCCATATTTCTTTGTTATTCCTGCAAAATACAAACAAGTTGCAACAATATATTATTATTATTATTAATTTAATTATATATATATTTAGAACAGAGTGAGAGTATCCTTTTTTCCAATGACCATTAAATCAGATACAGTATAAATATTTTTAACAAAGGTTTCTTTAGAGGCTGGACGGTGGTATAATTTTAGACAGTGTCCATTTAATAAGAACGAGGTATGGTTCTCATCTATTGTACTTAGTCTAACTATTCCATTGTTGAACACTGCGTACACTTGATATGGACCCATCTAGCAAGTGCAGATCTTGGCTTTGAAATCCTTAAATCGGGAGTCATACAGTAACGTCCAGTCCCCACATGAAACACCTTAGTTTTGATAAATTTATCATGCCATTTCATTCTCTGCTGTTGAACAACAGTAGTTTTCTGGACAACTACTGCTCGAATCTCATCCAACTCGTTTAGCTATTCCAGTCGGTGTTTCTGTGCTTCTGATATATCTAGGCCTACTTCTAGAGTTGTTTTGAGTGTACTAATCTCAAATTCCACCAGAAACAAGGGGAATTTCCCATAGACTAATTCAAACGGAGAAAACCCTGTTGTATTCTGCCATGTTGTTCTGTATGCCCATAAAGCTTCTGTAAGTTTTTGTGCCCAGTACTGGTGATGGCTTGCTACTGTCTTTGTCAAGATATTTTCCAATATCTTGTTTGTGCTTTCTACTTGTCTATTTGCCTGCAAATGATAGGGGGTTGTTACTCTATGTTTGACCTCATATTTATGCATCAAATTTCCTATCATATGAGATGTGAACTATGATCCACCGTCTGATACAATTTCCCTTGGAGTCCCATACCGGGCAAAGATTTCTTCAAAAAGAAAATCTACCACTACTTGCTTTGTTGCTCTCGTGACTGCTCTAGCTTCCACCCATTTAGTTACATAATCAATACAGACCAGGATGTAATATTTCTGATGAGAAGGTGGGTTGAAGGGCCCAACAAAGTCAATGGCCCATTTCTCAAATGATTCCAGGACTATCTGTGGCTGAAGAGGCATTTCATCTGCTTTCCTAGGTTGTCCTATCCGTTGACAGCTATCACACTTTCGAACATACTCCCGAGCATTACGAAAAATGGGGGGCCAATAATATCCCATTTGCAACACCTTATGAATCGTTCTTTTATTTGCAAAATGTCTTCCATAGGGTCCATCATGTGCATCTTTTAATATTTCAAAAATATCATCTTCTGCCACACAACGCCGAATCTGTTGGTCAACCGCTGTATGGAAGAGATATCCTGCCATCCATGAATATTGGGTACTTTGATGAATGATCTTCCTTTGCTCCATATAGGACAGATGACGAGGCAATTTACCTATAGCAAGATAATCAGCAATATATACATACCATGGAGTATTAGTAGAAACTGCAAAAATATGCTCATCTCGAAAGTTATCTTCAATTAGTGTATCCTTACCATCATGTTCTATCATAGATAAAAAATCTGCAACCACATTGTCCTTCCCTGGTTTATCTACTATGGTAATATCAAATTCCTGTAGTAGCAACAACCATATTGTAATACGACCAAGGGTAACAGGTTTGTTCATTAGATACCTGATGGTTGCATGATCAGTATGCACGAAAGTAGGATACTCGGTAATGTAGTGCTGGAACTTATTGATGGCATAAATGACAACGAGGAACTCTTTCTCAGTCACCGTGTAGTTTAATTCAGCAGGGGCCAAATTTTTACTAACATAGTAGACTGCGTGAGGTACCTTATCCTCTTGCTATCCCAATACTGCACCAATTGCTGTTTGAGAGGCATCTGTATGAATGTGAAAAGGTAATGCCCAGTCTGGTCCTCTAAGGATCGGAGCACTGCAAAATAATTCTTTAATTTTTGTAAATGTTGCATCACAGTCATCTGACCACACAAATTTTGAATCTTTTGTCAGTAATTGAAACATTGGGTGTGCTAATTTTGCAAAATTTTCTATAAAACGTCTATAATAACCAGCACAACCAATGAAACTGCATACCTGTGTGGGCATCTTAGGTGTTGGGAAGTGCAGAATTACCTTTATCTTTGTTGGATCCATCCTGATCCCTTCAGCTGAGAGAAAATGTCCCAAAACAATTCCCTCTTCCATAATCATGTGGCATTTCACCGTACTCAGAGAGACATGAGCTTGTATACACCTTGCAAGAACTTTTTCCAAATTTTTCAACCCATCCAAAAATGAATCCCCATATGGAGTAAAATCATCCATATAGATTTCAACACTGTCATATGTCAAGTTAGAGAAGATTCCCAGAATTTCTCTCTGGAATGTTGCAGGAGCATTACACAGGCCAAAAGGAAGGACCCTGTATGCAAATGTTGCCCAGGGGCATGTGAAAGTGGTCTTGTATTGCTCCCCAAGAGCAATCTGGATCTGGTTATATCCATTAAACCCATCTAGAAAAGAGAAAAATTTCTTGCCAGCCAATGTGTCTAAAACTTGATCAATAAATGGCAAGGAAAAATGGTCTTTCTGCGTCGCCTTATTTAACTCTCGATAATCTACGTAAATCCACCATTTTCCATTCTTCTTAGGGACCATTACTAACGGTGAGACCCATTGGTTGTCTGAGATAGGATAGATAAAACCTACATCCAGTAATTTATGAAGCTCTTCTTTCACAACATGTTTCAGTGCAGGGTTCATTCTCCTCTAAGGTTGTCTTATAGGATGACAGTCTTCCTTGATGTATATGTGATGGGTGCATAAGTTGGTAGGGATCCCCTTCATATCTGCATAATCCCAGGTGAAGGCCTCTTTATGTTTTCGTAGAATGTCTACAAGTTTCTTCTTCTGGGATTCTGACAGGTTTGGATTAATATTCAAAGTTTTCTCGGGTTCCAATTCCACTTGAACACTTTCATGGGGTGTATCAGCAGGTGGCTCCTCTAATCCTTCTGCTGTTTCCATAGTTTCCTGAGTCTTGCAGCTTAGGATAGATTATAGGATCTTTTGGTTTGGTTTTGTGATGGAAAAAGGATCATCCATGAAGGAAGTGATTACATCGTCTTCCAATTCCATTTTCAACTGAAGGGCATGTCCAATAGTAAGGACTGGTCTCACTTCTTCATCTTCCGTTTCAACCTCTACCGCAAAAACAACTTTCTTGTCGCCTGCTGGTTTTATGGGTAGATTTGGTTCTGCTGGTGGATATAGCACTAAATTCTTAGTGTTATGTTCATTAGAAATAACCATATTTCCTGAGCGACACTCAATGTAAGCGTCTGCAGTGGCCAGCCATGGTCTACCCAAAATCAAGGGATGATCGCCCACTGAAGATTATGTATGTAATACCAAGAAATCTATGGGGTAATGCCATGAATCCACTGAAATTGTCACATCTTCCAACTTCCCTACATGTTTGACTGTAGATCGATCTGCTAGTTCCAATATTGTAGGTGTATGCTTCAAATTGAGAAGACCTAATGCATGCATGGTTTTAGTGGTGATGACATTGATGGTAGCACCCAGGTCTACCAGCACATTTGAAATCTCTACCCCATTAATTTGTACTGTCAAAATCGGGTTCCCTGGATCTCCATATTTCACCGGCATTGATTTTCCCATCATAAAGTCTGATAATTTTCCCATAACATGTATAGTGAGGGGATCTTTAGTTTTCTTGGCAGGTTTCTTTGAAAAATATTCCCTAAGAGTCTTTGCATAGATTGGCACGTCCTTCATAGTTTGTAACAAGGGAATTTTAACAAATAAGTTCTACAATTCTCCTAATAAATCAAATTCAGGTTGAGGGCTTGGTTTACTCATAAGTAGTCTCCCTGGGTAAGGTGGTTTAGATTGCTGTTGTTTAACAGGAGGTGCCTGGTTTCTATCAATTTGTTTTGACTCCTTACTAATCAGTTCTGCCTCCTTACCTTCACTATCAAGTTGTTCAATGATAATTGGAGGAGGTTGATTTTTAACTATACGACCTGATCGCAGATTCATTTCATACAACTCTGCAGTGGAGATACTATATGAAGGCAAGTTAAGAACATTAGCTTGAAGAGCTCCCTTATTGTTAGGATTAGGGTTAGATTGCATTGGAAGCTGAGGATGGGAAGGCTGGTTACTAGGAGGCACATTGGAGGGTAATTGGAGCTGCTGCTAAGGTATCTGCAGAGGCATTTGCTGAGGAAATTGACCAGGAGGGGACCCTCGCCAAGTTGGAGCCCATGAAGAACTCGTACTGGCTTGAGGGTTCCACTGCTGCCAAGGTGGATACTGGTATTGTGGCCATATGGGGGAATAAGGCATGGTCTGAGGATTCATATTGAAATTATTGAAATACTGAGATGGATCTGGGTACATACCTTGATTTCCCATCGGTGGTCGAGGCTGCCATGGCTTCCTAGATCCCATGAGGTACAGTTGCTCCATGTCATCCCCCGTTCCTTGAAATACTGCTTTTAGGCCTGGCAAGGAAGGGCATGAACTTGTCACATGATTAAGCTCACAGATCGCACATTTATCAATGGAATTTAGTGGGCATTCCCTTTCTGGGTGCTTCTTCCTGCACTTCAGATAGAATATCGCCATGGTCCTGTCCAGTTCCAGCTACTTATGTTTTACTTGCAGAGTGTCCATTTGTGCTAACAGGGTGTTGAGGATATCTGTCCTCAAGTTGTCTAGCAGGTTTCTGATTTTTGCTTTTGTAACACCCTCACTAGATCCCTTTACTGATTAGATCCCAAGCTTATTCCTTGCAAGCCCCCTTGAGCACTGAATACATAAATTGCAAATATATTCAAATGTATCCTTGGAGATGTCTCCCTTTCCCACAATGTTCAATAGTTCTATCAAGTCCTCTCGAAAGGATCAAAGGAGGATAATATTTAAAATTTCCTTATCCGGGGTAGAATGAACCGACCTTTGTAATATGTACTTAAACATTTCCAAACAATCTTCCAAGCTTTCATCTTCTTTCTGTGTGAACTTGAAGAGTTCCTCCTTGATGTTTTGAGATTTACAGTAATCCTGGTATTTCTCCAGAAAAGTTGTTTGCATATCATCCCATGTGGAAATGGATTTCCCTCCAAGGCCCATGAACCCTCGCAGAGCCATTCCTTTGAGTGTTAGAAGGGAAATTTTTTAACTTCTGGGCATCTGTTGTGTAGTCATACCCCCGACACACTATTTCAAACTCAAATAGAAATGTGTCAGGGTATTTTGAAATGAGCTCATGAAATTTTGGTAAGGCTGCTAATGGAATAGGCTTTGTAGGCGCGCCAGCCCCCAGATCCTCGATTGGGAAATAGATGGTGGAGGTTGTGGGAGCCATGAAGATCTTCCAATACTCGCTGGGGATTTCAACAGGCTCTATGGAGGGTGGCTAAGGATTCTTTACTACTGGAACTCGAGTTGCTTTAGTAGCACTTCCCCGGTCTCTTGGAAATGCAAGTTTTTCCTCATTTCCTTCTCCCGAGGCCTGATGGCTTGACCCCTCGGCTACAAATTCCTTTCATTTACTGGAGTAGTCTGACCCCGTCGATGTTCTACTTGCAATTTCTTCCTCTGCTATCACCTGCGTAAGGTCCTCCGGATCAGGTCTAATGCTAGATATTTCTTCCACTACTAGAGGAACCTGTTGTGTCGAATCACTAGGGAATGACATAGCCCGCACTGGTTGTTCCACTGAATGTCCCTCAGAATTTACTCTCCTTTCCCCTAGTCTCATAGCTGCACGAGAGGATTATTTTGATTCAACCTTTGCTATGATCTATTGGATATAGGTTTTTCTTCCCAGATCTGGTCCTCCTCTCTTTGGGGCTCTCCCTCTGCCCCTCTTATTTGATTCTTTGTTCATACAAAAGTTGGTATGATGGAGGGTCTTGGTATGAACCTATAATGCTTCAATCTTGGAGTAAGGTGTCAAAGGACCATTCCTTCCCCAAGATTAAAGAACTCACAAAAATAAAGGCAGCTAACAAAACAAAAATCTAGGGTTTCAGGCCCGAAGCAGGGTGTTAAAGGAATGCTCCCTCCCTGGGACAAGACCCAGAAATAGACACATGCCACAGGAAGCCCTAATACTTCTAGTTCTAAAGCAGGGCATCAAAAGACTACTCCCTCCCCAGGGTAAAATCTAGGGTTTTCCCAAAAAGGAAACACACAAGCGTTAAAAGAAAATAAATCTTACTCAGGACCTGGAGCAGGGGGTCAAAAGACTCCTCCCTCCCCAGGACAAGCGAATAAGCAAAAATAATACTTACCCTCAGGACCTGAAGCAGAGTGAGAAAACTCATTCTCTCCCCAGGATGAGAGATTGACCCTCTGGTTATCTGAATCATTGTTTGCACCTTTTTAGCCTCCCCGGCAATAGCGCCAAAATGTTGGTGTCCAGGTATGAACGATTTATTCACCTTATTCCAAAATTAATTTATCAATCCGGGTGCGTATCCTTTCAAGGAAAAGCGCAAGGTATATGCAGGGGCAAAAGCATAATCCGTTCTGACCAAGGGTTCGTAGTTTAAGATTCAAAACATGGCTGTGGAATTAAACTAACTACAAAACTCGAAAATAATCATAAACATGAAAGAGCTACAGTAATAAGCATAAACTATTAATTAACACACACAAAAAGATGCAACACCTGATCAGAAAATTGGGCCCAGCTCTCTGATCAGGGCTGCATTAGTCATGGAGAATATTGGAGTAGCAAAACAAATAGTATCTTATTAATATGTAACAGGTGATTACAATAGTGATGGGGGAACCCCCATTCACAGGAACAATCTGCATTTTATACACAGCAATGGCGATTAACATATCTCCCTGAAACATGGTAACCGCATATTCAGAATGTACATCAATTGGAACGACACCATCACCAAATATCCAAGATAGAAAAAAGGTCCAAAAATAGTTCCAGGGAATCATGGCTCCAGCTGCGCAGCCTCCTTATGGCTAGCTGTTACCAAATCTATTGCGAAATGCTGAACGGGGGTTCCTGTTCTCCAAGTTGCAGTCAAACATATGTTTTAGTACCACAAATAGATAAGACTCTGTGAATTTACTTCATTAATTAAAATATTCCAATTGGACAAGTCAGAGGTATTTACCTTGTAGGTTTAACATAACAACATAGGTAAATGAGTACAAAAAGGTCAAAAAGGGTAATAGAAATGGACATAAAGATGGCCCAATTTAGTACCCAACACCTACTACCTATATAGGAGTATTGAAAAGATGTCCTTTTTTGTATAAAAGAGGAACTACTCCCAAAAAATGCAAAGTTTGTTCCATCACTCCTTGATCAAGATGGTTGTGCTACATCAGTTGGAGCAAAACGGAATACCATGGGAGTTGTTCATTGCTCATGAGGTCTTCACAAACCCACAACCCCATCATCAACAAAATTTTCCCTCATCATCTCATCCTCCTCCCCCTACTCCTCCATTACCTCGCACTGATCATGCTTCATCATCCACACATGTGTCCTAACCTCAAGAAATCCTTCTTCCTCACCCTCTCCCAATGCCTTAGATCAAGAAGGGAGCGACAATGAGCAGTCAAATGAAAATGAGCAAGAGGGTGATGATGAATCAAGCCAAACAAATCAGAAAGGATGGAAACTAAAGGTAGTGATGGTGATAATGGTGGAAATGAGACTAGGAGCCATGATAACAGTGAAAATAGTGAGGCTCTTAGTGATGAAGAGACAGAGGCCAGCAATGAAGCAGAATACATGGAGGTAGATGACAAAGAAGATGAGGAAAATAATGAAGAAAGAAACTAGAGTGTTGATGGAGATGAGTCAAAAATTTTTAATGAAGAGGAAGCCACTGAATCTAAGGGCAGTGAGGCTGATATTGGGAGTAATGAAGCAAGCATCAATGTGGAAAAGGACAACAAGGAGAATGACAACAGTCTTAATGGCCATGAGGACAGTGAAGACAATGAAACCCACAGTGGTAATGATGATAGTGTAGAAATCAGTGAAGAGGAAAACAAGGAAGCTGATATTGAAGATAATTAGGTAAGCATCAATCAAGGTAATCAAGAGGAAGTCATGGAGACAAATTATGGCAGCCATGATGAAGACACCAAAATGGTCACAATCAAACCTCTTTCTTTGAATTACCAAAGAGGAGAGAGGCATGTGTTTGCTGCCTCTAAAAGGCAAGGGGCCATGCCTTCCACATCAACAAAGAAGCTAGACAGAGGCAAAGAAAGGGTCAATTTTGGAGATAAGAAAGGTAAGCATGGAACTAAACAAAAATTTGAATTTATTGACCTTGAAAGTGAGAATGAAGATGAGGAGAGGGTTACAAGAATCTTGCTCCAAAGCAAGGATGCTGAGATTAGAGACCTACAAAGAAAACTTGGCATGGAAATGTATAACATTGAGTATTATAAGAATGACAATAAGCAGCTCAAGAAGACAAAAAGGGACCTTGACCTCCAAAAGAAGATGACCAAGTACTATGCATTGAAAAATCAATTTGCAAGGGCCAAGCTCAAAAGAGCCCTTGTCGAAATTCAATCACTCAATGAGGAAAAAGACCAAGAAAACCTTGGAATTCTTACTAAATTTTCTCTACAGGCCTCCAAAACCCCATAAGGAAGATATCTACAAATTTTGGGAACTTTTTGAAAATTTTTGGTTTTTTGCTGATTTTAAAGCTTGAAGGCGCAACACCCTTGGCGCTACGCTTTTCCCTCAAGCATCCTCAGGTGTATAAATTTAAATTTTTGGAATCCTCAGCTTAATTACATTATTCTCACCAAATTTCAGGTCATTTGGAGTTGATTTGGTCCCTCAAAAGGCTCAAAAACACCTCAAATTTCACCTTTCTGCCTAGTTTTCAGGACTGGTGCTGCGCCTTGAGCAGCCTCGAGATATTTAATTTTTGAACAGGATAATGGATCCCAATCAGAAAACCAAGGGCCGTTTTTGAAATTAGACTTGATAGGATTTCCAACACACCATCACGAAGTAAATTCCGACATCAGGAAAGCCATCAAAACTTGGCTGCAAGTGGACCCAGTTTTCCTGTGCATGCGCTATGCCTTCAGACCTCACCGCTACACCCTTTTGTGCAAAAAGGCAAAAAAAGACACTCATTTATGTAAAAACAATATTTTAGTTTTTTTTGGGTTAATCACTCCAATTTAGGTGCTAGGAGTTATTTTTGCATTTATTTCATGAGATATTTTTTGTCTTGGGCCTTGCATGGTCTCTTAGAAGTAAATGACATTTATGGGTATTTTTGACATTTTAAAACCCTAGTTAGGGTTTTTTCCCTCTTTGCTAGATAAATAGAGCACGAGGGCCTTATTGTAAAATGTTGGCATTTGGTGACTTTTGTGAGTAATACATAGTTTTTTTGGATATTGAAGAGAAATTAGTGTTGTGGAATTTGTGGATGGCTTGTTTTGATTGATGATGGAGAAGGCTTGCTTGCAGGATCCCTGAGCATGGTTAATGGTGACGTGTTTCTATTCAGTTCTTTTTTTCTTACATATAATTTTGTTGCATCCTTCTATATTGCAGTAGGACAAAGGTTTTAGACTAAGAAATGTTTTTCGAAAGCACCTTAGCTATGTTTGTTCTTCACTGCCTCTATGTTTTCCTCTGCTAGGCTAGTTTAGAGAATTCTTAGTTTCTCTCTAGACCCACTTATGCTTGTTTATCTCATGAATGATTCAATACAATATATATCAAATATTTTTTATGGTTAGCCCTGCTTGTTTGATGTTACTTAAACATTTTTCTTAAGATCTTTCTTCGGAGTATCACTAATTAGGTTTTTCCAAAGAGGTTATGTTTCGATCATACCCTTTGTCCATTCTTGAGAGGTTGCTTTGGAGGTATTTATGGCTATGATCATTGATGTTTAGAAGTTACATCTTCTTTGATCTATGTTATATGTCTATATTAAATGTTTTCTAAACCTTGAAGGTGAAAGCACTAGAAGTTTTACAAGTTTCTTGCCTTCTATAGGTCACTGGATTGTTTATTTTGAATGCTTATTTGCTTGAGTTTAATCAAAGAGTTATTGGTTTGCCCTGTGTTATGATTAATTATTTATGCTAAATATTGTTAAAGGCCCTTCTTGTTAAAGTATTTGACAAAGGATTCTTAACTTCCCTTTGCCCTACTTTTTTCACAATTTATTGTTCATTTCATCTCACACAAACCTTGAAGATCTATTTCACCATGTTAGATTTGCCCTGTGATGCACCCTGATTCATTGTTGAAATATCCATGACCTTTTGTAGATTCCATAGCACAATGATTTTAATATTTCTTACTCCATCTATTCTACTTGATCATCTACCCAACCAAAACAAACAAACAAACCCTAAACTTAACAACTAGCCTAAAATCAAACCCTAAAAGCAAACAAGTTCACATCCTTCCTTTGCAAAAAATAGAGAGAGCCCTCTCTGAGTCCAAGAAGGCTAGGTCCTAGGACTCCAAAGACTGGTCTGATGTTACCCCTGTTCATTTGTTCTCACCAATCTAACAAATTACGGGGACCTAACACACTAAGGAGTATGCCTTGCTGTTGACATATGCTCTGCAACTTGTATGCACGTGTCCCTTTGAAATTTGACTGCATCAACTAACACTAATACTCTTGCTACTGAATACTATAGGCCCCTGTAGCAAGGTAATGATCCACATCGAAACACCAAATTATGCTCACCTCAATGGACCCTTCCCAAAACTCTGTACAACTCTGGGACTATAAATCCATATCGCCCCGCCTTAATACTGGAGGTATAACTGCAAACATGGGAAAATATTCCTCCAACCTAGAGGACAAATTGTCTATATCTATAGATTCTTTCATACGATCCTACTTATCTTGCTTGTTATTCTTACTTTGAGGACACTAAATACTGTAGTGGCCAAAATCGCCACACCTAAAGCACATGACTTTATATAGGCCCTTATTTTTATTCTTCTCACCTTGTAAACCCTGTCCTTGACTAGGACCCTTTGTTGCAAGTGCCACATTATCTTCCTCCTTCTCACCTTTTGAAGGCTTACTACTACTGCTGCTGACAAATGTCTTCAAAACTACACGCCTCGTCTCCTCTTGTTGCAGGTTTGAACACATCCTGTCCCACCTAGGTAGAGTATCTCGACCCAAGATGCCTTGGACAAAGATCTCCCAATCCTCTGAGACATTGTTTAGTGCTAAACACACCAACTCAGTATCTAGAGGTGCTTCTCCTATGACTAGAAGTTGTTCCCATATTTCTTGAATTTTGGTGAGAAAGGGATCAATGCCTTCACCCTTATGCATCTTGATGTTTGTCATCTTTTCTTTCAAGAATAACTTCCGCTGCTATGAAGAATTCTAATATAAATGTGTGAGAGCATCCAACATCTCCTTGGCAATATTCTTGGGCCGATATGTGCAAGACTATATGTTCCCAGAATCCATCCAGTATCATCCGCTTTGCCTTAGCCATATCTTTCCTGTACTATTTCAGTTGATCTGCATCAGTTAGTACTTCCACAATGCTCTCTGCAAAGTTTTTCAGGCCATGTTCATCTAATAGGAAGGAAATCCTAGCCTTCCATATGAAAAATTTGGAATCTCCCTCCAACCTATCTTGATCTATAAGCCTAGTTGTGGCCATCTTTGAACTTGGAATGAAAATATCCCTATCTCACCTGCTCAAATGTTGAATATGCTATTCACACTACCTTCTAGAGTGAGAAAATACGCATGCTACAACTAGAAATATTGGTTTTCTAAACTAGAAATCCTCTGAGAGAAATTCCTTCTCTGTGTGCAATTTATCTTCCACATGACACTAAATCTTCTCTAGCAAAATGCTGCAAAACCCTTTTTCCCCCAACAAGAAAATATGCTTTGTGAAATTATGATTTGCTGCTCTCTGCACAACACTCATGACTTTCCAATATGTACTCACGCAATCCACGCATTTGTATAAGGAAATCTCATGAAGCTATCACCACTGTCTTGAGCTACCACGCGCGACCCTTTGAAAAATTTGTACTGCAGCTCCCTTTGAGCCGCAAATTTTTTCCTTCACCTCTGAGCTTCTTGTCCATCAAATACGCTTTGATGCCATGTGAAAATTCCTTGAAATACAACGAGTGGAAACATTTATTCTAACTGATAAATTAATTATGCAGTGAATTTTGTTTATAACAAAATAAAAAAATATTCACATTGAAATTTCTTCACCATAACAATTAATTGTGGAAGAAAAAATAGGAACTAAGAAATTTTAGCACACACACAAAAATATTGACACCATCATTTTTGGAAAAATGTCACTAGAAAAATCCAATGTGGGAAAAATGGTGCAACAACTGAGGGTTTTATTATTAATCAACAATGAATTTATGAGTATAATATTTGGAAGCCCAACTATCTATCCAATCAGCAAGAATCGGAAAAAAGTATTTGGAGAGAAAAATCTCTCCCTCCACAAGAAAACCCCGACCTCTGTCTCCGTCTAAAAAATAACTGTCCAACCCCTATGCAAACCACTTATGTGTCAGGCGATCCTTGTGGCTACACTAGGAAAACCCATGTGATCCTTGTGGCTCTATTGGGAAAACCCGCGTGACCCTGACTACGACTCGTCAGAAAAATCCATGCGACCTTTGTGGCTGTTCAGGGATAGCTGTCCGGTGGAATACTTCAGTCACTTCACACTGCCTCTCTGGAACCGAAAATATTCCTTTGGATCAATGTCTCTACCCCTATGACATTTTCTACTCGGTCTCTGACTCAATCTCTCCTGATAACCACCTACACTAGAGTATGAAACTGTCATATCACTGAGTATTTGCAATGCAGGTTGTCCATCTACCCATTGAACTCTTATAATCTCCAGTTAGGACTCCAATGACCAAGATTAAATCTTAATCAATGGTTTAGAATATGTCTAAGTCGATCCATGTGAGTTTCTAGAAAATTCACACTTTTCTCAATTAGTTCCTATTAATTATCCACTTTTCCTAAGTTAGACTTAGGAAATTTTTAATAATGGTCAAGTAATTTAATTGAGCCATCTCTAGGTTGAAATTCCAGAAATGATTTTTGGGTTTTTGGGAACTCCTTTGTTTTAGCATGTCCATAAATTTTCGAGACGAGAACACCATCTGGTGCTACAAAAACTAATACTCCATTGGGTGCACCACTTCTCGGTTATTCCTGTACTTGTAATAAATAATTCCCTCCTTTTCTTCTCCCTTCATGTTGACCCTCCATCTCTTTCAACCCTATCACCTTCGGTATCACCTTGGACCAATATCCTTTTTTACGAGGGATACTTTCAAATCTTTTCAACCCATCTTCGCTATATGCTCCCTTTTAAACCCCATTCTTATTTCTCAAATTTGCATATACTAAATATGATTTCCTTTCATCCACCATTTGGGAAAAAACCTTCAAATCCTACCTCCACATCACTTGATCCACCTCTTACTCCCAAAAAATTGGTTCATACATCACAAACTATAGGTATAACATATACATCAAATCTCGCCATAGTGATATTAGGCGTGCCTTTTCTCATTATTTCCCTTATTAGCCTAGCCTTAAATCTTCCTATTGTTTCCTTCTCAACCATAAGAAATGTCTCTTCATTTCATAAAGGAGATCTAAATTACATCCTGCCCTTATCCATTCTCCCAAATCTTTTGGTGCATCATCTTCCCCCACTACTCTCTCCTCCTACTAGATCTATAAATCCATATTCGATGTTCTCCCATACCTCCACTCTGTATGATGACTTTGGACAGGGCTTGATTCAAGTTACCTCCCCCCCTCTTGCTATTTATTCTTATATTAATATATTCAAGAGGTTTTTTGGGTGATGAATGCCATAAAAAAACAAAGAAATGAGGAATGCTTCCAAGTAGAGTTCCTCAATCATGGTCTTCATGCCTTGGATAACCCACTTGGTTGAACTCTTTAACCATGTTGTCCACATAGGTTTTCTATAGGCTTGATTGCATCACACTATTCACTTGATCCATAAATTGGGCTTCATTATAGATCTAAACAAATCCAAAGTGGTCAATGTGGTGTACCTTTTCCAAGCTCTATACTGTTATTCTTCATATGAAACTCTCCAAGGAGCTTGAAAGGAGACTCCCTAGAGATAAGGGACAGGTAAGGTTTTTTTTTTGCACATTAGACCATTGATCACATCCTCACACCCTAGTCTATCATTAGTGAGGCGTGAAATTTCTGTTTGAAAGGTTATTGCTACTATGAAAACTTTCAGAAATCATTTGATTGTGATCCTTGTGAGGCCCTATTCTAGGGATTCAAAGGCATTGAAATTTCTGAGATAATCTTGACTACCATCATGCACCTATATGAGTCAGTCCTTGGTCATCTCCATACTGCACATGGGATATTTCCTTTATTAGGAGTACCATTGGGGTCAAACAGAGATGTCCCTTGCCTCCCATCCTTTTGGGTATCTAGATAGATGAGCTTGAGTCCTTTTTGCATGATCATATCCAAGACGATGATGGATGCACCTCCACCAGGTCTTAGTATATAGCCTACCCCTTGTTAATGATGTGGTCCTCTTTGCCTCATCTCTAGGGTAATTATGGAGACAATGAGATGCTTTGGTACTTGTATGTGATCTTTAATTGTTGATGATCAACCTTATAAACCAAGGTGATAATCTTCAATGGGTTGAAGAAGGTACTATTGGATGACCATTTATTTTTTATAGGAGAGGAGATTGAGATAAAAAAATCCCATACTTATTTTGGGGTACAATTCTTAGGACCTTGCTTCAATCTTCAACATGCACTTTATGCTTAGGTGAATAAAGGTTATGGATCCTTAGCTATTCTAGAGAGATAGTATTTTGGATTTATTTTTAATACATTTTGTCCAAGATGTCCCTCATGGATTCCCTTGTTTGACATAGTTCTTTATGGCTCATAGTTTTGGGGGCCTTGTTTGCTAGAGGCTAATTGGGCTTTATCTGATAGAGTGCAAGACCTTCTCCTTCAATATATCAATTCTTGTAGAGTTCGATGATTGACCCTTACAACTTGAGATTGTTTCCCTCCTGATTTCATTTCTACATTGCATTTAAATTTTTGTTGACTTAGTCAAGGGTTGTGACAAATAACCATACTTGGCCAATTGTTCATGTAATATTCCCAGTTAGCCCAAGCTAATGGGAATATACAATTTTGTTTCATTTTCTTATTGCAAGAATAAATGTGTGAAGGAGGGCAATAAAAACTCCTGAAAATAGTAAATAATTCAATGCCCAATATGAACAAGGTTAAATCTGGGCCGCCTTAATAAAAATCCCTTATGTGTGAAGGGATTGTGACAATTGACTGGGTCAACAGGACCAAATCCACAGCGCTGTCCAGATGCAATGTACCTCCTAGATGCATAGCGTAGATCTAGTTGGAGGCTACACATGTGAAAGGAGCTAAACTTTTGAGATGGTTCAGGGTTTTGCAAGGCTTTCATCCTATAAATGAAAGAGGAGAACAACAGAAGAAGGTTGTTGAAGATATTATTTCTGAAGGATTTTTCTTCTTAGACACTTATCATTCTCTAGATGCTTAGCTGAGAATAGTATTCTTTAGCACTAGGGTGTTCCTGATCGGGAATCCCACCTCTTCCTTCAGATGCATCTTGGAGGAGTCTTGCATTTCTTGACCACTATCAGGCATTTGGCCAAGCTCTTCCTCCAACTACCACACAAATCCTGTTGAGGGTTTGGTTGTCTTTGTAAGCTACATCAAGTGGAGGCTAGATCTGTTCAGATCTAAGCCATTCTAGTGCCTCCTTTCACTGGGAAAGTCTTCTATCCCATTGGAAAGAGAGTATTGGATGAGGAGAGATCATTTTTAGATCTTGGCTTGAGGCCACATCATGCTATAGAGCCTACAACATATTCCATATTCTAGAAAGTCGCAGGGTCTTTTGGCACTTCAAGGAGGAGAGATCTCTAGTGTTGGGAATCTGCCCTTCACTGTGGTGATCCATGGATTACAGATCTAATCCATGTTACATTTAGATCTGATCTGAATATTGATGTATTTTCTTTAGAAATTCTGAATCATTCTGCAGATAAGCTGCATTAGATATGAGATCTACTCCATGTACAACATTTTCTGCTGAAAACCCGAAGGGGCTTTTGAAGAGGAGACTCTATAGTGTACAAATCTGATATAGATCTATATTTTTGTACATAGATCTACTCTAGATCTGAAGTGTAACTTACAACTCTTTTCAGCTAATAAAATAATGTTGTCTAGCTTGTACAATCATATCATATGGTTGCAGCCTCTTATTTTGAGGATTTCTTCATGTAAAGTTTCCTAATTTTTGTTCTATGATGTATGGGCTTCAATATAATCTTGATATATGGATGTAAATGACATGATTGAGCCTACATATTGGCCTCCTGCATATATTTGGCTGAATTGCGTTATTTTCTGAGCAGTTTTGTCACATAGTGTTGCAGTCCCTTCTTTGGGCAATTTTCCAGCTATACTAGGTGTGGGAGATCTGTTTAACCCACCTAGAAAGATTTGTTTCCGATATACTCTTGGATTTGGGTCTTATATTATTATATCTAAGGGATCCAATAGTTGATTTACAGTGCTGAAGCATACATTCCTGAAAAATGCATTTTTTAGGCATGCCTTGCTAGCAGTCCCAATTAGGGGATATTACAATGGTATCAGAGAAAATATCTTGGCACAGCCTATGCTTTGCTTATTGAAGAGACAATATGTCTTTTCATGGAAATAAAATACTGATGAAGAAGTGTGGTTACACTGAAGACACAGAAGACAAGGGTCCAAACCCTTCATCTAGAAGATTGAAAGGGAAAGAGTTTTCAAAAACTCTGTTCCAAAATATGCATGAGTTGGAGAATGAAATAATGGGAATGAGGAATGAAATACCAATAGATCTCTTGGAGAGTTTTTCACATGAAGGAAGCCCCACTTCTTCATATGAGGTGTGTGAGCATTCAACCACACAATCTGATCTACAACGTTGTAGCATGCCTACTTTCTTGTCAAAGAAATAAGGAAAAGGAGGAACACCAAAGGAGGCATCTCTTGGTGATTATATCCAAGAATATGAGTCTCTATCAGAGAGATTAAAAATGCATCTCAGTTTCCTAGAGTTTTGTCAACTCAAAGAATTAAGATCCAACAGCTATAGTAGAAGAAGAGGGTGCCTTCAGCACACTTTGGGTGGATTCTCTCTACCTACTTTTGATGGATCACCTAAAGACTCAGCCAAGTCTTGGGTAAGGAAGATTGAAACATACTTTCAGCTGCATCTAGTGTTAGAAGAAGAAGCATTGAGAGTAGCAGCACTGCATATTCAAGGAAAGGCTTATACTTGGTGGCTATTTGAGTCCTCTTCCTTGAAGGGGATAAATATCTCTTCTTATGCAAGATTCACTAGGAGACTAGTGAAAAGATTTGATGAGAGACATTCTGAGACTTCTTGGGAAAAGAAAATGAAGCCCAAGAAATTTGAATCTTTACATAAGTTGGAAGATTCCATGGAGCCAATTCCAATCTTAAACATTTTTGAGGGGGTTGAAGACCTGTTGCACAATTTTCCCAAGGCAAAAGCCCCACTACAACAAGGTCTCTTTTCTCAAAGAGAAGACATGAGGATTCATTCCTCAATAAGAGATCAAGAAAAAGGATCTCTTGATGATGAAGCATTCTCCAATGATGAGGAGAAGGGAGAGAAAGAGCAGAGAATATCCGCCAGTGCTGTGATAGTAGGAGGAGATCTATTTTCATGTGGAGATGGAGATGAAGCAATGGTTTCCACTAGAGGGGTTCTTGCATCTTTGCAAGGAATTCCTAAGGATCTTCCCTATGAAGGACATGAGCAGCATGTGTCTATGCTAAGAGACAATGAGACAAGACAAAGGAGGGATCACAATTTTGACAAAGAAGAAGGTGATCCACTATCAGAAGATGGAGCAAATGCTCCAATCAGAGGCACTCTTACACCACTAAGAGGGGTACCCAAATTTCATGAGACTTCCACACATAAAATAGAGTTGAAATTGTGTAGTGGAAGCAGGGACATGAGGATCTCATCTATCATGCATATGAGAATGGTCCCTGAAATCTCTTTATCTAGTGGCAAACCACATGGGAGGCCACCTGATTCAGATTTTGTGGGGAAGACCTCACAACTTGTTGTTCCAAAATTATATCCAGGAGGGTTTGGAGCACTTGAAGACAAATCTACAATGCTAGGAGACTTGGGTAAGCTCAAGGAGGAGGGGAATCTTCTTCCCTTATCATCATCACCCACTCTCCTTTCTGATCCTGCGCTATGGGAGGAGAAGAATGGAAGGAGAAACCTTCCAAAACACACCTTTGACATAGGAGGTGTCAAGGGAAGGATCAACAACATGACAAACATTTCTGTTGATGCATCATTAGTGTTGTCATTATTGAGTAGTGTAGATCTGTATTGGAAATCCCAACTGCTAGTGGATTATTCCAAAGATCTGCACACATGTATCATAGTTGATGACCAACTGCATGAAGAGGGCTACTTAGTCCAAGGAGAAGTCATCTATCATCATGGTAGAATATTTTTTCCTAGAGCTTCTAAGCTCAAGCATAGGATACTACAAGGAGCCTACAAAGAGTTCTGTTTTCGCGAAATGTATTCCATGAGGATCTACAACATCATCATGAGGAGCTTTGATTGGGAAGGCTTGAAAGAGGAACTATATCAACATTTTCAAGAATGCATGAGCTATGTGGAGTTGGGGAAGACATGGGACTCTGTGCAAGAGTCATTTTAGCCATCTCTTCCTTCTTTGGAAAGAGGAGTGCACAACTCCATGTGTATGAGAGACATTGTTGGTAAAGGATATGTTCACGTAAAAAAAGTTTTATTTTCTGATTGTACATGTTCTTTTACCATTTTTATGCAGGCCATGACTCCTAAAAGGAGTATTGTATCATGTGAATCTCATGGTAATTGTTGGGCCACTAAAATTTCTGAATTTGGCCACTCCCTTGATGTGCAAAGGGAGATTTACTTTCATGATGGGTGCTTCCCAAAGGAAGCAAACATATCTCTCACCTTCAAAAATAGTGAGATTACTTGGGCAGAAGTAAGTGGTGGGAAAACCACTTACCATGTACTGATTTGAGGCAGGCAGGAGATGCCCTATGTTGGTATCATATGTGGGATTATGACCCACCTCCTCATGTTCAATTTTCTATTTGTATGAACATAGTTTTGCTTCCATACATTGATGACATACTTGTACTATTTGTGGGCTTGTATGGAGGGAGGATGGGGAGCATGTATGTGCCACATGGGATGGAGACTCTCCATATACCTTATGCTACATGTTTCAGGGAGAGTATTGGTTCAACCATGATTGTTTCACTTGAGTTCTTAACTCCTCATGGGATGGGTCATTTACCTATCACAAAAACATTGAAGAAACAATTCATGGAAGGATGGTTTGGTGAACACTCAGCTCATGGAGGAGGCTTATCACTTGATGGTGTCACCAATGGAAGAGAAAAGGAGTTGAAAAACTCACTCTATCAGTTGCTTGAGGACAAGCAACATTGTGGAGGGGAGGACTGTAATATTCCCAATTAGCCCAAGTTAATGGGAATATACAAGTTTGTTTCATTTTATTATTGAAAGAATAAATGTGTGAAGGAGGGCAATAAAAACTCCTGAAAATAGTAAATAAATCAATGCCCAATGTGAACAAGGCTAAATCTAGGATGCCTCGATAAAAATCCCTTATGTGTGAAAGGGATTGTGACAATTGACTGGGTCAATAGGACCAAATCCACAACTGATTCGGATTTATGCAAGAACGCAACATAATAAACATATAACCATAAATACAGAGATGCAGCGGAAATAACACTTCATTTCATTAATATCAAAGAACTGAAATTTGCTTACAGACAGAATGGAAATAAAACTAGCTAGGGCGCTGGTAGCTATCTCTGAGAAGAGATGTGGCGGCTACAGGCCTCTGAATTGAGTTAAAATGAGGCTTGAGGGCCTATTTATTATTTAGAAACAATGGGAAATCCTAAACAGCCAAAACCCTAACCCTAGGAGATGAAGCGCTAAAACTATGGGCCCCGTTTGGGTAAATTGGTGTTTCAACTTCCCAGGGGCGTAACTTTGGCATACGATCTCCGTTTGACACGTACCATACCTCGTTAGAAAGATCTATCCGAGGACTACAAATTTGGAACAAGCAACATCGGTCCATGGACCCATGTTGCTCTCTGTTTTCCCAAAAAACGTCGTTTAGGGCCTCAAAACGGCTCCGGAAGTTTAGGACCCGAAAAACTGCTAAAAATAGTAAACTGTGCCGAAACTGAAAAACTGAAATAGACAATGGTGGGGCCCCAAGTGGAATAGGCGGTGACCACCAATATCCACCTGGATCATTCCTCCCCCCTTAGGAAGCAATGGTCCCCATTGCGTTAAGTTCCTCCATGAGATGAGGAAATTTCTGCTGAACTTGGTCCCTGGTGAACCACTTTCCTTGGTGCAGGAGTTGGCCAGCTTTGACAACCCGATATAGTTGGATATTCTGCTGGCGAGTGTTCTTGATTTGAATGTCCATGATGCAATCTGTGGTGGCCTGTTCCATGCAGTCTGGATTTAACTCAGTTGGTGTGAGTTGTTCTGCAATGTCCGAGGTGTCCAGTAGAGGTGGGAAGTAAGGACGAAGGCGATCCACATTGAAGACTGGGTGCAGACCAAGGAATGGTGGAATACTGAGCTCGAAGGCATTGTTCCCTACAGCCTTGTTGATGGTGTACGACCCGTATCGGAGCGGGCAAAGCTTGCGGTGGGGTCCAGTGAGGCGCTCCTTCTGCAAATGTAGCCATACTTTGTCGCCCACCTGGAAGTTGTGTGGCACCCGGTGTTGATCATGGCGTTGCTTGTACTTGGCATTGGCTCGGTCCAATATATCATGAACCTGTTGGCGGATGTGTTGAATGCGCTCGATGAAGCTACTTGCTTTGTCAACTTCAGACTGGACATGAGCTGAATCGGCCTGAGCAGCTGCAAATGGCATGGCTACGTCAATGGGACATAGTGACTGGAATCCCAAGCCCACCTGAAAGGGGCTATGGCCAATTGAACTGTGGAGAGCCCGGTTATAACTATGTTGTACATAAGGGAGGCTCTCGTCCCATGTGCGTGGATGCTTTGAATTGTACATGCGCATAATGTGTACAATCATTCTGTTGACGACCTCTGTCTGGCCATCTGTTTGGGGATGGAAAGTTGTGGACTTGGTGAGCTTTGTGTCCAACATTGACCAGAGGCTGGACCAAAATGTGCTGAGGAACCTGCTATCTCGATCTGATATGATAGAATGTGGGATCCCAAAGTGCACCCACACTCGTTCAAAGAAGAGTTTAGCAGTGGCTTCTGCTGTGATATTCTTCTTACAGGCCGCCATGATGGCCATCTTCGAGAATCCGTCAACGACCACGAAAACACAGTCATTTCCATTCTTAGTAGAAGGCAGGCCCGACATGTAATCCATGGAGATGGATTCCCACGGTCGACTAGGGGTAGGTAGTGGAGTATATAGGCCTTGCTTCTTGATGGTCGGTTTCGCAATGGCACAAGCAGTGCAGGATCTGATGTGCTTCTCGACATCCTTTCGAAGGTTCGGCCAATAGAAATACTTCTGTAGTATTGCTACTGTTTTCTCGACCCCGAAATGCCCAGCGACTCGACTGTAGTGTGCTTCCCATATCATCTTGGCACGCTCGCTTGAAGGAACACAAAGGTGTCCCAGGTGACATAAAAGTGCATCTTGGAGGTGAAAATTTGGAACTTGTGTGCCCCCCAAGAGTGCCTTGTAAGTCTGGCCAAATTCTGGGTCACTCTCATAGAGAAGAGGCCAATCAGAAGTCTCGTGCCCACAAGAGTTGAGCACGGTGGTGAGCGCCACGATCGGTGGTCGGCTGAGGCAGTCTGCAACATTATTGGTGCTACCCTTCTTGTACTTGATGTTCAAATGAAACTGTTGCAGATATGTGGACCACTTCCGATGGCGATCATTCTGCAACTTCCCTTGTGTCTGTATGAACTGCAGGGGCCTGTGGTCTGTGTGGATGATTGTTTCCTTCCCCAAAATGTAATTCTTCCATTGTCGACAAGCTTGCACAATGGAGTGCATTTCTTTGTCATATGTGGGGTACTTGCGAACTGTGTCAGACAGTGTCTCACTATGAAATGCCACTGGATGTCCCTGTTGAGTAAGAACTGCCCCAATAGCATAGTCAGAGGCATCTGTCTCGATCTCAAATGGCTGTTGCAAGTCTGGTAAAGTGAGCACTGGGGCAGAACAGAGGCGGTTTTTCAGTTCTGTGAACGCCTTCTGTTGAGGTTCCGACCAAAAAAAATTTTGCTCTCGCTCCTCCCTTGGTGACTTGACTCAAGGGCCAAGTGATATGAGAGAATCCCAACACGAACCTCCGATAGAAATTAGCAAGACCCAGAAAGCTGCGAAGCTATGTTATAGTGGTTGGGGCTGGCCAATCCCGAATGACTTGGATCTTGGCTGGATCCACATGCACCCCCCTTTCATCAATAATGTATCCCAGATATTGAACCTGGGTCATGCCAAAGTGCACTTCTCCAAATTGGCACACAACTTGTGTTGCCGCAGTTTTTGGAGGACTTGTCGGATGTGGTGAAGGTGCTCTTCCCAAGTCTGGCTGAAGATGAGAATGTCATCCAAGTACACCACTACAAATGAGTTGGTGAATGTTCGCAAGATGTCATCCATCATCCTCAGCAGAAGGTGGCGGAGCATTGTTTAACCAAAGGCAGCAGCAACCACAGCTGAAGAGACCTTCTTGTCTTTCTGGAAAGTGCTTCCACATGGAGGTTTCCGTTGATGCTGTGATGATTTTGATGAGTCTTCTTTGAGCTATTTTTCCATGGATGTCCAGAAGGTCATCGATCCATGGGATTGGATACCTGTCTGGTGATGATCTCAATGGGCAGATAGTCAATACAAAGTCTCCACGTCCCATCCTTCTTACGTCCCTTGTGTAAGTCGGGCTCCCACGGGCGATGGAAATTGGCACGATGTGTAATGTGCATGACTCCCGAATATCCTACAATGCCTCATCATTCTCCAAGCAGAAGCGCGATGTGTAGTCATTGGTGGTAACTTTGAGAGGTTGTCTTCAGGATCAATCGGGTGCTTGACACGACGGTGCCAGAGAATTTTTGTGGGTGAGGTGAATATCTCCCCATACTCCTCCACAACCTTATCCATTTGTTGTTGTTGTGCAGAGGAGCCCTGTCTGGAGGTCGTGGCCACAGTCTTCTTCTTGCCCTGGGGGCGGATCATCAGGAAAACGAATTTTCTGGTTTGGGAAATGAGCTTACTGCATTGTTTTGCAGTAACCAAAGAGATAGCGGCAGGAGGTGGTACCTCTGGTATCCTGTACAACTTATTTCCCAAAGTAACAATAACAGCACGAGTTCGAGACTCATACACAACATGATGCTTCCACAAGTATGGTTGTCCTAATAATACATTAGAAACATCAATAGGAGCAACATCACATAATACCTCATCCGTGAAGGGCTTGATGCTATAGGGAAGGCGGCACTGCTGGCTGACGCGGAGATCTCGTCCTTGGTGAAGCCAACCGATGGTGTATGGATGTGGGTGAGCTGTGGTCGGCAAGCCCAACCGCTTCACGGCGTCTGCTGAAATGAGGTTCTTTTGGCTCCCATTGTCGACAATGAACTGTACCGGGGAGCCCTTTACCCACATCTGGGAGTGGAAGAGGCGTTCCTCCTCCTCTGGATCTTCCGGTTCCTCCTTTTGGATCTTTGCAGTGGCAACAGTGGCGTTGGGCTCCGCATCAATAATCTGTTTCCCTTTTTCAGTCGCCTTTTCAGGTTCTGATTCGGAGTCAGAGCATGCATCTGACTCAGAAGCCCTCATCTCGGCCACTAGCGACTGCTTGGCCCGACACTCACTTGTGTTGTGAGTGGAGCTCTTATGGAACTCACACCACTTTCCCGTGTCCTTCTTTGGCTTTGCGGTGCTGTTCTTTTCTTGTAGCTTCGATGAGTTGTCTTTAGCCGCCATGCCTTGGCTCGGTCCTTTGTTATGCGGTTTGGAAGCACCTTTCCCTTGCTTTTGATTCGTGGATCCAAAGTCTCGCTTCTTCTGCTTGAATTTCTGCTCAATCTTGGCAGCATACCGGTAGGCCGTACCAAGCGAGGAGATGTCGAGGAACTCCATTTCCTCCTGAATGTATCTGTGCAGACAACTGCGATACTTTAGCACCAAATGTTTCTCTGAATCTTTGATACCCAACATTGTGCGTAGGGTATGGAACAGATTCGTCAGCTCGTGCACATCTTGATCCCTTTGTTGTCGCAGCGTGGTCCATTGTATGTACTTGTCCTCATAGCTCCCCACGGGATAGTACTGTTCCTTGACGGCGTCTCGGAAAGAATTCCAAGTTGGTACGGCCGAGAACAGAGAGGGTTCTGTCTGGTCCTTGTTCTCACAGTAGGTTTCCCACCAATCCTTAACATGGGGGGGTAGCTTTGAGGAGTGCAAAAATAATCTTCTCCCGGTCTGAAAAGTCATGAACCGAGAAATATCCTTCTAACAGATTCAACCATCTATCTATGGCATTTGCGTCTATTTGACCCTCAAATATGGGAATGTCAAAATTTACTTGTACCTTAAAAGGAGTCGCGCCTCCAGAGTGGCTGCTGGATGCAGATGCGCCGCCGGTGGGTAGCCATTGAAGGATCTGAGCAAAGTTATCCATCATCACATTCCTTTGTCTTTCGAGGGCCTCCTCGAGCAATATTTTGATAGGATCTCCTGCTCCCTCATCTTTCTTTTCGTCCCCCATGGGCGTCCGTCGAGGTTTGCGAGGCTGATCTTGCAAAGGTTCCACCAGATCAAGCCCTAGCTCCTTATACCCCGACCTCGGTGGGGACATGCAAAGAAGGATCGAGAAAAAGCAGACCCCTCTGATACTGTGAAATGATCATTGCGGGGAATCTGACATAATTAACATATAACCATAAATATAGAATGCGTGGAAATAACACTTCATTTCATTATCAAAAGAGCGGGAATTTGCTTCACAGACGAATGGAAATAAAACTGGCTAGGCGTGAGTATTTCTAACTCCCGAGAAGAGATGTGGTGGCTACGAGCCTGCGAAATGAGTTACAATGAGGCTTGAGGGCCTATTTATTATTTAGAAACAATGGGAAATCCTAAACAGCCAAAACCCTAACCCTAGGAGATGAAGCGCCAAAACTATGGGCCTCGTTTGGGTAAATTGGTGTTTCAACTTCCCAGGGGCGCAACTTTGGCATACGATCTCCGTTTGACGCGTACCATACCTTGTTAGAAAGATCTATCCGAGGAATACAAATTTGGAATCTCTGTTTTCCCCAAAAAACGTCGTTTAGGGCCTCAAAATGGCTCCGGAAGTTTAGGACCCGAAAAACTGCTAAAAATAGTAAACTGTGCCGAAACTGAAAAACTGAAATAGACAATGGTGGAGCCCCAAGTGGAATAGGCGGGTGACCAACAATATCCACCTGGATCAACAACGCTGTCTAGATGAAATGTACCTCCTAGATGCACAATGCAGATCTAGTTGGAGGCTACACATGTGGAAGGAGCTAAACCTTTGAGATGGTTTAGGGTTTTGCAAAGCTTTCATCCTATAAATGAAAGAGGAGAACAATAGAATAAGGTTGTTGAAGATATTATTTCTAAAGGATTTGTCTTCTTATACACTTCTCATTCTCTAGCTGTTTAGCTGAGAATAGTGTTGTTTAGCACTAGGGTGTTCTTGATCGGGAATCCCACCTCTTCCTTGAGAGGCCTCTTGGAGGAGTCTTGCATTTCTTGACCACTATCAGGCATTTTTCCAAGCTCTTCTTCCAAACACAATGCAGATCTTGTTGAGAGTTTGGTTTTCTTTGTAAGCTGCAACAAGTGGAGGCTAGATCTGTTCAGATCTAAGAAATTCTAGTGCCTCTTTTCACTGGGAAAGTCTTATATCCCATTGGCAAGAGAGTATTGGATGAGGAGAGCTCATTTTCAGATCTTGGCTTGAGGCCACATCATGCTCTAGAGCCTACAGTGTAGTCCATCTTCCAGAACTGCATTATTTGCAAGAAGAAAGTTGTAGGGTCTTTTGGCACTTCAAGGAGGAGAGATATCTAGTGTTGGGAATTTTCCCTTCACTGTGGTGATCCGTGGATTACAGTTATAATACATGGTCCATTAAAATATGATTTTAATACTGATGTATTTTCTTTATAAATTCTGAATCATTCTGCAGATCAGCTTCATTAGATCTTAGATCTACTCCATGTACAACATTTTCTACTGAAAACCCCAAGGGGCTTTTGAAGAGGAGACTCTATAGTGTACATATACGATATGTATCTATCTTTTTATACACATATCTTATCTATATCTGAAGTGTAACTTACAGCTCTTTTCAGCTAATAAAATAACGCTATCTAGCTTGTACAGTCATATCATATGGTTGCAACCTCTTATTTTGAGCATTTCTTCATGTAAAGTTTCCTACTTTCTGTTCTATGATGTATGGGCTTCAATATAATATTGATATACTAATTTAAATGACATGATTGAGCCTACATATTGGCCTCCTGCATATATTTGGCTGAACTACGTTATTTTCTGAGCAGTTTTGTCACATAGTGTTGCAGTCCCTTCTTTGGGAAATTTTCCAGCTGTACTAGGCATGGCAGATCTATTTAACCCACCTAGAAAGATTTTTTTCTGATATCCTCTTGGACTTGGGTCTTAGATTATCAGATCTAAGGGATCCAAGGGCTAATTTCCAGTGCTGAATAATAAATTCCTGAAAAATGCATTTTTCAGGCATGCCTTGCTAGCAGTCCCAATTTGGGGATATTACAGTTCATTAGATCCCCTTGCCTTATCTAGTCTTTCTGATTGTACTAGGTGTTGGTTTGTAGTGGAGTCTGACATTTTGGAGTTCATTGAAAAGGAGTAACTCCTATTTGTGAATTATATTTAACATATAAATTATGAAATGAAAATGTAATGAAGTAGAACAACAATAGAAGTCTATGAAAGAATGAGTGATTAAGAGAAATGAGTGATGTTAGGGACGGATATTGTTTAAGATATTTGAAGAGAGATTCATGGAGATATTATGGAGGAAGTTAACGAAATGGTTTGAACCAAAAATATCATTCTATCATAATTGTTATGGTCACCTATCATTATATATAGTGAAAAATTTGTACAATATAAACACATGGGAATTTTTTTTAATAATAAAATTTTCCCTTGGGGGGGTTTCTCTCTAATCTCTCCGTGCCACTTGCTTCATGAATGGTTCTTGATCCTATTGATATCTCATTGTATATGGACCTACACATAAATAAGACCAAGTTTGAAGGAATTATACCATTGATGAAGTTTCTTAGATGAAGAAAACATGTTGCTGAAAGGAGAGCCACTGCATTGAGTGAGGTCGTGCCCATAAGAAAGGAGATCCCAAGATGCAAGGGATAGTACACCAAGAAAGGGCATGGAGTGAAAACCTATTGTGTCTAGACAATTTTCAGTTGTCATCAAGCATCTAGAATAAAATTATAACGACATCATCAAAATTGCAAGAGATGCCACAAACGTGTGTTGTAGGAGCCATGTTGTTAAAACTCTTCAATTTAAGGTAACTGGAATGATCCTAAAGGATGGTGAATTTTGTTGCTAGATTGGTGGTGAGATTGGAAAATTAACAGACTTACCATTGCCTTTGTAGCCAAATTGTTGCAACTATTGTATGTTTATAATTTTGTTGGAGAAGGAAAGACAAGATTAAGAAAAGACACATTTTTAGCTTTGATGTTCACTTTTTGATCATTTTAAGGGAATTAAATTCCAAAGTGATATTAAAAGGTGAAATGATGATAATATAAATTATTATCATTTTTTTATTCAAATTTTTTAATGTACGAGCCATTAAAAATAATAATTCAAAATTATTGTTATTGTATTGTAATTTGAAAAGTATGAGGTAAAGTTTATAAATGAAATGAAATTAGTGTCAAAATTCCATAGTTTGTAAAAGAGGATATGAGGGATAGTCCATTGAAGTTAAGTTGAGTCAAATAAAATTGAAGGTAAATGTTTGTCAAATCCTTGCCAAAATTAAGTAATTAATTTGTAAAACGGGTGCATGAGCGGTGTTACGTGATACCCATGTTTAAATTTGGTTAAATCATTACATGAGAGTTGAAGTCTAGTTGATAATGTGGAGTCAAGAGAAGGTAAAGTAAAAAATCAAGTCAATATTAAGTCATTTTAAATCATGACATTGGTGTGTCAATTAATTTTACCAATCTAGTCTCATTGGTGTCTTGTTGGTTTTTGTGCAACATAGCAAGAAAATGATTTTTGTAAGCATGTAATCATAGGTGACTTGTTGGATGGATATGTCCTTCCTACAAGAAACTATTTATGTAGGTACAATGAAATAATAAAATAAGAATGATGAGCAATAAAGAAATTACACTTTGAAAAAATGAAGCAGAAAGAAGAAGATTACTCCATGAATGAAGTAGACAACTAAAGTGATAAAGAAGGACACTTCATGATAGAAGGAGACAATAGAGAAAAGTGAAAGCATGATGGATAAGGAAGATTTTTTAGGATGAATGAAGATGATTATAGAGATAATGGACCATTGGGCTTGAGTAAAAGAAGGCAAAAAAACGAATGAAGCAACTGAAGAAAAGCAGTAAAAAAGGGAGACAAAATAAGTGAAAGAGGAAGAAAAAGTAAGATGAAGATACAAGAAAGAAGGACATGAAGCAAGGTACATAATAGTAACGTGTGTTCATATTTGAGATGAAAATGCAGTGAATCCATGAAAACAACATCCCTAAAAAATTTAAAATTGTCCTTAATGTATTTGATGTAGAAAGAAAATATTTATATAAGGGTTTAAATCAGCTTGAATGGAAATTTAAATTGAATGTACTTGAGACAATGTGATGTAAGCTTGATGAGGAAAGTGTACCTCCATTGAGAGAGAAAGTGGTGCTAAATAACCATGTGTCATGAGAGGGAAGTGGTGCTTAATAACCATTTATTGTGAAAGAGAAAGGTTTGTGATCATCCAATACCACTTTATCTAATGTATGTCTGTGGTAGGTTGAAACCACCTAAGGTTTGTATGGTTAAGGGTAATAGAAAGAAAAGCCAGGGTATGGTTACAGGTAAGCCAAAAAAGATAGGTTGATGTATGATAATGTTGTAAGGGGAGTTAAAGTTAAAGGTATGAAGATCAATATTATCAAAATCCAACTATTCATCGTACTGGTAAAGCCAGTAAATGTGAATAATAAAAAAAGAATTGAACCAAAAAAAACATAAATAGACAAAATTTGGAAAAACACACACACACACACACACACACATATTGATGTGAATACATATGAATCCAAACAATTATAAAAAAATGTTCAAAGTTTCTCATATATATAGCAAGGGTGTGTTGCTGCTCCCTGTCACACACACTTACCAGCTACTGATAAAAGCCTTTAACCCCACAAGGTGTGGTTGGTGGCACAACTAACAGAAGGGGATGTCACCTATTCCCAACTCTCTCTGTTTAAGATATATCTTAGGTTAGCTAAGGGGGGTGGTCCGTAAATGGAAAACTAAGTTAAAATATGTGAGGTTTCTAGGAGATGTTAGAGTAAAATTGATTACTTTTTGAGATTACAAGAAAATATAACATGAGAAATATGAGCTAAAATCAAATTCAATGAACATCAACACATGAGATAATAATAAGCATATTTAAAACTAGTGCCTTCAAAATATTGTTCAAAAATGAATGATACTTGCTCAAATTAAAATAAGGTGCTTTAAACTGAAACACAAGTAATCTTGAAAATGAAACAAAAAGATGTTAGAAAAATAGGATATCAATGCAAGATATAAAATTTCTTTCAAGATATATGCATTAGAGGAAATTTCAGCCTAAAATTTCCCATGAAAATTTCACGTAATTTCCATGTCATAATATGTAAACCAATCAAAATGATTTAAATTTAAAAAGAGATACATGTAAATATTTTGGAGGGAAAAAGAAGATTTTTTTTTTTTTTTTTTTTAAATTTCATTTTTGGCTTATCTCCTTATAGGTTTACTCAAATTTCAAGTTTAGACACTAAATAGATCCATAATTAAATTCCACATCCAACGAGTACCCATTATGCATACTTTTGAGAGGACCCACCTTGATAAAACTTGACACGTTTTTTAATGCATCTACAATTTATATCAAGGTGGGTCCTCTCAAAAGTATGCATAATGGATACTCATTGGATGTGGAATTTAGTTTTGCATCTAATGAGTGTCTAAACTTGAAATTTGAGTAAACCTATAAGGAGATAAGCCAAAAATACAATTAAAAAAATAGTTTTTTTTTTGTTTTCCCTTAAAAATTCATAACACTTATTTTATTATTTTTCCTTAGGAGACTAATTTTAGGCTGAAATTTCCTTTAATGATCACTTATTAATCCAAAGCATACAAGGAAATAATATCTTGTAAAGGAAACCAATTAGAATTCTACTCACAAAATATAGATGATGATACTTTCCAAAAACAAAGTATTCAATTCAAGACATATTCATAAATGACAAGTGTATGGATTATTTGAAAGTAAAAAAATAAGATGTGTTAATATGAAATGCGCCTAAACTCAGATTGGATGCAATTATCTTGGTTACTTTTAATCTAAATCCTAATCTAGGTGAGGGATCTTCCTCTTGAGCTCTTGCCAAAGGGTTAGAATTGGGGTGACAGAAAGAAAGAGGGGCAGAGGACATGATGGTTTCATTAATAATACCCTTCCTCTGAGTCTTAATAGCCAATGTGTGCCTTCATTCCTACAAGGGGGCAAGCCACCTTCATAACTGCAGGGTCACATGCCTTTACCTTACTTCGTACCAATTGAAAGAAATTTTCAAGAAATATTTTTTCCTATGATTTATATCAACCAAGCTTATGCTTGGAGGTTAATTTGTTTAAAATGAAACTAAGTTAGAATGCCTAATATGATATACTAGTGAGTTTGCAAGTTCTATGTAAAATATGAGATTGATTTAAGTAAATATGCTCAAGAAGGTCATTTGTATATTTGCTCTGTTACAAAATTAAATATTATAGAGCAATGAAACACATAAAATATGCGGAAAACACAAGCACACAAAACACATAAAACAAGAGAGACACATATGTACGTGGTTCACCTAGTTTGGGCTACGTCCACCCTGAACAACCAGTCCTTCCTTTCTATTATCTAGCAAAATGAAGAGACACAACCTACAACAGATCTGCTGTAATATCTTTTGTTCTCTCTCATAGTCTCCCTATTTGTTTCTTGCTCCGAGAATACATATAAAATACACAGCCACAATACAATACCCTCATACAAGCGAGGGGTTTCCTTCTAGTGAAAAAAACCCTAAACTAAACATAACTTCTACCGTCAAATCATCCACCTAATGAACGACCTAGATTGACTAGAAATTACTATACTTTTACAAGGAAATTTTACATTTGTTTTTAGCTTCGGGGGTGCCGCTCCATTAAGGTACAAGGGTCCAATGCTGTGATACAAAATAAACAAGATAATCAGGCTCCACACCCAACAATCTCCCACTTGGAGACTGATTGTAGCAATTGCACCGCTGCTTCATTTGTTGGACAATGACTCCTCTTTGGACCTGGCTGTTTCTCATCTTCATCGTCATCCTTGAAGACCAATTGAAACTGAGCATAATCTCAGTTTCTCCCTGGTTACAAATTTTGTTAGTATATCTGTAGGATTCTGGCTAGTGTGTATCTTTTCCAGCTTCAACTATCCATCTTCCAATAATAAACATATGAAATGGTACTTGAGCTGTATGTGTTTAGTCCTGGAATGAAATGCTGAGTTCTTTGCAAGATGAATGGCACTTGGGCTATCACTGTATAACGTTCCCATATCATGCTTCTTACCCAATTCATCCATAAACCTTTGTAACCAAATAATTTCTTTACTAGCCTTTGTAGCAGCAACATACTCTGCTTCTGTTGTTGAAAGTGCAACAACACTTTTGATTTTTGAAACCCAACTGATAGCTCTTCCACCTACAGCAAATACATATCTTGTAGTGCTCATCCTGTTATCTCTGTCACCTGCCATATCTGCATCAACATATCCTTGTAGAGCAATGTTTGAACCACCAAAGCATAATGCTTGATTTGTGGTACCTCTCAAATATCTGAGAATCCATTTTACTGCCATCCAATGTTCTTTTCCTGGATTTTTCATGTACTTGCTTACAACTCCCACTGCATGTGCAATATCATGCATTGTGCAGACCAGTGCATACATTAAGCTTCCAACTGCTGATGCATATGACACTTTAGACATATAGTCCATTTGTTCTTGGGTCTTGGGTCACATCTCCTTAATTAATTTGAAATGGCTAGCAAAAGGTGTACTAATTGGTTTTGCATTCTGCATATTAAATCTTTTCAACACCTTTTGTATGTACTCATTTTGAGACAGTGTTAATTTGAAAATTTTCCTGTCTCTAGTTATTCTCATACCAAGGATTTGTTTTGCAGCTCCCAAATCCTTCATTGCAAATGAATTTTCCAATTTTCTTTTGAGCACATTTATTTCTTGCATGTTAGACCCTCCAGCAAGCATGCCATCTATATACAATAACAATATAATATAGGTACCATCATTTTTCCTTTTTAGATAAACACAATGATCAGAGTGACATCTAGTATAACCTTGTTCAGACGTAAACTTGTCAAATTTTAGATACCACTACCTTGGAGCTTGTTTTAAGCCATACAAGCTCTTCTTTAACCTGCACACTAATTTTTCTTTCCCTTTGACCTCATATCCTTCTGGTTGCTAGATATAGATCTCTTCCTTCAAAAATCCATGGATAAATGCTGTCTTTACATCTAACTGTTCAAAATGTAAATCTTCTGCAACTAAACAGTTAAAATAGTTCTGATTGAAGTCATATTAACAACAGGAGAAAATATTTCATCAAAATAAATACCTTTCTTCTGTGCAAACCCCTTCACCACAGGTCTAGCTTTGTACCTTTGTTTTCCTCCATCTTATTCCTTCAGCCTATAAACCCATTTATTTTGCAATGTAGTTTTACCTGCAGACAACCTGACTAAGTCCCAAGTTTGGTTATGCAATAAGGAGTCCATCTCTTCTTCCATGGCTAGCTCCCACTTCTTCCTGCTTTCAACCTGCATTGCTTCTTCATAACGTTCAGGTTCACCAAAATCAGTAAAAAATAAATAATATAATGAAGGAGAGTATCGTTCAGGGGGTCTACTTATCTTGGTAGATCTTCTAACACCACTTTCAGGTGTTTGAGGTTCCTGTTGCTATTGTGGTGGTTGCTATTGTTGTGGCTCTTGATTATTATTATTTTAATGCACCTTTACCTTTTCTGTGATCTCATCAAGCACTATGTATTCTTTGTTTTATTTTTCTTGTTTCTTTTCCTGCAATTGATTCTTATACAATACCTTTTCATTGAATATTACATCTCTGCTCCTAATTATTTTGTGATTTTCATAATCATATAAGCGATAACCAAAATCATTAACACCATATCCAATAAAGATACATTTCTTTGATTTTGCCTCAATATTTGTTCTATTTTGTTTATTAATATGGACAAAGGCCTCACAACCAAAAGGCTTTAAAAAAGAATAGTTTACCTTTTTACTTGTCCATGCTTCCTCTGGAATACTACCATCCAAGGAACTTGAAGGCCCTTTGTTTATTAGATAAAAAACAATATCTACAACATCTACCCAAAATTGTAAAGGCAATCCTGCATGCAATTTCATGCACCTTGCATGCTCCATGATTTTTCTGTTCATCCTTTCTGACACACCATTTTCTTGTAGTGTTCTTGGAATTGTCTTCTCTCTGCGAATTCCATGCTTTGAATAGTACCTATCAAACTCTTTGCTGCAATATTTCCCTCCATTGTCTGATCTAAGACACTTCAACTTCTTTCTTGTCTCAATCTCAACTGAAGCTTTCCATTTCTTGAAAGTATCAAATACATCAGATTTATTCTGAATACAATAAATCCAAGTTTTTCTAGTTGCATCATCAGTAAAAGTAACATAATAACGAGAGCCACCAAGAGATGATACCTGAGAAGTTCCCCATACATCTGTATGCACAAGCTCTAATTTTTCGCTCTTCTTTTCTTTCCCAACTCTGAGAAATCTGACTCTCTTCTGTTTTACATAAATTCAATTATCACAGAAATCCAAATCATCATTCTTCAAACCCGACAACAAATTTATTGAGTGAAGAATCTTCATCCCCTTCTCACTCATGTGTCTGAGCCTATGATGCCATAATGATGCATCTGCTCCTTTGGAAGTTAAAGAATTAACAGAGTTAGAAATACCATTGCATAAATACAATGTACCAACCTTTTCTCTTTTTTCTATTACCAACACTCCTTTGGTGACCTTCCAAGTTTTATCTATGAAAGTTGTCACACAACCTTCACTGCCTAACTGCCCTGTTGAAATCAGATTTTTCTTTAGATTTGGAACATACCTTACCTCCTTTAATAGCCATTGGTTTCCATTCTGTTGTTTTACAAGAACCTTACCCATTTCAACAATTTTACAGGGTTTATCATCACCCAAACGGACTTGTCCGAAATATCCTTGAACATAGTCATGAAAATATTTCTTATCAGGTGTGGCATGGAATGAGGCCCCTAAATCTACAACCCAAGAATCAGTTTCATTTTAGAAAGAAAGAACCAAAGCATCTTGTAACACATCACCTGTCACATTTGCTTCATGATTGTTTTCTTGCTGTGTGTCTCTTTCTTTTCCCTTCCGAGATCTACAGTCTTTCTTTAGGTGTCCTTTCTTTTCGCATTTCCAGCACACTATCCCCGATCTAGACTTGGATCTGCCTTTCCTTGATTTAATACGATATCCCAAGCTATTTCCTCTTTCCATTCTTCTTCCCCTAGACTCTGCACTCAAAGCATTACCCGATGTCTCACCTGAGCTTTTCCGTCACATTTCCTCGCTAAGGATAGCACCGACAACATCATCAAACTTTAAAGTACTAGATCCAGAGATAGAGTTACTAATGGCCATAACTAAACCATTCCAACTTTTTGGAAATGAGCACAAAAATAACAGAGCTCTAAATTCATCATCAAATTTTACCCCTACAGAACTTAACTGACTGGTAACTGTATTAAAATAATTTAAATGGTCTGCAACAGATCCACCTTCCTACATCTTCATATTAAATAAACGTTTCATAAGAAATACATTGGTTGAGGCTGAGGGTTTTTCATATAGTTTCGCCAATGCCTTAATCAAACCCTATGTTGTTGTTTCCTTCGAAATATTGAAGGCTACCAACGTCGCGAGGTACAACCATACTGTTCTGAGTGCCTTTCTATCAATAATATCCCATTCTGCATCTGTCTTAGTCGTCGGATTCTTTGTTTTTCTGCTCAATGGTAGGTATAGATATTTCTGATACAGATAATCTTCCATCTGCATCTTCCATAGCGGGAAGTTTTGGCCATTAAATTTCTCGACCCTAAATTTACCATCTTCCACCATTGCTCCCACTCGAACCAAGAACCCTTCTTTCCTGCGAGTTTATTAGCCAAATAGACCTTCGGCTCTAATACCAGTTATTAGAAAATTAAATATTACAGAGTAATGAAACACATAAAATATGTGGAAAACACAAGCACACAAAACACATAAAACCACAGAGACACATATATACATGGTTCACCCAGTTTGGGCTACGTCCACCCTGAACAGCCAGTCCTTCCTTTCTATTATCCAACAAAATGAAGAGACACAACCTACAGTAGATCCACTGTAATATCCTCTGTTCTCTCTCACAGTCTCCCTATCTGTTTCTCGCTCCAAGAATACACATAAAATACACAGCCGTAATACAATACCCTCATACAAGCGAGGGGTTGCCTTCTAGGGAAGAAATCCCTAAACTAAACATAACTTCTACCATCAGATCATCCGCCTAATGAACAACCCAAATTGACTAGAAATTACTATAATTTTAGAAGGCAATTTTACATCTGTTTTTAGCTTTGGGGACACTGCCCCCGAAACCCCCCGCTAGGGGGGCTCCATAAAGTCGTAACCACCACCCCCCCCCCCCTGGACTCCCCAGGCAGCGTTTAATTTCGGGTGGCATTTCTGCCCCATTAAGGTACAGGGGTCCAATGCTGTGATACAAAATAAACAAGATAATCAGCCTCCACACCCAATATGCTCAAATTAACATAAGATGCATAAGCTTCATGAACAATTAATATTGTGAGTTGATAAAGATAAATGATGAACCAATAACAAACTAAAGAAAATGAAGCTTGAAATTTATGGGCAAATAAATCACATGATAAATTTCCCAAAGTAAATGCAATGATTGATAAGTGAATTGAAATAATATTGATGTCCACAATAGCTTTACGAAAGGAACTTTAACTTGAGAAAATGAAAGATGATTAACTTGAAATAAAAGTAGAAAATCTCTTTGAAAGACAAATCTGTCCAATATACAATGCTTCAATATTCTCAAAATGTAAATATGGCATAATAATAAAGCATGAATTATTTAGACAAGTGCCAAGCTAAATGTATCAAATTTTGTTAAAAATAATAGAGATGTTTACATAAAGTAAGAGTAAATTTCTTTGCAAATGTTAAATGTAAACTTGAATCTTGTAGCAACAATAATAAGTGGTGAAAGCTTAAAGCATGTAGCAAACTTGAAGAGAAAGAAATGTGATTTTTGTTACTTCTCAATTAGAGCATGCATATGTGTGAAGATAGAGAGAAATAGAAATTCTAACAATCAATCCACCCACAAATTCTCTCCCTGAAATGGAGAGATAGGGATACGATTGGGTAGGACCCACGCTCCCACAAAGATAAATTTTATTATTATGGTTTACAATGATGCTTATAGCCTCTTAGATGGTTTCCCAAGTAGTTGATAGTAAAATACAATGTGATATCTTGAAACAACAAGTAAACCCCTTCAAGTATGGAAGCCTCGGAAGAGATGAAGAGGTTCCACAATTAGAGAATAAAAGCTCCAAAATGATACATGGCCTAACCTCTTTCACAAACTCTCCTAATTCCCATGACCTCCTTCGAATGAGACTTGAATCTCGAGATAACCTACAAGAAAGAATGTTAGGGTTGAAAAACTAAAACAAAAGTTAGTGTGAAAAATAGAGCATATAACTGGGTGATAATGCTACAAAATTATATACAAAAACTAAATCAAGTGATGGGAAAAGACCCCATCACTTGTCTAGATTATAAGAAGCTCTTGATTAGCAAGGCAAAGAGATGAAAGCACAATATCAAAATATATAAAGGATTTTTTGATATTTTGACTTCTACATAAACTATTTAAAAGGAGAACCCTGCAAGAACAAATACTTCTAAATATTATACTTATGAAATTCAAATAATGATGAGAGCTCCTTGAAAAAAATGTCAAGAGTGGGTTCATATCTTGAATACTTCCTCTCACGCTTTCTAATTGATCCAACAATTATCCTCTAAATAATTCCAACACACATGAGCTCATATAGATTAAATCAATAAAAATTGGTGAGATAACTCTAGAAATTTATATGAAAACAATTAGAGGTAGTCTATACATAGAGCATATTCATAAAAAAATTGTAATGTAAGATATATATACATCCACAATTCTATAAAATCATATGAGAAAATGAAATACAACTCAAAGGCACAAGTAGAGAAGATTATACCATCAATGAACCAAGCACATGCTCCAATGGAATAACAATGATGAATAAACTCCAAAGACTTTTTATTCAAATGAAGAACAAGAGTACATACAAGCATAGCTTCCCCAAGAATAATCACTTGTTGCAAAAATATAATATGACAGCCTAAGGCTCAATTATATAGGATAATTGGTGGATATCCCAATTAAGAACCAAATGCCAAGTGTGATGATGACATTCCAAAAGATCCATCATGAAATTTGAATTCCTGAGAGAGACCCCTACAATCCTTGAGAGAGCCAACTTGTTGTTGAAGAGGGACAAGTGTATATAGGAGTGGAGTGGTAGGATAACACTCTCCACTCATATACAGTGAAAATCCAAGTCAAAGCCCACCAAAATGATGGCTCCCTAAAGAAATTTGAATTCCTCTCCTCACAAAAGCATTTTCCCTTTGAGAAACTCGTGGTCTCCTCCAAAAATTCAATTTTTTGGAGCACGTGTAGGAGTTCACATAATCTTGGGACTTCACTTGAACTCCTCCATGATTTTCCACCTCATTTCCACATCATTTAGCATGTGTGGATATTTATTTTTCTCCATTTATTTAATTGATGGCTTAATTTATTGCAACATTTTCCATTGAACTTAGGAAAAGTGGGTTTTGAGGGTCCATAACACATTTTTAACCCCTCAAATTGTATCTTAGTAGAAATTTGAGGGTGAGAGGTGAAATTTTTACTACTCATACCCCATAAAAATTCTGTAGACATCACCTATTACATTTTAAGTACAAATTTTATTCCAATTTTCGCCTTGCGAGAAATTAAAAAAAAGTAAAAAATGGCCCCTTAGAACTAAATAAATTCCACAATTTTTTTTGTGTGATCTAATATGATAATATAGAATGACCCTAAACACTAGGACTCACCCAAGGCTTCACCATCAAGTCGTACTCTGTCATTAGGGGAATTTTGAGGTCTAAAATGGGCCTTGTAAGAAAAATGTACAACAAAAATAAACTTTATAAGAACCAATAGGATTCAATATGACGATGTCAACCATAGGGGATGATTCACCATTTTTGGAGTAAGAAAGTAAAATAGTAAAAAATAAAAAAAAGATAATAAAACTACCTTTTCAACTAGTGTTTTCAACTTATCTCCAAAAGATTTTTCTCAAATTTCAAGCATGAATACTCTTTGGATGCAAAATTTAATTCCTCATCTAAGGAATACCCATGTTACATACTTTCGATGGATCCTTCTACACAAAAAATGAGAAATACAAGAAAAAATGTGATTGCAATCACTTTTTTCATGTATTTCTCATTTTTAGTGTAGAAAGGTCCATACAACATATGCCACATGGGTACTCCTTGGACGAGGAATCAAATTATACATCCAACAAGTGTTGCTGCTTGAAATTTGAGTAAACCCGTAGGGAGATAAGTTGGAAATATGAGTTGAAAAACAAGTTTTTTCTTCTTTTCCCTCTAAAATTTGATGATGTGATCTAATATTATTTTATTATTTCCACTATTATTTTATAATTTCCTTAGGAGGAGCATTTTATACCTCAAAATTTCCCTAATGCTTTGGGGTATATTTGGAGGAAAAAACTCAATTAATTATCAAGTCCTTGTAAGGAGATGATGATTAACCAAGTGAAAAAACCTCCCAGAGTAATACTCACTTGATGATAATGTCCTAAGCTACCCAAACCTGTTACATGACTTGAATCCTCATACTAATATCACTTTTACATTGTCCCCGCAGGTTTGTGGAATTTGAGTACAACAAAAATGATAAGAAGAAGAAGTAGAGTTGAAAAATTATGGTAGTATGATGATTTATGATGACACAAACAACCTTTGGTACATTATTTGGGCATGGAGTCTTCAGGTGCCACTCCAGTGGTCAACGTTTGGATCCATATGGGGATGCATGCTAGATATGATGTGATAGTGTGCAAGAAACTGTAATCTTAATCCACCAACAAAGAAATATATCAACACTATCCATTAAAAAAAACATCATATGAAATCAAATACAAAAATGAAGAAATGGAAATTTATTCTAAGATCATAAATGAAAATTTATTCATGAAATAAAACTACTTAACCAAAAATGACAAGGGATAAGGTTAGGAATATGATATAAAAATATTCTCCATGGCATCATATATCCTCTTTGTATAAAAATTTGAGAAATTGGCCATTTACAGATAACTCCAGTGACTCTTCGTCAAAGGTGCTCAAATGGTAGGAATTATGTCCAACTACTTCTATGATAACGTATGGTCCAAGCAACAAACTGTCAAAATTACCATGATTACCTAGCTTTTCATTCCTGCAATCCCATAACAAAACCATATCACCATTAAAAAATTTTCTATTCCTAGATGATTTGTCAAAATTTCTTTTTACCTTAGATTGATTTTTACAAAAAAATTTAAAGGCTCTTCTCCAAGCCAATTCCATAATTTGGTCAATTGTATTTTGCACAACATCTTTATTAGATGTAAAACTTTATAGAAATTGGTAAGCTGGTAGCCTCAAATTCATGGGAAGGCTAACATCCAAGCCATGCAATAATTGAAAGGGTCTCTTTCCCATTGAATGTTTCTTTGTAATCCTATTAGCCCACAAAGCATAATTTTTCTATCCCATGCCATTTTGTTATCCCCTACTATCTTCTTGATTATGGCGTTCAAATTTTTATTACTAGACTCAGATATGCCATTACCCTAATGACATTAGTTTGATGAATGGGATAAGATAATACCATACTTGAAGCAAAATGATGATAATTCAGTAGAACTAAAATCCTTAGCATTATCGATTGTAAAACTTTATAGAAATAGGTAAGCTGGTAGCCTCAAATGCATGGGAAGGGTAACATCCAAGCCATGCAAAAATTGAAAGGGTCTCTTTCCATTGAATGTTTCTTTGTAATCCTATCAGCCCACAAAGCATACTTTTTTCTATCCCATGCCATTTTGTTATCCCCTACTATCTTCTTGATTATGGCGTTCAAATTTTTATTACTAGACTCAGCTATGCCATTACCCTAATGACATTATTTTTATGAATGGGATAAGATAATACCATACTTGAAGAAAAATGATGATAATTCAGTAGAACTAAAATCCTTAGCATTATCGATTGTAATCTTGGCATGGACACCAAAACGAGTGATAATCTTATCTTCAAGAAAATCCATCACTGCTTTATTGGTGGTGTGCCTTGTAGGGATGGCTTTTGCCCATTTAGTAAAATATTCAATAGCAGTCAAATTACATGATTATCCATTACTTGAATTCTCATTAAATTTCCCTATAAAATCAAGCCCCCAATGTTGAAAGGGATCTTCCACGACCACAGGATGAAGAGGAAAAGAAGGTAAGTTTTGTTTCCTAGTGAAAATTTGACAAGCTTGGAAACCTCTAACATAATTGTGCACATAAAAAAAAATGGAGGGCCAAAAATAAACATCTCCCAATATTTTGTGGGTGGTGGTCTTAGCAGCATAATTCCCTCCACAAAATCCTGAATGAAACTCTATAAGAAGCTTCTTGACTTCAACTTCATCAACACACCTAAGTATAACTCCCTCTCGATTTATCCAACCCATACCATCCTCCATAATGTAATGGTTTCTTTAAACCTTAATTCTCTTCTTTTATGGCCAACTAAATGGTTAGGACATGACACATTTTGAAAGTAATAAACAATATCTTTGTACCATTGAAATTGGCTTAAACTTTGAAGTTATGACGAATTTGATTCCAAACTATTTTTATAAATCATTCCTAACACTTTCTCATTACCCTCAGTCAAGGTTTTGGCCAATCCTTGGCCCTTCACTAGCTTGGTAGGTCTAATATTTAAATCATATTCTTGAATATTTGAGACCCACCTAGCTCTAGTTCCTAAGCAATCGGTTTGAGTTAAAATGTCTTTCACAAAAGAGTGGGGGAATATGAAATTATTCTACAATGCCCCACATAAACTATAAATAGATTAAGATACTTGACTAAGGCATAAGCATGCTTTTCCATGGTTTTATATTTCAACTCAGACCCTTGAAGGGAACTACTCATAAAAGAAATGGGTTTCTCATGCCCTTCATTATTATTTTGAAGCAACACTCCAACAATAGTGTCCTCAAATGCAAAAGAGGAAATCAAAAATTCCTTTGAATAATCAGGGCTCACAAGAACTAGTTTTTTAACAATATAATCCTTAATTTCACGAAAAAAATTTCTTCCTTCATTTTCACAAACAAACTTAGAATATTTATTTAAAAGGGTTTGAGTGGGTTTAGAAATTTCAACATAATTTGGAATGCACCTTCTAAGAAAGTTAATCCTTCCTAGGAAGGATTGAAGGGATTTAATATTGTGAGGCAAATCAATCTTTTGAATCAACTCTTTCAGGGTCAATCTTGATCCCCTCTTTTGAAATGATGTGACCTAAAATCTTCCCTTAAGTCACTCCAAAAATAGACTTATCGGGATTTAAGGATATCCCATATTCTTTACACCTATCAAAAATATTCCTTAGGTGGCCTATATGAGGAACTCCATATTTAGAAAAGATTGTTAAGTCATATTGATAAATCTCAATGAATTTCCCAATAATACCCTTGAAAGAATAGTCCATAGCCCTCTGAAAAGTTGCTCCAACATTTTTTAATCCAAAAGTAATCCTCAAATATTCAAAAGTACCCCATGGTGTGGTGAATGTTGTCTTATTTATATCATGCTTCATCACCATGACTTGGTTATAACCTAAAAACCCATCTAATAAAGACATCATTCCATATCGTGTTACCCTTTGTAATGAAATATCCATGTTAGGTAAAAGGTAATTATCCTTTTTACAAGCCAAATTAATATTTCTAAAATCCACACATAGTCTGATTGATCCATTATTACTTCTCACAATAACTAAGTTTGAACACCATGTGGAATGCCTAATATGAGCTATGATTCCTGCTTGGAGCATATTTTGCAAATCCTTTTGCACCAAGGGGGATAACTTAGGATTTATTTGCCTAAGTTTTTTCCTAAAGAGTTTGACATTCTCATCCTTAAGAGGGATATCATGTTCCATAACATCCTCCCTATATCCTTTTAACTCCTCATATGAAAAGGCCAAAACATCCCTATATTCTCAAAGTAAATTTATCAACTTTTTTCTTTCCTCCTTATTGGTATCCTTCCCTATCTTGATAGTATTTGGATCATGAGGGGTAACAATGTTTACTTCAATGAATTCCTCCAGGTCAATTTTCTTATCTCTTTTTTTCTTCACAACATCATGCCTATCAAACATTTTCTTCATGCCTACACGATCCGTAGGAGTGGGATTTGACACAACATTACACTCATATTTGCAACCTTATTCTTTGTAGCCAACTTTAAAATATGAGAATTCCTCCATATTATTTAAAAATAGAATCACTTGGATTTCATCATTAAAGGCTTTCCAATGCTCAACATATCAGGAATTGATGGTCTAAAAATAATTTCTATCTTAATCTTATGATCCATCAAGTTCTCTTGAAGCTGTAAGGTAGATGCAACAACAACCAACTCATCAACTTGTTTATTTCCTTCTCTTGGAATTGTTTGAAGATCTAATGCATCAAAATATTCCATGTTATCACAAACAACATTACGATACTTCTTTAATCTATCATTATTGCATGAAAATTGACTCTTTATTTGAAGAATAATTCAATCATAATCCCCCTTGATACTAAGCATTTTAATTTTCAAGTCCTTTTTCAACTCTAGACATAACTATAAAGCTTCATATTTTGGTACATTTTTAGTTGCATCAAATTCCAATTTATAGGAAAACTTGAATATATGACCAAGAGGGGAGGTGAGGAAAATTCCAACACCCTTACCAAATTTTGAATGGGCACCATCAAAGTTCATATGCCTAATCCAATCCTTCTTACTTTCCACTTCCTTCTCCAAAGGAGCAATAGAATTAGCCAAGATATAATAATTTCCCAAGTCATCAAATTCACATACAATTTCATTATAAGGCTTCTTGGGATTCTCCACATGATATTTTCTCTCCAACTCTCTATCCATCCTAACCATGATGCCCTCACTATTAGCGATGGTAGAATAACTTAAATCCATTTGTAAACTACTCCCTATATAAAATTCCCACTTTCTAGACAATAACATTCCCCAAGTATCAGGCACATCAATCACCTCAATATCCATGTTGATCATAATATTAGGATGTACTACCAAGTGGACTTGAAGATCATTTATCAAATAAAAAAATTCAATAACTTTTGAATCCATAGCACAAATGTTGTGGTAAGGTCTATAAATCCCCAAGTTTAACTAATTCATGATCTTCTTGGTCATGACACAAGATGATGCCCCAGAGTCAAACATACAATTACACAAAAGAATTCCATTGACCAACATAGTGATGAAAAAAGGCTGATCGTCTTTGTTATCTCTACACATATCACTACTTTGGAAAGTGATAGGGTAATCCTCATATCTATCCTTATTGACATTTCTTTCACATGAGGTGCATCAATGGATTTAAACAACTTAAATTTTTGGGAGGGAATCTTTAGGATTTCAGTCACATGTACTAAAATATTTGCATTATTTAGCCATCCTACCAAGTCAATATTTAAACAAGAAGTAGGTGGAGTGAAAATTTTATGTGTATTTTGATTTATTTCCTTATTTCTTGCCATTTCTCTTTCTTTGGCCATTTCTAACATTTTCTTTGATGAAGAATTTTCTCCATATAATTCAGTGATCCTATACACCTCTTCAAATTTATTCACACTATGGGAGGATGGAGATTTCTTACTTATCTTTTGGATTTTCCCCACAACTCCCATCCAATTATCCATGGACATATTGTTACACTGAAATTTGTCACCATGACGTTTTAGTGTCTATATGGGTTCATCATTACTCATATATTACTCCCTTAGAAGTCTACAACATCAAAGTTCCTAAAATCAAGCCTTGAAATTGAGAGAAAAGTTCATAAAGTCTTAAAAACACTTGTACCACACTTTCTCTTAACATTGCTTATGGTGTCGCACCTATTTGTTCTAAATCATGTGGAGCTGAACACAATTTTTCTTCATTAAAGGTGCGGACCCCTGTAAAAGGTAAAATGAAGGTGGAAAGTAACATTTTAGAAGCCCAGTAGTCAAATCTAGAAGCTTCTGGAAGCAATTATCCGGTCGAAGGTTCGCTCCTATCATGTACATTCATTCCTCCATTATGGGAGCCTACCCCTTGGTTTATGGAGCTCAATCCCTTCAAAAGAGGATTATATCCCTTCTTATGTGGAGTTGCAACCTCTTCTCTTTTCCTATAAATTGAACCAATAATGCAACCTCAAGAAGGGGAGACTTTGAGAATTTTTGAGGAGAAATGCTATAGAAACTCAGACTCTATTAACTGATTATTATGTGGGAATGATTACAAACCCATGTGCATTTTAGCTGAGAGAGTGAAAAGCTTGTCAGAGTTAAGGAAACGCTATTCCGGACCCCAGAAAGACATGTACGACATCAAGGCGGACATGATTGTAAGGCTCTTTCTTCATCAAAGATAATATGAATGGATCTTGTTTTCTCAACGAGTTCCTTAATTAAGTAGCTTGTTTATCATATTTTATCAATGAGTTATTTAATTAATTAGCTTGTTTCTTGAATTCCTTGATCATCTTGATAGATATATGATTCGTGAATTAGTTTATACTATGCAGGTACTATTGATTTTTTCCATGTTTGTGATTGCAGATCTTTAAAGACAACTCTTTCAAGCAACTGGAAAGAAGATCATTACGAACAACGCTGGACTACAGGTAGGTCTTCAAAACCTCTTTTGTAGCTAATTCTGAATCGAATATTATCTAGATAAAATAGTTTTTGTTTGTCTATTTGTTGCTAGTTGTCTGTAGGAGACTAGGGAGATCTTTATTGTCAGCAAGAACGATTTATCCATCCAACAAAATGGCGACTCCACTGTGGAATGGATCTTGAACTTCGATTTCTTTTATTTTTGAATTGTGAACTTATTTTTTCTAATTTTGATTGGTTTATACTGGCTTGGGTAGTTTATCCCTATAGAATCCTTGACAAATGTTTTAGAGTTTTTTTATTTTTCTTTTAGTTTTCTGGTATCCACACTTTTCTTTTAAAAACAGTGCGGGCATCTCCACTCTTTTCTTGTATAAATAGTGCAGGACCGCACCTGTTTACACTGAAACCTATGGACCCTGTGAAAATTTTTAGAAAACCTTAAAATTCTCTTTTGTGGATTAGTTTGTTAGATTCTCAGTGTATACCCAGACTTGTATTTTCTGTTAGAAAGCTTTGGCTGAGAGTTTATTTCAGCATTTTTAAGTTTTGAATGATTTTCTGAAAGATCTGCATGTTATAGTGATTTTTGCTTTGTCTTTATCCCACTCAAAGATTAGAAGCCTTGGTATACCTTCAGATCACTGATATTTCCTTGCTTTCTTGCTGGGTTTGACTTCATAGCAGAATTTTTTTTGTGAGATTTAGATCCCATTTTCTCATTTGCAAATATTTAAAAAAAATTTGTTGATAAGTTTGGAATTTCACTTAAAAAACCATAATTGGATGTTTTTTGAGTTCTTGCTGATCTAAGCAAATAATTTCTTAGTTAGATAACAAGCTAAGAAAAACATGCTCAAAATGTTTAAAGTTTTAATTTAGATTTAGTCTTTAGAATTTTTAGATCTCAAAATTACTGTTTTTTAGTTTTGAGTGTTATTTCTAGAAATTGTAGTGTTCTTTTGGAGAAAATTTTGTTTGTAGTTTCGATCTTGAATGATAAAGGGATTTATTTTTGAGCAATTGATAATTTTGAGTTCTCATGAAATTAGATTTCTTTTCATTTATTCTTGTTTGAAGGAAAGAATTGTTTTAAAAGATTGCATTTCTCAAATCTTTCTTTTAGATAGAATTCATTGAAAGGAAAGGAATTGTTTCTCATAATAGATGCATTTTTAGTGTGTTTTGAGTCGGGTCACTACATATCATCAGTTTAATTTTCACACGTCTTGTCTTAAGAAACAACCTATTAAAAGCAACGCTTAAATTAAAATCAATCTAGTAATTTTTATATTTCTAGGGATCTTTTCCACCAACATATCTTAGGCTAGTGTCTTGGGGTAGGAAGTAATTAACTCTCCAAGACAATTAAAACAAACAAGTGGTCAATCTTGCGGTAGGAAAAATCCAATAGTCGCTTGTATGCTCTGGGAAGCTCCTCCTAAAGGAGTCAAGCATGAGGTCATATCCAAACTAGTGGGATAATCAATTCTATCTCATTGGGAATGATAGAAGATGTGCACGTATTAACAATGGTAAACCTCAGATAGACCATTGTCGAGGACCCTGGGGTCACTTGTCGGTATACCTTGTATAATGTCAAGGAGCCTTCAAGGGGATTGAGCTTTGTTACTCTGCCCTTGCGCGTATGTCGGATCGTAGACTGTTCCCCCAGGTATATTAGTTCCTGTTGGTAACCTTAGTGGCCAGAAAATTTATGATTTTTTCCTAAGGTGACAGTGGAGGAAAGATCCCACTGTACCTGGAGCAGACGTCAACTAGATTCACTTGGACTGTCTGGAGGGTTATCTTCACTCGAGATGGTTTAAGTGGAGAAAATTGCACCGGTTTGTTTCATTAAGCAAGTTGTCGGGGTAACTGTTCCAACTTCCATTTCTACATTAAAATACTACGATGTTGGATTTCATCACCAACTAGTGTTTTTAGTGTGGGAATTTACTGTTTGTGTGTGGTTTTATCTCCTAGATTTTTAGGCGTGTGATTCATTTGTTTGTTTCCTTAACGACTTTAGGAGTTTTTATTAAAAATTTCTTTGATTGAATTTGATTAATAATTTTTAGTCGTGGCTGAATTACCAAGACAATTGCGTAGACTCCAGGGGAAATCCCCTGAGTATAAACCAAGCTAAGTTGAAGGACTGAAAGCTTTAGTCCCGCATACTATAAGTAGAATTCGATCAACAGAACCAGGAGAATAATCCTTAATTACTCAACCTGATTATCATGAAGTAATTCAAACAACAGAATATATTCAAGAGCCAATTTCAATTTCCGAAGTTACTTGTATTATTTTTCCAACCAGTGAATTAACTGAAGAGCCTGAAATTTCTGAGCCTGAAACTGAACCTGCTGTGTTGGAATCGTCTTTAGGATTTGTTACTCCAACTTCTAGTGAGCTTGATTCACCTAGGGTAAGACATCGCATTACTGAAAACCTTCCTTCTGATCTCATATGTATTGAAGAAATTGTTGGTCCAGACGAAGACGTAATTCTTTGCGAAACCTAAGAAACTTTGAATCTTAGGGAGCATGAATCAATATTCTACAGTCCTTTTAGAACTGAAACTTGGTATTTATCATTGACATATTTTTTACAAAACGCAGGTCTTACTTATTCACCACCCCAAATTCCTTTTTACCCTACACCGAGAGGTTATGAACCTTCATTAGCTATGTCAGGTGAGTCATCTATGTTTTTTCAATCTCCAAAAACATTTTCATATGGTGGTTCGTCTGTTCCTTTGAGATACCAGTCGCTCTCTGGTACCTTCTCGGGAGTAGCTCCTCAGCCAATTGAACAAGTGTTATCATCTGGTACAAATGGAACAAACAATGAAACGTTGAACATAGAACAAATTTTTATGATGTCTGGAAATATTCCAAATCCTCAACCACAAGGAAGTCAGTTAACGCCTAGGGGGAAACCTCAAGGAAGTCAGTTACCTCCTGGGGGGAAACCTCAAGGTAGTCAATTACCACTGGGAGGGCAACCTCAGGGTAATTTTTTACCAACTAGAGGTCAAACTGTAGGACAATATTTCCTGCCTGGGGAACAACCTCAAGGATAGTACATACCTTAAGGTCAATATCAAACTCAAGGATAGTACATACCTCAAGGTCAATATCAACCCCAGAGTCAATTTATACCACAAGGTAAATATCAACCCCAAATTCAGTACATGCCTCAAAGTCAATATCAACCCCAAGGTCAGTACCCAGCTCAAAGTTTCCAACCTCCTTCCGGTCAACCATTATTACAAGGAGTTGGAAATTTTCCAGTTAATTATCAAACTTACGTTCACCCTGGTTATGGTCCTTTATATGCACAACCTTCTATGGGTCAATACCAAAAAATTAATATGGTGTGGGATCCATCTCAAATTCAACAGACTTTGCAACCCAATGTGTAGTTACCTAATCAACCTGGACAACCATAGGTTCTAGTCCAACCCAACAACCTGTCTAGCCTACCATTCAAGTCTCGGCACCTGGTTCTGTTTAGTAGCCTGGGCCTAGTACACCTAGAACTCCACCTCAAACTTATACTGTTGCTGCGACTTCTATTCAACCTACCATACCTATTTTTGGAGTATCTGCAGCTCCTGTTTCTACTATCCCTGTATCAGTGCAAATTCCTCAAGTATCTGTGCCACAGTTAGGACCTACAATTCAGACTACGACCCAGATGCCTACAGGAAAATATGGTACGAGTATCGTTCTCACTAGTCAACCACAATTTACTTATCAACCGTACTAGGGGCAATATCAATTTGGACAAGCTACACAAAATTCAACATATCAGTATCAGCCGTATCCTGGGTATACTTATCAAGTACCTCAACAACCCTAGTATGGTCCGGTTAATCCTGGTTATCCAGGAGCTTTCACGATTCCAAATGCTCATCCAATTCCAGGATATCCTGGATATCCTCCTCCTAGAACTGGTTTGATCACACAAGGTTATCAAGACCCTAGCCATCGATTACCATTTATAGAAACTTTAGATTTACCTAATCTATCACACCTTATGAATGATCCCATATTTTATCTTCCGTATTGGCTGCTGATGCCTAATAAGTTGCTCAGTGATATTCCAAAGTTTGAAGGTAAGTCAGGAGAAGATCCATTTAATCACATTATGACTTATCACCTCTGGTGTGCATCCACTTCACTAATCGATGATTCGATTCGATTGTGTATTTTTCAGAGAACTCTCATTGGTCTAGCTGCCAAATGGTACATTGAGTTACCACAAGGCTCATTTAATAATTTTAATGCACTAGCTACTGCTTTCTTAGCCCATTTTTAGTTTCTTGTTAGATATGACAATGACACGGAATTGTTGACTTCATTAAATCAATCTACGTCTATGTACATATCTGATCACATTCATGAATGGAGACGTAGGAGGCGTTTAGTGAAAGTCTTTATTCTGGATCAAATTTTGGCTGAATGGTTTATTAAATCGTTATTGCCCAAAATTAATGAAGATGTGGCCAGAGGAGGTGTCGTTACAAAAGAGAAAGTTATTGCTCAAGCTCAGTACCTTGACCTTATTTACACACAGTCAGGTACTTTGTATGAGAAAATTCCTGATTTACCAAGACCTGGTTAATTAACTACAACTCCTTCAGGGTCTCATGCTGCTGATGGTGTAATTGGTTTTGTTAGCACTGGTAAGAGTAAGAAGAAATCTTCCAAGACAAATTCTCCTATTATCACTTTACCCGATTCACCAAAAGGATATTCTTCCATTGAAACTTGTGCCAATATTCATGTTGTAGAATCATCTACAACCAAACCTAAAACTGGTGGTAAGAAGAAAGGTAAGAATAAAAACAAAAAATATTCAAAAGATAAAAACGATAAAACTGAACCAACTGACGATAAACGAAAACCTCGTTATCCTTGTTTGATATGTGATGAGGATCATTTTACAAAAGAGTGCCCGCATAGAGCCGAGGTATCGAAATTCATTAAGGGTTCTCCCATACCTGCTGTCTCGAAGGATCCCTTTCTGGCTCAAGATAGTAAAATGATTGGATCTTCCTCAAATAAGCTAGAAGATATCTTAATGGTTGCGACGCGATCGCAATATTACTGTAGTAAAAATCCCATTGGTGGAAAAGAAGAAGAAATTTCTAATTCAGCATCAATTACATCTCCTTTAGTTTCTGATCCACTCCAAATTGCGAAACAAAATCCTGACTTAGTAATCAAACCGCTTGCTAAAGGTTTACTTCATAAATTAACTTTCAATCCGCAAACGAGAGCTGCTCAAAATTACAATATTGTTGAAGACTTGGCGATTTCCCCTTCAGCAATGTTGGCTTTGGAAGTGCTGCAATCATGTCCAGCCCAAAGAAAATTACTATTTTCAACCATAGGAGCCGTAGACCTCCAAGATTCGAACCTCATGATCTTCGATTTAGAGAATTTTACACCCCACCTACCCCATCAAATGGATTTTCAAATTCCGGTAATGGTAAAAAAAAAATGTTGCTTTCGTACTGTTGTTGATGAAGGAGCTGCTACGTGCAGTATGTCGTTAAAATGTTGGAAATCACTTGGTTCTTTGAAAATTAACCAATCGCTGACTATCCTCAAAGCTTTTGATGGAAGAGGTTTCCATCCGTATGGTATTTTACAGGATCTACCAATAGAGGTCGAAGGAAAAACCGTTAATCTGGATGTGGAAGTGGTTGATGCCTCTCTGGATTACAACCTTCTCCTGGGTTGCAGTTGGTCTTATGCCATGACTATTGTTGTATCGTCGGTCTTTCGTCTCATCATGTTTCCTCATAAAGGAAAGATCGTTAAAATATATTAGCTCTCATATTATTCATTCGACCCAGCCTCTACTGATAAAATCCAGCATATCGGAAAATCGACTATCCCTTATAAAGATGTCAGAGTAGGTTTGTTTAAAGATTCTTCTTTATTGGGAACCATTTCCCTGCCTGCTCCCAACGTACCACTTCCTATTGTTAACATCAATATGATTACATCAAGTACTATTTCCTTTGATGATCCTTGGATAGTACCTTCAGAATCAGAACTGGATTCTTTCGATGGTGCGATGCCTTTGAGTCCTTTTGAGTTAGCATATCAGGCAGTACAGTCATTTTCTAATACTCCTTCAACTGAATTTGATCCAGTGAATGTGATCAATGAGGAGTCACTTTCAATATCAAGCTCAGCTTCGACATCAATTCTGGATCTTGGTCAACAAGTATTCAATACTGATGAACATATTTATGAATTCTTGTCTGTCGATGAATTACCATGGGAAGATATGCATCATAGGTCTTCATTTTTACCTGATCTCGATCATTTTGAGAATGATTTTTCCTCCATTTTTACTACTGATTATGTCAAAGAACCTCAGAATCCTCTCTCATCTTCCGATTCTAAATTGAATTTATAAAACATTTCTACAACGGCTCCCATTGACATTTCAGTAAAACCCAGAATTGTTGAAAACATTCATATAGGTGCTTCTTGTACGACTGATGAAGTCCAAGCATATAAAGCCCTATTTTAGGAATTCTGCGACATTTTTTCCTGGTCATATGAAGAAATTCCAAGAATTGATCCGTCGATTGTTGTTCATGAAATTAAGACATACTTGGATGCTAAACCTGCCAGACAGAGATTACGTCAGATGCATTCGCGAAAAGCTGCTGCTATTAAAGCAGAAGTTGAAAAATTACTTCATGCAGGTTTTATTTATCTGATTTCGTTAACGGATTGGGCATCTAATATCGTTCCTATTAATAAAAAACAAGGAACAATATGAGTATGTATCGATTATAGGGATATAAATTGAGCTTGTCCAAAAGAAAATTATCCAAAAGAAAATTATCCAACCCCTTATATCGATCAAATTATTGACGATTGTGCTGGAAGTGAAATGTTTTCGTTCATGGATGGATTTTCCAGCTACAATAAAATCAACATACTCTCTGCAGATCAACCTAAAACAACTTTCATTTGTCCATGGGGGACTTTTTCTTATTGAAAATTACCTTTTGGAATTAAGAATGTTGGCGTCACTTTTCAAAGGGCAATGTCTTATGCATTTCATGACATTAAACACATTGTGCAACCCGGCCTCGATGATTTTCCTGCTCATTCCTCGCGCAGAGCAGATCATATCACTCATTTACGAGCCATTTTTATACGATGTAGGCATTATAAGATTCATCTGAATCCTCACAAATGTGTTTTTTGTGTACAATCTAGATGATTGTTGGGATGTATTGTCTCAAAGGCAGGAATTTGTGTTGATCCATCAAAGTTTGAGGCTATCATCAATTTACCTCCTCCTTCTACTCTTCGCCAACTCCGAAGTTTGCAAGGGAAAGCAAAATTTTTACGTCGATTCATTCCTAACTACGCTGAGTTAACGAAAGGTTTTACCAGGTTGTTGAAATAGAATATTCCTTTCTTTTGGGATGAGATCGTTGATCGATATTTTGATGCTCTTAAATATGCATTGACCCATGCACCATTACTGTATCCTCGCAATTACAACCAGGATTACTTTTTTTACCTCGCCGCTTCCGATTCCAAGATAGGAATGGTTCTAGTTCAGGAATATGAATTCCATGGTGAACATGTGATTTACTATCTTAGTCGCATTTTGAATCTGACTGAAATCAAATATTCACATGTGGAGAAATTGGCCTTGGAAGCCGTTCAAGCCGTCCAACGTTTTCGTCATTACATACTTTTACACAAAACAACAGTGATTTTTGATTGTAACTCTATGATGTATATTTTGACCAAAAAATTACTAGGGTGCAAATACTCCAAATGGATTGTTATCCTACAGGATTTTGACTTGGAATTTGAAAAATATAAATCAAAGAAATCATTGATATTTGCTGAAATTATGTGTGACTTCCCACGTACCGATACAAAAAATGTGGTGGAACAACCGATCGCAGACGAATCCTTGTTTCTTATTAGTACCATTGATCCTTGTTATGGAGATGTCATCGTTTATCTTCAGACCCAATATTTTTGGCCCAAAATTTCATGGTCACAACGACGTAAAATCCGTTTCCAGTCTCAACAATATTATATTGTTGGCGACACACTATACCGTCGTGGTGCAGACTCTGTTTTTTGACGTTTTCTCACCCATGAAGAAGATGAAAAGGTTTTAAATGAATGTCACTCTGGAGCATGTGGCGGTCATATTTTTGGGCATGACATAGCCCAAAATATATTGCGTGCTATTTATTTTTGGCCGTCCTTATTTAAAGATTTTATTTATGCGACCCGAAAATTCCATAATTGTCAAATTTTCGATCAAAAGATGCGTGCACCACCTGCTCCTCTTCACCCTATAATTGCTGTCGGTCCTTTTGCAAAATGTGGCATTGACTTCATTACATGTAACCCTCACTCGGCCGGGGGGCATGGGTATATTATTCTCGCACTAGATTATTTTACCAAGTGGGTCGAGGCGATGCCTACATTTGCGGCAGATGGAAAAACTGCAGCTACTTTCGTGTTCAATCATGTGATTGCTCGTTTCGATGTACCCCAAGCGATAATTACTGATCATGGGATCCATTTCCAAAACATCATGATGACCGAAATAACTGATCAACTTGGCCTGCGCCGTGACAATTCTACACCATATTACTTGCAGGCCAGTGGTCTGGTTGAAGCTATCAATAAATTTTTAGTCACCATGATTAAATGAATCATTGGAATTCATAAATCGAATTGGCATACCATGCTTTTTTCAACACTTTGGGCATATCGGACCTCAGCAAAAACATCAACATGTTTACCCCTTTTCAACTAGTTTATGGTTTAGAAGTGGTATTACTGATTGAATGCGAGATACTGTTGAGATTGCAACAAGATGATGAGCTTAGTGGAAAGAAGTCGCCTTTAGTAAGTGGGCCCGCAGGCTATTTTTGGTGCACAGTCTATTTTTAGACATGTTGATCATATTCTATGAGTTGCAGGATGCTATTTGTGGATGGTTGGTCAAGTTGGAAAAATAGATGGACTTCTATTTTTAGACATACTGGGCGGAATCTATTTTTAGATTTCCAGTCTAAAAATAGATATGTCGAATATTATTAGCTCTTAATAATATTTGGACTATAAACATTATCTCATTCTCTTGGAGCACTTCAGTTAAGTGCACAGATGTGGCATAGGAGCTGACAAAAGGAATTACGCTATTCCTGAGGGTTAAGTGGAGCTATTTCATGGAGACTTCAGTTAGAACTCATGTGACAGAGTTTGGTGGAGTTATTGAGGTAGTTGGTGGAGTTGTGTTCAGTTTAACTTAGTTAAACATAGTTGACCTAGTTGTATCTAGTCTAACTGATTGATACACTAGTGAGAGTGGTGTGAATTAATTACTAATTAATTCACTAATTATTAACTCATTAATCAACTAAAGAATACATCAGTTAACTACAGTGCATGGACAGTTTGATTGGAGACCAGTGAAGAGGTAGGTGAAAGAGCAATGTGACTATCAGTTGTGACTATAATGTTGCATGATTTGCAACACACACTGGTTAGAGATGCCAATGAGGATTGTGTGAGCAAGGATATACCAATTCAAGTTCATTCAAAGCCATTCTTCAGCAGTGATTGTGCAGTAGAGGCAGGCTAGCAGGTGTCAGAGATCGGTGCATGGGATTTGCTAGATTGGACCTGATTAGTGTGTAGCAATTGGATATTGTACTGAGATCTTGTGAGGAGCTTTGTATGATGATTTTTACATGATATCTATGACATATAATATACAGATATTTTGGGGTTTTCAGCTTTAAGCTTTCCCATAAATTATTGTGTTCATATGTGTGAATTTTTATGGTTTTAATGTGTGCCTGCAATTGATTTTATTTCCGCAAGTAATGATCAATAATAGAAGAAATTTTGTATTTTGCATGAAGTAAAATAGTGTGTGATCAGGAGAATCTCGGATGTATAACATATCAGTTATATAATTTCTACATGGTATCAGAGCAGTATTGATCATTGGAGAAATTGCAAAGCATTGAAGTGGTTGAGTTTTATGCTGGTGGAATTTGAATTTGCAGTAGTGTTTTCTTGGTGTCGAAGTTGAGATGTCTTTCAACGGATTGTGATTGGAGTATGCCCTTGATGGCAGCTCAAATTATATTGCATGGAAGGACAGGATGGAGGTGGTGCTGGAGGACAATGGCTTGAAGGAGTTCATAAATGCATAAATTCCAAAACCTGCTTCTAGCGATGCTGCCACACTTGACGCATGGCAAAAGAAGATAGAAAAATGTCGAAGGATTCTGTTGGAAGGTGTGAAGGATCACGTAGTGTCCAACCTTCATGGTAAAGATTCTCCATTCTTGATGTGGAAAGCTTTGATAGACTTGTTCCAAAGCAAGAGCGACCAGAGGAAGTTGGCGCTCAAGGATAAGCTCAGGAATATAAAAATGGAGAAAGGCGACGGTATACCCAAGTACCTCATGAAGTTTTTCCAGTGCAAGGATGAGCTAGGAAGTGTGGGGATTACTGTAGATGAAAAGGAAATGGTGAGCTTGGATCTCCTTGGGCTTCCAAAGAGTTGGCATTCCTATCAGGACTCTGTCAATGGTTGGGAGAAATTGCCAGGATGGGAGCGACTTTGGTCGGATCTTGTGCAGGAGGAGATAAGGCGGAGTACCAGGGATGGATCTTCATCAAAGATGTAGATGAAATGCGCTTTGGCTACCAAAGAAAGGAAGGGGAAGAGCAAGAAGAATGCTTCTCAATCCAGTGCGAAATTCAAGAAGCAGGACATGTCCAAGGTGAAGTGTTTTCACTGTCACCAACATGGACACTACACCACTAATTGTCCACAGAAGAAGAAAAATAAGCAAGCTGCTGGATCTACAGCTGGAGAGGCCTTAGCCTCGAAATTTGAGTTGGATTTTTTGTTGATCGCATGCTTGGTCTCAAGTATGATGGGTTCAGTGCGGTTTCTTGATAGTGGTGCGTCTTTTCATATGACCGGAGACAAATATTTGTTCAGTGATATGGATGAGAAGGCTCTTGGAGTGCACATCGAGATGGGCGATGATGGTAGATACTATGCGACTGGTATCGGGACCATTTCCTTTGAGAGAGAGTCTGGTAAACCTTTCATATTGAAGGATGTCATGCATGTTCCATGATTGAAGAAGAATTTGATCTCGATGGCCATGTTGGAAGACAAGGGATATGATGTTGTCTTTAGCGAGGGAAAGGCTTTCCTGTGCAGTAAGGCAACTGGTGAAACTTGGAGGATAGGGGTTTGAATTAAGAAACTTTATCAGTTGCAGGTAGATGGCTGCATAGCAATGGTAGGCAAGGAAGAAGGAGTGGTGAGCCGGGATGAGGGTGAGCTATGGCACAGGAGATTGGGCCATCTTCACCATGGTGCTTTGAAAATTTTGCAGCAGATTTCTACCGGGCTTCCCAAAGGTACACTTGTGCAGTAATATCAGTGCAATGGATGTACTTTGGGAAAATTTGTGAAAGCCACCTTTCACAAGAAGGATAGTCACACCACGACGATCCTTGAGAGAATTCACACAGACGTGTGTGGACCTTTCTCAGTAGCTTCGACAGAAAAGCACAGGTATTATGTGATCTTTGTTGATGATTTTTCTCAGAAGTGCTGGATCTTCTTCATGCAGAAGAAGAGCGAGACATACTCAAAGTTATGTGAGTTCAAGGCACTGGTTGAGAAATAATTGGGGAAGCAGGTGAAGGCTCTTAGGAGCGACAATGGTGGTGAATTCATCTCTGGCGAATTCAAAGACTTTTACAGCGCAGAAGGAATTTGAAGAGAGCTCATAGCACCTCATAACCCATATCAGAATGGGGTCGCGAAGCGAAAGAACAGAATGACTGTGGGTGCTGCACGGGTGATGTTGCATGATCAGGGCCTTCCCATACATTTGTGGGCTGAGGCATGCAATACTACGGTTTATGTGAAAAACTGTTGTCCTCACAGAGTACTTGGCATGAGTACACCCGAAGAGGCGTTTTATGGTAAGAAGCCTGATATTTCTCATTTGAATATTTTTGGCTCCTGTTTACATTCATGTGACAAAGGATTCCAGGAAGAAGCTGGAGCCAACTGCAGAGGTTGGGATATATGTGGGGTACAATGATACACCCCACAACTATCATGTTTATTTTCCAGACAGTTGGAAGACTATTGTGCGACGGGATATGAAATTTCATGAGGAGAAAGCCATGAAGTGTTCGCTTGAGAGGGAGCCACACTTGCATGCAGATGAGGAGCTATTAGTTCCTAAGGATGAGCCTTGGGATGTGGATCAACCACAAGATGAGGTTCATGGAGTGGAAGAAACCACTCATGCATCACCAACCATCAGAGGGCGGAAGCGCACTATAAAAGCTGAGTGACTGAATCAGGATGCAAAGAAGATTGTAGGAGCACCTGCATCACATCACAGACAGAGACAGTCACCTGATTTGTATAATGGATACATGGCTCTGATGAGCAAGTGTATCGTGACAGAGCCATCCTCTTTCGAGGAAGATATGGAGGACCCTCCATGGGTAGATGCCATGGTGGAAGAGTATGATTCGATTGTCAGAAATAGTGCATGGGAGATTGTCCCAAGGCCAGAAGGGAAATCAGTGGTAGGTTCGAGATGGATCTACAAAGTGAAGCAAGCAACTGACGGGAGTGTGGAGAAGTACAAGGCAAGATTTTTTTCTCGGGGCTTCTCATAGATTGAGGGGATCGATTATGAGGAAACCTTTGCACCTGTCGCAAGGTATTCTTCCATACGGAAGTTTATTGCTCTCTCAACGCAGATGGGGTGGCACATTCATCAGATGGATGTGAAGACTGCGCTCCTCAACAGAGTGATTAAGGAGGAGGTGTACATAGAGCAACTTGAAGGTTTCGAGATATTTAGCAATGAGTCACATGTGTGTGGGCTCAAAAGAGTGTTGTATGGGTTGAAACAAGCACCTTGTGCTTGGTACACATAGATAGACAGTTATTTCACCGGACTTGGTTTTACCAAGAGCGAGGCAGATCCCAACCTATAGTAGATAGTGGTTGAGGGTAAGTTGCTGATCATTGTAATTTATGTAGATGATTTGATACTGACCGGTGATGAACAGTTGATACTCTCATGCAAGGCTGATCTTGCAAAAGAGTTTGAGATGAAGGAGTTGGCCCTCCTTCATTATTTCCTAGGATTGGAAATTTGGCAGCGTAGTAATGGAGAAGTTCAACATGCATGGCTGCAATCCTATCTACACTCCTCTTCCTGGTGGATGGAGGAAAGAGGATGCTACATCGACAGAGGTAGTGGATGCTACTGTTTACCGACAGTTGGTAGGGTTGCTTATGTATCTAGTCAATACACGACCTGAAATATGCTACGCTGTTAACCAACTTTCACAAGCTATGGTTAAGCCTACCAAGCTCTTTTGGAAGACAGGCAAGCATGTATTGAGATATCTCAGAGGCACACCGGGATATGGATTATGGTACAGACAGTCGGATGAGGTGAAGCTGTGTGGCTTCACGGATGCAGATTGGGCAGGGAGCCCAACGAACAGAAAGAGCACATTTGGAGGGATTTTCAGTATCGGGTCGACAACAGTTTCTTGGTACAACAGGAAGCAGAGATCCATGGCACTCAGTTCAGCGGAGGCCGAGTACATGGTAGCGAGTTTGGCTGCATGCGAGGCTATATGGATGAGGAAGATCCTGGTCGGGTTGTTTGGTTCACACATAGATCCTACTGTGATATATTGTGATAATCAAAGTTGCATCAAACTCTCGGTTAATCCAATATTTCATGATAGATCTAAACACATTGACATCCGGTATCATCATATCAAAGATTGTGTGCAGCAGAAGATCATGTTACTTTCATACATTCCCACGGAGGATTAGGATGCTGATATCTTGATGAAGGCACTCACCAGGGGCAAATTCGAATACCACAGGGGCAGGATCGGGGTGGTAGATAATCCCTATATTTTTGAGAGGGAGTGTTGAGATTGCAACAAGATGATGAGCTTAGTGGAAAGAAGTCGCCTTCACTAAGTGGGCCCGCAGGCTATTTTTGGTGCACAGTATCTTTTTAGACTATGTCTATTTTTAGACATGTCGATCATATTCTATGAGTTGCAGGATGCTATTTGTGGATGGTTGGTCAAGTTGGAAAAATAGATGGACTTCTATTTTTAGACATATTGGGCGGAATCTATTTTTAGATTGCGAGTCTAAAAATAGATATGTCGAATATTATTAGCTCTTAATAATATTTGGACTATAAACATTATCTTATTCTCTTGGAGCACTTCAGTTAAGTGCACAGATGTGGCACAGTAGTTGACAGAAGGAAATACGCTATTCCTGAGGTTTAAGTGGAGCTATTGCATGGAGACTTCAATTAGAACTCATGTGACAGAGTTTGGTGGAGTTCTTGAGGTAGTTGGTGGAGTTGTGTTCAGTTTAACTTAGTTAAACATAGTTTACCTAGTTGTATCTAGTCTAATTGATTGATACACTAGTGAGAGTGGTGTGAATTAATTATTAATTAATTCACTAATTATCAACTCATTAATCAACTAAAAAATACATTAGTTAACTACAGTGCATGGATAGTTTCGGTGGAGACCAGTGAAGTGGTAGGTGAAAGAGCAGTGTGACTATCAGTTGTGACTATAGTGTTGCATGATTTGCAACACATAGTGGTTGGATATACCAATGAGGATTGCGTGAGAAAGGCTGGACCAATTTGAGTTCATTCAGAGCCATTCTTTAGCAGTGATTGCGCAGTAGAGGCAGGCTAGCATGTGGCAGAGATCAGTGCATGGGATTTGCTAGATCAGACCTGATTAGTGTGTAGCAATTGGAGATTGTACTGAGAGCTTGTGAGGAGCTTTGTATGATGATTGTTACATGATATTTATGAAATATAATATACAGATAGTTGGGGGTTTTCAGCTTTAAGCTTTCCCATAAATTACTGTGTTCATATGTGTGAATTTTTATGGTTTTAATGTGTGCATGCAATTGATTTTATTTCCGCAAGTAATGATCAATAGTAGAATAGATTCTGTATTGTGCATGAAGTCAAATAGTGTGTGATCAGGAGAATATCAGATGTATAACATATCAGTTATATAATTTTTACAGATATTGTCACTCCAACTAGCCATAGAGTTACTACCAGCTACCTCTAAGGAGGAAAAATGATTTTTGTACTTAGCTCAATTATATGAGAATCGACGCACCGCTGCATTAGCTACCGAGGCTCATGTGAAACGAATGAAAGCTCAGTATGATAGAAGTGTTACACCTCGTATTTTTTCAGAAGGAGGCCTAGTTTTGGTATATGATCAAGATAACAATAAGCTAGGGGCTGCGAAATTCGAACCCATGTGGCATGGTCCTTATATTGTCAAGCGACAGCTTGCAAAAGGGGCCTATGAATTGATTGATTTTGACAGGGTCTCTTTAGGCAAACCCAGAAATGGGCTTTATCTAAAGATATATCATGCTTGATTCTTATCTGGAGATCTTTCTTGTATATTAGTTATTTTCTAGCTGGTGTGCTATAGATTAGAAACGTGTGCCTAGTTTAAGTGTGCTTTTACTACTATTCCTGCTTATCTGGATAACTCTTGATATTGTATATGTCGACGTCTTTTGAAACATACATTGGTTTTGCTGATGGTGCTTGTCATAGTACACGAAACAATTCTTCCATAGCCTGGGTTATTTATTCACCTACTGACGAGTTAGTATCTGTGCATGGGGTAAGCCTTGGTTAAACGATGAATAATATTGTAGAATATAGCGCAGTTATTGAGTTATTGTCTGAATCCATTTCATTTTGAATTCAGAGTTTGATCCTTAGGTTAGATTTTGAACTCGTTGTATTACAATTAAATCGAGTGTATGCAATTAAAAACCCAGTGTTGTTAATATTATTTTTGAAATTTCGTCTCTTGGAACGAGAATTTGATTATATTGAGTATCAACACATTCCAAGAAATTTAAACACATTAGCAGATGCAATAGCTTCTAGTGTTATAAACAGAAATTTGCGATAATGAAAGTAGTAAATAAAAATAACATTCAATAACATGTTGGATAGGTAACTGGAAATAGTAGTATATCATAGCATAGAGTAGTGTTTCAAAAAAATAGTACATCGTCCTCAATCATAGGTTCAAAACGCCTTATGATCGGGAAAAAAAAGTGATATAAAAAATGATATGAGTCTATACAGTCGATCATCCACTATCCATGGTAATGATCATGATAATATACTACAGCCCGTGCCACCCTGCTCAGGAATCTCTTGAACGGTCCAGGAACCCCAATGACATATCTCTGCAAGCGAAGTGGAATGTCATTTATGGTAGTCTCTGGGATGTCCATAGTCAGTCGCTCCAGATGGTGTTCCAAATTAGTAAGGATCTCTGATGTCTGATCCTGTGGTGGTGGTGGTGCTGCAGCTGCATCCCTTTGCCTCCTCTCGAAGGGGCAGAGAGTGACTAGTCGACGTGGACCCACATCTGCATTTTAAATTTTTGTTATCAATTGTGGACGATTTAAAAAACAAAATAAAAATTAGAATTTAGAACATGTCAAAAATGGTTCTTACCTGAGTTATCACACTGAGCTCCCGAAGGAAGTAACATATCCTAATCACCACGGTAATCCATCCCGGCATAAGGGAAGTCTTCTATCACGAAGAGTTGGTTCTCTAACCAATGGAAGTAGGATGGGGGAAATCGAACAATCTCTTTACCCTCGCTGTGACGAGAAATCAATGCAACCCATCGAACCATCTGAGGCTCTCGGACTGTACCATGATCAACTAGAATATGTTGTGGGGCTAGTAGAGGAATCCTCTCTAGAGCAAAAGTAACCACAATTGATCCATACCCGAAGTTATTCAACTTCTCTTTCTTTGCTCTAGTTATTTGGCCTTTGATATTGGACAACACTGCCTCGCACCAATTGAAGATGGTGCCTAGGAAACAGTCCACTGTGTTATCACAAAATCTGACCCTGATAGGTTGCTGATTAAGAAAAATCTAATTAACTATTTCAAACCATACTTTTAGTTGAGGCTTAGCCTCCTCAACCTAAGAGGGCTCTCTCACTAGGTTTAAGATTTTGAATTAAGGATTAGATGGCTAACTCTAGGAATAAATTGGATAAAAGTGTATGAATGGTTGAATTACTGATCAAAAAACATCTATTGGGCTATGGAGTCAAGGTATGTCTCCACAAAACATCAATATTATCTTATCATGGAAGTCAGGGCATTTTAGAGTTTTTAGTTATATCAGCAAAACAGTAACAGAGTGAACAAAACATAGTTTACAAACATATGCAGGAAGTTAGAGAATTTTCCAATGAATTCTAAGTAACATATGTTCATACCAATGAAAATAGGTAGATAAATAAAGCCATAGGAAGATCAAACATCAAAAACTCTTTCTGAATCCTGAGTAGTAAGCGAATATATGTATTATGATAAAAACACACAGTTTGCTATAGTGACATAGTTTGCTTGTTAATGAAAATGTCCAACCTTTAGCAATTCAACCTCATGTCTCTTATAGAGTCATCATTACAATCTTGGATTCCCTTATCCATCATGAAGAGAATTTTAATTTCTTAGAATGACACCTATTTTCTCCTAAAACAGACTATTAATTACATCTGACAGTTAACTGTCTCTTCTAGAAGTACTAATACAAATAGGAGTAAAACTCCTTATTATATCTAAACAACCTTATCTAGAACTTAAATAATATCTCTGATAAATTTTCCTCCATATCTTCGACCTTGATGATGCCTGCAATCCTTTTATGCTATCATGCTGGTTCATGTCTTATTTTCCCTACAAAACAAGGGACATGTTTCCTGTAATTTAGAATTTTCGTTCTTTGATGATCTTCAAACCCTCTTTGCTGGAAATGCTAAATTTTTAAGATAAGCGACATGTGTTATTATTTCCATGGAACCATGCCTTTCCAACTCTACAGAAATCTAAGCCTTTGAAAAAGTATAAGGAGAGATGGTATGGTTGTGCTACGAAATGAGCAGTTATTTTCGTAGCGTAGAATTTGTATATTTGTAAACATCTCTCAACCATCCACTTTTTTTTTCCTTGAGACCTGGAATTTCATTTGTGAACCCTTTCTAACCACCACTAGCTACATAATTCGAAAACCAAGCTTTTTTACTTCTCAAAACTTTTACAAAAATGTTAAAAAATGCACCTACAACAGTTTCGTAGCACGCTACGAAACTGCTGTGTATATCCTTTTTACACAACCTTTTCATAATCTTCATATTTTAAGAGTATTTACAGCCTTTTAATGATTTCCTTGATGTTAGTAGATCCTAACAGTCAAAATAAGTCAACTTTGCAATGTCTTCAAAAAGTGATGTCCTTCCCAAGAACAAAACTGTATTAAGGTTTTGTCACTTACTGCTCTTGTTCTAACTCTGATGTAGCTGACCTTCAGACTTTGTCAGTTGAATTTCAAGATCTTCAATCTGCCTTTTCAGTCTCCTATTGGTAGCCCTCAATTTAACATTTATCATCCTCATAAATCTTGCCTCTTTGATTGTAGGGACAATCTAGGTAAAGTACTGAGCTTCACTGCTGACTGTTTCAATTTTGGAAACTCTTTCAACCTCCCACAGAGCCCTTATTCTATTGAATTTTTTCTTCTCAACAACATGCGTTATTGATTTCTTCTTAAGCTTAGCAATTTCAAGATTAGCAAGTCTCAACTTTTCTTTAATTCCTTCATAACTGCTCTTTTCTCTTTGACTGTTAAAACTCTGTTTTTGTCACCTTCAGGCATTGGTGATGAGAGGTCTATGGGCTCCTCACAAACATTTGAAACTTCCCTAGATTTATCTAACTACATATCCAACCCTTGCAACCTTTTTGATTTCCTAGTTAGAGGCCTTCTGGGCTTGAACACAAACTCTGAAATTTCATCATCAAAATCCAAATTTTTGGAAGACTTGATCTTCTTAGATTTCCCTTCATCCAATATTATAAAATCTGCCTGAACTAAAGGAGATTCCTCAATATCAATAGCCTATAAAATATCATTCAAACTACCCTTTAAACCTAGATCTTCTTCTGAAACCACTGTTTTTCTCCTTTCCTTTGATATTTGATTTCTAGTCAATCTTTTCTGGGCTGATTTGCTGGTTGATTGTTCCTGTACTATTTCCTTAACTTTAGTTGTCCTCTTTTGTGCAGGTTAAGGGGTTTCTTGAATAATCACTGATGTTTTGATCTCTGGTTCTTTCACTTACTTTCTAGGATTTAACTTGAAAAATATTTTTGATCTTGTCTCTGCAGGGTCACTGGTTTCTGATGATGATTTTTCTTTGGCCCTAGGGCTAATACTTGCTCCTTGTGTTTCCACCCCAAATCCACACAAAAACAAAAATGTAGACCATTCTCTGTTTATCCTCTGAAGTTCATGTAAAACTATCAATTTAACTAGACCATGATGGAAAAGTGAAGTTTCACAATATTGAGCTTTCATTTGCACTTTATCTGCCATCTTAGCTAAACTTGGAAACAAGAAGAAAGGAAAATCCAAAGAAATCATTCCAGTAAAATGCAACAAGAGTCTGAAATGATAAGAATACACTTTATGGTATCTTCCCTCACATGTGAAGTACCTTTGAATGTTGTAGAGAAGATTGGAATAGGTGTTCTTGATGTAGCTTCTTGGCACTGCTTTAGTTAAATCTATCGCTTCAAACCCTGGCTTCAGAAAATTTTTACAAGGTTCCATCTCAAACCTGAAATTTTTAAACCATATTTCTTCTCCCCTTGGAATCTCTGTCATTGATGATATAATTTCAGGGGAAATTTTCAAGTTTAAGAGACCAACCTTTGTATTCGAACCTATGAAATGAAGAAAAAATTATTTTGCCACTTGATTATGACCTCCTTGAAATTTTTCACAGAACTTCCAACATCTTGGCTTCTTGAAGGCCTCCTCAAATGATTTGTATTTGGTTAGAGCCTCTATGCTTTCAGGCTCCATCCTTAAACAGTGGCCTGACCTGTGATTATTTATTTCCTCTGTCATCCTTTCTTTGAAATTCTTGTGTGCTTTTTGAAAACCTATAACCAACAACCTCGCTTGATTTCAGAGTAAACCGCCTTGCTTGATAAACTGCCTCGCTTGATTAGAGACACTGACTCGCTTGATGAATGAAAGAGAAGCTTTGGTTTCTACTTACCATGAGATTACCATTCGAAAGAGGGTATGCATCATGTGTTTCTTGCATGAGACAATAAAACCAAAACCAACCCCTTTCAAATTTGAAAATGACATAAGACAAATGACCTCAAATGAATGTTATGATGGCTATGAATGGTTGCATGTGTGAGAAAATAATCGTGGCTAACACCTAATCATGAATGATTAACAGAATTCTGGTGGATTTGATAATTGACATGACGTGCTATGAATCCCCGATTTCGTAGTGCGCTCAATGCAATTTCAGGGTTTTGCACTACGAAATGAGCAACGTTTTCGTAGTGCAAAAGAAATTTTTAACACTATCTGCACTACGAAAACGTGGTTTCGTGGATTAATAATTTTTTTTTCAAAATTGTTTAAAATTTGACTCTCTAAACATGGTATGAGACTGTCAAGGTATGAAATAATATTGTTAGACTTTATTTTGTGAATGGAAATGAGACTCTAACCCTATCACTTAACCCCTAGAAACTTAACATGAGTTCACACCTATCTAAAAACCATGACTAGGAACAAAGCAAACTATCCAAGTTTGGAATTTTTTTTTATAGTGATAACAGTGGCTTCACTTGGGATAGTGTGCCCCTGTGGTACACTAGAACCCGCAGCTCCAGTGCTATCCATTTTTGATAAAAATAGAAATTTGTGTTGAAAAGAATCTTCTTCAAACTATTTGGGCCTACTAAAAATGCTCATTCAACCTTGAGCTTATTTTCATATTCCTACCTACCTACCCTATCAACTGCAAATTTCTTTTAGCTCAATCAATGTGAAATTTCCAATGTAGCCAATTATCTGTTTTATCTGATATTTGAGTTTTTTGACTGTATTGGACTTCAAAGCAACTATGATATTGTGATGACCACTGCCACTGAAATTGTAACTGATCTTCAAAGTAAAAATAAAACTAAAACACTGGAGAGTAGAACTCTTCCATGTATTTAGCTATAGGATCCCATAATACATGATCAACTTGATGATCTTCATAAAATCCTGTAACTTCTAACAACTAATTTTTAGCCACACAAAATGTATTTGATAATCTATCCAATTGCCTTTCTGAATGATTCCCACAGACAATGTAATTTTCCTCATTATTATGATCATTCTTTGAAGTAGGCTGTTGCAAAGTATGACATAAATAATCAATCTTTTTCTTTGCCTGAGGGTTATAAAAATTATCTTCCAGTATTTCTCCTTGGTGTTTGCAATGATTTTCATACTCTTTATGATCCAAAGACTGACAATTTAGCTGTATCTTTACATCAATCTTGGAGGATGTAACATGGTTTTCATAAGTATACTCCTGTTGTTTTCCATGATGCATTCTATGGGATGTTATCCTTTATTCTAGGTGTTGAAATGTATTGTTATGAAGAGCCTCTAAAATTTCTTCATCCATAAATTCATCATCATCATAAAAATCCTCCAAATACTGAATAAAACTCATAGAATGTTTACAGCAATCTTTGACCAGTAATAAGGAGGGATGAAAATCTTTATACATCTCATAGAATTCATCATGAAAATTAGCAAGAGAATATAATGAACCATTTGCTAAACCTTTATACCAAGACCATTCTTTTCCTTCTAGAGTGGTCATAAACATCTTCATAAGACAGTCTTAAGGGAACTGAACCTTAAGACTATGTACATGTAGATGAAACCTAACCAAATGAAGAGCAACATTGTATTTCTTTTCATCTTTTAATATTGGAAGATCATCTAACCATTCAAACTTTAGCATAGGATTTGGAAAACCAGGGATATGAGACCAATTCATAGGGGCATACATGACATTCATTCTTGCAATGGAACTTATCTTGAAAATTCATCAAGCTACTGATCTTCTAGCAGTGGAGTCACCTTCCAATTTGATTATTTGATGTGTGGAGTCGCCAAGGTAGTTTTGCAGCCTCGAAAAGCTTCTTGAGCTCCTGCTACCTTCAGAAGTTCAGCTTATTGATTACGGGAATGAATAATCTTCAGGCTCCCGGCAGATGCACCAAAATGTTATCACAAAATATGACCTTGATAGCCTGTTGATCAAGTAGACTTTGAGTAACTATTTCAAACCAGAATTTTAGTTGAGGCTTAGCCTCCTCAACCTGAGAGGGCTCTCTCACTAGGTTTAAGATTTTGAATTAAGGATTAGATGGCTAACTCTAGGAATAAATTGGATAAAAGTGTATGACTGGTTTAATTAATGATCAACAAACATCTATTGGGCTATGGAGTCAAGGTATGTTTCCACAAAACATCAAGATTAGCTTATCATGGAAGTCAGGGCATTTTAGAGTTTTTAGATATATCAGCAAGACAGTAACAGAGTGAACAAAACACAGTTAACAAACATATGCAGGAATTTCGAGCATTTTCCAATGAATTATAAGTAACTTATGTTCATACCACTGCAAATAGGTAGATAAAGAAAGCCATAGGAAGATCAAACAACAAAAACTCTTTCTGAATCTTGAGTAGTAAGCCAATATCTGTATTATGATAAAAACACACAGTTTGCTATAGTGACATAGTTTTCTTGTTAATGAAAATTTCCAACCTTTAGCAATTCGACCTCATGTCTCTTATAGAGTCATCATTACAATCTTGGATTCCCTTATCCATCATGAAGATAATTCGAATTTCTTAGATTGACACCTATTTGCTCCTAAAACATACTATTAATTACATCTGATAGTTAACTGTCTCTTCTAGAAGTCCTAATACAAATAGGAGTAAAACTCTTTATTATATCTAAACAACCTCATCTAGAACTTAAATAATATCTCTGACAGTTTTTCCTCCATATCTTCGACCTTGATGATGCTTGCAATCTTGTTATGCTATCATGCTAGTGCACGTCTTATTTTCCCTACAAAACAGGGGACATGTTTCCTGTAATTTAGCCTTTTCCTTCTTTGATGATCTTCGAACCCTATTTGCTGGCAATTTTGACTTTTTAAGATAAGTGACATGTGTTATTATTTCCATGGAACCATGCCTTTCCACTTGTATAGAAAGCTAAGCCTTTGAAAAAGTATAAGGATAGATGGTATGGCTGTGCTACAAAATGAGCAGTTGTTTTCGTAGCGCAAAATTTGTATCTTTGTAAACATCTCTCAACCATCCACTTTATTTTACCTTGAGACCTGGACTTTAATTTGTGAACCCTTTCTAACCACCACCAGCAACAAAATTCAGAAACCAATCTTTTTTACTTCTCAAAAATTTTACAAAAATGTTCAAAAATGCACCTACAACATTTTCGTAGCACGCTACGAAATTGCTGTGTATATCCTTTTTACACAATATTTTCATAATATTCAGATTTTAAGAGTATTTACAAACTTTTGATGATTTCCTTGATGTTAATAGACCTTAACAGTCAAAATAAGTCAACTTTGCAATGTCTTCAAAAAGTGATGTCCTTCCCAAGAACAAAGTTGTATTAAGGATTTGTCACTTACTGCTCTTGTTCTACCTCTGCTGTAGCTGACCTTTAGACATTGTCAATTGAATTTCAAGATATTCAATCTGCCTTTTCAATCTCCTGTTGGTAGCCCTTAATTTAACATTTATCATCCTCATAAATCTTGCCTCTTTGATTGCAGGGACAGTCCAGGTAAAGTACTGAGCTTCACTTCTGACTGTTTCAATTTTGGAAACTATTTCAACCTCCCACAGAGCCCTTATTCTATTGAAGTTTGTATTCTCAACAACATGTGTTCTTTCTTTCTTCTTAAGCTTAGAAATTTCAAGATTAGAAAGTCTCGACTTTTCTTTAATTCCTTCATAACTGCTCTTTTCTCTTTGAGTGTTGAAAACTCTGTTTCTGTCATCTCCAGGCATTGGTGATGAGAGGTCTATGGGCTCCTCATAAACATTTGAAACTTCCCCAACTTTATCTAACTCCATATCCAACCCTTGCAACCTTTTTGATTTCCTAGTTAGAGGCCTTCTGGGCTTGAACACAAACTCCGAAATTTCATCATCAAAATCCAGCTTTTTGGAAGATTTGATCTTCTTAGATTTCCCTTCATCCAATATTATAAAATTTTCCTGAACTAAAGGAGATTCCTCAATATCAATGGCCTATAAAATATCATTCAAACTACCCTTTAAACCTGTATCTTCTTCTGAAACCACTTTTTTCCCCTTTCATTTTCTATTTGACTTCTATGCAATATTTTCTAGGCTGATTTGCTGGTTGAATGTTCCTGTACTATTTCCTTAACTTTACTTGTCCTCTTTTGTGCAGGTTGAGGGGTTTCTTGAATTGTCACTGATGTTTTAATCTCTGGTTCTTTCACTTTCTTTCTAGGCTTTAAATTGACAAATCTTTTTGATCTTGTCTCTGCAGGGTCACTGGTTTCTGATGATGATATTTCTTTGGGCCTAGGGCTAATACCATCTCCTTGTGTTTCCACCCCAAATCCACAAAAAAAAAATTGTAGACCATTCTCTGTTTATCCTCTGAAGTTCATGTAAAACTATCAATTTAACTAGACCATGATGGAAAAGTGAATTTCCACAGTATTGAGCTTTAATTTTCCCTTTATCTGCCATCTTAGCTAAACTTCGAAACAAGAAGAAAGGAAAATCCAAAGAAATCATTCCAGTAAAATGAAACAAGAGTTTGAAATGATAAGAATACACTTTATGGTATCTTCCCTCACAGGTGAAGTACCTCTGAATGTTGTAGAGCATATTGGCATAGGTGTTCTTGATGTAGCTTCTTGGCACTGCTTTATTTAAATCTGTCTCTTCAAACCCTGACTTCAATTTTTTTTTACAAGGTTCCATCTCAAACCTGAAATTTTTTAACCATCTTTCTTCTCCCCTTGGAATCTTTGTCACTGATGATATAATTTTAGGGGAAATTGTCAAGTTTAAGAGACCAAAATTTGTATTCAAACTTGTGAAATGAAGAGCAAAATATTTTGTCACTTGATTATGACCTCCTTGCAATTTTTCATAGAACTTACAACATCCTGGCTTCTTGAAGGCCTCCTCAACTGAATTGTCTTTGGTTAGAGCCTCTATGCTTTCAGGATCTGTCCTTAAACAGTGGCCTGACCTGTGATTCTTTCTTTCCTCTGTCATCCTTTCCTTGAAATTCCTGTGTGCTTTTTGAAAACCTGTAACCAACAACCTCGCTTGGTTTCAGAGTAAACCGCTTTGCTTGATAAACTGCCTTGCTTGATTAGAGACACTGCCTCACTTGATGAATGAAAGAGAAGCTTTGATTTCTACTTACCATGACCTTACCATTCAGAAGAGGGTATGCATCATGTGTTTCTTGCATGAGACAATAAAACCAAAACCAACCCCTTTCAAATTTGAAAATGACATAAGACAAATGACCTCAAACGAATGTTATGATGGCTATGAATGGTTGCATGTGTGAGAAAAGATTTGTGGCTGACACCTAATCATGAATTATTAACAGAATTTTGGTGGATTTGATAACTTAGATGACATGCTACGAATCCCTGATTTCATAGCACGCTCAATGCAATTTCAGGGTTTTGCGCTACGAAATGAGCAACGTTTTCGTAGCGCAAAAGCAGTTTTTAACACTGTCTGTGCTACGAAAATGTGGTTTCGTGGCTTAATCACAAATTTTTAAAAATGGTTTAAAATTTGACTCTCTAAACATGGTATGAGACTCTCAAGGTATGAAATAAGATTGTTAGAATTTATTTTGTGAATGGAAATGAGACTCTAACCCTATCACTTAACCCCTAAAAAATTAAGAAAATTTCACACCAATCTAAAAACCGTGACTAGGAACAAAGCAAACTATCCAAGTTTGGAATTTTTTTTTATAGTGATAACACACTGCAATCCGCATTTGAGATCCAGTAGCAACGTGTAAAGCTGCACTTCCACATAACCTGGTTACGATAAATGTAACTACTTTCAACGTAGGACAGATGATGGTTTTGATATCAATCCGTTTGTCTTTAGGACCGACCTCATCATTGTAGAACTCTAGTTGCAGGCTAGCAACAGACTAGCCACCTGCCCTAGCCCCAAATAGAGAAATTGGTTCACCTCTTTTAGACAAACCAGTCATAAAGTATATGTCCTCCAGCTCGATTTTGAACCGGTTGCCTCCAATCACAAAGCACTGGTCCTGTACATCCCACTTGTTTACCAACCAAGTGAGTAAGTCTACTTGGGCTCTCATGCCCTGAATAGCCCAGAATTTAAATAACCTGCATCCTCTCAAAAATTGCAATGTAGGTGGATGAATCATTGTAGTTTCAACCACCTCCTCATGTTCACGTTCCCACCAGATAAGCATTGTAAATATCCTACAATGAACAAAATGAAAGATTAGAATCATTTTAAAAAGATAATTTTGGGTAATTTGGAGAGAAAATGTGTTTTTATATTCTTCACGGCGCCTCTGCACTTTTTATTCAGAGACAGTGCATAGCTACGCATGGGCTCTATACTAAAAGTGCAGGACCACGACATTTTTCTTTGTAAGAAAATGTCGGGGTTCGTAGGTATCGTGTGTCTTACCTGCGGACCCCCGTGAGCGAAATTTTGAACCTATTTTTTCCCCAAAAATGAATTTTAAACCCTAAATTAAGGAAATGAAAGGATGAAAAGCAAGGAAAAGAGAATGTGGATTACCTGGAGCAGACGGTTTTCGATTTGAACGTTCGGTTTGTCCGGAATCTTCTCTTGAGCATTTTTTGCCAAAAACTCACAAACTTTCACTTTGAACTCAAATGGTAAAAATGATTTTGGAAAACTCCTTTTTATAAGTTTTTTCGAATAAATGAAATTTAATTTTGTTTATTTTTCACTTTAAAGAGATAGTTTTTCAAAATATTTTTCTTTTATTAAAAGAAAGTACGTTTAATTTTTTGAGTTTTTGTGCAGAGTACCAGATTATTCTGGTGAAATGGTCATTTTTGACGAAGAGTATACTTTTATCACTTTTTCAGGCTCTTGAAAATTTAAGAAAAAGCGAAACCATGGAGTCCTCTTTTTAGCCCTTTTCAGACTCTCTAAATATGAAAAGATTGCCGAGTACTTGACTATTCAAACTCGTTAAAGGAAATGAACAGTCATCCCTTCAGTATAAGTTTACCCCTTTTCCGGACTGAAATAGACTATTTAAGAAAAAGGTATACGTTGAATAATCATGGTCAATAGAGTTCTCTCTCGCATTATTTTATCCTTTTTTCGGGCCTGAGAGACTAAAATTATGAAAAATTACACCCATGGAGTTTTCTTAAGTTTTTTCTTCTGACTCCCTAAAAATGAAAAACATCGAGTTTCTCCTATAGTAGACTCGTTAAAATTTAACAATAAAGGACCTGTCGATTACAGACAGGAACATACCACTCCTTCTTAGGGTTCAATTTTAAACTAAGTTGGACTTGTCCGAAGGATGAGCTTACAAACGAGCAAATGTTATCCTCCTCAAGTTTGTCAAAAGTAAAGAGGTACTTGCCAGAAATGGTGGGGGAAAAAGAGAGAAAACGAATCCATTTGTTACACTTTGATTTAAAAGAAGTATATCACTCTTGAACATGACACTTTTTGTCACACTTCTACCTGGGTTGGAAAAATCCTTTGCCTATCAGTTAATCAAACCACATTGAAGGTCTTCAGCCGGTTTCTGGGTATTAGCTTAGGGAAATTGTTACCAAACCATCTGCAGTGTCGTTATGAGTTCAAGAGGATAGTCAAACAAACCATTCATTTGAAAACATTTGTCTCCATTTGCGTTGACCATCCCTGAGTCAGTCCTTGCAAAAAATTTCTTCAAAACTTGATCTATGGTTTCATGCCGTGAGATTTCTTACGGCGGATCACTTTCTATTGACGACATCTCATCATCTAGGAAGTTGATCTAGAATCCATCAGTACCTTGGAATCTGCATGCCTTAATGGAAGGTTTCTCGCCTTCAACGACAAGTTGCATCATTGACCTTCGATCGAACGATTCCGTGAAATGTTCGACTTCAGATCACTTATTCACATTTCATGGATTGTACTGAGTACTTTGAGAGCTATTGTCATTAACACTTGTTAAGAGTTCACATCATTGACTGGTAATCAATTGGGTTCTACCATGTTTGCTTAGACACATTTAGTCGCATGGATAGAATCGTACTAGTTCGGGAAGCAGAAATCAAGACCCTGGATCTAGTTTCCACCATCCAGGCTGCGAGGAGTTTTATTATTCATTATGCAGTAGACTATTCATTACAAATGGCTGCGTCCATGCTGTGTCTACACTATTTTTGTAATATTAAAATCATTTCTATATCAGAACAAGTTTAGTTAGTTTTTGATCTGAGTATGGGAATGCCTACCTCAGTGATGATATATATATAAATATATATATATATATATATATATATATATATATATATATATATATATATATATATATATATATATGTTTTGCATTGAATGTTTTTACAGGATTCTGACTGGGGTGTCCATACGCTAATAATTGAAATGATAAAGCACTTCACTCTTCGAATTATCTCAGACTTCGCGCTTTAGGGGCAATTTGTTACACTGAAATTTGTCACCATGAAATTTTAGTGTCCATATGAGTTCATCATTACTCATATATTACTCCTTTAGAAGTCTACAACATCAAAGTTCCTAAAATCAAGCCTTGAAATTGAGAGAAAAGCTCATAAAAGTGTTAAAAACACTTGTACTGCACTTTATCTTAACATTGCCTACGGTGTCGCACCTATTTGTTCTAAATGATGCGGAGCTAAATGCATGTTTTCTTCATTAAAGGTGCGGACCCCTATAAAAGGTAAAATGAAGGCGGAAAGTAACATTTAGAAGCCCAGCAGTCAAATCTGGATGCTTCTGGAAGCAGTTATCCGGTCGAAGGTTCGCTCCTATCATGTACATTCATTCCTCCATTATGGGAGCCTACCCCTTGGTTTATGGAGCTCAATCCCTTTAAAATAGGATTATATCCCCTCTTATCTGGAGCTGCAACCTCTTCTCTTTTCCTTTAAATTGAAGCCATAGTGCAGCCTCAAAAGGGAGAGACTTTGAGAATTTTTGAGGAGAAATGTTGTATAAACTCAGACTCTCTTAACTCATTATTATGTGGGAATGATTTCACACCCATGTGCATTTTAGCTGAGAGAGTGCAAATCTTGTCAGAGTAGAGGAAACGCTTGTTCCGGAACCCAAAAATACCTGTACGACATCAAGGCGGACACTGTTGTAAGGCTCTTTCTTCATCAAAGATAATACGAATGGATCCTATTTTCTCAATGAGTTCTTTAATTAAGTAGATTGTTTATCATGTTTTATCAATGAGTTATTTAATTAATTAGCTTTTTTCTTGAATTCCTTGATCATCTTGATAGATATATGATTCGTGAATTAGTTTATACTATGCAGGTGCTATTGATTTTTTCCATGTTTGTGATTGCAGATCTTTGAAGATGACTCTTTCAAGAAATTGGAAAGAAGATCATTACGAACAACGTTGGACTATAGGTAGGTCTTCAAAACCTCTGTTGTAGCTAATTCTGAATCGAATATTATCTAGAGAAAATAGTTTTTGTTTGTCTGTTTTTTGCTAGTTGTCCGTAGGACACTAGGGAGATATCTTGACTTGCTCAGGCAGTTGTCAATCCAACACACTATGGTCACTCCTTTCAACTATTTATTTTTTCACTTGTCACAATTATTCCTCCTTCTAAAATCCTTATAGCATAAGGACAAGTGGCTTCATCATGCATTACATCACAAGGTATAAAATATGGGATTGGGCCATCAACTAAATTGGTAGACTCAAATGGATTTGGTGGCTTATGCTCATTAAGGGGTCCCCTATTTTGTGATCTATGATTGCCTCGATTTTGGAATCTCCCAGCTTGATTCCTCTCCATGGCCACCAATTGATTTTGGATAGCATTTATTTGATTAGTGTGATTTGCGTCCATAGTCTTAATGAGTTGAGTTAACTCGTTAATAGGATCATGTGTAGTCTCTTCCTTGGCCTTGCCTTTGGAATCATTAGATTTTGATGGCCCTTTATTGAAACCAGGAATTTCATATTTTCCTGATTGCTTTCTAGGATTTTCCATCTTAAAGGCTTCAGTTTGAGCTACACCCAAATTTGCAGGCTCTTTCCTTTTTAACTCATAGGCAATATCAACACCAAAAGTATCTGAATATGAGCATAAAAAAAACTCATTAGGAGGTTTAACAGTAGCAGACATGATTTTTACCAAATCATTAAATCTCTTGTTAAATTCCTCCATGGTTTCATTTTCATTTTTCTTCATGTTGCTAATGGCACTGATCAAGTGACTATTCTCTTTCTTCTCTCCAAAATTCCCATGAAAGCAATGATGATTGCTTGTAAAGAGTCATAAGAGTTAGCAGGTTGCTCAGTGAACCAATCAAGTGCATCATCTTCGAAAGAGAGAAGAAAGAGTCCCATCTTCACATCCTCATGGTCACCAATGTTACACCACTTATAAATGCAAACATTGAAATTCTTGACATGTGATTCAACACTAATGGCATTGTTACCTTGAAAAGAAGGCAACCTTTCAATAGCCTTGTGAAGGATATTGTGAGGATAACCATTCACGTTAGTAAAATTACAAGGAGCAAAAATATCATTCATGATGCTAGGCTCTACTTGTTCTTGAAAAAACAAATGAATATCAGAAATAGTGTTTTGGCCAAGATTAACAAGGGTTCTACTATTAGAAAGTATATTTAACCTCTCTCTGAAAATATTTTCAAGATTAGGAGTGGGGCTAACTAGACCACTTGGATTTCTCCTATTAGAAACTCTTGCAAAACTTGAATTCAATGGAGTCACCCCTTGAGAAATAATCTAATCCTAAAGTTCAATATGCCAAAAAACATAGTTACTGATTAAACGAAAAAATTACCGATCACTCATTTTTTTGAGGTAGCAAAAAAAACACCCGATTTTGAAAAGTGGCTATTCACAATAACCTTTTTTTTTGGAGCATATTTTTGGTAGAACATTTTTTTTAGATGTGAGTTTATTTTTGGTAGAACATCAACCCCTTTTTTTAGAGGGTTTATTTTTGACACTTTACATTTTAAAAGGTCTTCTTTTTCCCTGAGATATTTATTTTTAAGTGTATTTATTTATTTGTGTTTTTTAAAATTTTCTTTTCAATTACTTTTGCAATGAAATCTTCATTTTTTCGCATAGTTAAAAAAATAAAAAAAGGGTCAATATTTTAAAGTTAGGATTTTCTATATGTTTATATATTGTTAATTAATATTTCAATGCAAATCAAATAATTATCGCTAAAAAACCAATAACATATGATAAAAAAATACACATTTCAATATAAATACAATGAAAAAAATACACATTTTGAGATTTTTTGTTAAAAAGAACATGCTAAATAAATGATTTTTATGGGAAAATCTTAAAAAAATAACTTAAAAAAAATAACATTTTTTATGAATTTTATATCAAAAATTAATAGTAATCACAGTTTGTTTTTGCAAAAAATGATGATTCACATAAAAATTAAAGTGAAAATTAGATAATACAAATATTAAACATATAACAACAATAATGAAATACTCATTCTTCTCATAAAATCTCAAAGTCTAAACATTCCAAGTAAAACTGATAAATAACTCTCAAATTTGAGCTTTATTTACAAGGATAACTTAAAGATAATCAATAATATCAACTAATCCATGTTCAACATCTTCTAGACCTCATTAATGTATTCTTCCACAACATTTTCTGGTTCATTTTGGCTGTTGTCCTCTTCTAATAGATCTTTGATGTTTGCAAATATTCCAAAGTGTCCTTTTCCAATCATTCCATATAAAGGTGGTTGAGGTTCCTTTACCTTTTTTGCCACATATGATTCATTAAAATCCCCTTTCCTCAGAACAACTTCTTTCATAACATCTCGAAGAAATTGAAGAACATTAATTCTTTGTTGAATAAAATTGCATTGGAGTGAGTCTTTTTCAATGAAAATGCAATTTATTCCTTTTTGTAGGCAACATGCTAGTGTTATTCCTAATCATCAAGGACAAAATAAATAATTAAGTAAATTATTATAAACACATAAAAACTAAAAAAGAAAATATTAAAATTCAATTTTATATAATAAAACTTAATTGGACCTGAGAATAAATCCAAAAACCAATCTCCTTCATTTGTACATAAATCTATAAGATAATTGATCAATGCTTGCGGTTTTTGATAAATGTTAATTATCTGTCCTTTTGCATTTTTATCCTCATATGTTAGTTTTCTTACGACAACATCATGAACCAGTACTTGACTAAGATTCTTTCCATCTACTCGATTTAGAAGAATATGCTTATAACTATCATTGTTTATCCAACATTCAACATGGATGAACTCACAATAATTTATAATAGGTTGATCCTCAGAAGAAATAAGATTTTACTTCCTTTTGTAACATGACATAGTAAAAGTTCAATTAACTGTAACATGACATAGTAAAAGTTCAATTATCTTGTTCATAAATATTTTTTTTAAAATATTAATCAAACATACAATTTCAATGTCTTACGATGTAAGTTGCATCCTTGAGTTTGCTTTTCACTTGAAGCTTGTTAATAACATTGAAAATTGTGTGCATGAATAAAATGTCACAAATATCCAAAGTGGTGATGTTGTGACTTCTTGAAAGCCCGTAACCACTTTACTAAAATCTTGGTAAGTATAAGGTTCACTATCATATCAATTGTCTTGGAAGTTGAAACCAAGAGGAATATCTGCAATAACTAGGGAATATTCCCGTTTAGGTATGAGTTTTTCAATGTCTTCACAATCACCTTGTATTATTTGATATTGGATAGTGTCGAGCCCATTCCAAATGAAATGAGTAAGACTAGGATCAAGTTAAACATTCCTAAGGTACTGTTGAGTGTGGAGCCTAATTATCTTGTTTATTTTGTATCACAACATTGGACCCCTGTACCGTAATGGGGCGGCAATGTTGCCCGTAATTAAACACTGCCTGGGGTGTCCAGGGGGGGCGACTACGAATTTATGGAGCCCCCCCTGGAGGGGGGTTTCGGGGGCAGTGCCCCCAGAGCTAAAAACAAATGTAAAATTGCCTTATAAAAGTATAGTAATTTCTAGTCAATCTGGGTCGTTCATTAGGCAGATGATTTGATGGTAGAAGTTATGTTTAGTTTAGGGTTTTTTTCCCTAGAAGGCAACCCCTCGCTTTGTATGAGGGTATTGTATTGCGGCTGTGTATTCTTAGAGCGAGAAACAGATAGGGAGACTGTGAGAGAGAACAGAGGATATTACAACAGATCTGTTGTAGGTTGTGTCTCTTAATTTTTTTGGATAATAGAAAGGAAGGACTGGTTGTTCAGGGTGGACGTAGCTCAAACTGGGTGAACCACGTATATATGTGTCTCTTTGGTTTTATGTGTTTTGTGTGCTTGTGTTTTCCGCATATTTTATGTGTTGCATTGCTCTATAATATATATAATTTTATAACAACTGGTATCAGAGCCGAAGGTTTATTTGGTTGATAAACTCAGAGGAAAGAAGGGTTCTTGGTTCGAGTGGGAGCAATGGTGGAAGATGGTAAGTTTAGGGTCACGAAATTTAATGGCCAATACTTCCCACTGTGGAAGATGCAAATGGAATATTATCTGTATCAGAAAGATATGTACCTACCATTGAGTAGGAAAAAAAAGAAGCCGACGGCTATGACAGATGCAGAATGGGATATTCTTGATAGAAAGGCACTCGGAACAATACGGTTGTGCCTCGCGACGTCGGTAGCCCTCGATATTTCGAAGGAAACAACAACAGAGGGTTTGATTAAGGCTTTGGCGAAACTATATGAAAAACCTCAGCCTCAAACAAGGTATTTCTTATGAAACTTTTATTTAATATGAAGATGTCAAAAGGTGGATCTATTGCAGACCATTTAAATGATTTTAATACAGTTACCAGTCAGTTAAGTTCTATAGGGGTAAACTTTGATGATGAAGTTAGGGCTGTTTTATTTCTGTGCTCATTGCTAGAAAGCTTGAATGGTTTAGTTATGGCCATTAGTAACTCTGTCTCTGGATCTAGTACTTTAAAGTTTGATGATGTTTTCGGTGTTATCCTTACTGAGAAAATGCAACGGAGGTGAGACATCGGGTAATTCTTTGAGTGCAGAGTCCCGGGGAAGAAAAATGGAAAGAGGAAAGAGCTCGGGATATCACAGTAAATCAAGGAAAGGCAGATCCAAGTCCAGATTAGGAATAGTGTGCTGGACATGTGGAAAGAAAGGACACCTGAAGAACGACTATAGATCTCGGAAGGGAAAATAAGGAGACGCACAACAAGAAAACAATCATGAAGCAAATGTGACAGGTGATGTGTTGCAATATGCTTTGATTCTTTCTTACGAAAATGTTACTGATTCTTGGGTGGTAGATTCAGGGGCTTCATTCCATGCCACACCTAATAAGAAATATTTTCATGACTATGTTCAAGGAGATTTTGGACAAGTCTGTTTGGGTGATGATAAACCTTGCAAAATTGTTGGAATGGGTAAGGTTCTTGTAAAACAGTAGAATGGAAACCAATGGCTATTAAAGGAGGTAAGGTATGTTCCAGATCTGAAGAAAAATCTGATTTCAATAGGGTAGTTAGGCGGTGAAGGTTGTGTGACAACTTTCAAAGATAAAATTTGGAAGGTCACCAAAGGAGCCCTGGTAATAGAAAAAGGCGAAAAGGTTTGTACATTATATTTATGCAATGGTATTTATAACTTTGTTAATGCTTTAACTTCCAAAGGATCAGATGCAACATTATGGCATCATAGGCTCAGACACATGAGTGAGAAGGGGATGAAAATCCTTCACTCAAGAAATTTGTTGCCGGGTCTGAAGATTGTTGAATTGGAGTTCTATGAGAATTGTATTTATGGAAAACGAAAGAGAGTCAGATTTCTCAGAGTTGGGAAAGAAAAGAAGAGCGAAAAATTAGAGATTTTGGATACAGATGTATGGGGACCTTCTCAGGTACCATCTCTTGGTTGCTCTCGTTATTATGTTACTTTTATTGACTGATTCTCGTGAACCCAAATGTTATGAAGAAGCAATGCAGGTTGAAATCAGGAAGAAGTGGGAGCTAGCCATGGAAGAAGAGATGGACTCCTTAATACATAACCAGACTTGGGACTTATTTAGGTTTCCTGCAGGGAAAACAACATTGCAGAATAAATGGGTTTACAAGCTGAAGGAAGAAGATAGAGGAAAATAGAGGTACAAAGCTAGACTAGTGGTGAAGGGGTTTGCACACAAGAAAGGTATTGACTTTGATGAAATATTTTCTCATGTTGTTAAAATGACTTCAATTAGAACTATTTTAAGTCTTGTAGCAGCGGAAGATTTACATCTTGAACAGTTAGATGTAAAGACATCATTTCTCCATGGCGATTTGGAGGAAGAGATCTATATGGAGAAATCAGAAGGATTTGATGTCAAAGGGAAAGAAAAATTAGTGTGCAAGTTAAAGAAGAGCTTGTATGGCTTAAAACGGGCTCCAAGGCAGTGGTATCTAAAATTTGACAAGTTTATGTCTAAAAAAGGTTATACTAGATGTCACTCTGATCATTGTATTTATTTGAAAAAGAAAAATGATGGAAGCTATATTATATTGTTATTATATGTAGATGACATGCTTGTTGCAGGGTCTAAAATGCAGGAAATAAATGTGCTCAAAATAAAATTGGAAAATTTATTTGCAATGAAGGATTTGGGAGCTGCAAAAGAAATCCTTGGTATATACATTGTTTCAGAATATAGACAGGAAAGATCACAAATTAACATTGTTTCAGAATGAGTATATACAAAGGTGTTGAAAAGATTTAATATGTAGAATGCAAAACCAGTTAGTACACCTTTTTCTAGCCATTTCAAACTTAGTAAGGAGATGTGCCCCAAGACCCAAGAAGAAATGGATTATATGTATAAATTCCATATGCATCAGCAGTTGGAAGCTTAATGTATACAATCGTCTGCACAAGGCCTGATATTGCACATGCAGTGGGAGTTGTAAGCAGGTACATGAACAATCATAGAAAAGAACATTGTATGGTAGTAAAATGGATTCTCAGATATTTGAGAGGTACCACAAATCAAACATTATGCTTTGGTGGTTCAAATATTACTCTACAGGGATATGTTGATGTAGATATGGCAGGTGACAGAGATAACAGGAGGAGCACTACAGTGTATGTATTTACTGTAGGTGGAACACCTGTTAGTTGGGTTACCAAAATCCAAAGTTTTGTTGCACTTTCAACAACAGAAGCAGAGTATGTTGCTGCTACAGAGGCTAGTAAAGAAATGATTTGGTTACAAAGGTTTATGGATGAATTAGGTAAGAAGAATGATATGGGCACATTATACAGTGATAGCCAAAGTGCCATTCATCTTGCAAAGAATTGAGCATTTCATTCCAGGAATAAATACATATAGCTCAAGTACCATTTCATATGGTCAGTATTGGAAGATGGACAGTTGAAGCTAGAAAAGATACACACTAGCCAGAATCCTACATATATGCTAACAAAAGTTGTAACCAGGGAGAAACTAAGATTATGCTCAGTTTCAATTGGTCTTCAAGGATGACGATGAAGATGAGAAACAACCATGTCCAAAGAGGAGTCATTGTCCAGCAAATGAAGCAGTGGTGGAGTTGCTACAAATCAGTCTCCAAGTGGGAGATTGTTGGGCGTGGAGCCAGATTATCTTGTTCATTTTGTATCACAGCGTTGGACCCCTGTACCTTAATGGGGTAGAAATTCCGCCCGTAATTAAACGCTGCCTGGGGGGTCCAGGGGGGGTGGTTTCGACTTTATGGAGCCCCCTCCCTAGTGGGGGGTTTCGGGGGTAGCGCCACCGAAGCTAAAAACATATGTAAAATTGCCTTGTAAAAGTATAGTAATTTCTAGCCAATCTGGGCCATTCATTAGGCAGATGATCTGACGGTAGAAGTTATGTTTAGTTTAGGGTTTTTTTCCCTAGAAGGTAGCCCCTCGCTTTGTATGAGGGTATTGTATTGCAACTATGTATTTTATGTGTATTCTCATAGCGAGAAACATATAGGAAGACTGTGAGAGAGTATAGAGGATATTACAACAAACCTGTTGTAGGTTGTGTATCTTCATTTTGCTAGATAATAGAAAGGAAGGACTGGCTGTTCGGGGTGGACATAGCCCAAACTGGGTGAACCACGATATCTCTGTCTCTCTGGTTTTATGTGTTTTGTGTGCTTGTGTTTTCCGCATATTTTATCTGTTGCATTTCTCATTAATATATATAATTTTCTAACAGGTACTACTTTCTCATCTTTTCCAACTTAATTTTTCCGATAAAGCTTTTGAAAGTATTTGGTAGTTCATTTGCATCTTTCTTCAACATATTTAATGACATACAATATATATGTATAAGTAATAAAATAAAAATAGTTTACATATGAATAAAATGAATGTATAAATGAACATACCGTATTGAATGCAAGATAGAAATCTCTAAGTGTTGTGTAGAACTTGATTCTGGTTAGTTGTGCAGAACATCATCCCAACTCTCTTTATTCAACATTTTAACCATATGTTCTTGAATTTTTTTATTTTTTTTTTGTAAGTCAGCACCCACGAGGAGATTGGAACCGGTGACCTATCGCATGGAGTGCCTTAACAGTGCACCCTTCATCATCAAACCAAAGCCCTGTGGGCATATGTTCTTGTATTTTCATATAAACCTTCTGACTGAATAAATAAAGTAAATTTTTTTAATATAGTGATATGTATAAAAAATTATACCAACAAAAATATGTTATATTTAAAATAAATTTATAATCCAAGGAAAAGTTAAAATAATTCAACGAACTTACTTTTGAAATTCTAAGCACATTTCATCCATTGATAATTCACCTTACTTCACATGGCATAGTATTTATTTGACTAGTTTCTCATCCTTCACTCCTTGCATTGTTCTCCAATGTGTGATAGTCATATCATATGGAAGTTGCTTCATTTCAGAACCTGCCTTAATGTTGGTACATATTATGGATTTACACCTTTTAAACTTCTGATTTTTTATGGAAATATTCTCCTATCGCTCAAAATAATCATCAATCAATTCCCATATCTCTTAAAACAAGAAAAGATAAATGTCAAGGGACAGAAATAGGTATGCATTTATAACATTATTTTAAAAAATTGGATAGTTATCAACTATGAAAATATTTTTATTAATAGGTTTATTTTATTTTATGTGAAAATTCCATTGTGAAAGCACTTCAAGAGCATCATAATCAACAAACAAGTGAAAGGAAAAAATTGTATAAACATCGAAAGAAGCGTTATGATCATCCAAATAATTGGGTTTGATAATTGATGGCATGGACCAAAAGAAAACACTTTTGCCACATTTTGTTCGCACACCCAAAAAATATAGGAGGAAAATTTTATTCATTTCACTTGGTTGGATGTATGGTCTTTAATGGGAAGATGTTTCCAAGGGTTTACTTCACAACTCCAAATATTAATAATAATGAAAATCTAACCATAACTATAATCCATGATGTGGTTTATCATTGGTTTGGTATTCTTCCTGAAGTATTTATCTGCAATTAGACACCACAAGCCGTGAAAACAAAAATAAAGTTCTTTTTGGATATCTAAACCTACACATTGAATTGGGATTTTTAAAAAGGTAAATGTTGGTTTTCTTCTTGTTTGACATACTCATGACCATATTGATTAGATTCTCAATTTTTTTTCAGTAACATTGATGATGAAAGATGTTGGGAGCATGCCATCATTAATTGAATGTATTAGGAAATCATTCATTCCAGAGCCTATTTTTTTATGTGTCGAAAGAAATTATTGACATGCGAAGGTTTATATGGGATAGCATGGTGAGGAGAAATGCATTGAAAAAATTGATGACATTAGCTTCCAACATCAATTTTGTGTCAAAAAAATTGATGGGAAAACACTTATATGGGGCAAGAAGTATTCAAATGTCACAGAATGGGGGCCGTCATCAAGTTTGGCATTTTTGAAGTTCATTCCAGAGCATCCAATATTTGCATCAAAGATATTTTTATTAAAATCAGTTGTTGAACTCCATAATGCACATAGGCATAAGAGAGATATAATTTTTTCTAAATGCTTGGAAGAAATTAAAAGATGTATTAGAGATACATATGAGTACTTTGATGTTGTTGATTCAGTTTGATTGGAGTCTTTTTTCAATAATCAAAGTTATATGATTTCAAGATAAATAAATGAAGATACACTTTTTAAGACTCCATTTATTTGACCACAAAATATGCCAAATGAATGAGAGGAAAGAAACATTGATGAAAAATAACCATCTCAAGGTAATATTTATTCTCCACAAGTAGAGGAAAGAGAAATCTGTATTGGTTCTAGAATATCACGTGCACAACATGAAGCCATGGAATACCTTTACAACGGTTCTGTGCAGGATGTTAAGGAGGGTTGCATGATAAAAATGTTAGAAAATGGAGAATAAATTGGCTATCCATTCTAGGTTTCCATGGTTATAAAGGTCATTAAAGAAAATGAAGATATTACAATTGTTGAAGTGCATTGGTATACCAAAAATCCCCACCCATTTAATGGTGTGTACAAGCTAGAGATGGTAGTTGATAAACAAATTGAAAAAAAAATTGAAGAAATTGGATTAACAAAAGAGGAACTCTTCGCTTCAAAACCATATATATTTTGAAGAATTGCTACCAGAAGAAACAAAGTTGAGACTCAGGGTCTGCTGAACCTAGTCGTAGATCTAGAAGTCTTTTGAAACCTGAAATGATGGGCATGCATGTTGACTCAGATGGGGCACTAGTGATCCATATTTATGCAAGAAAACAATAAAATACATAAATACACATAAAATCATAGATGCATCAGAAATAAAACTTCATTTCATTAATAAAAAATAAATGAAATATTCTTGTAGATAGAATGGAAATAAACTAGCTAGGGCATTGGTAGCTTATATATGAGAAGAGATGTGGTAGATACATGCCTTTGAATTGTGTTACAATGAGGCTCGAGGGCCTATTTATTATTGAGAAACAATGGAAAACCCTAAACATCCAAAAAACCTAACCCTTGGAGATGAAGCGCCAAAAATATGGGCCCTGTTTGGGTAAATTGGTACATCAATCTTCCCTGGGATGTAACTTTGGCATACGATCTCCGTTTGATGCGCAAAATATCTTGTTAGAAAGATATATCTAAGTACTACAACTTTTTATGTGAGCAACATCAAAGGAGTTTCCATTCTTTTTTTTTTTTAGGTCTGCATAATTTGTTAGATTGGTGAGAACAAATGAACAAGGGTAACATCAGACTAGTCTTTAGAGTCCTAGGACCTAGCCTTCTTGGACTCAGAGAGGGCTCTCTCTTTTTTGTGGAAAGGATATGAACTTCTTTGCTTTTAGTGTTTGATTTTAGGCTAGTTGTTAAGTTTAGGGTTTGTTTGTTTGTTTTGGTTGGGTAGATGATCAATTAGAATAGATGGAGTGAGATATCTTCAAGTAATTAGGCTATGGAGTTTATAAAAAAGTCATGGAAAGTTCAACAATGAATCATGGTGCATCACAGGGCAAATCTAACATGGTCAAATGGATTTTCAAGGTTTGTGTGAGATGAGATGAACATCAAGTTTGTGAACAAAGTAGGGTAAAGCGCAGTTAATAATCCTTTGCAAATACTTTAACAAAAATGGCCTTCAACACTATTTAGCATAAAGAAGTAATAATAAGACAGGGAAAAAAAATAAATCCTTGATTCAACTCAAGCAAATAAGCATTTAAGACAAACAATCCAGTGAACTATAGAAGGCAAGAAACTTATTTAACTTCTAGTGATTTCACCTTCAAGGTTAGAAAAACATTTAAGATAAAAATATAACATTAATAAAAGAAGAGATAACTCCTAAACATCATTGATCATAGCCATAAAGACCTCCAAAGAAAATTTTTAAGAATGGATAAAGGGTATGATCGAAACATAGCCTCTTTGGCAAAACCTAATTAGTGATACTTCAAAGAAAGATCTCAAGAATAGTGTTTTGGTGACATCAAACAAGCAGGGCTAACCATAAAAAATATTTTATATCTATTGTATTGAACCATTTATAAGATAAATAAGCTTGGGTGGGTCTAGAGAGCAACTAAGAATTCTATAAACTGACCTAGCAGAGGAAAACATAGAGGCAGTGAAGAACAAACAGAGCTAAGGTTCCTTTGAAAAACATTTCTTAGTCTAAAACCTTTGTCCTACTGCAATATACAAGGATGAAACAAGATGATACATAAGAAAAAAAAGAACTGAATAGAAGCACATCACCATTAACCAAGCTCAGGTATCCTGCAAGCAAGCCTTCTCCATCATCAATCAAAACAAGCCATCCACAAATTCTACAACACCAATTTCTCTTCAATCTCCAAAAAACTATGTATTTCTCCCAAGAGTCATCAAATGCTAACCTCTTACAATAAGGCCCTCATGCTCTATTTATCTAGCAAAGGAGGGAAAAAACCCTAACTAGGGTTTGAAAATGTCAAAATCATCTGTAAATGTCATTTATGCCTAAGAGACCATGCAAGGCCCAAGGCACAAAATATCTCATGAAATAAATGCAAAAATAACTCCTAGCACCTAAATTTGGAGTGATTTGCCTCAAAAAACACTAAAATATCATTTTTCCATTAATGAGTGTCTTTTGTTGACTTTTTGGCCAAAAAAGCACAGTGAGGTCTAAAAGCGTAGCGCTTGCATGGGAAAAACTGGGTCTATTTGCAGCCATGGTTTGATGACCTTCCCAATGTCAAAATTAACTTTGTGATGGCCCGTTGGAAAGCTTGCTAAGTATACTTTCTAAAATTTCCCTTGGTTTTCTGATTAGGCTCCATTAAACTATCCAAAAATAAAATTTCCAAAAATTCTCTAGGCGCAGCGCCATGCCTGAAAATGGGGCAGAAAGGTGAAAAATGAGGTGTTTTTTGGCCTTTTGAGGGGTCAAAAATGCTCAAAATGCTCTGAAATTTGGTGAGCATACTGCACTTGAGCTGGGGATTCCAAAAATGTAAATATTTCCTCCTGAGGATGCCAGAGGTGAAAGCGTAGCGCCAAGGGTGCTGCGCTTAGAGGCCTCAAAATTTGCAAAAAAACAAAATTTGTCAAAATTTTTCCAAAATTTGTGGATACCTTCCTCATGGGGTTTGAGAGGCCGGTAGAGAAGCTTCAGCCAAGATTCCAAGATTTTCTTGGTATTTTTCCCCTTTGAGTGCTTGTATTTTGGCATGGGCCTTTTTGAGTTTAGCCTTCACAATTTGATTTTGCAATGCATAGTGCTTGGTCATCGTCTTTTGGAGGTCAAGGTCCCTCTTTGCCTTCTTCAGCTGCTTGTTTTCATTCTTATAATATTCAATGTTATACATGGCCATACCAATTCATATTTCTAGATCCCTAATTTTTGCATCCTTGCTTTTGAGCAATATGCTAGTTGTCCTCTCCTTGTCTTCAATCTCACTCTCAAGGTCAATGATGTCAAATCCTTGTTCAAGCTCTCACTTAACTTTCTCACCTTTCTTCACCTTTTTTCTGCCTTTATCTAGCTTCTTGGTAGATGTGGAAGGCATGGCCCATTTCCTTTTTGAGGTAGCAAACACATGCCTTTCTCATCTATGATATGTCATTGGAAGAGGTTTTCCTGTGATCCTTTTGGTGTCTTCCCCATGGCTGTGATCCTTGCTGCTATCATCAAACTCTTCATTTTTATCACTATTAACACCAGCTTCACTGATAGTCTAGTCCTTGGTGTCATTGCTGTCACTTTCATCATTGTTGTCATCAGTCATCATGTTCTCTGTTTCAACACTGTCATCTTTGTTTTCAACATCATCACTACCTCTATTGCCACTAGGAACCTCACTGTTGTCATGATTGTCATGACTGTCTTATTCTTCATTGTTGCTTGCTCCATTTGTGCATATGTTGTCTTCAACCTCATCATTTTCTTTATTATTCTCATCTTCATTTTGGCTGCTCTTTTCATCCTTTCCTTCATCATTGTCGTGACTATGAGCTTCACTATTTTGACCTCTACTATGCTCTTTACTGATATGTGCTTTGCTGCCTTTAGACCCACTATGAGCCTCATTGTTTTTAGACCCAAATGGTCTCCTCTTCACTGCTTGATTTTTCCTTGTTTGGATCATTATTTCTCTTTCCCTCATTTTCATTAGCCTTATTTGCATTGGCCCCACTATTTTCTTCCTCCTTGATTGATTCTTCATGGCCATCATCTTCATTGTTAGATGTACTTGAGACATGAGATAATAGTGAAGGATTTGGAAAGAGTGATGAAGGAGGATCACTATGATGTGAGGGCATGTGAATTAGAGCAAAAAATTAGTGTCAAACCTTTGATTCTTGTTATAATCCATTTATATATGATTCATAAACCTTTGATGGCATCCTGGAGGTGGTTTTGATGTCATTTGAGTGTTTGCAGGTGCAGGAGGAGCTTTAGGAAAAAGCACAGCACCTGAACACACTGTCGAGTCCTTTCAGCCCTAAAAGTAGTGCCTAAATGCACTGTCAGGTCCTCCCAGCCCTAAGCGCAACTCATGAATGCACTGTCAGGTCCTCCCATCCCTAAGCGCAACACCTAAACACTTTCTGGGCCTGTCGGGCTTCCCTACGCGTAGCACCTTTTGAAGAGGGAATTTGGAGGCCTTCTCGATGTCCAAATTGGGCCCATGATATCTGTTTGGAAATAATATCCTGTTTAGTTTCCAAAGATACCTTTTTTTTTCTGATTGGAGTTGATTTTTCCTATCAAAAGTTGATTCTCCCAAGACTGGTCAAAAAGTGCTGAATGATGGTGCAGAGATGCAGAGTGCCAGTGAAGACAACATTTGAATGCCTTCCTTAACTCCAAATTTACCTCATGATATCTCATTAGAAAGAGTATCATATTTAAATTCTAAATATATCTTTTTTTCTCTGACTCGAGTTGATTTGACCTATCAAAAGTTGATTTTCCCAAGACTGGGCAAAAAGTGCTAAATGATGGTGTAGAAATGTAGAGTGATGGTGCAGACAACTTTTGGATGCCTTCCTCAACTCCAAATTAAGCTCATGATAGCTAATTGGAAATATCATCCAATATAGTTTTTCTTTGACCCATCAAGAAAGTAATTTGGACACTCCAGCTATGAGAAAACCTGATTTTCCGAAGGTCACTCCAGAAGTGCATCAATTTCTCCGGTGACACCTGTATTTTTGACATTACTCCCAAACCATGATACCTGTGTACAAAATAAATGAGGTTTTTCTTCTTGGAACTATGATGGAAAAAAGCCTCTCTCAATTTTTTCAAATTCATACCTTCTTGGTCAGAAACATAGTTTGAATCAAAACTGGTTCTGGGTGTGGCAAATGATTTGTCCTTTGGAAAGAATTCTTGGAAAATGATGGAGGCATGATGTTTATGAGTTGGTATGGCTTTATGATTACTGATATGACCTATCATATGGATCCTTTTCTCCTATTCCTCTTTTCCATAACAAACCCTAGCCTAGTTGGAAGGGGAAATTAGGGTTTGGTGTAGGCAAAACAGGGGATTTAGGACTACCTTATAGAGGGAGGGGAATGAAGGGGTTAAGATTTGTATAAATTCTTGGGGAAATTTTGGGTGATAGGGATAGATGTTAGAGAGTAGGGGAAAGTTGAATTTCAAGGATTGAGTGAGGGGAAGGGGTCCAAAAGGGAAAAACACAGGCCTAGTCTCGAAAAGTGTCAAATTGTAGCAATAGGCTAGGTTTTGTAGAAAAATGGTGAGTTTGAGGGATAGGAGTGATGGGAAGTGTTTATGAAGGTATATTAAGGATAGGGGAAGGTGTAAGAACATCAAGATACAAGCCTTGTTGATGATTTAACCATGAAAGTCATGAAACCAAGAAAAATGCGCTAAAAAACCCTAGTCATCTACAAGAACAAAGGTAGGTAAAAGCACATAAGAAGTATTTTAGAAGTAGCAGGGTGACCATGGAATGGAAAAATGGTAGAATAGTGAAAAATTTTCTCTAAGGATAATGAAGGCAGTGAGATTTCTAAAACTCACAATGTTCATGGAATTTTGATTTTTAGAAATCTAAGACCAATATATAGTCATCTACAGATAGTAAAAATTATGGATGACTAACACTTTCTATGTTTCCAAAAAAATTCCATTTAGGGCCTCAAAATGGCTCCGGAAGTTCAGGACTCGAAAAAAATGCTAAAAATAGTAAACTATGCTACAATTAAGGAAACTGAAAAACTAAAAGAAACAATGGTGGAGCCGCAAGTGGAATAGCAGGGTGGCCACAAATATCAACCTGGATCATTCCTCCCCCCTTAGGAGGAAATGGTCCCATTGTGGTTAGTTCCTCCATGAGATTAGGAAAATTCTGCTGAACCATTTTCCTTGGTGCAGGATTTGGCTAGTTTTGAAAACCCAATACAGTTGGATTTTATACTGGTGAGTGTTCTTGAGTTGCATGTCCATGATACGATTTGTGGTGGCCTATTCCATGTAGTCTAGTTTTAACTCTATTGGTTTGAGTTGTCCTGCAATGTTAGAGGTGTCTAGTAGAGGTGGGAAGTAGGGCCGAAGGCAGTCCGCATTGAACACTGGGTGTAGAACAAGGAATGGTGGAATACTGAGCTTGAAGGAATTTGCCCCTACAACCTTGGTGATGGTGTACGACCTATATCAAAGTGGGCGAAGATTGCGTGGGGTCCAATGAGGTGCTCCTTTTGCAAATGTAGCCACACTTTTTCGCCCTCCTGGAAGTTGTGTGGCACCCGATGCTGATCATGTTGTTGCTTGTACTTAGCATTTAATCTATCTAATATTTCATGAACCTGTTGGTGGATGTGATGAATGTGGTCAATGATGCTATTCTCCTTGTCAGCTTCAAACTCGAAATGAGATGAATCGGCCTAAGTAGTCGAAAATGGCATGGCTATGTCAATGGGACATAGTGGCTGGAATCCCAAGCCTACCTGAAAGGGGTTGTGGCCGGTTGAGCTATGAAGAGCCCGGTTATAACTGCATTGTACATAGGGAGGGCTCCCATCCCATGTGCATGGTTGCTTTGAATTTTACATGTGCAAAATTTCTACAATCATCCTGTTGACGACCTCTGTCTGGCGATTAGTTTGGGGATGGAAAGCTGTGGTATTTGTGAGCTTGGTGTCCAGAATTGACCAGAGGCTGGACCAAAATGTGCTAAGGAACCTGCTGTCTCGATCTAAGATGATAGACTATGGGATCCCAAAGTGATTCACACTCATTCAAATAAGAGTTTAGCAGTGGTTTTTGCTGTGATATTCTTCGTGCATGCTGCCATAATGGCCATCTTCGAGAATATATCAACGACCACGAAAACAAAGTTGTTTCCATGCTTAGTATAAGGAAGGCCCAAAATGTAATCCATGGAGATGGATTCCCAAGGTCGACTAGGGGTAGGCAGCGGAGTATAGAGGCCTTGCTTCTTGATGTTCGGTTTGGAAATAAGACAAGAAATGCAGGATTTGATGTAATTCTTAACATCTTGTCGAAGGTTCAATCAATAGAAATACTTTTGCAATATTGCCATTGTTTTCTTGACCTCAAATTTCCCAGCAACCCGATTTTAGTGCACTTAACAAATCATCTTGGCACAATCTCTTGAAGGAACACAAATGTGTCCCAGGTGACATAGTAGTGAATTTTGGAGGTGAAAATTTGTAACTTGCATACCCTCCAAGTGCATCTTGTATGTGTGGCTGAATTCTAGATCATTCTTGTATAGAAGTGGCCAACCAAAAATATTGTTCCCATAAGACTTGAGAATGGTGGTTAGCACCATGATCGGTGGTCAATTGAGTCAGTCTCTAATATTATTGGTGTTGCCCTTCTTGTACTTGATGTTCAAATGAAACTGTTGCAGATATGTGGACCACTTCTGATGGTGATTGTTATGCAACTTCCATTGTGTTTGTATGAATTTTGGTTTTCAGTGTCCTATTTGGATGATCGTTTCCTTCCCAAAAATGTAATGCTTCCATTGTCGGCAAGCCTGCACAATGGAATAAATTTCTTTGTCATAAGTGGGATACTTGCGCACTGTGTCAGACATTGTCTCACTGTGATATGCCACTGGATGCCCCTGTTGAGTAAGAGCTGTCCCAATAGAATATTTAGAGGCATCTGTCTCGATCTGAAATGGTTGTTGCAAGTCTGGTAATGTGAGAACTAGGGCAGAGCAAAGGAGATGTTTCAATTATATGAACGCCTTCTGTTGAGATTTCGACCAAAAGAAATTTTCTTTCACTCCTCCCTTGGTGACTTGACTAAAGGGCCAACTGACATGAGAGAATACCAACACGAACCTGTGGTATAAATTAGCAAGACCCAGAAAGCTGCGAAGCTCTATTAGAGTGGTTGGGGTTGGAAAATCCTGAATGACTTGTATCTTGGTGTAATATTCTAAAATAGGAAAAGCAGCAATATCGAACACAATAATGGAAAATAGAAGTAAATTTCAATACATCAATCATGAGCCAAATATATATCCATGGTATTAATTATACCAACAATGAATGAGTACAATATCTTGGAGAACAAGTCCCTCAAGCTAGGCAAGAGAAGCCTCCAACACCAAAAATCACTAAAACATGAAATGTAGTTGCTACAAAAAATAATGAAGACTAATACAGTGCAGTCCTAGTGAATTTAATTACATTTGAATAATATAAACATATGGATATGATAATAAAATTCTCATACAATAACGGGAATGGAGATCTATGCTCCCAAACACCTTTCCTAGATAACCCAAAAAGGGTTTTCAGAAATACACAATATACAAAATGACGGAGTGAAGCTTTAGGGATGAATGAGTAGCTATAAACTAAATACTGGAAGGTGGTGGCTGATCGGATGTAGAAAATATGGAATATCCTCCAATAGAATCTCCCAATGAAAGGCTGATCCCTTCACTAGAAAACAAACACTCCAAACAATACACTGAATCCTCCCCTACAACTGATCTCTGAAATAATGCATTCTATGACTGAAACTACGCTATAGGGGATGATGGTGACTTGGATTGGTGCCAAATGATAATATGATGCCCAAGGACCTTCCTTGCTGGCCTCTCGATGGAAAGGCTACCTCTCCATTGAGATACAAGCTCAAAAAATGGCCTTGCAAACCCTCCACAAATTCTTCCCTGCAACAAAGCACAACCCTGGAAGAAACTGCATTGCATAATAAGACCGAAGCTTTGGCCTAATGCCGAAATGTGGAAATAAGCTCAATCATCTCTCCTAAGTGGGCACTTGAAGTCCCCCGAGGATGAGGGTGGGATTCCCGCTCTGGAACACCCCTGTGCTAAACAACACTGCAGTCTCCGCTAAACAACTGAGAGAGCCAAAAGTCATACAAACCATAAACAAAATTATACTCAAACATGATTTCCATGGCTGCCATTCCCTTCCTTATATGCTTGGTGAGCTTCCTCACCTTGGCCCCAACTCATTAAAGCCACTACTTCCATGCAAAGACTCTCCCTCCAAAACTGCACTATCTCTCATTGATTATCCACTCCCTCCATACCAACGCTGTTGATTTGGTCAAACTTGACCCACTCCACATGCTTCATCCCATATTCACACATAACGGTGCTTTATCTAGCTACTTTGATGACATCCATTCACATTAGGAGTGATTTTATTCCTACTAAGTAGATTTATGGGTCTCCCTACCCTCTTATTATTATAACTAAGAAGCAAAAACAAAATTTTATATTCCAACTAACTGAAAGATAATTGGGAATATTACAGTCCTCCCCTCCCAAATGTTTCTTGTCCCCAAGAAACTGTAAAGGTGAGTGCTGCAAAAATTCTCCTCCTTCCCTTGTGACACCTCCATGTGATAAGCTCTCCTCATGACCCAAGTGTCCCCCAATCAATCCATCCATTAAATTCTCCTCCTAAGTGCTCATGAGATGCATGTCCCAAGTGCTCAAGTTAACCAAATAGCTCATCCCATAAGGAAACAAGAGGTCTAATGTAGCAATAATGGATTGCCAAATGTTCTCCCTGAAGCATGAAGCATGAAGCATAAGAAATGTGGAGAATCTCATTCCCAATGGGCACATCCAATCCATGTGTCATCCCTCCAATCATGCCCACAACAATGATAAGAAGATAATCAACATATGGGATCATAATCAAAGTCATACTAGCTACCATTTATAAGACCAGAGAAGGATAATGGTCCCTTAAGGGCAACCAACACAGTTTTACTCCTAACTGCATCAAAATATGGTATGATGAGTGGTTTCTCAACCACTTGATTACTTCCCCAATCCCCTCACATGCTTGGAGAAGGTGAATGATGTTTGGTTCCTCTTATCACTCCATAATTTCTCAAGGCTAAAGAAAGAAATCACTAAGGCAACCACAAACCTACTTTGGAGTTTAGGATCTAGCCCTCCTAAACTCAGAGAGGGCTCTCTCTGAATGATTTAGCTTTATTTGAAATAGATATTAGGCTAGTTAATAAGTACAAAGTTGGTTTTTGAATTGGTTTGGTTGGAAATGCAGAGGAAGGCCATTGGGAAATGGATTCAAAGAGGCTTAGGTGATTAATTTGCAGAAGTATCAAGCTTAAGTGGAACAGGGAAAGATAGAAATTTTGTAATATCCCAAAATAGGGATTTTCTACACTATTGGGAATATCTTAAGATATTCCAAATGTGGAGATCCAGAAAATAGACTCATATGATGTGTTCAAAAACACATAGCCTTCAAATGAGTGAAACAATAGCAAAGTAAGAATGACTACACATTCCCAAGTGGGGAAAATGCAGGAATTAGACCCTGAAAATGTTATTTCTGAAGATATGAATTTTTACTGGGTGAAATAATGCTTGGTTCCCTTAGCATATGATTTTAGGCACTCACATACAAAAGGGGATAAGAAAGAAATCCCTTTTGATATGTTAAACAGGGCTCCCGACTACCTAACATCTTAAAAATGGTCAAATCCCATGACTTGAGTTATGCAGAAAAAGACTGAAGCATGTACAATGTTATTTTATGAGGGTTTCTGTAGTATAATGATGAAATAATATGGATCTAGATTTATATGGAATAATATGCCAATAAAACAAAGATCTAGCCTCCTCATTGTATTATAGAGTTAACCCGGCAAAGGTTTCTTGAGACACATGTACAAAGAAGAGAAGATCTGATTTATTTAGCTCAGAAAATGCAGTATTACTACAAAATTATAGAAATATAGCTGAAAAATACAAAGGAGGGATGAGGATCTCTTCCACTAGCTTTTCGGGAGAAGGGTTGGCCCTTTCCCTAGGAAACTAGCTCAGAAACAAGGGTTTTAACCCTACTGCAGCAACTCAGTATAAAATGATGCAGTTCCTGTAAGGGACTGCGCTGTAGGAGATGAGAAACAATTTGGCCTACTTCCAAGATATGAAATGTGCCCAGAAATCTCCCTAGCTTATCTCTCAAGAGAAGGAAGGCACCCTCTATTGAGAAACAAACCCGGAAGTGGTGTAAGAATCCTCCACTACAATACCCTGCAACTCAACAATACCCTTCTACAGAAATAACGTTGGGGCTGAAGAATGATGCTTGGCCTTAAGCTTGGATGTGGAGCAATATAGTACAAGCTCTCCCAAGAGGCCTCTCAAGGGAAGAGGTGGGATTCCCGCTTGGGAACACCTAGTGCTACCCTGCTAAACAACAAGAGGAAGCCAAGTCTAAACAGACCAGAACAAAAGATCAAAATAAAAAATCATGCCTAACAAAGGCCTCCATCCTCTTCATATATAGCAAGTGAACCTCTCCACATTAGGTCCCATCCACATGTGCCAACAAGATCATGCAAGTTGTCCTCCACCAAAACTGCGTTGTCCATCAAGGTGGTTCAATGTATCTAGACAACTTTGTTGACTTGGTCAAAGTTGACTGAATCAACATGATCCCATCTCTGTTCACACCCAAGGGTGCTCAAATAAGTTGCTTATTCTTATTCCTTCCACATTAGGAGTGTTATTGATCCTTCTAAAGAGGTTAAAGGGCCTCCCTACCCATTTATTCACCTACCTAGTGATGAAACAACTCTAATATTCCATTTAGCTTGAAGGCTAAAAATTTGGAATATTATAAATTTCTACTAGATCCTTTAAATTTGGATGGTGAAAATGGTTTCAATCGGGATGAGAGAGAAATTAAGGGTTCTCAGATCCAGATATCAAAATGAGAGAAAAGAATCGGGAAAAGAGGGCAATGAAGGATCCTCTAAACCGGATAATGAAAGAGGTCAATCAAAATCAGGGAGCAATGAAGAATCCCCTAATCTAGATATCAGAAGAAAACATGTAGATTACTAACAGTTAAAGGAATATTGTATTATCTCAAGATATTCCGCAGTAATACTCCTGTTAGACAAATCAGAATTAAGAAAACAATAAGATGGAAACAAAGGAAAGCACATATACAATAAGGAAAACTTCACCAGTAGATATGGCACATGAATCCTGAAACAACTGCTATTTTATTAATACAAATAGTCACTTGAACTTAGTGGACTGCATCACCCTGAATGGTGAGGTTCCTGGTTACAAAATCCAACCTCTATTACTTCAAATGTTGAAGTATTTATACAATTCTAAACTCAAATATCTTGAAAAAATATCAAGATTTCTTACAAATATCTCCAACTGTATTACATAAATAGAAATCAGACATAGGACATTCTAAACTAATGAATCTACTTGTCACTATCCTTGTGGATTTCTGCTGACGAATAACAGCAATTCGAATTTGATAGCAACTCTTATTTTGTTAGGTCCCTATATTACTAGTATATTCCCTTATTGTTGTTAGTGTAACCCCCTTATTGTTATTATTGTACCCTTGTAACCCCCATTTTGTTATTATTGTGCCCTTAAATTATTATTGTTAGGTCGGCTAGGATTACATTGTGGCCCACTAGGATTACATTATGGCCCCATGGACTTCTATATATAGAAAGGAGGTTTTGTGAATTGTATCATCCAAGAATTGTTCATTTATGTAATGTATTGGAGGTTTCCCCCTCGAAGTGGCTTATTTCTAAGGCGTTCATATCACTTTTCTTCTATTTTTGGAGCTGGTTACACAACATTTGGTATCAGAGCTTTGGATTCTAGGGTTTCGCTGCTCCAAACAGGTCATCGTGGAATTTTCGCTATAACTTTTTTTATACGAAGTTTCAGAAGCTGAAATTTTTAGGGTGCGAAGAAAAAATCTTGAGGAAGCCTGTGTAAAAATTTCAGAGTTTGGTTCGCAATAATTTCGGAGATATCATCTGTGGAAGTCAGGTATTTTTTCAGGCTCCTAAACAGGTCATCGTGGAATTTGCGCTATAAATTTTTTTCTACGAAGGTTCAGAATCTGAAATTCATATGGTGCGAAGCTGAAATACTGAGGAAATTCATCAAAAAATTTCAGAGCTTGTTTCGCAATATTTTTGGAGATATGATCTGTGGAAGGTAGTGCTTTTTCAGGCTCCTGAATTTCATCTCAAAGAGGTGATCGTGGGAAAAGTTCAATAACTCTCTCTCTGGGCAGTGGATTTGAGTGCCGTAAAAATTGGTCGCAAGTACACGGACTTTAGTTTCTTGGCTATCAATTTCAGAGACAAAGGATGAAACAGTGACACGTGGCAAGTTCTACAAGTGTGCTCTACTGAACCAGTCCAGAATTAGGTCATTGTGGGAGATTGGACACAACTTTGTCTTGGAAAATCAAAATCAGATCAGACCTGTTGCATTCAAAAGAGAATTTAGAGGGCTACTTCAGTGATGAATTTCAGATATTGAAGATCTGTAATCACAGAGATAATACAATTTCAATATCGAGCTCCTCAAAGCTAGTAAAAGGTGTGTATTTTTTTTCCGAATTGCATAAGTCTTGTTTGAAGAATCAATTTGAATTGATTGCAAGGGCCTATTGTAGAATAGATATCAATATTGGAGTCTGAAATGGCCCCTAAAAATAATTCAACACCCATTAAGCCTTTATAAGGCTCTACTATTACTCATGAAGATGAAGAATGGCAACATGACATATCAAAATTACAAGAGCAAATGCAACAAATTTCGCTCTCGCAAAGAACAACAAAAAATGAAATGGAAGTTTTGAAGAAAGGAATGGAAGCTAAGGTGGATGGTTTGAAGAAAGGCGTGGAAGCTAAGATGAATGGTTTGTAAGCTAAGATAGATGGCATGGAAGTCGGCATGGAAGCTAAGATTGATGACATGGAAGCTAAGATCGATGAGAAAATGGAAAACATGAAGAATTTTCTAAAAGCAGACATGGAAGGTTTGACAAAGTTTATACAAGAAAGGTTTCCTAATGGTGAAAAAATAGTAGAAGAACCTCATGATGAGAACAAAATAAATGTTAATTGTGATTTCATAAACTCTAATGTTGGCGGGAAGAACCACCATATTCCAAAGATGGATATGAGGAGGTTTGATGGAAAGGATCCTGTAACATGGATACTACAGATGGAGCAATATTTTGATCTCCATAACGTGCAAAACACACAAAAGGTATGCATTGCAACTTTAAATTTAGAACAAAATACATTTGTATGGTATCGATGGCTTTGCTCCCGTAAAAAAATTGTCACTTGGTCAATTTTTACGGAGGAAATGATAGCACATTATGAGGATACAAAGAGCAACACCTTCTTTAGCCAATTGATAAATCTCAAACAAAAGGGTTTGGTGGGGCAGCACATTGAGGACTTCCAAAAATTGAATATAAGGGTAACTAATATTCCAGAGGAACATAGGATTGATCTCTTCTTAGGTACTCTAAAGGATAACATCCAACATGAAGTTCGTGTTTTGGAACCTGATTCATTGGAGAAGGCATTCAGGTTGGCAAGAAAACTTGAATGTAAAATTATGGCGACAAGGAAGCCTACCACTCAATTCTATAAAGAAGGAAGTGTTGCTATGCCTAGATTTCCACAACCTACAAGGTTGACACCACAACAATTGGAAGAAAAAAAGAGCAAAAGGGCTTTGCTACAGTTGTGATAGAAAATACACTAAAGGTCATAAGTGTGCTGAAAAGAAATTATTTTACAAGATTGTGAAGAAGAAGAAGAAAATGAAAAAGAAGAGGATATACACCAGGAACCAGCCATAGAAGAGGAAGAAATGAATCCGACCATATCATGTAATGCATTGGCCGGAATTACCACTCCTCAAACTCTCAAGATAGTAGGAAAGATCAAGAAGAAAAGGGTAATAGTGTTGATTGATTCAGGTAGCACCCATAATTTTATTCATTGTAAGGTAGCCAAGGAATTAAATTGTTTCCTATACCCAGCACCAGAATGTCAAGTGATGGTTGCAAATGGAGGAGCTATAAATTGCTCTGGAAAATGCCATAATATCAAGCTAACCATGGGGGAATATGTGTTGACAAGTCCAATGCTTTCCATTCCTATGGGAGGTGCTGATGTTGTACTAGGAGTACAATGGTTACAATCTTTGGGGACGGTAGCTTTTAATTTTCAAGAACTTTTCTTGAAATTCTTTTCAGAAGGAAAGGAAGTCGAACTACGGGTTATTGAAGGGAAGCCAGGAAGGATAATAAGCTCTAATGGCATGACAAAGCTTCTAAAGAAAGAACAACGAGGCGTAATTGCACAATTATGCTCACTAGAAGTTCCAACATCAAAATCATCTATTTCTGCAGATCTCCAACAAGTCTTGGACAATCATTCCAAGGTGTTTGAAACTCCCAAAGGACTCCCACCTAGTCGTGATCATGATCATGCTATTCATTTGATTCCAGGAAGTGTTCCTCCAAACATCAGGCCTTATAGATATCCTTACTTCCAAAAGAGCGAAATTGAACGTATGATTGCGAAAATGTTAGAGGCGGGTATAATTCAACCTAGTCAAAGTTCTTTCTCTGCTCCTGTAGTATTGGTACACAAGAAGGATGGATCATGGCGAATGTGTCTGGATTATAGGGAGCTCAATAAGCTCACCATTAAAGACAAATTTCCCATTCCTGTGATTGATGAACTATTGGATGAATTACATGGAGCAATTTATTTTACCAAGTTGGATCTTCGTTCAGGATATCATCAAATTAGAATGAAGACTGAAGATATTCCAAAAACAACATTTGAACTCATGAGGGTCATTATGAATTTTTGGTCATGCCTTTTTGGCCTTACCAATGCACCTTCTACATTTCAAGGGTTGATGAATTCCATTTTCAAACCCTTCCTTAGAAAATTTGTGCTAGTATTTTTTGATGATATACTAATCTACAGCAGGTCTTGGAAGGATCATGTTGAACATGTTGACAGGGTGCTCAAACTATTGCGGGAGAAACAATTATATGCAAAAAAATCCAAATGTTTCTTTGGAGTACAAGAGGTGGAATATCTAGGTCATATTGTATCTCACGAGGGTGTTAAAGTAGACCCTAACAAAATTAAAGCCATTAAGGAATGGAAAGTTCCCACAACCATAAAGCAGTTGCGAGGATTTCTCGGGTTAACAGGGTATTATCGCAAGTTTGTTAAGAATTATGGGAGAATAGCGGCACCTCTAACAACATTATTGAAGAAAGATGCATTTTCATGGACTCCTGAAGCAACTAAGGCCTTTGAACATCTTAAAGAGGCAATGTGCCTAACATCGGTCTTAGCTACGCCAGACTTCACAAAAACCTTTATTGTGGAATGTGATGCCTCAGGAAATGGAATTGGTGTTGTTTTAATGCAGGAAGGAAGAACCATTGCTTTTGAAAGTCGTCCAATCAAAGGAAAGTATTTACAGAAACCTATTTATGAGAAGGAAATGTTAGCAATACTGCATGCACTAAAGAAATGGCGAACTTACCTAATGGGAAGACACTTCAAGGTAAAAGCCGATCATGATAGTCTTAAACACTTTTTGGAACAAAGACTATCGTCAGAAGAGCAGTAAAAATGGGTCACAAAGATGTTGGGTTATGACTTTGAAATAATCTACAAAAAAGGAAAGCTTAATGTTGTTGCAGATGCACTCTCACGAAATAATGAAGAGGTGGAAGCATTGCTTTGTGCCATTTCTATTATCCAACCAGATTGGATAACCGAAGCAAGAGATGAATGGAAGAAGGACAAAGATGTATGGACACTCATTCAAAAGTTGCGGCAAGATCCTAGTACATCTGATACATTTAGTTGGAAAAATGATTCCTTATGGTACAAAGATCGCTTATATCTTTGTAAGAATTCCCAACTAAAACAAAAGATTCTTCTGGAATTGGACACTTCTCCTTTAGGAGGACACTCGGGATTTTTAAAAACTTACCACGGGGTGAAGAAAGAATTTTTTTGGGATGGCCTTAAATCTGATATTCAAAAGTTTGTGGCGGAATGTTTGGTTTGCCAGCAGAATAAAGTGGAAACAATTAAGACCCCGGGACTTATACAACCTTTATCCATTCCAAGTCAACGTTGGGAGGAGATTTCAATGGATTTTATCACAAGTTTACCTAAGTCCGAAGGAAAGAATGTCATCATGGTGGTAGTTGATAGACTTACCAAGTATGCACACTTTGTGCATTATCTCATCCATTTAAAGCAAGTACAGTTGCTACTACATTTATGGACAGAATTCAAAAGCTACATGGAAGCCCAAGGGTTATTGTGAGAAACAGAGATCCCATTTTTACTGGAAATTTTTGGACGGAGTTATTTTCTTGTTTGGGTACTCAATTAGCTCATAGCTCATCTTATCATCCTGAATCTGATGGTCAAACTGAGATAGTAAATAAATGTTTGGAAGGATATCTTCGTTGTTTTGTATCTGATAAACAAACACAATGGGTCAAGTAGTTACCTCTCGCTGAATGGTGGTATAACACTTCCTTCCATACTGCAGCAAAAATGACCCCATTTATGGCACTTTATGGATATCATCCACCATCCATCACATCATCTTTGAGGGAAAATTCGAAGGTTCAAGCAGTGGAAGATCACATCGAGCATCAGCAAGAATTTCTCCAACTCTTAAAGGATAACCTGAATTTGGCACAAAATCGAATGAAACAACAGGCAGATCAACATCGCGGCGAGAGAAGTTTTGATGTAGGAGATTGGGTATTTTTACGGCTACAACCATATAAACAAATGTCCCTCAAGCAAGCTAAGAAGGATAATAAATTATCACCAAAGTACTATGGTGCTTACAAGGTGTTGCAAAAGATTGGTACTATGGCATACAAATTGGAGCTTCCTGCTTCTTCGCGAGTACATCCAGTTTTCCATGTTTCATGCTTAAAGAAGGTTATAGAAGAAAATCTTCCAGTTCAAACAATATTGCCAGAACTTGATGAGGAAGGAAAAATCATATTGGAACCAGAAGCGGTCATGGAAACAAGAACTCGACAACTACGGAATCGATCAATTTCAGAGTATCTCATCGAGTGGAAGAACTTACCCACTGAAGATTCTACATGGGAGGATGAGAATTTTATAAAAAAGCACCCAGAGTTACTCAAGCGTTGAGGACAACACTTTTTTTGAAGGAGAGGGGCATGTTAGGTCCCTATATTACTAGTATAGTCCCTTATTGTTGTTAGTGTAACCCCCTTATTGTTATTATTGTACCCTTGTAACCCCCATTTTGTTATTATTGTTCCCTTAAATTATTATTGTTAGATCGGCTAGGATTACATTGTGGCCCACTAGGATTATATTATGGCCCCATGGACTCCTATATATAGAAAGGAGGTTTTGTAAATTGTATCATCCAAGAATTGTTCATTTATGTAATGTATTGGAGGTTGCCCCCTCGAAGTGGCTTATTTCTAAGGCGTTCATATCTCTTTTCTTCTATTTTTGGAGTTGGTTACACAACATATTTGATGAGGTGGAATCCTAGTCACTAACTGTCTTTGAGCTTTTTCCTCCCAAATTTCTGAAAACCAGGGTCTAGAAATCCCTTTCTATATCTCAATCAGAGATCAATATGTAAAATGTGAAAGAGGTTACTGTAGATAAATATGTTTTTGATATAAACCTCTTTCAGTTTCCTAAAATTCTACTCTACTTGTGCACAATAAGCTCTGCAAAAATATGTGTAAAACATAACTTTGCACAGTCCGAAAAATAAGTTGTGAATATATGCATGTATCTCTCATTCGGTAATACCTGTGTAAATCATGAGATAGGTTTTTGTATATTGGCCTCTTAGGAACATAAACCTCCTCCAATTTTTCAATATTCATCTTGGATTGGCCACAATAATTTCTGTAAAACTATGGCTTAAACATGAAATTTCTGAAAAATGTCCATTCCTTCTCTATTTTCACCTTTTAACATTACTGTTCTTTTAACTATAATTACTTTTAATTTGGATAAAATTCATTGTTGCTGGTTAAAGTGTTTTCATCTCTATTTAACCATTAATTCCTCTGTGTTTACTTTTACTATTTTACCTTGACTGCTTTGTTTTTTCTGATTTGATTTTCACTCTGACTCTTCATCTGATACACTTTAACTCTGATGCTCTTTGACTGTTCTGTTTTCACTGTCACTGTGAGTTCTTATTTCACTTTTACCATTTACTGTACAAATTTATCTCTCTCTGCATAAATGACTTCTTTCAGTTCTGCTGCTTGGAATATTTTGTTTAAGGAATATCATTTAAAATTCATTTCTTTGTAAGTTTTTTAGGAGTAAACAATTTTAACTAGTATTAAATTGTTTATCCCAATTCTCCTTTTGCCACTAACCTGAAAAACAAAACATTAATTAATGAAATAGAGGTTTGCAAGGAGGGATTATGGCTTTGATGATGGGAAAAGACTGTAAAAAATGGTTTGAACTACAATAGGGTTTCTAAGTTTGTAGAAATCTTTCAAAAGCTTCTGCTGGTCTTTATAACACTTGGATGTCTTTGGCAATGTTTGTAGCAGTCGAATTGGGTGAATTCTGTTCGATTTATGAATTAAAACAGGGGTGGAAACACACTCTTTTCATTCTAGAGAGGTTTATTCACAGAAAGGTAACTGAAAGCTTAAAATATGTGCATTTTGTTGTTTTTTATAATGAATTTCATTCGAACAGTAGTCACATTAACTACTAGTCATTTCAATTTGGGAGCAGTTTAGGCACGGGGGGATGATTTACTGGTGAGTGGTTGTCACACTGTCAAAAGGTGGTAAATGATATTTCTTGAACGGAGGCGATCCAATATAAAACTGACGCGTGGAGGAGATAAGAAGGGTTGAAATTGCTTTTATCACAAATCTTATTTTCTTTAACGAGTGCGCTATTGAATTTGCAATGGGAGATCTCGGCCTTTAGATTGGGCGGGTGGATGCGAACAACTAGGATTAGTCGATGGAGCTGCGGGTAATGGGCGTGGGGCCCGGGAGTTCTTTATGTGGCGAGTTTTAAACTTATACGTTAAAATAGAGTTTTAACATAAAGTTTAATGTTAAATGGGATAGGTGGGTTTAATGTTTTACATAGCAAATGGAATGCATGCAGGTGTAATGTAAACCTTGGGCGGGTTCAATATAAAAGGGATAGTTTAAAAATATGGGGTATATATCACGTGGGGCTAATATACCATAGGATAAAAGAAAAATATGGGTTTGGGATATGTAAATAAAAATGAATTAATATAAAACAGGATGGAAGGGTTTTAGAAAATTAATACATTATATTAGTATGTTAACAATGAAATGATTGCGGGAATGAAAAATACACTAAGCAAAGTGTAAAATATGATGTTAGGCGGAATTTTCATAGTGGTGGCCCCATATTTAACATTTCACACTTATACTTAGGATAATATCATTTTTGTGGGTTTTTGGGTATTTTTGTATGAAAAGGGAATTAATCAAGGGGGTTTTATTTTTCCTAAGTGAATATGCAATTTTGATTTAGGAAAAGGGTCTTTGATAGGGTGAAATGAGTGATGTCAAGGGGAAAGGGTTTTTATAAAGGGGAAGGGTTTAATTAAGTGAAATCCAATACCTTAGTGCCAATTAGTCATTTAAGACGTAGGTCTGGTCCCACCAGAAGTCAGAGAAATGCTCTGAGTCTTTATGACTGAAGGTTTTAGTACGGAGTGCATTGAGGGGAGGGAAATTAGTAATATTCCAGATGATGTTTACTTATGCCTTGTAAAACTACTTTCTTCCTACCCATCAATTATTCTACCATTTTTTCCTTTATTTTCATGAGTGCATTTGAGCTTGCAAACCCTAATCCATTTTTATTTTTAAAACAAGAAACTATCTAATTCTAACCTCATTTCATCCAAGGGCTCAAATTAAACTATTGAGCTCCTCATTTATTCTCCAACTATCTAGTGATTTGCTAAGATTAGACTGTTTGGAAAGATCTTTATTCTCTATCTATAAATATGAAATTTAAAACATGAAAAAGTTAAGATTAAGCTATTTAACTCATCATGGAATATGGCATTGTGAACAAGCTGCACATAATCATTTATTTGAAGTAAAAAGTAACTAGTAGTGGAATTTTGTCTTGAATCACTTTCATGTCTTATTCTTATCTCTTTTTTGTTTGGGGTTCATTTTTCTATTCTTTTGATATTTTTCTTTTCAAGTCCTTTGATTTTCTTTTAGGACTTTTACCCTCTTTACATTTTTTATTTTATTATATGGGAAAACAATTTGTAAAAAGAAAAGTATGTACATATTACAAGACAAATCAAAGTCGATTCAAAATTATGAATCCTATTATTATAGGACCCTAACTGTGGCTCCACACAGGGATGGCATTTTCTGGTGATATGTCAAGAACTTTGAGACTAGTAGCCTTCTTTATTATGCTGTTCCTAGATCTGCAACATGCTCTGTCATATAATCTGTAACTAGACATCTCATACTAAAACCAAACCTTTTCTGGAAACTGAAATGTAATATTCCCAATTAGCTGAAGCTAATGGGAATATACAATTTTGTTTCAATTTTCTGTTTTATGAATACAATTGTGAAGGAGGCTCAATAAAACTCCTAATCATCAAAATAAATCAATGCCCCATGTGAACGTGGATAAATCTGGGCTATTTACATAAGCACACTTAGGTGTGAAAGAGACTGGAGCACTTGACCAAGTCAACCAGGACCAAATCAACAACCTTGTCTAGATACAGTGAATCTCTTATAAGCATAGCGCAGTTTCATTTGGAGGCTTCTCATGTGAATGCAGCTAAATCATTGAGATGGTTTAGGGTTAGACAAGACTTTCATCCTATAAAAGGAAGAGGAAGCCAATAGAAGAAGGTTGTTGATTGTGGATATTTCTGAATATATTGTCTGTTTAGACATATATTATTCTCTGTTGTTTAGCACTAGGGTGTTCCTGTTTGGGAATCCCACCTCTTCCATTGAGGAGATCTTGGAAGAGTCTTGCTGATCTCATCCACTATCAGGCATTTGGCCAAGCTCATCTTCTAAATACACCGCATATCCTGTTGAGGGTTTGGTTGTCCTTATAAGTTGCAGCAAGTGGAGGCTAGATCTGCTCAGATCTAGGCCATTCTAGGGCCTCTTTTCACCGGGAAAGTCTTCTATCCCATTGGCAAGAGAGTTATGAACCTTTGGAACTGTTATTTCAGATCTTGGCATCAAGCCAATCCAGTGCTTCAACCTACAGCGTAGTTTTCCTTCCAGGTTTGCGTTATTTGCAAGAAGGAAGTTGCAGGGTGTTTTGACACACATTTTGAGTAGAGATCTCTAGTGTTGGGGTTCTGCCCTTCACTATGGTGATCCATGGATTATATTTATGATCCATGTTCTATAAAGATCTGATCTGCTTCTATTGTAATCATGTTTATAAATTTTTGAATAGTACTACAAATCTGCTCTCTGTGTTGCATGTTTTGATCAAAATCCCAAGGGGATCTTGTAAAGGAGCCTTTCTAGTGTACAGATATGAAATAGATCTGATATTTTGTGCACAGATATTCTCTAGATCTGGAGTGTAATATATAGCTATTGCATCTCTTGTAAATAAAACTGTCAAGCTATTTTGCAGTCAATACATGTGTTGCAACCCTCTTTCTTGAGGAATTTCTTCTATTCTTGTCTTCTACATTCTGTTGTATACTGTAAGGGCCTCATTATGGATTTGATTTATTGTTGTATATATTAAATTTGATCCCTCTTATTGGAATTTTTCTCATGCTCTCAAAAAATGCGTTATTTTCCTGCAGTATTGATGCATATTGCTACAGCCCCATTCTTGGGTGTTTTTTAGCCATACTAAGTGTGGGAGGTCTGTTTACCTCAAATAGTTTGATTTGTTTTTGATCCCCTTTTAGATTTAGATGCTAGGTCTCCAAATCTAAGGGATCTAAGGGCTACAAACTCATTTTAGTCCACATACTTCTGAAAAGTACGTTATTCTAGCAGGTATTGCTGAGTGTTCCCATTTGGGGATATTACAGTGGTATCAGAGCAACCATCTTGGCACAGCCTGTGAGTTGCTTTCTTGAAGAACCAAGATGTCTTCAGAAGAAGAGGGGCACCTCACCAACAAAGAGAAGAGGTACCTGAAAATAAGACATAAGAATTTTGATTACATCAATGACGATAAAGATAAGGGAAAAGCCCCTAAATCTGGAAGTGATGAAGATGGGAAGGAGTTTGCAAAAACCCTTCTGAAAGCCATGCAAGATCTTGCTAGAGAGATAAAAGAGATGAGATTAGATAGGATCAAGGAATATCTTAGGAGGTTTCATCCTGGTGAAAGCTCTGGCATGTCTCACTACTGGAATGATCAACCAGTGAACTAGCCGCAAGCTCCACAACACTCTATTATGCCTACTTTCTTGTTTGTGGAGAATGAAGGGCCTCATGAGAAAGCATCCCTTGAAGACTAATTTTAGGAATATGAGTCTCAGAATTAGAGATTCAAGGACCACTTGAGTTTTCAAGAGTTTTGTCACCTCAAGGAAAAAATAAGACCAAGGCATCAATATAGAGATGGTTGTTGAGCTGCTAATATGACCACTTTTTAACACCTATTTCATCCATTTCTACTCTTCTTTATGATGTAATTTATCATAATTTATCATATAAATACATTTTATAATTATTTATGCTCTTATGGATAAATATTATTTCTTCTCCTTTATTTTTGATAAATTGATGATTATTATGCATAATTTTATCAATGATAGTTTATTAATATATTTTGTAACAACACTCACCATTTTAGCCTCCAAGGTATTTGCTAGATTGCAGATTTGATCTCCAGCACATCATTCAATATTCCAACTCAGAAATTCGCTAGAATAAGAAGTGATAGTTTTGCGGTTGATATTCTGGGAAAATGGAGAAGAATCTGGAAAATCCGGAACATGGGTTTTGTCTAGAATGAACCAAATTAACTTTTTTGATGAACGGCTTGCCCAAATTCAACATGTATTGAGAGAAACAAAAGGTTCTTTGAGCACGATTTTCTTAGATTTACTGTTGCGACCGTCTTCCAAATTATCTCAACTGCAAATCGAAATTCGACTTGTTCCTGTTGAAAGATTGATGGAAATATATTTTCTTGCTGATCTAGTTGTTGGGGACAATCCAATATTGTTATGAGGGATCAAATTTACTATTTACATTCTCCTCTTTTTGATTATAAAAGGAGAAGGATGTATTGTTGTTAGGGGGAACTATGGATTAAACATTCCTTTTGTAACTCTGTCATTTATTATTGACTCTCGTGATCAGAGAGCGACTACTGTAAACATTATTATGCTTGATTAATACAAGATCTTGTTGCTGTTTAATTTCTTAATTCTGGAGTAAATCCCAGCGGCGTTTCACTGGTGGTTGCGGGCCCAACCCTAGTGGATCGATCCACTGTTTGTATCATTGCCTTTCAATTATCGTCATGTGATAGTTTGTATTTATTTTCATTACATTTTCAATTTAATTAGTTTGTTGTTTCATTGCTTATTTGATATCAGTGTGTTATATTCACAAATCACGTTGTTGTTCCTTTATGATTTAACAAGAATCTTAATACTGTATAATTTATCTTGTTAATACCTTAACAGAGCTTTGCTGTTCTATTTCCATTATTGTTTCATTCCATTTGTTGTTCCAATTGATTGTTGTTCTGTTTGATTGTTGTTCATTTGCAGATTGTTGCTCAATAGAATTTGCCATTCGATTCCATTAGTTAAGAGTTTGCTGTTCGGATTTATTAAATAGGATTTGTTGTTCAATTCCTTTGATTACAGTTTGTTGTTCATTTACATTTCTATTCATTTCTAAAGATGTTGTTAGTTTTAGTTGATTAATTGAAAAGAGTTTGGTTTTGAGAGCTTTCCTAGTTTCCTTTCATTAGCAGCACTTAGTTCAAGATTTATTTCCATTCAATTGCTTTAAAACAGGATCATGAACTGTAAAGAATACTCGTTATTTCTCCCACGTTCTCAGATCGATTATCTTGTTGCATCAATTTCTAGAGGAAAGAGTTATCATTACTGTATCCTTGATTGATGTTTACTAAGTGAATGATTAGATTTCAGAGCATTTGAGTTTATGTTATTGTAGTTAGATTTCTTTTCCAAGCATCCATTTACTCTTGTATTTAGAACACTGTACTACATATTACAATGCATTACTCTTAGATTTAATTGCAGCCTCAGACAGAGTACACTCTTGAAATAAAAAGCCGTTCCTGGATTGGTAATTAATGTAGGATAAATAGGCGTTAAAAAAGACACCTTTTATACCTCAACATTTTGGCGTCGTTGCCAGGAGAGTGTATGCCATTTAGAAAGAGTGATGCATATTTAATTTTTTCTGCTTGGGAAGAATTGGGTATTAAAGACTGAAGGTAAGAACCTGTGCACCGAGCAAGGAACACACTTGTTCACTGGCCCGCTTCACAATAGAATTGAGTGAAAGCTTAAGGTAGGAATGAATGCTTGCATTTTTTTGAATTTTAGAGGTAGAATTTTTGAAAAAAATCTTGTAATTCCACTCGAGTGGTGATGTAAGCACCACCCATTTCACTAACCAATTGACAGGAACATTTTAAGGAGGATCCTTAAAGAAACACATGAAGAACATCTTCTATTATGGTAATAAATGACTCACATTGCAACTTTTGAATTCCCTATCAAAGATCTTGGAGGATTGACACAAATGCACATAATTCCCCCATCATCTCTACCAAATTTTCATGGTTTGACAAATGAAGATCCATATACATTCTTATTTGAGTTTGAAATACTTTGTAGAGGATATGATTATTGTACTAATGATCAAAGGTTGAAAGTGTTTCCTCTTACTCTAAAAGTAGTAGCTCTCCGATGGTTCATGAGCCTAGGTGGGAACTGCATCCAAACATGGGAGGAAATGAATAACATATTCTTGAAGAAGTACCAAGACTACTGCAAATCCAATGAAGATATTTTCGGTATGATACAAGGGGAAGATGAAAGCTTGGAGGACTATGTAGAGCAATTTCAATATAACCTTCAAAAATCAAAGCATAAGCATTTGGAAAAAGAGATCTTGAAAGCACTCCTTCTTAAAGGAATCAAAGATGAATTTTTAGAACTCTTAAATCTGATAGGAAAAGGTGATGTTTTTCAGTTATCATATGATGATGTTTGTGAGTTGTGCATAAGGTATTCAAGAGAAATTTCCAAGGCTTGTAAGAATTCTAGAGAAGTTTCTTCTTTATTTTCCAAATTTACTACAAGAACAAGAGACATAAGAGCTGAAATCAACGTTTTATTTGAAAATTTTAAATATGATTTTATTAGCTCTCTAAATTCACAATTAAATGTTTTGCAGGTTCAAAAAAATCAAGAATTTGATGAAGTGTTTTTCCCTCATTACCGAAAGGAGCATTCCATAGATAGTCGTTCTTCCTTATCTAGAATGGAAGTAGCATATAAAAGAGATGGGGAAGCTGAAACAAGGTCAAAACCATGGAAATCAAGGCCTACAGGTATGGTTCAAAATACTTCCTCTCCATTCTCTTACTTGCATAATTCGTTATGGAATACTCATATGTTAGGGCAACCATGCCAATCTCAATATAACCACTACCAATCTTGTCTACAAGTTTGGCATGGTTCATCTTATGATTGTATGACTACTCTCCCTCATCTTGTAGCACAAACAAATCTTCCAGCTCTTCCACAACACCTTGATTGCCTATCAAAATCATCCAGTCAACCCAATCAACTACATCATCGAGAGGCTCCATTCCCTACACAATATCCTGCTCAACTCATTCCACACCCTTACCATAATAAACCAGTACAACATGCTTACAGTGTTGAACGGAAAAATTAACGCACCCTTCCCACCCATTCTATCTCACATGCACCATTGGAGAAAAATTACACTGAGACTCAGAATGTATTAAATCCAAAAATTGTAGAAGTTATGAAAGAAAATGAGGTTTCTTCTAGTTTGCACCAACAAACCATTTTAAAAGCTTAAGAACTTCATCATACGATGGCTATGGGAAATCAAGAAAGTAAGGGATACATTGAAGATTGGTTTCACTCCATTTGTTTGCAGCATTACTCCATGCTTCAACAATTTTTGGCACCATCTTTTCAAGGGAAGTTGGCTTCTCATACCCTAATTTTTATTAACATGCATTTTTCAAATTTGGGTATGTACATACTTGAAGCCTTATTTCGAAAATGGTTACACTAGAAATACTCTTATACATAATCATATTCACTTTTCAAATCAGAGTAGGCTAGTGTAGAAAATTAAAATAAATAAGGAAATAAGATAAACACTTTTTTTTTTTTTTTTTTTGTAAAAATAGTTGTTTTTGTTGCAACACGCTGTGAAAATCAACATCGGTGATAAATATTTTAATTTATTTATGTATGTAGATGCATTATATTTAAAATAAAAATTCTACAAACACTCATATTCATTTTTATCACCAATATGGAAAAATTGCTTGAATATCATTTTTTTGGCTTGCGGGCTTGATCAAATTTCTAAAAATAGAGTTGGGACAGTCATGTTTTGGGAGACCAAAAGTGAATATTTTTAAAACCCATTTCTATCCTAAGTAGCCCTTGATGTTTACTTTCCAATCCAATTTGAATCACTCCATTTGGATTTGAAACGAAAAATTTAGAACCAAAACATTGACAGGGATTCTAGTAGGCAGCTCAGGAACAGAGTTGGGACAGTCTGCTTTTGGAGACCTAAATGAATATATTTTTAAAAAATGTTTTTATGGTAGATTAATATATGAATATAGTTTACAAGGAAATTTGAATCACTCGATTTTGATATCGTATGAGGAATTTATGACCAAAATATTGACTGCTTGTCATAAATCAACACTCTGGAAACTCTGTTTTCTAGGCTGTTCACTGGCGTGTTTGACCCATAAATTCTTCTTGTATTTAAAACATATTTCTATTGGAGATAAATAAATTAATCTATTTTCATTTCCAATTTTAATCATTCGAATCCTTCATCAAACGAATAATTTATGCTTGAAATAACAACTGTTGGTCTGAGCTAGAAAATCGAAAATGACTCTATTATGCAGGTTGTCCTAAGCAAGTTTTACATACCATTACATGGAATTTTTAAAACCTGTTTCTATTGGAGATATAAATTTGAATTAGCTCTCATTTTTTGTTGGAATCACTCAAATCGGACGAAAAATAAAGAATTCATAATTGAAACACTGCTAGTTAGTATGATTGGCCATTGCTCTCCCGCAGGTAATAAATTAATTTTGTCCATGGATTTGTTTTATAGAGTAAATACTTGTTAGTTTTTTGCATAATTCTTGGATTATGGGAGCCTGATCACCTCTCTTTTGTTGGACATTGGGTTCAACACTCCCTGTGTGTTTCGTGACATGGACTAACCGCCTCTTGTGGATCCTAACTCTGGCGATTGTAGCGAAGACTAATGCCTGCGGGTTTTGGTCTAACGGCAGTCCTAATTCCAACAATTGGTATCAGAGCGACAAGTCTCGAGTTCGAAACTCACCTGGCTCGCGTTGGGGGGGAGATTGTTGGACATTGGGTTCAACGCTCCCTGTGTGTTTCGTGACATGGACTAACCGCCTCTTGTGGATCCTAAATCTGGCGATTGTAGCGAAGACTAATGCCTGCGGGTTTTGGTCTAACGGAAATCCTGATTCCAACATATTTCTCCATGATTTAATGTTTTATTGCAGGTAGACACTTGTTTTTTTGCAGGTCTTAGCAGAACAAAGAAGGTCAATGTATGGACGAGCGATTCTTGAAAGAAATTTTAGTGAAACAAGGACATTTCATCCAGTTCATTACCTAACAGATTCATAACAGAAGAAATGAAGAATTGTTTTCCATTTGAAGATTCATGTCACCAGTGCCAATTTTTTTTTCAAAAAGATCATTTTTTCCATTGATAGATTGATATTCCCTTAGGAAATAACATCATAGCTGTTGTAACTTAATAAAGTGTTGTTTATTTTCTATTTTCTTTTATGTTTTTGTGTTTCAGGTGTTGATCCCTTCAAATTTTAGTTTCTGCTCCATTGACAATTGAACAATAAGGACCCCACCATGCAAGTTTCAATTGCAGAAGATAATTCTTTGACAACACAAATTTTGTAAAAAATTACTTTTTCCTTAGACCTGTACATAAATTTTCCTTTCCATTTGATTGGATTTGCTTGACAATAGATTGTACATTATTTTTGTTCTTTCCTCTATTTATTTTTCCTTTTCTATTCCCTACAGCAATTTCTGCGTGCATTTTCTTTGCTGTTGGGAACAACACTTTTTGTGTGCCTTTATTTTTCATGTTGTTCCTCTTAAGGAACAGCTGCTATTCCTCTTAAGGAACAGCAGCCATCCCTCTTAAGGAACAACAATCTTACGTGCTCATATTTGTTTTCTGTTCCTCTTAAGGAACAACAGTCGTTCCTCTAAAGGAACAACGCATTTGTGTGTTTCTTTTTGCTGTTCCTTTCAAAAGGAACAACACTTTTGCCACGTGTTGTTGTTATTCCTTTGGAAAGGAACAACAATTTTTGCCGCTTGTTTTTGCTGTTCCATTCCAAAGGAACAACAGCTTTTGCCACCTATTTTTGTTGTTTCTTTCCAAAGGAACACCATTTTTCCCACTTGTTTTTGTTGTACCTTTCAAAAGAAATAGAATGTTTTTGCTGATTATTCTTGCTGTTCCTTTGGAAAGGAACAACATTTCCGCTGATTGTTTTTGCCATTCCTTTTGAAAGGAACGACATTTTTGCCGATTGTTTTTGCTATTCCTTTCGAAAGGACCAAAATTTTCGTAGATTGTTTTTGCTGTTATTTTCCAAAGGAACAACACTTTTTGAGAACATTTTTCTTGTTTGTGAACAACTTTTTGAGGATTTTTTTGAATTATTCATGACTCTTTGAAAGGAAAACATACAATTTATGGAAGGATACCCAAATAAGAGGTTATTGAAATCAGCAAATCAAGAGAAATTGTCATTTTTAAGAAATTTTTTTGTAGTGATAAGAAAAATGAAATGACACAACCATCTATATCACTTTGCTGTCTTTATTTTCACTAAAATTAATATGATCGGTTATCTTTATCATGTTGCTTCTTCCCTAAATCTTCATAACTCTCTTTGATTTTTATTTATTGAATAAGAATAAGGACATACTTTCTCTATTTGAGATGTTCAGACTTTTTCCACCATCCCTACTCTTAATGAGTGTTGAGCCATCCTCTATACATAAATAGGGAAGTGCTACATGAAAAAAGAAGAAAAAAATCTCTATATGATTACTAACAATTCTATGATATGGTAGATGGAGGATAGGGGGTCTCATCAAGAGCCAACCTACCATGATCATAAGGGAGCAGTGAAGTGGCATTCCCATTATGGCCACCACACTAGGGATATGATCCAATGGACAACTCATAAAAATAAAAAGTCCTTGGAACATGAGGTCTCATCACGAGCCGACTTGCCCACCTTTCACTCCTTCCTGGTGAATGGCATTGTGATTCATCTGGTTTCCAAGCTAGCACAGTGGCCTCCATCATGACATCACACAACACTTCCCTAGGCATAAATAAAGGATAATGGTTCCAAGGGTGAGAAAACAACTTTGTCAAGGTAATAGACACCTGTGGGCAACAGAGCTCTGCTGATGGTATTGGAGTCATATTTTTCACAAATCAGTAGTAATGATAAACCATTTTATTATATCTTTATCTAATATCAAATGAGAGTATGCTCCTAAACCCTTTGTTCGGAACCTCTTATGCATGAAATTTATTTATAAATCGATCATAATGGTTTATGTGGATAATGACCGCATAAGTATTTTTTTCACATCAGCTGTCATTTTCCCTTATTTTCGAATCATTACATAAACATTTCCATATCTACTCACGATTTCAAAATGTGCATTGATTTCAGAAATGCGATAATTTGTTTTTCATATCATAAGTATGTACGCCTTTCCATGTTGTACAATTGCTCTACAGTACGCTGCTCTTCTATTTGCTGGTCGAAGGGGACCTATCATCTTTCAGGGCGGGCAAGGATACCTTTTAAATATGCCTGCATGTGGGTCGAATTCCAATATTCATACTGCATTTCTACATAAATTTTTCTGATTTAACTTTTGGCATACATATTATTTGTTGCTTTTCAAAATTAACACTATGGATTCAAGAAAATTGCATGCAGAATCGTGATTTGTTTACAGGAGAACAATAAGTATGGGGAGAATTCTATTTGCAGCACGACCACACTATTGCCTGTAACAACAGAGGTTTGTGTAACTCGTGGACACATACAATTCTTCAGACATGATGTGCTTGCATGGCTTCCACCTTTTGCATTACTTTCAGTATCTGCTCAGCCTACATCAGTTTCAACAAATGCCAGTCCCTACATGTCATTCCACATTTCTTTTTGGAGGTAACACTTGAGGTAAAATAACATAATTTTCTGATTTATTATGAATTTAGGAGAATTTCATGAAAATCCATTGAGCATTATTTATCATCATTCATTCCACATCTTTATCACTTCCCATTTTTCAGAGACATCTCATCTTTCAGGTTGGGGGAGTGATGCTTTCCTTCATTTCTTTCTTATGACCATGTCACTAATATTCTTTATCATCCATTGATATTCTTATTCATTCTCAAACACCTCCCTTATTCCATGTTGTTTTACACCAAGCATAGATTTCAACAAATTGTAGCAACCACCTCTCTTTTTTTTCTAGCATTGCATGAGGACATGCTAATTCTTCAGTTTGGGGGAGGAATTGCTACACATGATGTATGTTTTTTACTTTCTTTCTTATTTAAGGCATACAATTTCATTTTTATACAGTGCAAAAATTGATTTGCATATATTTTGAAAACTATGAATTGAATTCTTGTGATTTCTGGATAACAAAGATGTATCATTAAAATACAAAAACCCAGATAATTCCACGCTAAATTAGTTCATAAAATTTCGAAAATTATGCACTATCATCTACAACCATTTTGTTTATATGTCATGATCCGTGCATCAAAACGATCTGATTTTTGAGAAAATGGTTAATGAAGTTTGCTCTTACTTATGTCACATTTTTCTACAATTTCATAACATATAGTTGAACGTCAACTGTAAAAATTGTTACGTCTTCATCAAGATTGCTAAAATTGAATATTCATTATTTGAGGAAAAATTCATTTGTTCCATCCATTTCATGAGTTGGGATGAACAATTTTTTTGCTTGGTTAACACATGGGTTTTTTCTTTGGGTTGCATGAGGACAAGCAATATATTCAGTTCCTGGGTTGCATGAGGGGATGAAATATATTTAGTTTGGGGGTATGTTGAGCCGCTAATATGACCACTTTTTAAAACCTATTTCATCCATTTCTACTCTTCTTTATCATGTAATTTATCATAATTTATTATATAAATCCATTTTATAATTATTTATGCTCTTATGGATAAATATTATTTCTTCTCCTTTATTTTTAATAAATTGATGATTATTATGCATAATTTTATCAATGATGGTTTATTAATATATTTTGTAACAACACTCACCATTTTAGCCTCCAAGATATTTGCTAGATTGTAGATTTGATCTCCAGCACATCATTCAATATTCCAATTCAGAAATTCACTGGAATAACAAGTGACAATTTTGCGGTTGATATTCTGGGCAAATGGAGAAGAATCTGGAAAATATGAAACATGGGTTTTGTCCAGAACAGACCGAATTAACTTAATTAAAAAATGGTTTGCCCAAATTCAGCCTGTATTGAGAGAAATGGAAGGTTCTTTGAGCATGATTTTCTCAGATTTACTGTTGCGGCCGTCTTCCAAATTATCTCAGCTGCAAATCCAAATTCAAATTGTTCCCATTGAAAGATTGATGGAAATATCTTTTCTTGCTGATCAAGTTTTTGGGGACAATCCAATATTGTTATAAGGGATCACATTTACTATTTGCATTCTCCTCTTTCTGATTATAAAAGGAGAAGCATGTATTGCCGTTAGGGGGAACTATGGATTAAACATTCCTTTTGTAACTCTGTCATTTATTATTGACTCTCGTGATCAGAGAGCGACTGCTGTAAACATTATTATGCTTGATTAATACAAGATATTGTTGTTGTTTAATTTCTTAATTCTGGAGTAATGCCCAACGTCGTTTCACTGGTGGTTGCGGGCCCGGCCCTGGTGGATCGATCTGTTGTTTGTATCATTACCTTTCAATTATCGTCGTGTGATAGTTTTTATTTGTTTTTATTACATTTGCAAGTTAATTGGTTTTATGTTTCATTGCTTATTTGATATTAGTGTGTTATATTAACGAATCACGTTGTTGTTCCTTTATGATTTAACAAGAATCTTAATACTGTATAATTTATCTTGTTAATACCTTAACAGAGCTTCGTTGTTCTATTTCCATTATTGTTTCATTCCATTTGCTGTTCCAATTGATTGCTATTCCGTTTGACTATTGTTCATTTGTAGATTGTTGTTAAATAGAATTTTCCATTCGATTCCATTAGTTAAGAGTTTGTTGTTCAGATTTATTAAATAGGATTTGCTTTTCAATTTATTTGATTACAGTTTTTTGTTCATTTATATTTCTGTTCGATTCTAGAGCTGTTGTTCATTTCTGTTGATTAATTGCAAAGAGTTTGGTTTTGAGAGCTTTCCTAGTTTCCTTTCATTAGCAACACTTAGTTCAAGATTTATTTCCATTCAATTGCTTTAAGACAGGATCATCAACTATAAAGAATACTGGTTATTTCTCCCATTTTCTTAGATTAATTACCTTGTTGCATCAATTTCTAGAGGAAAGAGTTATCATTATTGTATCCTTGATTGATGTTTACTAAGTGAATGATTGGATTTCAGAGCATTTGAGTTTATGTTATTGTAGTTAGATTTCTTTTCCAAGCATCCATGTACTCTTGTATTTAGAACACTGTACTACATATTACAAGACATTACTCTTAGATTGAATTGCAGCCTCAGACATAGTACACTCTTGAAATAAAAAGTCGTTCTTGGATTGATAATTAATGTAGGATAAATAGACGTTAAAAAATACACCTTTTATACCTCAACAATGGTGGATTCACATAGAATCATGATCGACATCACTCTATGGGTAGATTATTTTTACCCAAGTTTGATGGGTCATACACTAGTTCAGCCAAAGCATGGGTAGAAAAGCTGGATATCTACTTTTAGTTGAACAAAGTCCCTGAGATGGAAGCTATCAAGATTGCAGCACTGCACTTTGACAGTGAAGCACACAATTGGTGGTTCCATGGGTTGTCTACATTGGGCCATGCCAATGTGACTGTTTATTCTGAGTTTACTAGAAGACTGGTGGAGAGGTTTGACAAAAAATATCCACAAGCACCTTTCATGAGCCTTAAAAAGTTGAAGCAGTCAGGTAATTCATAGTCTTATATCTCTGAATTTCTGAGATTATATATTATGGTTCATGATATGTCTGCAACAAGGAGGGTGTACATGTTCATTGATGGCTTGGATGAACCTCTGCATGGGTTGGTTAAATATACCAAGCCCATTACCTTGCATGATGCCATTGAAAGGGCTAGAGAACTTCAAGATGTATTGCCAAAAGCAAAGGAATTTTTTTAGAATAAGCCCTTTTTTCCTTCTAAAGGAAAGGAAGAGAAAGCTGCTCCTTCAAAGGAGAGCTCATACAAGAGGCCTCTTGATGATGAAGTCCGGAAAGATCTAAGGAGGAAGCTATGTTTCACTTGCCAAGAACCATGGGTACCCGGACATAAATGTGTTATTATTAAAGCACATTATATAGAGGTCTTCTTAGATCTTGAAGAATATGAATATGATGAATCAAGGAGGGCTCACAACGTTGACAATGTTGGAGGAGATCCTATACCTTTACGAGATGAGAATGGATCAGTTTCTCCTATTGGAGGAAATCTTGCATCCTTGAGGGGAGTACCTGAGTACTTAACCTTGAGAGTTCAAGGGTCAATCATGAATTGGAGGGTTTCTGTATTGATTGACAGTGGAGCTACCCACAATTTCATTGATGCCTATATTGTGCAAAGAAGGGCAATACCCACTGATACTTTTGAGGGATTCTCTGTTTTGGTCCCAGGAGATAGAACAATGAAATGCATGCACTATGTTCCATCACTTTCAGTCACCATGGGATCCTATACTTTGATGGATCACTTCTTTGTAGTTGATATACCAGACACCAATGTTATTTTGGGTGTTCAGTGGTTGATTACATTGGGGAAAGTCACACTGACTGGGAGGCTTTACAAATGGAATGGGTGGACAAGAAGAGTGGTGCACTTAAAATAATCAAAGGCATGCATATTTACCCCTCACACAACACTTCCACATAGAAAATAGAGATGGATTTGCACAGTGGAAGCAAGGATCTCACTGTTCCTTCTCTCATGTTCATGATATTTCTGCAAGGGGCACTCTTGTCTAGTGGCAAACCACCTGATTCAGTTTTGGTGAGAGATATCTCACTACTTGATGCTCCAAAATCAGATCCAGGAGGGATGGGAGCATTAGAAGACATAGCTACAATGCTGGAAGGCTTGGGCAAGCACAAGAAGGAGGGATATTTTCCTCTCTCATCATCCTCACCCTCTTTCATTTCTGATTCTACGTTGTTGGAGGAGAAGAAGGGAAGGTATGTCCTTCCTACTTGTACCTTTGGCATAATAAATGTCAAAAAAGAGATCAGCAACATGGCAGGCATTCCTATTGATGCATCATTAGCATTATTTTTGTTGGGGAGTGTAGATCTATATTGGAAATCCCAGCTATTGGTGGATTATTCCAAAGGTCTCCACACTTGTGTGATGCTTGATGACTAGCTGCATGAAGAGGGCTATCTCTTCCATGAGGGAGTCATCTATCATCATGATAGGATCTTCTTACCTAGAGCCTCCAATCTCAAGGAGAAGATGCTACAAAGGGCCTTTAAAGAGTTCTGTTTCAGCCATACTTATTCTATGAAGATCTACAACACTATCATGAGATGATTTGAATGGGAAGGATTTGGAGGAGAGCTACATCAGAATTTTATAGAATGCAAGAGCTATGTGGAGTTGGGGCAGCCAAAGGAATCTATGAAAGAGTCATTTCAGTCATTTCTTTCTTCTCTTGAAAAGGGAGAAAAAATTGTGCACAATTCCATGTATAGAAGAAACATTGATGGTGAAAAATCTGATCATGTAATGCAAGCTTCATTTTCTGATTTGACACATTCTTTCACCATGTTTTTGCAAGCCATGACTCCCAAGAGGAGTTTTGTAACATGTAAATCTCATGGAAAACATTGGGCCACTGCAATTTCTGAATTTGGCCACTCCCTTGTTGTGCAAAGAGAGATTCTTTTTCATGATGGGTGCTTCCCAAAGGCACCAAACATATCTCACATTTTCAGCCATGGTGAGATAACTTGTGCAACAAGTGAGTGGTGGGGAAACCACTTACCATACCTTGATCTAATGTAGGCAGAAGATGCACTGTGCTGGCACCATATGTGGGACTTTGACCCACCTCCTCATGCTCAAATTTCTATTTGTGTATATGTAATTATGCTTCCATATTTGGATGATATAGTTGTACTTTTCATGGGATTGTATGGAGGGAGGATGGGCAATTTTTATGTACCACATGGGATGGAAACTCTCTATGTACCTTATGCTACATGCTTTAGAGAGATTATTGGACCAACCATGTTTGTTTCTATTGAGTTCTTGACTCCTTGTGGGATGGATCTTGTACATCTCATGATGACTTTGGAGGAACAATTCATGGAGGTTTGGATTGGTGAATACCTAGCTTGTGAGGAGAGCTTGATCTTTGATGGTGTCAACAATGGATAAGGAGAAGTGTTGCAACACTCACCCTATCAGTTGCTTGAGGAAAAGCAACATTTTGGAGGGGAGGACTGTAATATTCCCAATTAGCCCAAGCTAATGGGAATATACAATTTTGTTTCAATTTCCTGTTTTATGAATAAAATTGTGAAGGAGGCTCAATAAAACTCCTAATCAGCAAAAAAAATCAATGCCCCATGTGAACATGGATAAATCTGGGCTATTTACATAAGCACACTTAGGTGTGAAAGAGATTGGAGCACTTTACCAAGTCAACCAGGACCAAATCAACAACGTTGTCTAGATACAGTGAATCTCCTAGAGGCACAACACAGTTTTAGTTGGAGGCTTCTCATGTGAATGCAGCTAAATAATTGAGATGGTTTAGGGTTAGACAAGACTTTCATCCTATAAAAGGAAGAGGAGGACAACAGAAGAAGGTTTTTGATTGTGTATATTTCTGAATATATTGTCTGTTTAGACATATATTATTCTCTGCTGTTTAGCTGAGGATAGTGCTATTTAGCACTAGGGTGTTCCTGTTCAGGAATCCCACCTCTTCCATTGAGGAGCTCTTGGAAGAGTCTTGCTGATCTCATCCACTATCAGGCATTTGTCTAAGCTCATCTTCCAACTACAATGTAGATTATGTTGAGGGTTTGGTTGTCCTTGTAAGCTACAGCAAGTGGAGGCTAGATCTGCTCAGATCTAGGCCATTCTAGGGCCTCTTTTCACTGGGAAAGTCTTCTATCCCATTGGCAAGAGAGTTATGAACCTTTGGAGCTAATATTTCAGATCTTGGCATTAGGCCAATCTAGTTCTTCAACCTACAACGTATTTTTCCTTCCAGGACTGCATTATTTTCAAGAAGGAAGTTGCATGGTGTTTTGAAACACTTTTTGAGGAGAGATCTCTAGCGTTGGGGTTTTACCCTTCACTATGGCAATCCATGGATTATATTTCTGATCCATGTTCTGTATAGATCTGATCTGCTTCTATTGTAATCATCTTCATAAATTTCTGAATACTATTGCAAATCTGCTACTTTAGATCTCAGATCTGCTCCCTGTGTTGCATGTTTGATCAAAACCCCAAGGGGATATTGTAAAGGAGCCTTTCTAGTGTACAGATCTGAAATAGATTTGATATTTTGTATAAATATTTGCTCTAGATCTGTAGTGTAATATAAAGCTACTGCAACTCTTATAAATAACGCAGTCAAGCTATTTTGCAGTCAATACATGTGTTTCAACCCTCTTTCTTGAGGAATTTATTCTATTCTTGTCTTCTACATTCTATTGTATACTGTAAGGGCCTCATTATGGATCCGATTTATTGCTGTATATATGAAATTTGATCCCTCTTATTTCTCTCCTACTCATGCTCTCAAAAACCACGTTATTTTCCTGCATTATTGATGCATATTGCTGCAGCCCCATTCTTGGGTGTTTTTTAGCTATACTAGGTGTGGGAGGTCTGTTTACCTCAACTAGTTTGATTTTTTTTTTCTCCCCTTTTAGATTTAGATGCTAGATCTCTAGATCTAAGGGATCCAAGGGCTTCAAACTCATTTCAGTGCACATACTTCTAAAAATTGCGTTATTCCAACAGGTATTGTTGAATGTTCCCATTTGGGGATATTACAGTGGTATCAGAGCAACCATCTTGGCACAGCCTGTGAGTTTCTTTCTTGAAGAGCCAATATGTCTTCAGAAGAAGAGGGGTAGAGAGAAGAGGTACCTGAGAATAAGACATAATAATTTTGATTACACCAATGATGATAAAGACAAGGGCAAAGCCCCTGAATCTGGAAGTGATGAAGATGGGAAGGAGTTTGCAAAAACCCTTCTGAAAGCCATCAAGATCTTGCTAGAGAGATCAAAGAGATCAGATTAGATAGGATCAAGGAATCTCTTGGGAGGTTTCATCCTGGTGAAAGCTCTGGCATGTCTCACTACTAGAATGATCAACCAGTGAACCAGCCACAAGCTCCACAACGCTCTACTATGCCTACTAGAAATTTCTGAATACTACTGCAGATCTGCTCTCTGTGTTGCATGTTTTGATCAAAATCCCAAGGGGGTCTTGTAAAGGAGCCTTTCTAGTGTACAGATCTGAAATAGATCCAATATTTTGTGCACAGATATTCTCTAGATCTGGAGTGTAATATACAATTGTTACAACTCTTATAAATAACACTGTTAAGCTATTTTGCAGTCAATACATGTGTTGCAACCCTCTTTCTTGAGGAATTTCTTCTATTCTTGTCTTCTACGTTCTGTTGTATACTATAAGGGCCTCATTATGGATCTGATTTATTGCTGTATATATGAAAGTTGATCCCTCTTATTTTTCTTCTACTCATGCTCTCAAAAACTGCATTATTTTCCTGCAGTATTGATGCATATTGCTGCAGCCCCATTCTTGGGTGTTTTTTAGCCATACTAAGTGTGGGAGGTCTGTTTACCTCAACTAGTTTGATTTGTTTTTGATCCCCTTTTAGATTTATATGCTAGGTCTCCAAATCTAAGGGATCCAAGGGCTGCAAACTCATTTCAGTGCACATACTTCTGAAAAGTGCGTTATTCCAACAGGTATTGCTGAGTGTTCCCATTTGGGGATATTACAATGGTATCAGAGCAACCATCTTGGCACAGCCTGTGAGTTGTTTTCTTGAAGAGCCAAGATGTCTTCAGAAGAATAGGGGCACCTCACTGACAGAGAGAAGAGGTACCTGAGAAGAAGACATAAGAATTTTTATTACATCAATGATGATAAAAATAAGGGAAAAGCCCTTGAATCTGGAAGTGATGAAGATGGGAAGGAGTTTGCAAAAACCCTTCTGAAAGCCATGCAAGATCTTACTAGAGAGATCAAAGAGATGAGATTAGATAGGATCAAGGAATCTCTTAGGAGTTTTCATCCTGGTGAAATCTCTAGCATGTCTCACTACTGGAATGATCAACCAGTGAACTAGCCACAAGCTCCACAACACTCTACTATGCCTACTTTCTTGGCTGTGGAGAATGAAGGGCCTCATGAGCAAGCATCCCTTGAAGAATACTTTGAGGAATACGAAATTTGATCCCTCTTATTGGTCTCCTGCTCATGCTCTCAAAAAATGCAATATTTTCCTGCAGTATTGATGAATATTGTTGCAGCCCCATTCTTGGGTGTTTTTCAGCCATACTAGGTGTGGGAGGTCTGTTTACCTCACCTAGTTTGATTTGTTTTTTCTCCCCTTTTGGATTTAGATGCTAGATCTCCATATCTAAGGGATACAAGGGCTGAAACTCATTTTAGTGCACGTACTTCTGAAAAGTGCGTTATTCTAGCAGGTATTGTTGAGTGTTCCCATTTGGGGATATTACATGAAATCTGAAAACACACTAAACTTAAACTAAAAAATATGCTCAGAGTGCTGAGATTATTTGAACTCATCTACCTACTTTAATCTACTGATAATCTTGTTGAATCAGGTAATACAAAAAATGCCAATGAAGCCAGTCAAGTAGTTGTAGAAATGAATGGATAATTTGACTTCTTGTCATCAAACTTGGAAGCATAACTTGATCATGGGTCTTCATAATCAAAGATATGATGTGTAATGGAAACTGCTGATGTATTTGATCCTCATAGAGAAAACATGTTTTCAGACTTGAGCTAAAAATAATCTCCATATAATTTGCTATAAGATCATAAAAAACATGATGTAAGATTTGTGCTTATAGGCGTTGAATGAATAATTTATTATTTGTATCCTCAATATTAAACCCTAAAAATATTTCTTTAGTCTTGTACTTGAAAGCATAATCATCCTCAATTTACAAGTCAAAATGTAGTACAAGTTCCTCTTGCTTTGGAGAAGGAAGATTTTCCAAGAATTCTTTAGGATCTCGGAAATTATAACACTGAATTTGAGAATGCAAAAGTTTAATGCCATTTTGATATTTTTCAGAAACTAACTCAAGAACACATATTTTAATTTGAGGAGAACATTTTCTTGAGTTAAAAATAAGAAATAATGCTCTTAGAAAATCCTCATCAAGATGAAATTCTAATAACCCATCTTTGAATTCATTGAAAATCTCATGAGATGAGAGGTTTTCCACAAACCCTGTCATCTTGTATCACCATTAATGATTTGGAATATGGATTCTTTAGTTATGGAGTTTCTTCTGAACTTTGAAGCTCTGGATCTTAGACAATGGAGTCGCCAGGTGGATGATTTTAACCTTTGTATGTCTGATCACTATCCACCATCATAGATCAAATCTGAACATGTAAAATATTTCTGAAGAAAATGTTAGTTCTTCCCCACTAGAGTCGCTAGTATGTTATCACTTCGTAATTTTTCAAGGCTTAAGAAAGAAATCACTGAGGCAACTATTAACACTGGAAAATTGTACAACAGAAGATGACATTAATTAATTTCAAGCCAAAGGATTTACAGGGCTGGAAGACATTAAAGAATCTCGAAAGTATTTAAAAATCTCAAAGGTTTGAGGAAAATCAAATTTGAACTAGTCTTAAATGATATTTGCGTGCATTATCCTTCGACAAGAGAACCTTTTGTGTGCCTTTTTGTCCGATATGCATGCATTCCTGAGAGTGGTGAAATGTCACTATCCAAGTCCACACAAGGCAAAGGAAAAGTCACTCCTTACTTGAAGCTGCCTAAGGGCAGCCACCAACGCCTCCTTAGACACTATGTGAGCACACAATGGAATATTTGGAGCACACAAAGGAATCATACCCCTCTCTTGGGTCACCTGTTGGCATGTGTTGTCCTTGATAGCAACCTACTTGATGAAATGAGATTGTTGGCTATATGATGCAGAGTGTTGTCCTTGATGGCAACCTACTTGATAACGTTGATGACAACCTACTTGATGAGTTAAGGGGAGATTGTTGGCAATATGATACAATGTATTGACTTTGATGGAACCTGCCTGATGAAGTTGTCCTTGATGAAAGCTGCTTGATGAGTTGCCTATGATAATAAATCCATGTGTTAAACATGTAAGGATGATGTATCTATGTGTTAAAAGGGAAGGATGATATATCTACAGATCAGCTTAGAAGTAACAGAAGAAAGGAATTCCAGTAAAGTGCCAGAAAATTGATAAATATGATGTGTCACAAAGCATACGCGGGTTTGTTAAGTAGAAGTAGCATATGCACTCGGAAAAGTACGTGCCAAGTTGTGTATGCCCTTTTGCGCTCCAAATTTAGAATACCAAGGGGTGTTACCATGGTATTGACCCATTGTATTGAGCGTTGGATTATCTATTTGATCCCGTCCAGGAATACCATCGGAAGTGGTGTGGTTTTGGCTCATGGTATTGACAAAGGCTAAATATATATAAGGAGAAGAAGATAATGGTGCAAAAGGGTGCATGAGTAAGGGTTGTGAATGAATAAATCTCTCTATGGAATATCTGCATGGATGAACTCTGTTCTTGATTGATAGATCTGAATCTATGATGCACCTATGAATATAATGATGGATGAAGAAAATGATGAAGAAGAATCTCTAGATCTGAAATGACTTTGTATTTTTTTAGATTTGCTTATGGAATGTTTAGATCTGTGATCTGGCGAATCTCTACTGAAGAAGAGGATGAGATCTGAATTACTTATCTGATCTAAAGAGCTGCACAGTCCTGAAATGTTTGAAGACCTATATGCAGGTTCGTGGCAGAGAAAGTGCGTATATACGCGGGTTACCTTCAGCAAAAGCGCGTATGGTATGTAAAATCAGTTCTGAAATAGGTGCAGATGTATACGCACGCTTGTTTCTGTGAAAGCGCGTATATACGCAGGTTCAGTGAAGTAAAAGCATGTATGAAATCTAGGGTTTTGCTGAAGTATGTGGAATGGAATGTCTGATCTGCTTTGTTGTTTTACTACTATCTGTCAATGATGTATTCATACAGATCTGGGTTGTTTGAATGTTGATTATGCTGCTGATTATGTTGATTAAAGATCAAATTGTTGGTTGATTGGTTGATGGTACAATGAATGAATTGATGAGGTTATGATTTTCAGTTTGATGTGTGATGAGCTTAAATGTGTGGAGTGGGTCCAGTCTGATAAACTGATGAAAAGTGGCATACAAGATGTGTTGTATGGAAGTTGTTGGATCCAGTATGAAAATTGATGAAACATGGTCCATGGTGGTGCTGAGGGTCAAAGCCTTCAGTGAGGGGGTTGTAGCTCCCTTCCAGTGGTAGCTGGTAAACGAGTGCAGGGGGTAGTGGCTCCCTTCCAGGAGAGGCTAGTAAAGGAGAGCAGGGGGTAGTAGCTCCCTTCCAGGAGAGGCTGGTAAACGAGATCAGGGGGTTGTAGCTCCCTTCTAAGAGAGGCTGGTAAATGAGAGAAGGTTGTAGCCTTCTACAGGTGGGTGCCTGCGTGCTGGTATGAGTCTGTGCCAGTACATGGTTGTACGATGTTTTATTTATAATAAAATATTGAAGACTGAGACGACGGCAATGGTGGTTTTCTCTCGAATTGGGTTTCCACCTTAAATCCTGGTGTTCATGTGTGTTGCTTATGTGTGATGATTTATTCTGCTCTTACTGCACATGTTTACTGCTTACTAAACATCTAATGAATGAATGATGCAATGATCTAAGCAAAGAATTATCAGCATAATGAGATATCTGTTAATACACGAGTTTTATTAAGGATATCCACGTGTATATGCGAGTTGGCTTCAGTAAAGTAGCGTATGGGTTTTAGAGAAAGAAAAAGTAAAAAGTTTTCAGTCTACACTAAATACTGATTCACCCCCCCCTCTCAGTATTTTTCCCAACAATTGGTATCAGAGGGGGTTCTTCTGCAGAAGCTTGATCGCTTGAAGGAGATCCGTCACAATGGGAAGTCAGGAAGGAGTACTTTCTCTAAGGCCACCTTTATTCAATGGAAGTAATCTATTATTCTGGAAGATATGAACAAAAGCATATTTGCAAAGTCTTGGTGCAAAAGTATGGGCAATCGTGGAAGAAGGTTATCGGTATCTGGCAACTATTCCTACTGATGTAGCATAAAGGAAGAAATATGAAATCAATGCCAAAGAAGTCAATGTTTTATTAGGAAGCCTGTCTGAATCAGAATTTGTTAAAGTGATGCAACTAAATTCAACAAAAGAAATATGGGACAAAATCATTCTACGCTATGAAGGAGATACAAAGGTAAAAAGTGCCAAACTCCAAACTCTCAGAATTGAATATGAAAATTTAAGGATGCATAGTGATGAGAGTATTGCTAGTTTCTTTTTACGTCTAGATGATATTGTAAATCGTATGAGAAGTTTGGGTGAAACCATAACCGATACTACTCTGGTTGAAAAAGTCTTAAGATCTTTGACTTCAAAATTTGAATCAAAAGTATCTGCTATTGAAGAAAGGCAAGATCTACAAACTCTTACTGTTGTTCAACGACATGGTATTCTAACTGCCTTTGAAATGAGAAAAGAAGGTCCCTCTCAAATTAGAGAAGTTGCGTTTAAGGCATGTGCAAAAGGAAAAGAAAAGGAAGTTGTCAAGGAATCAAGTTACATATCAGAAGAAGAAGAAGCAAATTTTGTGAGAAGACTCCAACCAGGTATTGGAAGATTCAAAGGTAAGCTTCCCTTTAAGTGTTTTAATTGTGGAAGAGTTGGTCATTATGCTGCTAAATGTCCTTATGAAGAAAATCATCATAAAGGGAAACAATTTGAAAAGGGAAAGAGCTATTATACAAATGAAGATAATGATGAAATGTCAAATGAGGATGAAGAAGATCTAGACCAAGATCTGCTAGTGCTCATGGCAAGGAAGCAAAAGAAGAAGGCTACTCAAAGAAAGGAGATATCTCAGAAAACATGTAAAGCAGAAAATGAAGAAGATGAAAAAGGTACTAATCTTTGTGATTCACTTCCTTATGCAAGCAATGGTGAAGATAGTGAAAATGATAGTGAAAGTAATAGTATGGGTCTAGAAGCAAATCTCAAGATTAATGATGAAGATCAATTTAAAAAGAAGGAATCTATCTACAAAGATATGATGGAAATGTATCAAAGATGGATAGAAATGTATCAAAAACTGTAGGATAAAGTAACCAATCAAAGTGAAAGACTTGAAGCAGAAATCATCTCTCTGAAAGAAGAACTGGAAAAATCTAATAAAAAGAATGAAGAACTTCTACAAAAATTTGAAGAACAAGAAAATGGGTTGAAAGAAGAGATTCTAAAATTGAATGATCAAGTAGAAGAAGGAAGAAGGAAAGAAGAAAGCATGAAGAAGCAATGCCAAATATTGGAGGTTGAGGTAAATATTTTGAAAGGTAAATTAGAAGAAAAAGATAAACTCTTGAGGTTTCAAGATAGTAGTAAGATTTTGGACAATATTCTTAGTAGTCAAAAGTCTCCCTCTGTTAAATTTGGTCTTGGTTTTCATGAAACTGTTAAAGGAGAATCTAGTTCACAAGGAAGTGCTAAAGATTCAAAGGATATCAATGCAAAAACTGAAGTGTTGGAAGAAACAAAAGGTCAATCGACAATCATGAACTCTCCAAAGAAATCATTCCCTCCTAACTATAGAAGACTACCACAAGTAATGGAACTGTCATGACCAGGTATGTTGTGCCAATTGTAGAAGTAGATCATTTCACTACATACAAACAGATTCTACACAGAAAGGTACTCTGGTTTCTTCAAGGGATATTATTTTTCATGTAGCAAGTATGGTCATAAAGCAGCTAATTGCAATAGAAGAAAGAATAGAAAAACACATTATGATCTTTATGCTTACTTTTCTGGTCATGCAAGATGTTATGCCTATAAAAAGTATGGACATGTAGAAAAAGAATGCAGGATGAATGGACTGGAGAAATTGGATAATTTCCAGCACACAATAAGAAATTTCAAGCAAAGCTGGAAAAGGAAGGAGGACCGGTCAAAAACGTAAGGGATAATAATCCTACTGCAGTCATCCTCTTATAAAGCCTACTTCTCATAATGGCTGCAGGATGATGTGAGATACATTATAGGGATTAGTAATGTATCATCATAAGGGGAGCAATGTATGATGATTCCCATGGTTGGTTTGTAGGCCTCCAAGCAATGGATGGATGATCATTTGTAATAAGACAGTGTGGGCTTTTGAGGGAAATAGTTGTGGAAATTTTCAGTGTTTCACTTTCCATACGCGGGTTTAATGAACTAAAGCCACGTATACACGCGAGTTTTTCTGGAGATAGTCGCGTATGCTTTTCTGATAAGAAAAACAGTAAGATAGCTAAAGATCAGGAACACAGGTTCAGGGGGAGCATTAGTATAAAAACTAATGATTGCATTGTTGGCATTGTATTTGATATTTCTTTAGTTCTTGCTCAAATGATGATGACATGATACATGGTTTCTTATGATGAGATTATGGATGAATCCTAATTGTTTTTTGCTGAAGAGTATCTTTTGTTTTCACACATGGATGAGTTGGAAGTCTTATAATTCAGAGATAAGAATAGATCATGCAGAGTTTGTTTCTAATGACTTTTGTCACGGTCGAGACCTTTTATACATAATTCCTACACATGTTACTTCATGATAAGTCTTGAAGATCTTGATGATATTAGATCACATGGATGATTGCTTGATTGAAGAAGTTGTTCTGGTATGATAATTCCTCTTGGGAAGAATATGTTGATGCTGCAAAGAGTCTGAAGGCTTGGTTACTAATGTGCTTATGCTACAACTGTTGGACGACACTTGAAAAACATAGCTACATTGTCCCATCTTTATTCTCTCATATATTCCAGGAAAGCATTCTAATATCTCAGACATAAGCTGGGAGTAGTCTCTGCCATGCAGAAAATCAGAACTACTTAAAATCAGAAGATTAAAATTGGATACGCGGGTTTCCTGAAACACAGTCGCGTATATACGTGAGTTTATACAAAGAAAACCGCGTTATGGGTATTTTCTGACAAAAATTTTCTGGATCAACATTCTTCAGCACAGCTGCAGTGCTGTTTGGTATCTCTGGTGATGTTTCGGCTTTTATATTTCTGTTTCATTCTCTGATATTTGGTGAAGATGCCTTGATGATTTTCTATTGAAAGTGTTCAGGATGCACAAGCTAAGGGGGAGATGAAGGAAGTGAAATGGCTCAAGAACAGGTGTATAGGTTTAGGAGGAACATTAGCCTTGCTGAGAATTATGCATTGTTGGCATTATGATGGTTCTAAATTATGATCTCTCTCTTGAGGTATTTTTGATGTTGGTCATAAAAATTCATATTTGTAATTTGATGAAAAGGTCATGATGAGACCTATGATGTAAAATTGTAATATTCAGTCATGTAAGGACTTGTTCAAATTTGTAAACCCACTTGCTTAAGAAGAAAAAAATGTACAAACCTACTCTGTTTAAATTGATTATATATAAAATCCACTTGGGTTATCTGATATTGTGTGATATCTTTGTGATAGGACTACTGGGAGGCCACATTTTCCCATGAAAGTGGCATTTTCAAAATATCCAAGATGGACCCTGTGGGGATTTCTAATCTTTAGTGAACACTGATCTGGCTGCATTTTCTTTACATGTGAAGAAAAACCTTGTTTTGGTTTTGATCCGCCCTTTTCCCTTGATGTCAAAGGGGGAGAGTAACATGGTGTTTGAATAGGGGGAGAGCATCATGGTGTTTGCATAATGGTTATAATCAATGTATCTATCTGTTATGATGATCAAACACCATCATGGTTGCCATCAAGTCCAAAGGGGGAGATTGTTGGCATGTGTTGTCCTTGATGGCAACCTACTTGATGAAATGAGATTGTTGGCTATATGATGCAGAGTGTTGTCCTTGATGGCAACCTACTTGATAACGTTGATGACAACCTACTTGATGAGTTAAGGGGAGATTGTTGGCAATATGATACAATGTATTGACTTTGATGGAACCTGCCTGATGAAGTTGTCCTTGATGAAAGCTGCTTGATGAGTTGCCTATGATAAGCAATCCATGTGTTAAATATGTAAGGATGATGTATCTATGTGTTAAAATGGAAGGATGATATATCTACAGACGTACCAAGAACAAGAAAGGAATCAGCAGTTCCGGGTAGCACTATTGATAATATGCATGGCCACAGTTATACACGGAAGTTTGTTAAGAAGTAAATGGAGGTACACTGGTGCATGCATAAGTCACAGAGGTCTCTTTATGTAGCTTCCAGGAATGAGAAGTACTGCACAGCAAAAGTTACCATGGTATTTTCCTATTGTGGCTTATTGGATTATCTATTTGATCCCATCCAGTAACAATACCCAAGTGGTGTGGTTTTGGCTCATGGTATTGACAAAGGCTAAATCTATATAAGGAGAAGAAGATCATGGTGCAAAAGGGTGCATGAGTAAGGGTTGTGAATGAATAAATCTCTCTAAGGAATATCTGCATGGATGAACTCTGTTCTTGATTGATAGATCTGAATCTATGATGCACCTATGAATACAATGATGGATGAAGAAAATGATGAATAAGAATCTCTAGATCTGAAATGACTTTGTATTTTTTTAGATCTTCTTATGGAATGTTTAGATCTGTGATCTGGTGAATATCTACTGAAGAAGAGGATGAGATCTGAATTACTTATCTGATCTGAAGAGCTGCACAGTCCTGAAATGTTTGAAGACCTATACGCAGGTTTGTGGCAGAGAAAGCGCGTATATACGCGGGTTACCTTCAGCAAAAGCGCGTATGGTATGTAAAATCAGTTCTGAAATAGGTGTAGATGTATACGCACGTTTGTTTCTGTGAAAGCGCGTATATACGCAGGTTCAGTGAAGTAAAAGCGCATATGAAATCTATGGTTTTGCTGAAGTATGTGGAATGGAATGTTTGATCTGCTCTGCTGTTTTACTACTATCTGTCAATGATGTATTCATACAGATCTGGGTTGTTTGAATGTTGATTATGCTGCTGATTATGTTGATTAAAGATCAAATTGTTGGTTGATTGGTTGATGGTACAATGAATGAATTGATGAGGTTATGAGTTTCAGTTTGATGTGTGATGAGCTTAAATGTGTGGAGTGGGTCCAGTCTGATAAATTGATGAAAAGTGGCATACAAGATGTGTTGTATGGAAGTTGTTGGATCCAGTATGAAAATTGATGAAACGTGGTCCATGGTGGTGCTGAGGGTCAAAGCCTTCAGTGAGGGGGTTTTAGCTCCCTTCCAGTGGTAGCTGGTAAACGAGTGCAGGGGGTAGTGGCTCCCTTCCAGGAGAGGCTGGTAAACGAGAGCAGGGGGTAGTAGCTCCCTTCCAAGAGAGGCTGGTAAATGAGATCAGGGGGTTGTAGCTCCCTTCTAAGAGAGGCTGGTAAACGAGAGAAGGTTGTAGCCTTCTATAGGTGGGTGCCTGCGTGCTGGTATGAGTTTGCGCCAGTACATGGTTGTACGATGTTTTCTTTATAATAAAATATTGAAGACTGAGACGACGACAGCGGTGGTTTTCTCCCGAATTGGGTTTCCACCTTAAATCCTGGTGTTCATGTGTGTTGCTTATGTGTGATGATTTATTCTGTTCTTACTGCACATGTTTACTACTTACTAAACATCTAATGAATGAATGATGCAATGATCTAAGCAAAGAATTATCATCATAATGAGATATGTATTAATACGCGAGTTTTATTAAGGATATCCACGTGTATACGTGAGTTGGCTTCAGTAAAGTAGCGCATGGGTTTTAGAGAAAGAAAAAGTAAAAAAATTTCAGTCTGCTCTAAATACTGATTCACCCCCCCCCCCTCTCAGTATTTTTCCCAACATCACCATCCTCCATGTACCAAGAGAGGAGAAGGAGGATTTGAAATCTCTTATATGGATGATCACATTTTTATGATGGCCAGAATTGCCCAAGCAATACCAGTAGTGTGTGACCCAGAGCTGAAGATAGAGGGGAATCACTTGTTGGCCACCCAACAAGTTTAGTCCACATAGTAGAGAGAGAGGGAGACTGCATCGAGGAAAGCTTGGGATAAAAACATCCTTGCATCGGGACCTAGAACCATTGTCTAGGGGCCCTTTGGAAAGAGGGTAAAGTATCACTCTTCTTACTACCAGCACTCAATAAGAGGGGCCTAGAGCCACCATTTTCATTATTGTGTCATTTGACTCATTCAGAGCTTCTATTTATTTATGTTTAGTTTAGTTTAGTTTTTAGATTACATTTGCATGGTTTTGCTTCTATATAGTATGCTTATTGACTCCACTTCTTTATTCCTGTTACCAATAGTTTAACGGGGTAAACCACACCCCTTAAATTGGTGTTTTTTCATACGTACATGCACCAAACACACCACAACAGGATAGGAAACTCCACTAACGTTTTATTACCAAGTTTATGTGGTTGTGCCTTCTTTTGCAGGAGACCTCTATCTATGATGTGGAGTGGAGCTGAATGTCCTCTGATTTCTCTTGCAGTTCCTAGATTCACCCCTAGTAACAGATTGAAGAATAGCAGCTCCTAAAATTTTTACTTGCAGGATTTTGCGCACAATTTTTCCTCACAGATGCACAGGGCGCACGTTCAGAGCTAACTTGCGCGCAGAAAGCACACCTATCTCAGCCTTTTGCGCAAAATTTACAGAATGAGAAATTTATCCCTAAATTATGTCTTTTTCTGCTTGTAAAGTGCTTAGCAGCCCCTAATGCACCTGCCAGCACTGGTTGTCGTACCCCATAGCTTGTTAAAACTCAATTTTAGCTAATTTTTGTAGGCTTAGTGTCAGTTTTACTTGAAATTGATTTTTTCAAAGTTCACACATAGTTTAAGCAGGGGGAAAAAATAACTTGCATTCCGAAAAAATTATGTTTTGAAAATTTTGGTACTTACACCTAGATAACTAGTCCAAGTAAGTGGCCCAAGATCACGCATGCATAGCTAGTTTTCTTTGTTCTAGTGTAAAATTTTTTATTTTAGTTCAATTTTTACACTAGGAATTTTAGGACTAGGATTGAATTGTTTATAGAAGAGAAAGTAATCTCTGCTACCTTTGAACCCTCTGGTGATCCTAGGTAAGCATATGAAAGCTCCCTATTCACAATTCACCATCTCCCTATAGTTAGTCACATATATTAACTAGGAAAAATTGAAAGCGGCCCATTATCCGCACATGTTTTCCATTTGAGCTAGGAACAATATAACATAGTTTAAATAGGGGATTTTGTAAAGGATCAACGATATCCACATGTTCAAAAATATGTGCTTTTCCACTTTGTGATCACACACACTCACTCACAAAGCAAAGCAAAGACACCTAAAACTAACTTAACCAAACTCACTAAATTCTCCCCACAGGGGCCACAAAATAATTTATAGCTTAAGTTAGGATCAAGGGGGTAGGCATCCAATAAGCTGCCTTATCATACTTGATATTGAAACATAGAAGTTGTGTATTTAGGGAGCTTCAAATCCACCTATCAGCCCACGACAAAGAAAACTTGAGTGCGATAGAGACCCATTTCAGAGGGGGTTAGGCTTAGGCGCAGTGCGTGCAGTATCAGTTGGGGCTAGCTGATCCAGATAATACTCGGTACTGTTAGTTGAATACCAAGAAGCCCAAGACTTGAACGCTCACGTGGGATGGTAGTTATTAGTGACCAAAAACTAGGGCAAACTTTACCCTATAGGTGATGGTGCAGGCAAGCGCCAGACTCTCTACCCTTACCTTGGTGTATTCTCTTTAGCTGACTGGGGACGTCGCCAGCTCTTACGGGACATTGTGCCAGCACTCGTAAGAAATATTGTCAAGCCCCAGTTACTTTTGAGTATGTGAGGACGCAATAGGTCTTCTAGGATTTTGAGTATCATATGCAAAACGAACAAAAACCACTTTTTTGATTTCTTGATCACATAGATTAATTTAAAGGGAAATTTATTTTATTTTTTGCTTTGTTTTATGTATGTGACAAGAAGTTTTCTTTGACGATAGAATCTATCCTCTCAAATTTTTCCATAATCTAGGCGATACCTGATAGTTCCCAACGAAATCTTGTTGTTGTAGGCGTCTTTTGGACCTCCCCCCATTACTGGGAGGGGTTCCCAGTCTTTCGCCATTCAGGCGTCAAAGACAGAATGCTGCCACCATTATTGGTTCATCCTTTATCGAGGAAGCCATTGTTGGGAACCCTAGTCAGTCTCCCAACACCACACCATATACCACTCCTCCCATGACCCCTAGGGGGCAGAGGAGTGCGTCCCTTTCGGGAAGCTAGCTAAATACATAGCAGGGTACATCGCAGACTAACCCTTGTTCTAACTAGAACTTTTTGTCTTCACACATTGCCATGGCGTCAAGCTCTTAGTCACCTTTCTTAGATTCGTTGAATCTGCCCGATTTAACCAAGCTAATGAATGACCCCATCGCACACGATCCTACATGGCCTCTCATGCCCACAAAGCTCCCTTCAAATATACCAAAGTTCGAAGACAAGCAAGCAGAAGACCTGGGTAATCATGTCATGACCTTTCACCTGTGGTGCTCATCGAACAATATCATTGACAACACTATTCGATTTAGATTATTTTAATGCAATCTTACAGGAGTAGTCATGATGTGGTATGTGGAGCAACCCTCAGCTTCACATGGAACTTTTAGCACCCTTGCTACTACGTTCCTAACTTATTTTCAGTTACCCATTCACCATGATTCCGGAATGGAATTACTGACACATTTTAGACAGACCCCTGCCATCCATATCTCGGACCATCTCCATGAATGGAGGTGGCGTTGTATTTTATGTAAAGCTAAACTCGACGACCGGGTGCTCTTAGATTTGTTCTTGAAAACTCTTACGGCAGAGATTTCAAAGGATGTGGCGCAGCAGAATACCACATCCAAAGAGGATGCAATTGGTAAAGCCCAAAAGCTTGAGCTAATTTATACGCAGTCAGGATACATTTACAACTTCTTTCCTAATGCCCCACACTTGCAAACTTATCAAGAATTTCCAGGCACGTCGAAATCTATAGGCGGACTAATTGGGTCATTGACCCAAGGTTACCTAGGTATTAGTAGTCAAAACCCCGATTACACATACAGTTCTACCCAGAACGTGCCTCAACCCGATTTTCAAAGTCATCATATGCCTCAGCAAAATTTGACCAATAGGGTGCCAACGTATCACCAAGGAGGATCCTATCCTTTGGCTCAAGGGAATAAATACGCAGAAAGAAACACTGACAGAAGAACTCCCCTCCAATGGTTAGGTGCAAAATTGAGACCGCATTACACTCGGTCTCCAACAAACGACCCACCTATGCAAAACAATGCATAGGTGAATTTTGTGTAGCCGTCCCAAAACCAACCATACCAATATAATCAGGAGAACTACCCTCCTAATGTGGTAAAGAAAAAATCCAAAAACAAGCCAAAAGGGAACCCTGGACAGGGGGGTAGAAACCTAAAACACCCACCATGATCCCAGGCTAGAGGCAACTCCAACCAAAATTAGAACCAGGAGCCAAGAAAAGCCCAAAAACAGAGCAAAAGGCCACCTCTTCGAACAAACCATTCTTGTTCGATATGTGGTGAGTACGATCACTATACTCACCACTGTCTCGATCTCCCTGAGCTAAAGAAGCTACATAGTAACCAAGTACAAGGAGGATCTTCCCAGCAACCAGTTGTGATGCAAGATACTTTCTCCAATCAAGGGACGGTAAGAACTCACCAACAAAACCCAGACGACTCCAGGAAAAGAAGACATGAAATATAAATGACTAGAGAAGAGATGATTTTCCAAACATGGAATCACAATTGCGACACCCCACCAGACACCAATACGTCAGGGGCAAGTACTAGTGCATTGACTGCACCTTTGACCATTTCAAAGATGCCTATAGAACCATTGTCGAAAATGGTAAAGGGACCTAATAGGCGAGCAGGAAAATACTCCAAAGAGGCCCATAATTATACTATCATGGACGATTTAGCACAATCTCCCACTGCCATGTTAGCCCTGGAAGTACTGTTGTCATTCCCAAAACAACGAAAAGCCCTACTTTCAGCGTTAGGCGCTATTGATCCTGCCGATACGTGCCTAACAGATTTTGACTTAGACAAAGCCACCCCATGGCTTCCTTCCATGGCCGCCTTCCAGATACCAGTGTCAGTGCAGAATATCACTATCCACCGATGTGTCATAGACAAGGGTGCATCCACATGCAGCATGTCCAAAAATGTTTAGTAGAAGTTAGGTTCTCCTGAACTAAAACCTGAGTCAGTCATCACACTTCGAGCATATGAAGGTTGTCACTCGACCCCTGTTGGCCTCTACCAAAACGTCCTAGCCTACTTAGCCGGAAAGATGGTCCACATAGACATTGAAGTCTTGGACGCTCACTTGGATTACAATATATTGTTCGGGTGGAGTTATATGTACGCCATGTCTGCCATAGCCTCCTCCGTCTTCAGCATTATGATGTTCCCCCATGAGGACCGCATCATTACTGTAGACCAACTGACATACATAGAGAAGTGACCCCGAACAGACATAGATGTAATTCTACCCTACGTAGATACAGTCTCGGATGGCCTCTCATGGTACCAAGAATATTACCTTGGCCAATTCAAACCGTCGTCTGTTCTAGGGTCATTCCTGGGAGATCCTCCCATTATCCCTAAGTCATCACTAGCTGTCACAGGGGCTTCAGTGTGCATGATGTCCACATTAAGCATCGAAGATAATCAATACATGGACATAAGCAGTGCCGACACTGAGGCAACAACCACAACAGCCTCCCTAGCCTATACTGCTTCCCAAACCCCTTTCCTCTACCACACAGCTACCTTTGTCTCCCAGCAGGTTTTGGCAACACTGGTGTTACCCAACATATCATTGGAATTCCTAGTTTGGTACCTCATTCCCCCTTTTGAAACAGGAGCCACCCATGTTACTACCACAGGGTTGAATCCCCTTAGTCCTGAGGAGGCCCCACTCATTTAAGAAACAGTTGATACCACCCTTGCAAAGGAAGTTCCCATTGCAAAATCAGTGATCAAAACTAGGAAAAATGAGAAGAGAGGAAATAATATGGTGAACCCTACCATACAACAAGAATCACCAGTCTGCTCCATATGTGATGTAATAGGTCGCCCTACCCATATCTGTCTGGAGATGGATGATTAAAACAACTCCTTGGCTCCAAAACAGAAATCACGATGTTGCGTTCCCGTAAAAAGGAACCTACCACCAAAGGTAAAGGAAAACGTTGCGCACCAATCACGCATGCGCCCTCTGCAGCAACTATGGGCATTATACCACCATTTCCCTGAGATACCGTGATATAGGGACGCCTTACACGCCATCGAGCGATCCTATCAAGAGGATCCCTCCACCCAGGCATCCAGAAATTAACCTCATACCATCCTATACCCACATGAAGAACAAAGGTCACCAGAAATAAATTATTTTGTCCCTCTTCCCCCCAAGCCACCATACACCAACCATGGACAGGGGAACTTGGTTGCCTCATCCTATTGAGTTATCAAGCACATCGATTGCTACAGATGGCTTGGTCGGGTCTTGACCTAAGTTCACCTAGGCAATAGTAATTTGTATTCAGGGAGATCTTGGACAGGGGGTAGTAACCGGAAACACCTCCCATGATCTCATTCTGGGGGAAACCCCAACTAAAATCAAAACTAGGAGCCAAGTAACAACTCCCAAGTGAACAGAAATGATGCCACACATTCAAATTCCAGAAAAAATATTTTTTTCAGCATCGATAGGTATGCCCTCTCTCATCTTCCTTTTTAAAAGCTCATGACTTTCAATAATATTTGATAAAGAAGATGCTTTCACTTGAGGTAGTCGTTTTTGCAAGAAAATCTCACAAACCATCCACAACATTATCTCCTAAAAGTTCTAGAGCGGGTACCATTCTACCCCCAACATGATAGAGTCCCAGAAAACTCTGCATATCCTGACATCATTTCTCCATCTGAAATAAACCATAGGGTTTTCATCTCCAACCATGTTTATCATCACCTCATCCTACATGTGATAAACATTTGTGTTGGTTGGTAGAGCCTCCCCTCCATGGCGCTCGTCACCTACAATAGACCATATATCACACAGTGACACCATGGCCATACCACTTCAGTCTGGGAAGCACCTCATGCCCATCCATTCATCATGAATAAGGTCAAGTTTACCATACAAATTGAAACCCCCTTCTCGGACGACCAGATTGTACAAGCATATAAAGAGCGCACCACCACACCTCACATTTGGCCCACCATACCTCCACCAGCATAATCCCATCTGCAATACTTTTTCATCTGCTTCATCAACCCTGCACATGAGACCAACCAATGGGACCCCCACCCTCAGAAAAACATCTTCCTCACACCATCAATGAGTGAACACTTTCATGTTTTGGGGTACCTGTCTCTATGTTTTGTGCAAACCAAACCCCATTATTTTATTCTTTTGGTGAGTGTACAAAGACCGCAAATGGTGCACCTCATCCCTCCACCCTCTTATTTCATTTTCTCCCCCATGGTAGCAGTCCCTAATTACCCTTGGTCAGAGTATTTCAACCCCACGCACAAACCATCATGACATTCATAGCCAGTTTACACCCGCCCTGGAAGTCCTATCGACTCTAGGGATTTCCCCTTCATAAATAACTATGACTACTGCCAAGCTGCTTAAGTATACTTCGACCTCGGGCCACTAAATCCCCATCATCAGTTTTCAGTCACCCCTCGCTAAGATGCCTATGTTAAACATACCACATCCAGGTCCCCGATCCATCATATTGGCGACCCCTCGTTCGGTTGAGGCTTCTTCTTTGTTGACTTCAACACCTATATTCCAAAAAGGAAGCAGTACCTTGGATCACCCCTCTCCATACAAGGGGCATCCTCGAGTGGCACTGTGGGAGACATCATTGTCCATAGATTTCATCGATCCTCCTGACATTCGACTATGACAAAATATTTCATGTCAAGATGGTATCGTACCTCACAACCATTGAACTTTGATCAGATCTATCGAAGACCCATGCCTCCATAAGTGTCTCTGTCAACAATGCTTACACGGGAAGGTCCTAGCCAACACCTATGCATATAATGCGTAGCTATATTCCATAACAAGTTTACGCATATGGGTACCACATTCCACCTATTGTAAAAGAAAAAATTCCCCTGAGGGTGTCAACAGTTGTCGTCAACAACTGCCAACATCACTATCATAGTAGTGACATAGACAGAATATACAATCTGTCAATTTTGTCTAACTAGCCACAACATCACAAGCATGGGACATGCCCACCTTGTTGGAATATACAAATTGTACTTTCTTGCTGGGATCCCTTAGGCCATGATCATTCTTGGAAATGGTGCAGGGTGTTCTCAATTCCAAAGCTTCACACAGATCTCTCTCTCTCTCTACGCACAATACATAAAAGAAACTACAATGCTATACAGTTCTTCCTAGACTTCACACAATAGGGGGAAAATGTTAACACTGGAAAATCGTACAACAGAAGTGTTGCACTAAAAATAGTCACCCTAACATTCTATTGACTGTATGAGCTCATTGACACTCATACTTACCTCCTCTGCAAGTCTTACAACCTTTACTCCTCATGTCAAGCCCTAAAACAGGAGAAAAAACCCTAAAAACTCAAAAACCCTAGGGTACGCAGGTAGCATGAAGCCTGCCTGCATTCCTAGCTTGGGTACGCAGGTAATACAATGCTTACCTACGTTCTAGAATGCAGTTTTCCCTTGTAATGCATACGTACCCTTCTCAAAGTCAAAAAAGCGAGAAACAAAAGTTAAAAAGATGATCTGAGGTCAATTCTAGAAGCTTCTAGATGAGAATTTTTGGGGATGAGTACGCTTTACTAAGGTGCATGTATCCCACACATTAAGGAACTAATCCCTTGATCTGAGGAGCCTATCCCTTTGAAGGAGGATTCTATCCCTTCATAGGTGGAACCCTAACCTCCTCATCTGCTCTATAAAAAGAGGCATTGGGTAGCCTTAAAGGGAGTTCAAGCTTTAGAATTATTTGAGGTTAAGTGCTATTGGGATTCAGACTCATTTAACTGAGATTTTTGTGAGGAGAGATCACATACCTCTATCTGTCTCGTTTGGAGGAGTGCAGAGCTTATCAGAGTAGAGGAGATTCCTGCTTCGGACCCTGGGAAGGCCTGTTCAACATCAAGGCTAAGGTTGTAAGGTTTTCCTTCTTTTAAAGTTACTAAAAATGAATTCATTTTTCTCAATAAGCTGTTAGTTAACTATTTATTTCATGGATTCCTTGATCACCATGATAAGCATGATTTGCAATGTTTACTATACAGGTGCTATTTAATGTTTGCTTGTTTGTGATTGCAGGTTTATGAAGATAACTCCTTCAAGTGCACGAGGGACAACAACTACTTCGAACAAGCATTGGACCTACAGTAAGTATTTCACACCTCTATAGTGCTTTTTGTAAATCGTATATGATTAGAGAAAGATAGGTTTGTTTTGCTGTTTGTTGCTAGATTATAGGTTTATTTTGCTGTTTGATGCTAGATTACCTTTTGGTACTAGGGAGATCGATCTTGTCCGCAAGGTTGATTAATCCGCCCAACAAATTGTCGACTCCACTGAATTTTTTATATTTTCTCTTATTTATCAATTTTTGCATTGTTGGAAGTGAATGGAAAGTCTCTCCCTACTTTAATTAGGATTCATCGAATTGAAAAGATTAAATTATCATATTCGATTGCATTCAGTTTTGGGTCGGGTTATAACACCATTGGTTTCATATCCATTTACCCTTTTGAGTAATAACAGCCTAAATAACACAGCGCTTAATTAAAATTCATCTAGTAATTTTTACATTTTTAGGGCTCTTTCCACCAATCTAGCTCAGGATTAGTGCTTTGGAATAGGTTGTAGTTAACTTTCCAAAGAAATTAAAACAAACAAGTAGATAAATATTGCGGTAGGAAATAAATCCAATTGTAATTGGTACATTCTGGGAAGCTTCTCTTAAAGGAGTTAATCACGAGATCGTGTCTGAACCTTTGAGACAATCAATTATGTTTCATCGGGGAAGATAAAAGATCTGTGTGCATTACAAATGGTAAACCTCAGATTAACCATTATCGAGGAGCCTGGGGTCACTTGTCGGTAAACCTCGGATTGACCATGTCGAGGAGCCTTAAAGGGGATTGAGCTTTGTTACTCTGCCCTTGCGTGTGGAATCGAATCGTAGAATGTTCCCCCAATTGTATTTGTTACTGTTGGTAACCTTAGTGTCCATAAAATTAAGATTATTTCCTAAGGTGACGGTGAAGGAAAGATCTCACTGTACCTGGAGCAGACGTCGACTAGACTCACTTGGACTCTCTGGGGGGTTCTCCTCACTCGAGATGGTTTTGTGAAGAAACTTGTGCCAGTCTGTTTCATTAAGCAGGTTTTCGGGGTAACTGTTCCAATCGCCATTTCTACATTAAAATTCTACGATGTTGGATTTCATCACCAACTAGTGTTTTTAATGCGGGAATCTACTGTTTGTGTGTGGTTTGTCTCCTAGATTTGATAGCGCGTGTTAATTTGTTTGTTTTTATTTTTAGAGACCATAGGTGTGAATTGTGAATTTTAATTGTTAGGTGTGAATTGTGAATTGTGAATTTTAGTTTTAAATTGTTAATAAAATTCACTGAAGTTGAATATAATGGCAACTGTTCTGGAATTTACCAACCAAGGAACCCCTCTTAACGAGAATCCTAGTACTTTTCCTTGCTTTGGAAATGTTGGTCCTCCTTATATGGCCACTTTGTCATTACCTGGATTTACAATAGGTTTACCGATATGGTTATTTTCAACTTCGTTGGCCCCGAATACTCCAATTGTTCCACCTCAACCGGATGCTTCACCTCAACAGAGTTCACCATCTCAACATCACCAACCTTCTGTTGACCCTTTACCTTCTTCGCCTAATATTTCTTCCTCCATTTCTTCCTCTTCGCTTGGTAAAATCCTTGACGCTAGTAACCAAGTGACTAAGAAGAAGAAGAAAGGGAAGAAGAAGAAGAAGAAGAAGCAAGATAAGAAAGAAGTCAACCAACCAACCATGGTTGTAAATGTTAGTAGTGTTGAGGAAACCTCCAACATGCATCGTAAACCCAAATACAATTGCAGGCTTTGTAAGGGTGACCACTTCCTTATCAATTGTCTCGGTATTCCAAAGGTCTTGGAAGTATGGTCAGAAAAATATCATCAACTTTCCATTGATCCATCAACCAGTGATAGTCAGGTTCCTGGGAAAAAGGGTAAAGTTAGGTTTCCTTGTAAGTTATGCAAAGGGAGTCATCAAACTCACATTTGCCCTCACATGGATGAAGCCTCAAAATTATTGGAAAACCTTACTGTTCCACAGCAAGAATTTCCAACTGGTTACCGTAAAATTTCTCCCAACCTACCATCAACTGACGGAGTGATTGATCTAATTTCAAGTACAGTCAATCCCACTCTTCCATTGGAGAGTGAAACTCATATCACTCAGGTTGATGATCCATTAGTTGATCAAGTGGTTGATTTGATTTCACATTTGGTCGATCCCATTCTCCCTGTAGAGAGTGAACTTCATACCGCTCAGGTTATTCTTGTTACATCAGATTCTTCTACGCTAGGGGGCATTTCACCTATTTCTACAGAACCCCCTCCAAGTACTGAGGTCTTTTCCTTTGATTGGAATGGACTGACAGAACCTCGTCTTCCTTCCTCCATCCCTTTCCAAATCATTGTGAAGTTTGGTGGTAGGGACATACACCTCACACAGGTAGATGAAGGTGCTTCTGTTAGTATTTTATCCTCAACTGCTTGGAAAGCTTTGGGTTCCCCTCAGCTTGTGCCCATTACGTAGAATCTGAAAGCTTTTAATAGAAACATTAGTGAACCTTTAGGGATCCTTCCTAAGTTTTCTATTACTTTGGAAGGTAAAACTGTCTGTATTGATCTTATGGTAGTTCGAGGCCCCTTGGATTTCAATTTACTCCTTGGGCGAGACTATGTCTATGCAATGAAAGTTGTAATATCAACACTCTTTTGCGTGATGTCTTTCCCTCACAATGGAAATATTGTGACTGTAGACCAGCTTTCGTTCCCTAGTATTGTTTCGACTACCAATAATATAACACCCCTAAATGTTCCTAATTCTAAAGTGGTATCTACCCCGCCACGGGTTAATTATGTGGCAACTAGTCCCATGTTTTCAATTACCGATGTAAGCGAGCCTCTCACTGTTTGCTCATCTTCCTTTGACTTAGATCTGGTAATTGGCATGGAAAACTCTATGGGATTATTTTAACGCGATGTTCTTATCCCTTTTGAGTCCTTGACATGTGTTCCTTCTAGAGAACTATTCTTCCTTCTGATGAAGACCTCTTGGAAGCCATGATCAAGGTGTGTCCATTGACATGTGTTTCTTCCAGTTAGAAGCCATGATCAGTGGATCAAGGGGAAAGTTCTTTTCCTGTGTCAACCTCGTTAAAAAATGAATCAAGTATGAGGACAGTTCTTTTCCTGTGTCAACCTCATTAAAAAATGAATCAGTAGGTAGATTGATAGATTAGAAATAAGTAGTTTCTGAGGATGGTTCTTGTTACTGAGTCAACCTCGTTAAAAATGAATCAGGTATGAGGACAGTTCTTTTCCTGCATCAACCTCATTAAAAAATGAATCAGTAGGTAGGTTGTAGAGAGTAGATTGATAGATTAGAAATAAGTAGTTTTTGAGGATAGTTCCTTTTACTGTGTCAACCTCGTTAAAAAATGAATCAGTTAGTCGAGAGAAAAGTTCCTTTTCTTGTGTCAAGCTCGTTTAAAAAATGAAACAAGCTTCCATGAGGACAGTTCTTTTCCTGTGTCAACCTCGTTAAAAAATGAATCAGTTGGTCAGAGGATAGTTCCTGTTACTGAGTCAACCTCGTTAAAAAATGAATCAGGTACGAGGACAGTTCTTTTCCTATGTCAACCTCATTAAAAAATGAATCAGTAGGTTATATAGGTAGATTGTAGAGAGTAGATACAAGGATAGTTTCTTTTACTGTGTCAACCTCATTAAAAAATGAATCATTTAGTTGAGGACAATTCCTGTTATTGTGTCAACCTCGTTAAAAAATGAAACACGTTGCCATGAGCATAGTTTTTTTCCCGTGTCAAGCTCGTTAAAAAATGAAACAAATCCTCCCCTAATTGAGTCGAGTATTTGATTAGATCTTGTAAATGTTAAGTCATATATTTAGGTTAGTTATTTCAATTTTTTGCATAATTTTCTTACAGTTTTAGGTCGGGTCTTTCATATGATCTCGTAAATGAACCTTCATTCCATCCAGCTATTAATTACCAGCAGTGTACTTAGTTGAATGAAATGAAGCTGGGGGGCATGCGCTCTAGCAGTTATGCTTAGGGGTCATCAAGCATAATTTTCTCTCTGTTTCAAGCTTGTGTAAAAATGAAACCACTCCGAAGCATAGTTTTTCTCTGTTTCAAGCTTTTGTAAAAATGAAACCTATCTTGAGTCAATTTCGGTTATTTTCAAGACTCGTTAAACTCATGAAAATCTCAAGATTATTTTTCTATCTTTCATTCTCATAAAGCACATGAAAATGCCGAGTTCTTTCTGTCTTTTCCTACTCGTAAATTAATTTGAAAGTCGGACACAAGAGGATATTTTTACCCCTTTTTCGAACTCGTTAAAACTTACGAAAAAGTGAAAACCATGAGTACATTTTTATCCCTTTTTCGAACTCGTTAAAATTTACGAAAAAGTAAAACATTGGAGTCCTCTTATAAGCCCTTTTCAGACTCTCAAAAATTGAAAAGATTGTCAAGCACTTGATTATTCGAACTCGTTAAAGTAAATGAATGATCGTCCCTTTAGTATAAGTTTACCCATTTTACAGACTAAAATGGACTATTTACGAAAAAGGTATACATTGACTAATTACGGTCAATAGAGTTCTCTCCCACATTATTTTATCCTTTTTCGGGCTCGAGAAACTAAATTTACAAAAAAGTACACCCACGGAGTTTTCTTAAGTTTTTCTTCTGACTCCCTAAAATTGAAAAACACCGAGTTTCTCCTATACTGGACTCGTTAAAATTTAACAGTAAAGGACCTATTCAATTTTTAAATAGGAACGAACCACTCCTTCTTAGGGTTCAAATCTTAAACTAAGTTGGACTCATCCGAAGGATGAGCTTATAAACAAGCAAATGTTATCCTCTTCAAGCTTGTAAAAAATAAAGAGGTACTTGCCAAAAATGGTGGGGGAAAAGAGAGAAAAATGAACCTGTTTGTTGTATTTTAATTTTTCGAAAAACCATTAACCACTCTTGAACACAACACTTTTGTTCACCTGGGTTGGAAAAATCCTTTACCTAACAGTTAATCAAACCATATTGAATGTCTTCATTCGGTTTCTGGGTATTAGCTTTGGGTCAATTGTCACCAAACCATTTGCAGTGTCGTTACGTGTTCAAGAGGACAGTTCAAACAAACCATTCATTTGCGAAATATTTGTCTTCCATTTTGACCATCCCTGAGTCAGTCCTTGCCAAAATATTTCTTCAAAACTTGATCTATGATTTCGTGTTGTGGGCTTGCCTACGACGGATCGCTTTCTATCGACGACAGCTCATTATCTAGGAAGTTGATCTAGAAATCGTCAGTACCTTGAAATCTGCATGCCTCAATGGCAGGTTTCTCGCCTTTGACGACAAGTTGCATCATTTACCTTCGATTGAATGATTCCGTGACATGTTCGACTTCAGCTCATTTATTCACATTTCATTGATTGTACTGAGTACTTTGAGAGCCATTGACATTACTGGTGGTTACTCTCACACTTGTTAACAATTTACATTATTGACTGGTAATCAAGTGGTATCTACCATGTTTGACTTCGACACATTTATTCACATGGATAGAATCGTACTGGTTCGAGAAACGGAAATCAAGACCCTGGATCTAGTTTCTACCATCCAGGCTGCGAGGAATTTTGTTATTCATTTATACAGTAGACTATTCATAAACATATGGCTGCGTCCATACTGTGTCTACACATGTCTATACTATTGATGTATTGAAAATCATTCCTGTATCAGAACAGTTTAAATCAGTTTTCTAGTTATTTTTGATCTGAGTATGGGAATGCCTACCTCAGCGATGATATGATTACATATATATATATATTTTGCATTAAATGTTTTTACAGGTTTCGACTGGGGTGTCCATAGGATGATTCTTGAAATGATAAAGTACTTCACTCTTCATATATGACAGACTTCATTTTCATCTATTCCAGACTTCGCACTTTAGGGGGCAATCTGTTGCAACATTGTTATCGATGATTTAGGTAACCGCACTGTTACCTATTTTTTTTTGGTAGCATAAAAAACACCTGATTTTGAAAGGTGGTGATGCAGAATCACCTTTTTTTTTGTGCACATTTTTGACACTCTAATATTTTTATTTATGAAGTATGAATATTTGTTTTAAAATGTTAGTGATTTTCATGCTAATTTTGAAACGTATTGATGCAGCATCAAAATTTTTTTTTAGAGCGGTGATTTTCATGCTAATTTTCAAACGTATTGATGCAGCATCAACCTTTTTTTTTAGAGTGGTGATTTTCATGTTGGTAATAAAACACAAAACTTAGATTAAAAAATATATATAAAAACAATAAAAAAACCAATAAAAATATTTAAAAAAAAACAAAATTAACTCGTAAAAATAAAAAATTTAAACAAAAATAAATAAATAAAACAAAAAAAAAACAAAAGTATTTGAAAATTATATCAAAAGAAATGATTAAAAAAAAAAAAAAAACACATAATTTAAAGAAAAAAAACAAAAATTAACCAAAAATTTAAAAATAGAAAATTTAAAAATAATTAAAATTACAAAATTAAAATTTAGATTAAAAAAAGAAAATACAAAAAAGAAAAAATTAAATTTTAAATTTTAAATTAAAAAAATAATAATAATAAGAAAAAAAAAATACAAATTTTAAAATTAACAAAAAAACCAAATTAAAAAAAAAAAAAAAAAAAAAATTTAAAATTGAAAAAAAAAAATTAAAATAAAAAAAAGCTATCATTAAAAAACAAAAAAAATGAAAAAAACCATGTGCAAATAATTAAAAAACAAATATCCATAAATTCACTGTTTTTTTTTTAAATGAAACAATTTATAAAGTTTAAAAATGAAAAACTAAATAAACTAAAAGATTAAAAAAAAAATTAAATTGAATTAAAATTTAATAAATTTAATAAATAAATTTAAATTTTAAAAAATAATTAATCTAAAATATTAAATTTAAAAACAAAATTAAAAAAAAAACAAAAAAATTAAAACAAATTAAATTTAAAATACAAAATTTGAATTAAAAAAATAATAATTTTAAATTTTTTGAATTAAAAATGAAAAAAAAAAAAAGAGAATTTTTTGATCGTGGTGACGCCGCTAATCCGGGCGGGGAGGCTGCATGCAGCCCCTTGTTCGCCCAGCCGCCGGCCTCCGCCGCCACTTGGGCGGGAGGCCGAATTGCCCTCCTGCAGCGGGAGGGCGATTCCGGGAATCGCCCTCCGCGTGACCGTCCGAGAATCGCCCTCTCTCATTGCGGGAGGCGGAGTTAGGGAATCGCCTCTCTCGCTAGGGAAGTAGATTCCCGAGAATCGGCCTCCGCGTGAGAGGTAATTCAGGCCCGGCCTCTCGCCAATGGCCAAGTGTCCGTACCCACCGAGGCGGGAGCGGGTTAAGCTATTGCTCCTACGATTAAAAAATTCCTTTTTTTTTTTTTTTTTTTTTTTTTTTTTTTTTTTTTTTTTTTTTTTGATTTGTTTTTTTTTTTTTTTTTTTTTTTTTTTTTTTTTTTTTTTTTTTTTTTTTTTTTTTTTTTTTTTTTTTTTTTTTTTTTTTTTTTTTTTTTCTAAATTTTGTTAATAATTTTTATTAATTTTTTTCTTTTTTATTTAATTTTTTTTCTTTTTTAATTATTAAATTTTATGTTTAGTTTTTTCTTTTAATTTTTTAAAATTTAGTAAATTTTGTATTTTTTTTGAATTTATTTGAATTTAATTTTTTTTTTTTTTTTTTTTTTTAAATTTTTTATTATTATTTTTTTAATTACATAAAATTTTTATATTTTTTTATTTCAATTAATATTGTGTATCTAAAATTAGATTTAAAAAAAAAAAAATTAAACTTAATATTTTCAAATTAATTTGTTTTTTATTTATTTTTTATTTAATATATTTTTTTCAATTATTCAATTTTAATTGATTTTTAAAGTTTTTAAACTTTTTATTATAACAATGTTTTTTTTTCTTTCTTTATATTTAAAATTTATTTTTTATTTCAAAATTTATTTGTTTATTCATTTATTTATTAAAATCTAATAATTTTTTTTTTAAATTTAATAAAATGTATAATATATATATATATATATATAATTTAAGTTCATATATATATATATATATATATATATATATTTTATTTTTTATAATTTAAATTTAATTTATTTTTTAAAATATATTTGTTTTTTTAATATATATATTTTTTAAATTTAATATTTTTATTATATTTTATTTTTATTTTTAATTTTTAATTAATTTTTCATTTTTTTACTTTCAATTTCAATAATGTTTATTTTTTTTATTAAATTTTTATTTTAAAGTTTTAAATTTATTAAAATTTAATATATTTCTTTAAATTTAATTTTTTATTTTAAAATTTATTTATTTATTTTTTAAATTTAATAAACATTTTCTTTTTCTTTTTTAAATTTAATTTCTATATTTTATTTTTTATAATTTCTTTCCTTTTTTAACTTGTTTTTTTTTTTTTAATTTAATATTTTTATCTTGTTTTTTTTTTTATTTTTTTATTTCTATATATTTTGGAATTTTAATCTTCAATTTTTTTAAAATTTTAAATTTTAAATTTTTTTTCTTAAATTTTAGGTTTTTTTTAATGTTTGAATTAAAATTTTATTTTTTATTCCTATATATTTTCAAATTTTAAGCTTTAAAATGTTTTTATTTTTTAAATTTATTTTTTTTCTTAAATTTTAGGTTTTTTTTAATGTTTGAATTTTAAAAATTAAAAAATGTTATTTCTATTTTTAAAAATGTCAAAAATATGCACATTTTTTTTTTTTTTTTTAAATTCCAGCATCTACTGGTTTGGTTTTGAGGGTGTTTTTTCAATCCTTTTTTCAAGAGACAATTTTGTTTTTAGCATATTTTTATAAAATGTTGAAATTTGACCTTCAAACAAAAACCAAGTGCGTTCTGGAATACATTTTTTTTGTTTTTGGGGTGTTTTTTCATGTTTTTTGAGTCTTTTTGGGCTAGAGTTTAGTTTTGAGATTAAATTGGGGTTTTACTTGATAACGATGTTCCTCCTAGCTGTCATAGGCATGTATTTGTATGAGCTCATTGGCACTCATACTTACCTCCCATAAAATCACCACAACCTTTATATATTGTATTTCAGCAGGAGAAAAAACACAAAACTCTACATACAAAATTTTACAGGTAGCTGTAATTGCTGTGTTCCTAGCTTGGAAATGTAATGTCTGCCCCACTTTTTGGTTTGATCTTTGATTTTCATAACAATTGCAGTACCCTTTATAAAATTCAAAAAAGCGAAAACAAAGTGTAAAGAGCGTTTGAGGTCAATTCTAGAAGCTTCTAGATGAGAATTTTTGGGGATGAGTACACTTTAATAAGGTGCATGTATCCCACACCTTAAGGAACTAATCCCTTGATGTGAGAAGCCTATCCCTTTGAAGGAGGATTCTATCCCTTCATAGGTGGAACCCTAACCTCCTCATCTGCTCTATAAAAAGAGGCATTGGGTAGCCTCAAAGGGTGTTCAAGCTTTAGAATTATTTGAGGTTAAGTGCTGTTGGGATTCAGACTCATTTAACTGATATTTTTGTGAGGAGAGATCACATACCTCTATCTGTCTCGGTTGGAGGAGTGCAGAGCTTATCAGAGTAGAGGAGATTCTTGCTTCGGACCCCGGGAAGGCCTATTCAACATTAAGGCTAAGGTTGTAAGGTTTTACTTCTTTTAAAGTTAATACAAATGAATTCATTTTTCTCAATAAGCTGTTAGTAAACTGTTTATTTCATGGATTCCTTGATCACCATGATAAGCATGATTTGCGATGTTTACTATACAGGTGCTATTTAATGTTTTCTTGTTTGTGATTGCAGGTTTATGAAGATAACTCCTTCAAGTGCACGAGGGACAACAACTACTTCAAACAAGCAATGGACCTACAGTAAGTCTTTCACACCTCTATAGTTATTTTTGTAAATCGTATATGCTTAGAGAAAGATAGGTTTATTTGGCTGTTTGTTGCTAGATTACCTTTTGGTACTAGGGAGATCGATCTTGTCCGCAACATTGATTAATCCGCCCAACAAGACGATGACATTAATTAATGTCAAGCTAAAGGATTTACAGGGCTAGAAGACATTACAGAATCCAGAAAGTATTTAAAAATCTCAAAGGTTTGAGGAAAATCGAATTTGAACTAGTCATAAATGCTATTTACACGCATTATCCTTCGAGAAGAGCGCCTTCTGCTTGCCTTTTTTCCCGATATGCCTGCATTCCTGAGAGTGGTGAAATGTCACTATATGGGACCACACAAAGCAAAGGACAAGTCACTCCTTACTTGAAGCCACCTAAGGACATCCACCAACGCCTCCTTAGACACTATGTGAGCACACAAAGGAATATTTGGAGCACACAAAGGAATCATACCCCTCTCTTGGGTCACCATCTTCCATGTACCAAGAGAGGGAAGGAGGATTTGAAATATCCTATATAAAGCCACCATGAGATGAAGAATGGGTGATCACATTGTCATACTGGCCAGAATTGCCCAAGAAATATGAGCAGTGTCTGACCGGGAGCTGAAGATAGAGGGGACTCACTTGTTGGCCACCCAAAAAGTTCAGTCCACACAGTAGAGAGAGAGGGAGACAACACCGAGGCAAGCTTGGGATAAAAAAATCCTTGCATCGAGACCTAGAACCATTTTCTAGGGGCCCTTTGGCAAGAGGGTAAACTATCACTCTTCTTACTACCATCGCTCAATAAGAGGGGCCTGGAGCCACCGTTTGCATTATTGTGTCGTTTGAATCGTTCAGAGATTTTGTTTATTTATGTTTAGTTTTAGTTTAGTTTTTAGATTACATTTGCATGATTTTTCTTCTATATAGTATGCTTATTGACTCCACTTCTTTCTGCCTATTACCAGTAGTTTAACAAGGTAAACCACACCCCTTAAATTGGTGTGATTTCATACATACGTGAACCAAACACACCACCACAGTAACCACAAAAATACTTTGGAGTTTAGGATCTAGCCCTCCTAAACTTAGAGAGAGCTCTCTCTGTATTATTTAGCTTTATTTGAAATAGATATTAGGCTATTTAATAAGTACAAAGTTGGTTTTTGAATTGGTTTGGTTGGAAATGCAGAGGAAGGCCATTAGGAAATGGAGTCAAAGAGGCTTGGGTGATCAATTTGCAGAAGTATCAAGCTTAAGTGGAATAGGGAAATATAGACATTTATAGTGGATGCTCTATATTTGGATGGTGAAAATGGTTTCAATCAGGATGAGAGAAAAATTAAGGGTTCTCAGATCCAGATAACAAAATGAGAGAAAATAATTGGGAAAAGAGGGCAATGAAGGATCCTCTAAACTGGATAATGAAAGAGGTCAATCAAAATCAGGGAGCAATGAAGAATTCCCTAATCTGTATATCAGAAGAAAACATGTATATTACTAACAGTTAAAGGCAGAGTGTATGATCTCAACATATTATGCAGTAATACTCCTGTTAGACAATTCAAAATTAAGAAAACAATAAGATGGAAACAAAGGAAAACACATATACAATAACGAAAACTTCACCTATGAATCCTGAAACAACTTCTCTTTTATTAATGTAAATCGTCACTTGAACTTAATGGACTGCATCACCTTGAATGGTTAGGTTTCTGGTTACAAAATCCAACCTCTATTACTTCAAATGTTGAAGTATTTATACAAATTCTAAACTGAAATATCTTGAAAAATATCAAGATTTATTACAAATATCTCTAACTCTATTACATAAATAGAACTCAAACATAGGACATTAAAAACTAATCAATCTACTTGGCACTATCCTTGTGGATTTTTGCTGAGAAAGAAGAGAAATTTGAATTTGACAGCAACTCTTATTTGATGAGGTGGCATCCTAGTCACTAATTGTCTTTGAGCTTTTTCCTCCCGAATTTCTGAAAAATAGGGTCTATAAATCCCTTTCTATATCTCAATCCAAGATAGATATGTAAACTGTGAAAGAGGTTATTATAGATAAATATGATTTTGAGATAAAATTCTCTCATTTTCCTAAAATTCCCCTCCTGTTGTTCACAATAAGCTCTGCAAAAAGATATGTAAAACAAAACTTTTCACAATTAGGAAAATAGGCTGTGAAGATGTGCATGTATCTATCATTCTATAATACCTGTGTAAAAAATGAGATAGGTTTTTTCTATATTGGCCTCTTAGGAACATAAACCTCCTCCAGTTTTGCAAGATTCATCTTGGATTGGCCACAATAGTTTCTGAAAAACTATAAATTAAATAGGAAATTTCTGAAAAATGTCCCTTCGTGCTCTGTTTTCATCTTTTAACCTTACTATTCTTTTAACTGTTTTTACTTTTACTTTGGATAAACTTCATTGTTTCTCGTGAAAGTGTCTTCATCTCTGTTTAACCATTACTGCCTTTGTGTTTACTTTTACTGTTTTACCTTGATTGCTTTGTTTTTTCTGATTTGACTTTCACTCTGACTTTCGTCTGATACACTATAACTCTGATGCTCTTTGACTGTTCCGTTTTCACACTCACTGTGAATTCTTATTTCAATTTTACCATTTACTGTACAAATTCATCTCTCTCTGAGTAAATGACTTCTTTCTGTTATGCTGCTTGGAATCTTTTGTTTAAGGAATATCATTTAAAATTCATTTCTTTGTATGTTTTTTTGGAATAAACAGTTTTAACTAGTATTAAACTTTTTATCCCAATTCTCCTTTTGCTACTAACCTGCAAAAAAAAAATTAATTAATGAGACAGAGGTCTGCAAGGAGGGATTATGGCTTTGATGATGGGAAAAGACTGTAAAAAATGGTTTGAACTATAGCGGGGTTTTTGAGTTTGTAGAAAGATTTCAGAAGCTTCTTCTGGTCTTTATAGCACTTGGATATCTTCGGTAGTGTTTGTAGTAGTCGAATTGGGCGAATTATGTTCGATTTATGAGTTAAAACAGGGGTGACAATGCATTATTTTCATTTTGGATAGGTTTATACATAGAAAGGTAACTGAAAGCTTAAAATATGTGCATTCTGTTGTTTTTTATAATGAATTTGATTTGAACAGTAGTCGCATTAACTACTAGTCATTTCAATTTGGGAGCAGTGTAGGCGCGGGGGGATGATTTACTGGTGAGTGGTTATCGCACTGTCAAAAGGTGGTAAATGGTATTTCTTGAATGAATGTGATCCAATATAAAACTGACACATGGAGGAGAGAGGAAGGGTTGAAACTGCTTTTATCACAAATCTTATTTTGTTTAACGACTACGCTATTGAATGTGCAATGGGAGATCTGGGCCTTTGGATCAGGCGGGTGGATGCAAACGGCTAGGATTAGTCGATGGAGCTGTGGGTAATGGGCATGGGGCCCGGGAGTTCTTTATGTGGCGAGTTTTAAACTTATATGTTAAAACAAAGTTTTAACATAAAGTTTAATGTTAAAAGGGATAGGCGGATTTAATGTTTTACATAGAAAATGGAATGCATACAGGTGTAATGTAAACCTTGGGCGGGTTCAATATAAAAGGGATAGTTTAAAACTATGGGGAATATATCACGTGGGGCTACTATACCATAGGATAAATGAAAAATATGGGTTTGGGATATGTAACTAGAAATGAATTAATATAATATGGCATGGAAGGGTTTTAGGGAATTAATACATTATATTAGTATGTTAACAATGAAATGACTGTGGGAATGAAAAATACACTAAGAAAAGTGTAAAATATGATGTTAGGCGAGATTTTCATAGTGGTGGCCCCATATTTAACATTTCACACTTATACTTAGGATAATATCATTTTTGTGGGTTTTTGGGTATTTTTGTATGAAAAGGGAATTAATCAAGGGGGTTTTACTTTTCCTAAGTGAATATGCAATTTTTACTTAGGAAAAGGGGTTTTGATAGGGTGAAATGAGTGATTTTAAGGGAAAAGGGTTTTTATAAAGGGGAAGGGTTTAATGAAGTGAAATCCAATACCTTAGTGCCAATCAGTCATTTAAGACGTGGGTCCGGTCCCACCAGAAGTCAGAGAAATGCTCTGAGTCTTTATGACTGAAGGTTTTAGTACTGGAATGCATTGAGGGGAGGGAAATTAGTAATATGCCAGATGATGATTATTTATGCCTTGTAAAACTGATTTCTTCCTACCCATCAATTATTCTACCATTTTTTCCTTTATTTGCATGGGTGCATTTGAGCTTTCAAACCCTAATCCATTTCTCTTTTTAAAACAAGAAACTATCTAATTCTAACCTTATTTCATCCAAGGGCTCAGATTAAACTGTTGAGCTCCTCATTTATTCTCTAACTATCTACTGATTTTCCAAGATTAGACTGTTTGGAAAGATCTTTATTCTCTATCTATAAACATGAAATTTAAAGCATGAAAAAGTTAAGATTAAGCTATTTAACTCATCATGGATTATGGCATTGTGAACAAGCTACACATAATCGTTTATTTGAAGTAAAAATTAAGTAGTAGTGGCATTTTGTCTTGCATCAATTTCATGTCTTATTCTTATCTCTTTTTTGTTTGGGGTTCATTTTTTCTCTTCTTTTGATATTTTTCTTTTCAAGTCCTTTGATTTTCTTTTAGGACTTTTACCCTTTTTACATTTTTTATTTTATTATATGGGAATTTTTTTCAGAAAGCAAAGTATGTACATATTACAAGACTAATCAAAGCCAATTCAAAATTATGAATCCTATTATCATAGGACCCTAACAGTGGCTCCACATGGGGATGGAATTTTCTGGTGAAATGTCAAGAACTTTGAGACTAGTAGCCTTCTCTATTGGGTTGTTCCCAGATCTGCAACATGCTCTGTCATATAATCTGTAACTAGACATCTCATACTAAAACAAAACCTTTTCTTCAAACTGAAATTTGAAAACACACTGAAATTAAATTGAAAATATGCTCAGAGTGCTGAGCTTATTTGCACTCATCTACCTATTCTAATCTACTGATAATCTTGTTGAATCAAGTAATACAATAATGCCAATGAAGCCAGTCAAGTAGTTGTAGAAATGAGTGGATAATTTGACTGCTTGTCATCAAACTTGGAAGCATAACTGGATCATGTGTCTTCATAATCAAAGATATGATGTGTAATGGCAATTGCTGATGTATTTGATCCTCATAGAGAAAACATGTTTTTAGACTTGAGCTAAAAATAATCTCCATATAATTTTCTATAGGATCATCAAAAGCATGATGTATGATTTGTGCTTCTAGGTCTTCAATGACTAATTGATTAGTTGTATCCTCAATATTAAACCCTGAAACTATTTCTTCATTCTTGTACTTGAAAGCATAATCATCCTCAATCTGCAAGTCAAAAGATAGTACAATTTCCTCTTTCTTTGGAGAAGGAAGATTTTCCAAGAATTCTTTAGGATCTCATAAATTATAAGATTGAATTTGAGAATGCAAAATTTTAATGCCATTTTCATATTTTTCAGAAACTAACTCAAGAACACATATTTTAAGTTGAGGAGAACATTTTCTTGATTTCAAAATAAGAAAGACTACTCTTAGAAAATCCTCATCAAGCTAAAATTCTAATAACCCATCCCTGAATTCATTGAAAATATCATGAGATGAAAGGTTTGCCACAAACCCTGTCATCTTGTATCACCATTAATGATTTTGAATATGGATTCTTTGGTTATGGAGTTTCTTCTAAACTTTGAATTAGCTCTGGATCATGGAAAATGGAGTCGCCAAGTGGATGATTTTAATCTTTGTATGTCTGGTCATTGTCCACCATCATAGATCATATCTGAACTTGTAAAATATTTCTGAAGAAAATGTTAGTTCTTCCCCAGTGGAGTCGCTAGTATGTTATCACTCTGTTATTTCTCAAGGCTAAAGAAAGATTGAGGTAACCACAAACCTACTTTGGAGTTTAGAATCTATCCCTACTAAACTCAGAGAGGGCTCTCTCTGTATGATTTAGCTTTATTTGAAATAGATATTAGGCTAGTTAATAAGTACAAAGTTGGTTTTTAAATTGATTTGGTTGGAAATGCAGAGGAATGTCATTGGGCAATGGAGTCAAAGAGGCTTGGGTGATCAATTTGCAGAAGTATCAATCTTAAGTGGAACAGGGAAAGATATACATTTCTACTGGATCCTTTAGATTTGGATGGTGAAAATGGTTTCAATTGGGATGAGAGAGAAATTAAGGGTTCTTAGATCCATATATCAAAATGAGAGAAAAGAATCGGGAAAAGAGGGCAATGAAGGATCCTCTAAACTGGATAATGAAAGAGGTCAATAAAAATTAGGGAGAAAGGAAGAATTCCCTAATTTAGATATCAGAAGAAAACATGTAGATTACTAATAGTTAAAGGTAGAGTGTATGATCTCAACATATTTTGCAGTAATACTCCTATTAGACAATTCAGAATTAGGAAAATAATAAGATGGAAACAAAGGAAAACATATATACAATAAGGAAAAATTCACCAGTAGATATGGCACATGAATCCTGAAACAACTGCTCTTTTATCAATGAAAATAGTCACTTGAACTTAGTGGACTACATCAACCTAAATGGTGAGGTTCCTGGTTAAAAAATCCAACCTCTATTACCTCAAATGTTGAAGTATTTATAAAAATTCTAAACTGAAATATATTGAAAAAATATCAAGATTTATTACAAATATCTATAACTGTATTACATAAATAGAACTCAAACATAGGAAATTCAAAACTAATGAATCTACTTGGAACTATCCTTGTGGATTGCTGCTGAAAAAGAAGAGAAATTCGAATTTGACAGTAACTCTTATTTGATGAGGTGGCATCCTACTCACTAACTGTCTTTGAGCTTTTTCCTCCCGAATTTTTGAAAACAAGGGCCTAGAAATCCATTCTATATCTCAATCTGAGATAGATATGTAAAATGTGAAAGAGGTTATTGTAGATAAATATGCGTTTTCGATAAACCTCTCTCAGTTTCCTAAAATTCTGCTCCAGTTGTTCACAATAAGCTCTGCAAAAATATGTGTCAAAAAGAACTTTGCACAGTCCGAAAGATAGGCTGTGAATATGTGCATGTATCTCTCATTCTGTAGTACCTGTGTAAAAAATGTTATAGGTTTTTGTAGATTGGCCTCTTAGGAACATAAAATTCCTCTAGTTTTATAAGATTCATCTTGTATTGGCCACAATAGTTTCTGCAAAACTATGACGTAAACAAGAAATTTCTAAAAAATGTCCCTTCCTACTCTGTTTTCATCTTTTAACCTTACTGTTCTTTTAACTGTTTTTACTTTTACTTTGGATAAAATTCGTTGTTTTTGGTGAAAGTGTTTTCATATCTGTTTAACCATTACTACCTTTGTTTTTGCTTTTACTGTTTTACCTCGACTGCTTTGTTTTTTCTTATTTGACTTTCACTTTGACTTTCATCTGATACACTTTAATTGTGATGCTCTTTGATTGTTCTGTTTTCACTGTCACTGAATTCTAATTTCACTCTTACCATTTACCGTACAAATTTATCTCTCTTTGTGTAAATGACTTCTTTCTGTTGTGCTGCTTGGAATCTTTTGTTTAAGGAATATCATTTAAAATTCATATATTTGTAAGTTTTTTAGGAGTAAACAATTTTAACTAGTATTAAACTGTTTATCCCAATTATTTTGCTACTAACCTGCAAAAAAAAACATTAATTAATGAGACAGAGGTTTGCAAGGAGGGGTTATGACTTTGATGATGGGAAAAGATTGTAAAAAATGGTTTGAACTGCAACGGGGTTTCTAAGTTTGTATAAAGATTTCAGAAGCTTCTATTGGTCTTTATAGCACTTGGATGTCTTCGGCAATGTTTGTAGCAGTCAAATTGGGTGAATTCTGTTCAATTTATGAGTTAAAACACGGGCGGCAGTGCATTCTTTTCATTCTGGAGAGGTTTATGCACATAAAGATATCTAAAAGCTTAAAATACGTGCATTCAGTTGTTTTTTATAATGGATTTAATTTGAACAATAGTCGCATTAACTACTAGTCATTTAAATTTGGGAGCGGTTTAGGCGTGGGGGGATGATTTACTGGTGAGTGGTTATCGCACTGTCAAAAGGTGGTAAATGGTATTTCTTGAATGGATGCGATCCAATATAAAACTAACGTGTGGAGGAGAGAGGATGGGTTGAAACTTATTTTATCTCAAATCTTATTTTTTTTAACGACTGCGCTATTGAATTTGCGATGGGAGATCTGGGCCTTTGGATCGGGTGGGTGGATGCAAACGGCTAGGATTAGTCGATGGAGCTGCGGGTAATGGGCATGGGGCCCGGGAGTTCTTTATGTGGCGAGTTTTAAACTTATATGTTAAAACAAAGTTTTAACATAAAGTTTAATGTTAAAAGGGATAGGCGGATTTAATGTTTTACATAGAAAATGGAATGCATGCAGGTGTAATGTAAACCTTGGGCGGGTTCATTATAAAAGGGATAGTTTAAAACTATGAGGAATATATCACGTGGGGCTACTATACCATAGGGTAAATGAAAAATATGGGTTTGGGATATGTAACTAGAAATGAATTAATATAATACGGGATGGAAGGTTTTTAGGGAATTAATACATTATATTAGTATGTTAACAATGAAATGACTGTGGGAATGAAAAATACACTAAGAAAAGTGTAAAATATGATGTTAGGCATGATTTTCATAGTGGTGGCCCCATATTTAACATTTCACACTTATAATTAGGATAATATCATTTTTGTGGGTTTTTGGGTATTTTTGTATGAAAAGGGAATTAATCAAGGGGGTTTTACTTTTCCTAAGTGAATATGCAATTTTGACTTAGGAAAAGGGGTTTTGATAGGGTGAAATGAGTGATGTTAAGGGAAGTGGATTTTTATAAAGGGGAAGGGTTTAATGAAGTGAAATCCAATACCTTAGTGCCAATCAGTCATTTAAGACGTGGGTCTGATCCCACCAGAAGTCAGAGAAATACTCTGAGTCTTTATGACTGAAGGTTTTAGCACTGGAATGTATTGAGGGGAGGGAAATTAGCAATATGCCAGATGATGTTTATTTATGCGTTGTAAAACTACTTTCTTCCTACCCATCAATTATTCTACCATTTTTTCCTTTATTTGCATGGGTGAATTTGAGCTTGCAAACCCTAATCCATTTTTCTTTTTAAAACATGAAACTATCTAATTCTAATCTTATTTCATCCAAGGGCTCAGATTAAACTATTGAGCTCCCCATTTATTCTCTAACTTTCTACTGATTTTCCAAGATTAGACTGATTGGAAATATCTTTATTTTCTATCTATAAACATGAAATTTAAAGCATGAAAAAGTTAAGATTAAGATACTTAACTCATCATGGATTATGGCATTGTGAACAAGATGCACATAATCATTTATTTGAAGTAAAAATTAACTAGTAGTGGCATTTTGTATTGCATCACTTTCATGTCTTATTATTATCTCTTTTTTGTTTAGGGTTCATTTTTTCTATTCTTTTGGTATTTTTCTTTTCAATTCCTTTGATTTTCTTTTAGGACTTTTACCCTCTTTACATTTTTTATTTTATTATATGGGAAAACAATTTGCAGAAAGAAAATTATGTACGTATGAAAAGAATAATCAAAGTCAATTCAAAATTATGAATCCTATTATTATAGGACCCTAATAGTGCCAATTAAGCACACCTGAATAAGATATCATCTCCCCAAAATCTCCTAGGGAGTGGCCATCATCATCACTACTTATGGCTCCAAGTAGGTCACGTAGTCTAAAGAAAAGAGTGCCCCTTTTTGGAGAAATGTATTGTACATGAATGGCAAGGAAATACAAATACATAGTTAGTGAATCATTATGCACATAAACACAATCCTTACCATGTACCTTGAAAAAGCTGGTGAAATGGATCATAGATGGGCCTCCCCTCATTCCCAATGAGAAGGGAAGTGGTTGTGATAACTCTGCTAAGGAGTTATGTCTCTCATCAATCTCCAAACAATCCATGCATCTCCTAATATGTTGATTTATCTCCTCTTTGAAACCTTCCCAAGTGAATCCCTTCATGATACTGTGATATGCTCTCATGAAATCAATGTGGCTGGAGAGAAAATCCTCATATGCTGCATGTAGTAGCTTCTCCTTGAGCTTAGAGGATCTAGTCAAAAAGATCCTACTCTAAAAATAGATGACCCCATATCTCACTGCATATCTCTCATTTGATAACTGTCTATCAAGTATCCTGCATGAAAAGAGATCCTTGGAGTATTCCACCAACAGCTAGGATCTCCAATAAGGATCTATGCTCCATAATGATAGCGTTGTTGATCTACCATGTAAAGCACCTGTCATGTTGCTGCCCTCTACTTTGACATCTCCCATGCCAAATTCATATGCCGAGATGCTGCTATCCTGCCTCTGCTACTCCTCCTGTGGCTACTCATGCTCAAGTGAAGGTTGAAGTTTTTGGAGGTTAGCCTTCCATGGGAAGCTATCACCCATCCAAAAAAATTTGAGTTCGGGCCAATGTATGCATGAGTGGCCACCAATCTCTATCATGTTTGGAAGATTCCTCCCTATGTGGAAGTATCTTCTGATTCTCCAAAGCCATGGAGTGGTCTCTTTGCACCATGATGGTGCCATCATCCATCCCTGAAACATCTCCTCTCAGCTCAAGATGTTTGGTGAGAGTTGGTAATACTGATATTGGTAAAATTTCTCCCTCCTCCTTGAGCCTAATCAAGACTCTTTTCACTGTGCCAAGTCCTCCCAAGGTTCTCACCCCTCTTGGATCTATGAGTGGTGCAACCTGTTGTGAGACATCTCTCATCAACTCCTGATCTGGTGGCCTCCTAGGTGGAATGCCTCTAAACAATAATGTATCATGGGCCAAAGTCATCTGCATAACTAAATGGACTATTAGGTCCTTGCTTCCACTGTGCAAATCCAACTCTGTTTTCTGTGTGGAATTTGTCTGAGAGGGATAAGTGTGCATGCCACTAATCATCTGATGCTTACCACTTTTTTTATTTGTCCACTCCATCTGTAAAGTCTCCCAATCTATGGTGACCTTCCCCAAAGTAATCAACCACTGCACACCCAATATCACATTGGTGTCAGGTATGTCAACCACAAAGAAGTGATCAATCAATCTATATGTCCCCATGGTGACAGATAATTATGGAACATAATGCATGCACTACATTGTTCTAGCTCTTGGGACCAAACTGAAAATCCCTCAAAGTTATCAGTGGGTATTTCCCTCCTCTACACTAATTGGGCATCAATAAAGTTGTGGGTAGCCTCACTTTCAATCAACACTGATACCCTCTGTTCCTAAATGGAACCTCAAACTCTCAAGATCAAGTACTTGGGTACTCCCCTCAATGATGAAAGGGCCCCTCCAATTGGAGAAAATTCTCCATTCCCACCTCCTGGTGGTGGTGGATCCTCTCCTGCTATCCTAGCACTGTGACATTCTTCTGGTTCCTCCTCTTCCTCCTCTTCATCATCAGAAAATACCTGTATATAGTGTGCCTTCCCTGCTACACATATATGTCCAGGTGCCCATGATTCTTGGCATGTGAATCAAAGCTTCCTTCTCCTCAAGTCCCTTCAAACATCATCACTAAGAGGTAATTTGTTTTGTCTCTCATTTGAAGGAGGAGCCTTCACATCTTTTCCCTTTGATGGAAAATAGATTTTTTGCTTAAATGGTGCTTTTTCCCTAGGCAAAGAATCTTGTAGATATTTAGCCCTTTCAACAATATTTTGAAGGGTAGTTGGTTTGGTTGATTTAACCAACCCCTGTAGAGGCTCTGCTAGTTCATCAATAAACATATAGACCCTCCTAGTTGCAGATAAATGAGAAACCATAATATAAAGTTTTAGAAATTCAGAAATGTAAGTTTCTGGATTACTTGACTATTTGAGCTTATCTAGCTCAATGAAAGGCTCCTCTGGGTCTCTTTGATCAAACCTCTCCACCAACCTCTTGGTGAACTCTAAATATGTAGTCACATTAGCATGCCCTAATGTATAAATACCATGAAACACTAATCATGTGCCTCACCCTCAAGGTGAAGCGCTACTATTTTTATGGCTTCCATCTCCGGTACTTGGTTCAACTGGAAGTAGATGTCTAGCTTTTCTACCCAAGATTTTTTTGTGCATTTGGATGACCCATCAAAAGAGGGTAAGAAGAATATACCCATAGTCCAGTGAAGATCATTGTTTTGTATGGATCCTCCACCTCTATTGTGATGCCAGGGTATCCTATTATCCTTGATCTGAAAAAACTCCTGAAAGCTCAAATGCTCTTTGAATCTCTGAGATTGAGACTCATACTTGAGAAAATAATCTTCAAGAGTTTCTTGTTCTTGAAACCCTCCATTTCCCACTGCTAAGAATGTAGGCATAGTGGAGCGTTCAGAAATCTGCTACTTCCCTGGTTGATCATGCTAGTGATGTGAAATGCCTAAGTCTTCTCCATGTAGAAACCCTTTAGGGGATTCCTTGTTTATATCCATCCTCATCTCCTTAATTTCTCTTGAAATATCTTGCATGGTTCGAAGAAGAAGCTTAGGGAACTCCTTATCATCCTCCTCTCCTGATATGGGAGTTTTTCCCTTATCTTATCTATTATCTTTATAATCATATCTCCTGTTTCTTCTGAGATACCTCCTCTCTCTGTCTGTGAGAGGATCTCCCTCTTCTGATGACATATTGGTTGAAACTTCATAGGCTGAGCCAATATTATGCTCTGATACCACTATAATATTCCAAAATAGGAAAATAAACAATATTGAACACAATAATGGAAAATAGTAGTAAATGTCAATACATCAATTATGAACCAAAGATAGATCCATGGTATTAAGTATAACAACAATGAATGAGTACAATATCTTGGAGAACAAGTACCTCAAGCTAGGCAAGAGAAGCCTCCAACACCAAAAAGCACTAAAACATGAAATGTAGCTACTACACAAAATACCGAAGACTAATACAATGCAGTCCCAGTGAATGTAACTACAGCTGAATAATATGAACACATGGATCTGATAATAAAATTCTCATACAATAACAGGAATGGAGATCTATGATCCTAAACACCTTTCCTAGACAACCCAAAAAGGCTTTCTGGAAATACACAATATAAAAAATGCCGGAGTACAACTCTGGGGCTGAATGAGTATCTGCAAAATGAATACTGGAAGGAAGTGGATGAAATGATGTAGAAAGTATGGAATCCCCTCCAATAGACTCTCCCAATGAAAGGCTTATTCCTTCACTGGAAAACAAACACTCTAAACAATACACTGAATCCTCCCCTGCAACTGATCTCTGAAATAACACAGTCTATGACTGAAACTGCACTGTAGGGGATGATGGTGACTTTTTCTGGTGCCAAATGATGATATGATGCCCAAGGACCTTCCTTTCTGGCCTCCTAGTGGAAAGGATACCTCTCCATTGAGATATAAGCTGAGAAAATGGCCCTGCCAACCCTCCACAACTTTTGCCCTGCAACACATCACAACCCTAGAAGAAACTGAACTATATAATAAGAATGAAGCTTTGGCCTGATGATAGAATGTGGAAATATGACTCAATCACCTCTCCTAAGTTGGCACTCGAAGACCCCCGAGGATTAGGGTGGGATTCCCGCTTGGGAACACCCTTGTGCTAAACAGCACTGCAGTCTCCGCTAAACAGCTGAAGAGAGCCAAAATTCATACAAACCATAAACAAAATAATACTCAAACATGCTTTCCATGGCATCCATTCCCTTCCTTATATGCTTGGTGAGCTTCCTCACCTTGGGCCCCACTCATTAAAGCCACTACTTCCATGTAAAGACTGTCCCTCCAAAACTGTGTTGTCTCTCATTAATTATCCACTCCCTCCATACCAATGTTGTTGATTTGGTCAAAATTGACCCATTCCACATGCTTCATCCCCTATTCAAACGTAAGGGTTCTTTATCTAACTACTTTGATGACCTCCATTCACATTAGGAGTGATTTTATTTCTACTAAGGAGATTTATGGGTCTCCCTACCCTCTTATTCTTCTAACTAAGAAGAAAAAGCAAAATTTAATATTCCAACTAGCTGAAAGCTAATTGGGAATATTACATTTGGTTGGATCCAAACGTACCCCCCACTCATAAATAATCTATCCCAAATACTAAACCTCTGTCATGCCAAAAGTGCACTTCTCCAAATTGGCACACAACTTGTGTTGTCGTAGTGTTTGGAGGATCTGTCGGATATGGTGGAGGTGCTCTTCCCAAGTCTAGCTAAAGATCATGATGTCATCCAAGTACACTACTACAAATGAGTTGGTGAATGGTCACAATATGTATTCCATCAACCTCATGAAGGTTGCGGGAGCATTCATCAACCCGAAAGGCATTACCAACCATTCAAAAAGGCCCTCCTTGGCTTTGAAGGAAATATTCAACACATCAGAGTGTTCGATTGGTACCTAGTGATACCTGAACTTTAAGTCGAACTTGCTGAAATATTTCGCCCCTTTGAGTTGGTCCAGAAGGTCATCAATCCATGGGATTGGGTACCTATTCTAGATAGTGATCTTCTTCAGCGCCTGATAGTCAATACAAAGTCTCCAAGTCCCATCCTTCTTCTACACCAACATGATCGAGCTCCCATAGGGCGATGAAATCGGCCAGATGTGAAATTTTTGCAGCAACTCCTGAATCTTCCTCTTGATTTCATCGTTCTATGGAATAGAGCACTGATAGATTTTTCCATTGGGCAGCGATGCACCTGGGGTCAGATTGATGGGGTGCTTGACCTGACAGTGCCCTGCGGGTGAGGTGAAGATGTCCCCGTAATCCACGACCTTGTTCATTTTTTGTTATCATGTGGAGGAGCCCTCTCTGGAGGTCCTGACCACAATCTTCTTCTTGCCCTAAGGGTGGATCATTAGGAAAACAAATTTCCCAGTTTTAGAAATAAGCTTACTGCATTGTTTTGCAGTAACCAAAGAGATAGTATTAGGTGGTGGTACCTATGTTATCCTGTACAACTTATTTCCCAATGTAACAATAATAGCACGAGGCTGAGACTCATACACAACATGTCACTTCCACAAGTATGGTTTTCCTAATAATACATCACAAACATAAAGAGAAGCAATGTCACATAAAACCTCATCCATGAATGACTTGATGCATTAGGGAAGGTGACACTACTAGCTGACGCGGAGATCCCATCCTTGGTGAAGCCACCCAATGGTGTACGACTGTGGGTGTGCTATGGTCGGCATGCCCAACCGCTTCATGACCTCTGCTGAAATGAGGTTATTTTGGCTCCCACTATTGGCAATAAATTGTAGAAGGGAACTATTTACCCACATCTAGGAGTGGAAGAGACACTCCTCCTCCTTTGGATGTTCCGATTCCTCCTTCTAGATATTCATGGTGGCAACGGTGGTGTTGGGCTCTGCATTGATAATATGCTTCCCTTTGTCATTCCCCTTGTTGTGTTCTGATTCAGAGTCGGAGCATGCATATGATTCAGAAGCCTTCATCTCGGCCACCAGTGAATTCTTGGCTCGACACTCACTTGTGTTGTGAGTGGAGCTCTTATGGAACTCACACCACTTTCCTGTGTCCTTCTTCAGCTTCGCAGTGTTGTTCTTTACTTTTGGCTTTCGCAGGTTTTCTTGGGTTTCCATGCCTTGGATTTGTCCTTTGTTTTGTGGTTTGGGTGCACCTTTCCCTTGCTTTTGATTCACAGATCCAAAGTCTTGATTCTTCTATTTGAATTTCTGGTCAATCTCGGCAACATACCAGTATGCCATACCAAGAGAGGAGATGTTGAGGAACTCCATTTCCTCTTGAATGTATCTATGTATATAACTATGGTACTTCAACATCATATGTTTCTCCGAATCTTTGATACCCAAATTTGTGCACAAGGTATGGAACAAATTTGTCAGCTCATGCGCATCTTGATCCCTTTGCTGCCGCAACGTAGTCCATTGTATGTACTTGTCCTCATAGCTCCCCATGGGATAATATTGTTCCTTCATGGCATCTCTGAAATAATTCCATGTGGGTACGACCGAGAATATAGAGGGTTCCCCCTCATCATTTTCTCACAGTAGGTTTCCCACCAATCCTTGACATGGGGGGTGACTTTGAGGAGTGCAAAAATAATCTTCTCCCAGCTAGAAAAGTCATGAACTGAGAAATATCCTTCTAATAAATTCAACCATCTATCTATGAAATATACATCTATTTGGCACTCAAATAGGGGAATGTAAAAGTTTACTTGTACCTTAAAAGGAGCAGCGCCTCTAGAGTGGTTGTTGGATGTAGATGCGCCGCCAGTGGGGATATGTTAAAGGATCTGGCAATGTTATCCATCATCGCATTCCTTTATTTCTCGAGGGCCTCCTCGAACAATATTTTGATAGGATCTCCTGCTCCCTCATCTTTATTTTCTTCCCCCATGGGCAGCCGTCGAGGATTGCGAGGCTGATCTTGCAAAGGTTCAACCACATTGAGCCCTAACTCCTTATACCCCGAACTCATTGGGGACATGCAAAGAAGGATCGAGAAAGAGAAGACCGCTCTAATACCACTAATCTATATTTATGTAGGAACACAATGAAATACAAAAATACACATAAAAGCAGAGATGAACAGAAATAAAACTTCATTTCATTATTAACAAATAACTAAAATTTTCTTACAGACAAAATGGAAATAAACTAGCTAGGGTGCTGGTAGCTTAACTCTGAGAAGAGATGTGCCAGCTACATGCCTTTGAACTGTGTTACAATGAGGTTCGATGGCATATTTATTATTGAGAAACATTTGAAAACCCTAAACATCCAAAAACCTAACCCTAGGAGATGAAGCGCCAAAACTATGAGCCCCGTTTGGGTAAATTGGTACATCAATCTTCCAGGGGATGTAACTTTGGCATACGATCTCTGTTTGACATGAACAATACCTTGTTAGAAATATATATTTGAGGAATACAACTTTTAGTGTAAGAAAAATCAAATAAATGTCCATGTTTCTCTAGGATTTTCCAAAAAAATGTCGTTTAGGGCCTCAAAACGGCTCCGGAAGTTTAGGACCTGAAAAAATTGCTAAAAATAGTAACTGTGCTACAATTAAGGAACTAAAAAAATGAAAGAAAAAATGGTGGGGCCCCAAGTGGAATAGGCGGGTGGCCACCAATATCCACCTAGATCAACTAGTAGATGAAAGAGAAGAATATGAATAATCTTCATCTGCATCCAGTCATTCATCTGAAGATGTAGGTACTGATGGTGTGCTAGAACCTATGAATGATTTTGAATAAATGTCTAAGCCATTTTATGTAAATGATATTTGCATGGTAACTTGAAATAAATAGTTTTACTTCCATATGATCTTACATGAATTTATGTGTCATTTCTATGTTTGTTGGATTATATGTTTTAATTCAAAGAATTCATCTCTTTATAATATTCATAATGCAACATTGAATTACAAAAATAATTCATGTTATACTCAATCTACCAAAATTGATGTTTTGATTAAAAGTAAAAAAATATTAGAAATTAATGTTGAATTTTTAAATTTTTATAGTGATATTTCCATGATATTATTTGTTGTTATCATTTGGTATAAAATACTTTTAAAAATGTTGAAAATTTAATGCCTCATTGAAAGGGGACACTTCGTTTTGATTGTTGAGTTTAAGGTTTTTGTTGCAATAAGATAAGTTGTCTTAGGATACGATTTGAAAAGAGATATACTTTTAGCCTTAAAAAATAAAAATTACTCTTGGAATAATGAACCTTTCATTTACCTCATTTTAAAAAATTGTTTTAGTCATATTATATGTCCATAATTTCATGGTTCAAATATGTTAAAAACTTAAGGTTTTTAATTCCATGGTTGAAAACTTGTCAAAATATTAAGATTTTTCTGAGTTATGATATTTATCTTTAATGCTATGGTTGAAAACAATTACAATTTTAGGGTTTTTTAGAGTCAAGATATTTTATCTTTAACAATATGGATGAAAATTGTTGGAATTATAAGGCTTTGAGACATTATATTTTATCTTTAACATCATGTGTGAGAATTGTTGGAATTTTACGATTTTCAAAGTCCTAGTATTTTATATTTAATTCCATTGCTAGAAAGTGTCAAAATTGTAACACATTTTTTTTTTTTTTTGGTTATTATAACATCAACACCTTTTGTTTCAAGGGTGTTTTTTCAATCCTTTTTGCAAAAAAAAAAAAAAAAAAAATTTAATAAAATGTTGAAAAATTACCTTAACAAAAAACATCGTTTTGGAATACAAAATTTTTGTTTTTGGGTTGTTTTGTCATGTTTTTTTGGAGTTTTTGGGCTAGAGTTCTCATTTTTATGTAATATTTCTCGTTTGATAGGTAACTTTGTTAAAACCAAAAGTTAGACGATTTTCCAGGTACAAGAAGGCTTGTCCTCAGAAACGACGTCAAAAGAGGTTGTTACTGCCTAGCACACATACCTACCAGTTAGTGAGAAAATACTTTAGTCCCATAAGGTGTGGTTGATGGCACAACTAAGAGAATGGGCTATCACATATTCTCAAATCTCTCCGTTTATGCTATATCCCAGGTTAGCTAAGGGGGGTGGTCCCTAAATGAAAAAGTAAGTTAAAATATGTGAGGTTTCTAAGAGATGTTAGAGTGAAATGGATTTTTTTTAAGATTACAAGAAAATATAACATGAGCAATATGAGCTAAAATAAAATTCAATGATCATAAAAACATGATATAATAGTAAGCATATGTAAAACCAGTGCCTTCAAAGTATTGCTAAAAAATGAATGATACTTGGTCAAAATAAAATAAGGTGCTTCAAACTCAAACATAAGTAATCCTGAAAATGAAACAAAAAGATGTTAGCAAAACAAGATATCAATGTAAGATATAAAAATCCTTTCAAGATATATGATCACTTATTAATCCAAAGCATACAAGGAAAAAATATCTTGCAAAAGGAAACCAATTATAATTATACTTGCAAATATAGATGAGATGATACTTGCTAAAAATGAAGTATTCAATTCAACACATATTCATAAAGAATTAGTTTATGGATTATTTGCAAGTAAGAAAATAATGTGTGTTAATGTGAAATGCACCTAAAATAAAATTGGATACAATTATCTTGGTTACTTTTAATCTAAATGCCTAATCTAGGTGATGGTTCTTCCTCTTGAGCTCTTGCCAAAGAGTTAGAATTGGGGTGACTGTAAGAAAGAGAGGCTAAGGATATGATGGTATCATTAATGATACCCTTCCCCTGAATCCTATTAGCCAGTGCGTGCCTTTGTTCCTACAAGGGGACAAGCCACCTTCATAGCTGCATGGTCACACGCCTTTACCTTACTTCGTACCAATTGGAAGAAATTTTCAAGAAAGTATTTTCCTATGATTTCTATCAACAAATATTATGCTTGGATGTTAATTTGTTTAAAATAAAACTAAATTAGAATGCCTAATATGATATGCAAGTGAGTTTTCAAGTGCTATGTAAAATATGGGATTGCTTCAAGTAAATATGCTCCACAAGATCATATGTATATTTTCTCAAATTAACATAAGATACATAAGCTGCATGAACAATTAATATTGTGAGTTTCTAAATATAAATGATGAACCAATAACAGACTAAAGAAAATGAAAATTGAAATTTATGAGAAACTAAATCACATGACAAATTTACCAAAGTAAATGAAATGCTTGATAAGTGAATTGAAATAATATTTATGTCCACAATAGCTTTGCAAAAGGAACTTTAACTTGAAGAAATGAAAGATGATTAGCTTGACATAAAAGTAGTCAACTTTTTTGGAAGACAAACTTGTCCAATACACAATGCTTCAATATTCTCAAAATGGAAATGTGGCATACAAATAGAGCATGAATTATTTAGACAAGTTCCAAGCTAAATGTATCAAAGTTTTCTAAAAACAATAAATATGCTTGCATAAAGTAAGAGTAAATTTCTTTGCAAATGGAAATTTAAACTTAAAACTTGTAGCAACGATGGTAAGTGGTGCAAGCTTAAATAATGTAGCAAACTTGAAGAGAAAGAAATGTTATTTGTGTTACTCCCAATTAAAGCATATATATGTGTGAAGAAAGAGAGAAATATAAATGCTAACAATCAATCTACCTACAAATCATCTCCCTAAAATGGAGAGATAGGGATGCAAATGGGTAGATCCCATGCTACCACAAAGAGAAATTTTATTATTATGGTTTAAAATGATGGTTAGAGCCCCTTAGAGGGCTGCCAAAGTAATTTATGGGAAAATACAATGTGAGATCTTGAAACAACAAGGAATTCTTTCAAGTATGGAAACCTCAAAAGAGATGAATAGGTTCTACAACTAGTGAGTACAAACTCCAAAATGATACACGACCTAGCCTCTTTCACAAACTCTCTTAATGCTCAAGACCTCCTTGGAATGAGACTTTATGCTTGAGAGAACCTACAAGAAATAATGTTAGGGCTGAAAAACTAAAACAAAAGTTAGTGTGAAAAAGAGAGCATGTAATTGGGTGATAATGCTACAAAATAATATATAAAAACTAAATCAAGTGATGGGAAAATACCCCATCACTTTTCTAGCTTATAAGAATCTCTTGATTAGCTAGGTAAAGAGATGAAAGCACAAGATCAAAATATATAAAGGATTTTTTGATATTTTGACTTATGCATAAACTATAAGGATAAGCCTACAAGAACAAGTACTTCTAAATATTATACTTATGAAATTAAAATATCGATGAGAGATCCTTGAAAACAATGCCAAGAGTGGGTTGATCTCTTGAAGGCTTCTCCTCACGCTTGCTAGTTGATTCAACAATTATCCTCTAAAAAAATTCTAACAGACATTAGCTCATATGGATTAAATCACTAAACAATGGTGAGATAACTCTAGAAATTTATATGAAAACAACTAGAGGTAGTCTACACCTAGAGCATATTCATAAACCAATTGTAAATGTAATATTGTTATACATCTAAAATTTTATAAAAGGATATGAGAAAATTAAATACAACTCAAAGGATCAAGTAGAGAAGATTAAGCAATCAATTAAACAAACACATGCTCCAATGGAATAACAATAATGAATAAAACCTAAAGTATTTGTATTCAAATGAAGAAAAAGCCTTACATAGAAGCAGAGCTTCCCCAAGCACAATAGCTTGTTGCAAAGATAAAATATGAGAGTCCAAGGCTCAATTATATAGGAGAATGGGTGGATATCCCAATGAAGAACCAAATTCTAAGTGTTATGATGACAATGCCAAAGCTCCATCATGCAATTAGAATTCCCCAAAGAGGCCCATGAAATCATTGAGAGAGCCAAATCGTTGTTGAAGAGTGACAAGTGTATATGAGAGTGGAGTGGTAGGAGGCCACTCTCCACTCATATTCAGTGAAACTCAAAATCAAATCCAACCAAAATGATGAATCACTAAGGAAATTCAAATTCCTCTCTTCATAAATGCATTTTCCCTTTGAGAAACTCGTGGTCCCCTCTAAAAATTCGATTTTCTTGGAGCACATGTATTTTCCTTGGTTTTAGGAGTCCATATCACCTTGGGACTTCATTTTAACTCCTTCATTATTTTCCACCTCATTTCCACATCATTTATCATGTGCGGATATTTATTTTTCTCCATTTATTTAATTTTCGGCTTAATTTATTACCACATTTTCCACTAAAATTAGGAAAGTGGGTTTTGACGGTACATAACACATTTTTAACCCCTAAAAGTGTGTCTTATTAGAAAGTTGAGGGTGAGAGGTGTATTTTTTATTAGTCATAACCCATAAAATTCTCTATACATCACCTATTACATTTTAGATATAAATTTTATTCCAATTTCTGCCCTGCGGGAAATTTAAAAATTAAAAAACGACCCCCTAGACCTAACTAATTTCTACGAATTTTTTTGTGTGATCTAGTATGGTAATATAAAATGAAACTAGACACTATGACTTACCAAATTCCTTACCATCAGGTCGTACTTTGGATTTGGGGTATATTTGGGGGAAACAACCCAATTAATTATCAATTCCTCGTAAGGAGATGATAGTTAACCAAGTGAAAAAACCTCCTAGAGTAATACTAAATTTATGATAATATCCTAGGCTACCCAGTCTTGTTACATGACTTGACTCCTCGTACTAGTACCACTTTTACATTATACCCGTAGGGTTTGTGGAATTTGAGTACAACAGAAAATGATAAGAAGAAGAACTATAGTTGAAAAGATCGAGTAGTATGATAATCTATGATGGTACAAGCAACCTTTGGTACATCCTTGGGAATGGAGTATTCAGATAATATTCAGGTTCCACTCCAGTGGTAAACAGGGTGCATATAACCAAAATAACACCAAGTGAAATCCATATCTAAACCCAAAATACATCAACACAGGCGCTCTAAATGGCCTCTAGAGTCCAAAGAAATAATGCTACAAAAAATATCTACATATCATCATAATAATTTCCTATATTTAGTTCCTCATAATCAATATAACCATGTAACCATTAAAATAATATAGAAAATTTTTAACATGCGAAATCAATATTTTGAGTGATGGGTACATTTTTAGTAGGGTCATGACAAAGGAGTTCTACAATCAATTCCACCATCATAGAGGTACATAAAGGGATTGTTTCTCTTCATTAAGTGCTAGTTCCATACTCTTGTACACGGCCAAATCCAATGGAAACATTGCAATCCCAACAATCTTGAAATCCTAAAAAGCGTTAAGTCCATTGGATTTTGAATGGGATATAAAATTATACTTTCTCCATATGAAAAAAAATTAGGTAAGAACCAATCTCAAACATCAAAATTCAATTAATGGTAATGTTAAAAATTTAAGTAAAAGGATGAAAATGAAAGATAACGGAGAATGCTACTTTTATTTTAAGAATTTAACATTACCATTGAGTACATAGTGTTGGAGTTTTGGTTGGCTCAGAAGGTATTTCAGAGAAGGATACCCACCAAAAGTGGGTTGGTTGGGAAATTTACCCAAAAGTTGGTTTTGGACCTAAAGCAATGGGTTTAGGACCTAAAGAAAATAATTATTTATTCTAAGGGTTTATAAGTTAAAACCGTAAGTTCTAATGGTTTCTTAAATGAACCTAGAGAAAATTATATAAGAAGCCTAAGGATAGGCTCATGGGACACATCAATGAGAATGAACTCATTGTGTGTGAAGGCTAGAAGGATCTAACCGTAGGAAAAACCTAAAGGATCCAAGTATAGAGGATGAGTAGGGCTGGAAAAGGGGTCAAGTTCTATCCTTGAAGGTGGTTGAGTATTTTTCTTGCATCATGACCTAGTTTCCTCTGTGTAGTGACTACAAGTGAAGGATTTTTGGTGGTGATCTTGAATGGATCCAGCCACAACCATGTGACAGTCCTATGCATGGTTGAGAAGAGGAGGAGACCGCAACAAAAATTATGGGGTATCTACAACCTACAAAAGGGTCTAACCTATAGCATAAAGGGCCAAAAAGGGCCAAGATAAGGCATATACAAACCTAATTTGTGGTAGTCAGGAAGGGTTGGGACGTACAGGTTTTATATATGTAGGACGATGCTTTATTTGGAGGTGCCGAGGGTAGGAGGAATGGTATTTGGTTAGGTAGAGGGCTTAAGAAACTACAAGAAGAAGGAAAAGTACAAGAAGTGGGGTAGATCAAGTAGCAATAGGTTGGTTAAGGCTTAGTATGGCCAGACACTGCCAAGACATAGGTGACGAGACACAAATCAGGAGGGCAGAGAGTTAATTTTGGTATGCCAAGGCAAAAATTTGAAGCTAAAACGTGTAACAAAGGTCTGTGTTGAGATATGGATGCTTGGTTAAGGCATATCTTAGGTATTCAGTGGTTGAAAGACTGATCTAGGAGGTCGTGGGTCTGATATGGGTAAAGGTGAGTTCGTTTATCTGTCAAAGGGTAGCCAAATTTCCTAGTTTAAATGTGCAGAATGATAGGAATATACCAAGGGTGATTTGATGATCAAATGAAGAATAAAATGTTGAGAAAGTGCTAATATGATATCAATATATTATTCGTAATATGGTCAGTGAGAGATATCTATATATTTATAATTTTTTTCACAAATGAAGTTGTAAACAAAGTATATTTTGAGGGCTAATATACGATGACCCTAGGGTATCTAAGGGATTGTGAGCACTGATGTTTAAGGGATGATGTACAATTACTTTGAAGGAGGAAAAACATTGTTAGCATATGTGGAAAAAGGGGTATTTCTCTGTGATTTGAGGCAAAGGACCTGCTAGGTGTTAAGGAAAATGTGGACTAAAAGGGCTGAAGGATAAGGGATTCTCTACAAAGAAAGTTGTGTATTTTTTCTTGTCTTCTCATTGGGAAGATTACAGATATGAAGTAGTTTATTGCAAGCCCTAGTTTTTTATACCATGCATATTAGTTGTACTAGTGATCGAGGGCCATGATCCCTGGTATGGGAGCCCCATGATGATGCAGGAACATCCTGCTTGATTTTCATTAAAATATTGTGTAATTAGGGGGTGATGTATTTTTAATTATTTAATAAATTATTATGCTCATTTTTAATAAATATAGAGATGTATCTGAGTGTGAGGTTTATTGTAAATATTCTCTTAATAAATTGAGGATATGGGTGGAATTTGTTTGGGTAGATGTTTTATGGATTAGAAATTCCTTAAATGGAACTTAGTTGAGTCAAAGAAGGGATAAAGATATTTTAGGATTTGGTTGAGATTTGTGTGGAGGAAATCATGGATTGGAATTAATTCATATTTATGTATAAATATGAAGCTTGTGTGAGGATGGAGGACAGAGAGAGACACAAAGAGATAGAGAGAGTTTATGTAAAGGGCTAAGAGCCAAGAGACCAACAATTGTAATATTCGGCCAAGGAAGGGTTTGCATTTGTAATTTTTGGTTGTATTTTATGCAATTATTTAGTTATTATTTGGCTCTCTCTGCATATGTATTTTGAATCGAGTCTAAGTAGACTTTATTGAAGTTTGTGATTGGGGATTTTATATAAAGGAAACACACACTCTATAATTGGGCGCAAGGATCTTTTTTGTGCAGAATCCCTGCATCATTTGGTATAAGAGCCGAAGATCCATGCCTAGCAAGGTTTGATCGGAGCTCTTGGAGTGTTGGTTTTACTGTTGGTTATGAAAACTGTGGATCAAGTAGCCTTGAACGTGAAGACCGATTGAGAAGCAGAATTCAATAATGTCAGCGTTGTAACGAGCTCACTATACAGACACGCTGCATTGATTTTTGGTGAAAGAGGCCTTTATCTGTGTTGGACGAAGCGTTGAATACACATCAAATTGGTGACGATCAGCAGTAGTCATTGTGGGCGTGGACCTTATCAAGGGATTGGAGAAAGCATACTGTGCTGGTTGGTAGAATATCTAAAGAATTTTCATAAATATGGAGAGTCACGTTGTATGTATTGTTGCACATTGACTGGAGTATTAATTCTTCTCAAGTTGTCCAACGACAATCTAAACCTAGCAAAGAAAAATAAGCTCTTTGTATTTTTCGAGTTCGTGGGTTTCCTCCACTTGGGGATTGGATGGAATCCAACGCCATAGTTTTGTCATGGGATGATATTGTTGAGTGCTGTCAGCACCACCATTGCAATGAAATATGAGAGCTATGCTTTGAGAAGAGGTTTGGTCTTGCAAAAGGGAGTGTTGTTGGAAGCCCATTGTTAGCTTGTAGGAGCCAATTGTCAACTATTATTGGCACTGTGTGGACCGATCTTTTGATTTAGAACCTCACTGTGAAACTGTGTATGGATTATGATGCTATAGCTGCGTTAACACACAGCTGGTGTTAATTCCAAAATTTTATGAAATAAAGAATGAAAATGCTGTTGTTCAAAATCTACACCAAGATCGTGAACTTGGAAATCGATTTTCAAAATATCAAACCCTTCATGTACACTTGAATGTGGACGTAGATGAAATGTTGATTCTAAATTATTTTCTAGCATGATCTCATACCACCACTCACAGGTCGCCGAGTGTTTCTTTATCAATCTCGAACATGGAGTTTCTGTCAGCGAATATTTGAGAACGGAAGGCAGAAGGTTTTAGTGCCATCAAAGAAATATGATTTTTGTGTGTTATTGTCAAAGAAATATTTCATGATTGAAGTATGAATGATGCTATCTCATTTTTGCAACAAAATTTAAAAATTCTATCTAAGAACAGTCCAAACTTGAATTTATTTCCAGGCATATCATATTTTTCCAAGATGAATTTTTTATAAGATTCTTCTGCATAGCTATTAAGAGATTTGTGCGTATGAGAAGCAGTGAAGAGATGCTACCAACACTGAATACCCACTGCATATGTTGAATACTTTATGCAAGAAGACCCGCGTGTGGAAACTTGTGATCCATGGAGCTATCGGTGGTGGTTTATAAGTGCTTGACGCAGACCAACCTATGGAAGGAGTGCTTGTTGCCAGCATACATGATTACAAGCCAAATTTTCCGGAATTGAAGCCGCACACCCAACATTCAATGCGATAGAGGCCAAATTGTCATGATACCTACAAAAACTTGTTATTAATGAACTTATGCCTATAACAACTTCATAAAGAGGCCGAGTTGGGTGCTAAGTTATAAAATAATTGTTGGAGAATTATCCAGAATTGAAGAGGTTATCCAGAATTGGAGAGCGTTGTTATCCAGCATGGATTGATTGGAAAAATTATAACCAGGTCTTTGAGAAGAAGAGCTTCATTTTAAAAGGTCTAAAGATGGTGGATATTTGAAGCTAAAGAGAACAACGGTAAATGTGCTATGGGCGTAAAAGTTAAATCAAAATTTTTATTGTTATTTCATGGGGAATAACACTGTGTTGGTGTTAATGAAATTTCACTAAAGCTTGTGTGAATTTTTATTAATGCGGGTATGTCAAATTTTTTTATAAGAGTAAAATCCGAAAGGAAAATGCTACCGCATAAAGATAGAAGGACAAAATATTTTGATTAAGTAATGTGGATTTTCACCATGCTAAAGTGTATTGAAATCTTGGGACATGCTAATATTAATGTGGGTAGATGCGGCTGAGATTGCATCATCTATAAACATATGAGAATACATGATCTAGAGATCGTGGATATCATGATTGATCATTTCTTGTAGTGCATGTGAAAGTGTTCACATTGTTCTGTTCAGAAGATAGTGCAGTTTGTGTTTGTTGCTGCTAGAGAAATACATTGACGCCACCATGATAAGAGAAAGTTTTGGAAAATTCCTATGAAGGAAATTTTTTGTACACTGAAGAGAGATAGTGTTGCACGAGAACTGTCACTGCAAAAAAGGAGTTGCATGGAAGTGCAGGAAAAATGTCTGTGCTAAGATGATGAGCGTGTTGAAGAGGTTATGGTATGAAGGGCATGCGAATATTCACAATGATAAAGATGACACATAAGAGTGAAATCCAAAGACTGCAAAGAGAAGGTTTATTAAATAACCTTGACGGGAGCATAAGGTATGATAATTCATTTCGAAAAGGTATTTTAAATGTTGAAAATTAAATGATTTATTTTAGTTTCATCATAAAATCAATCTTGGTAAAAGTGGATTGCATTTCGATTTAAAGGCTTCAATATCATGTGAAGTGAGAATGGAAAACTTATGATATTTTCATAAGAATGGAGTATGAGAGAGAGTGAAGATTTTACATCATAATAATGTTGGATGTTCATTGGTATGTTGTATAACTTGAATTAGAGTCAAAATATCCACTATTGTAATTATTGGGTCAAGCTTTGAAATCACATAAGATGTTAAGGTCAAATGAAAATTTGGATAGCTTGAGTCAAGTTAAACCATTGAGTTATTGTACAAGAGGGTGTATTTTTCATCCAAGATGAAGAGTTGATGTCAAGTCTAGAGTCAAAAAGTATTAAATCAAGTCAAAGGTTTGAATGTGATTAGATGCATGATCGGCGAAGCCCGACACCCAAATAGTTGGTCATTGTAACACAAGAATTACTGAATTTGTTGTTTACAGCAAAGAGGAGCAAGAGAGTTTCTAGAAATGATTCCAAGATAGATAACCGCAAGAGTTCAAGCACAGGAAGAGAGCTTATATTGTTGGATGGCAAGTAGGAGGGCTTGGTGAAAATGGGATTTGAATGAAATCCACAAGTGAACAAATGAAGTCCACAAAGGAGGAAAATATGACAGTTGATAATCATTTCAGAGGTTCTGAGAAAGACCTCAACCAAAGAAAGAAGAAGGAAAATTCCAAGGCAAATGGAATATGTAAGTAGTTGACTGATGAAGAGTATGAGCTGGAGACAGTTGAGATAACAGTTCACCTTGAGTTATTGATGGAATTGTTGCAGAGAAACAAGAAAGATCAGAGACATGGTTGGACCATGAGGAAGACAGTGAAATGGTAGAGGCTACACGCAAAGAGGGAACAACAGGTAAACATACAGTTGACAGAAGAGTTGAGGAAGCTTGAGCAGATGATGAGTGTGCAATTGAGATGTGAAGAACTCAGAGAGCCTGAGTTGAAAATGGAAGTTTCCATTTGTGGCCCAGAAAAGGGTGAAATTCTGGGTGACGAGATCAATGAGAGAGATCTCATGAACTATTGGAATAGTTTAGAAGAATTTGATTATATGTTGACAAGAGAATCAGATGAGGCTATGAAGACTTGTATTTTTAAAACTCATAGTTTGTGTATGTTTGCAAGATGTGCAGAAGATGATGGAAAGTCTGGTGAAACTGTCACAAAGATGAATGAAACGCTTGAGGTGAAGTATGATGGAGAATGCCTTTCAGAGAAGGAAGGTACTGATTTTTTGCCGCAGAAATAATTCATAGATGAATTCTTGTTTGGTGTAAGACAGCCAATTGAAGCTGTCATGGAGCAGAAGCATAATGAAAATGCCGAAGTGATATTCCAAGGAGGTAAACAAATGAATTTGTCTAATGAAATTGATGACAGAATTTTTCCATGTGATGATACAGAAAACAAGATAACTCAGGTGGATTGCCAGAGGAAGAATGAAACTGAGAATTAAGGTTTTGATGAAATGCTGGAAAGATTTCATATGGAAATAGAGTTCTTGGAACAATGGCTCAAAGAACCTAAAGGGGAGATGAAACTCACAGAACCTTATATAGAAGATATTGCAGTTACCATGCATGATAGGGATGAAATGTTTCTAACATTTATAGAGCTGAGTGAATGTTATAACTTTTCAAATAAAAATGTGGTTGTAGGTACAGAAGGCAACATAAATAAACATGATGTTGAAATCAAATAAATTGAGCAGAAAGTATTTGGAGATGAGATGAAAGATCAGGAGCAGCAAGAAAGTTATGTCCTTAGAGGCATAAAGGAAACAGAAGTATTGAACCAGCAAGATAAATATGAAACAACGAGCAATTCGAAACAGGATCTACTAAAATCCAGAAAGACTATGATGGGAGATTGGTGCTTGAAGCATCAAAAGAGGCTGAAAGGTCTTATCTTTTTAAAACTAATAGTTTCTTGATGAATGCAGGTACAAAAATAGATGAGAAATTTGTTACTATAGGAGAAATCAATGACTATAGTTGTAATCAAGGAGAAATTCTTGGTTATTCTTCACTTCAGAAAGTTGAGTGTTCAGCGAAATTGGAGGCGGAAGCATAAAAAAAAGAGGAATTACTCCGAGGAATTGGAAAAATAAATTTTTGGAGAGGCCGATGGAATGCGATTGACAGAGTGAGTGATGTTGGTGATGAATTACAAAAGGGAGTTGATACTTTAAAGGACCAGCGGCAAAACAGAGTTTGGAATCCTGGAGGTAGCAAGTCATGGAGACTTGTGGCTATTGCATTATTACATAAAAGTGGCAGACCTCATAGACAAGAGTCTATGGAAACTTCTCTACATGGGGAGTCTAATGCAGGAGCATCCTGCTTGATTTTCATTAAAATATTTTGTAATTAGGGGGTGATGTCTTTTTAATTATTTTATAAATTATTATGCTTATTTTTAATAAATTGAGAGAAATATCTTAGTGTGAGGTTTATTGTAAATATTCTCTTAATAAATTGAGGATATGAGTGGAATTTGTTTGGGTAGATATTTTAGGGATTAGAAATTCCTTAAATGGAGCTTAGTTGAGTCAAAGAAGGGATAACGATATTTTAGGATTTGGTTGAGATTTGTGTGGAGGAAATCATGGATTGGAATTAATTCATAATTATGTATAAATATGAAGCTTGTGTGAGGATGGAGGACAGAGAGAGACACAAAGAGATAGAGAGAAATGGTGTGAGAGTTTATGTAAAGGGCCGAGAGCCAAGAGACCAACAATTGTAATATTCGGCCAAGGAAGGGTTTGCATTTGTAATTTTTGGTTGCATTTTATGCAATTATTTAGTTATTATTTGGCTCTCTCTGCATATGCATTTTGAATCGAGTCTAAGTAGACTTTATTGAAGTTTGTGATTAAGGATTTTATATAAAGGAAACACACACTCTATAATTGGGCGCAAGGATTTGTTTTGTGCAGAATCCCTGCATCACATGATTATTTTCTTGATGGATTAATAAAATAATTGAGCTTTGGGCTCAAATAATTGTGTACTTAATTGATTTCATTGTTGAATATTCCCATTGTGAAAAGTGCTAGAAGGTTGAGTGTTCCTAGTATGTTTGTGTGTGTGATTAGCCTCAGACCAGATCTAGGGCCTAAGTAAAATTAAACACATAATGTTAGTAGGGCCCTTTGGTTGGATATTGTAATGTCCCACTCATAAATTATTGATTTAAAAGAAGTTGCATTCCAAGGGTCCTTAGTGTTGAATTTTTCAGCTATGGTCAGTATTCATATTGATGTATTTATTGATGTAGTTGTTCATCATGTTATTCATGCTCATAAGAAAATAAATTTTTTTGTATTAATAAAAAATACAAAATTCATGCAGCTTCTATGGGATGGAATATAAATCAAGTGGACATGAAGAAAAATTTCCTCAATGGTGTAATTGATGAAGAGGTATACATAGAAAAACCTCAAGGGTTTGAGGTTTATGTGAAAGACTCTCATGTATGAAAATTGAAGAAATCCTTGTATGGATTGAAGCAAGCTCCTAGAGCTTTGTATTCTCGAATTGACGCTTCTTTGACAAGGCTTGGTTTCATCAAGAGTGATGCTGATCCAAACTTATACATCAAGGTTGTGAAGAATGAGGTTGTGATTCTATTGCTAGATGTTGATGCGTTATTTTTGATAGGTGTGGAGCATCTCATTCTTCAGTGTAAGAGGGAGTTGGCCGTTGAATTTGATATGAAGGATATTAGTCTAATGCACTATTTCTTGGGACTAGAAGTGTGGTAGAAACCTGGTGAAATATTCCTTGGTCAAGGGAAGTATGTTATAAAGATACTTTATAAGTTTGGCATGATGGATTGTAAAACTATGAAAAATTTGATGATAACAAATTTAAGGAAGCTAAGGAGTTCTTATTCTAATCTTGTTGATCCATCTATACACCGAAATTTTGTTTGGTTCATTGATGTATTTGGTTAATACTATGTCATATATTTGCTTTTCTGTGAACACATTTATCCAATTTAACATGGAGCCTAATCATGAACATTGGATTGCCAAAAATTATGTCTTGAGATATATTTGTGGTATTGTTAACTATTACTTAAGATATGTTTCAAGAAACAAGGTTCGATTGCAGGGATACTTTTAATCTAATTGGGCTGGAGCTTGGAAGTGTCAAAGACAAGAAAAGTAACACTGATGGTTGTTTCTATTTGGGCTCAATGATGGTTTCTTGGATGAATGTGAAATGTACCTCTATTTCTCTCAGCACCGTGAAAAAAAAATATATGGCAGCCTATGCAGTTAGCTATGAAGCAATTTGGCTTTGTAAATTTCTTGGAGGTTTATTTAATGAGTTGTTGAAATCAATTGTAGATATTTTTTGATAATCAAAGCTGTATACATCTTTAAGATAATCCTATATTCCATGGGAGGTCAAATCATATTAGAATAAAGTATCACTTCATTCGAGACATGGTGCAGAAGGGATCTGTCAAGCTCCAATACATCTCCACTAATGAGTAGATTGTTGATATTTTTACGAATCCTCTTTCCAAAGTGAAGTTCGTGTACTTCTAGGACAAGCTTGATCTTGTGGTGAATGCCCCTCTCATTGAGAGGGAGTGCTAATTGCATCATGGATATGCTTTTTCCATATTTCATTTACTTTTATCATAATTAGGGATGTTATCCCCATGTCAAGTACATTGACATGGATTAGGAAGAATGGTCCGTAGACTATCTCTCTCCTTGTGTCAGGTTATTTGAACTAAATTATGGAATATATCTCCATGTCAAGTACTTTGACCTGAATTAGGGAGATTGGTACGACAGAGGAAATACTCCCTATGACACTTGACCTTGGTTTGATTATGGTCTTATAGGTTGTAGCCTCCCAATGTCATGTTATGATCTCTTTATAGAGAGAACTTTTTTATATTTTTTGAGACCTATGGTGTTTCACCTAGACTATGTCTATAGTTGTTTGATGGTGAACCATGATTATGTTGATGCTGAAGATTATGATATTGATGATGATGCTTATCTTAATATTTATCTTTCTTTAGAGAATTTGTAAACTTGAGATTATATTGATAGTCATTATGAATACTTCCATAGCTAAGAGGGAGTGTTGAATTTTGTAGCTATGGCCGTTATTCATATTGATGCATTTATTGATGTACTTGTTTCATGTAAAGCATGTTCTTCATGCTCATACGAAAATTAATATTTTGTATTTATGAAAAATAAAAAATTTAAAATTTAAAATATTTGTTTTGGAACCACAAGTGTTCAAGTCAACCCTCTCTCCTACAAGTAGGCTCAACCAATTTTCTCACCTATTCATCCTATGAATTCTCTATATATTAGTGTCATTCACCCTCCTCTCCACGCACATTTGATCTGAGCATCATCCAATGGTTAAGATTTATTAGAGGAGGTTAGAGGGGGGCGAAAAATCAAAGCGGGGGAATCAGGGCGATGAATTGTGGGCCGTCGATATGATCTGCAGATCAAATCAATGGTGGAGATGCTTTAATGACTGCGCCATATCTTGGTTAACTATCGAACTTCTTTGGTGAGTGATCACCGTTCGATGAGTAGCCTCAGATTGGACGGTGGAAGTCAATATCACGTCGGGTCCACGTTCGATCTTTAACGTGTGATGAATGGTGGTTTTGTGAATAGTGTTCAGGCCACGCGTCAAATGGTGTATGGAATCACTGCAAATTAAGAAAAAACGTGCCACTCTCACAAGCGGTGCGATGGATACAATGTGGTTTTGCAATGGTGAATGGATGGCGGGGACCACTGGGGAAATGGATTGCGCAACATCGATCTGCAGGTCAGATCAACGGTGGATATCGATTTGGAATTTTTGCATCGGTGGAAAAGTTTATAATATAATAAACATCGAAAAATTAATATAAACAAAGGTTTATACTTTGGAGCGGAAAATTTATTTTCGATAGGGTTTGGCGCCCGACTGCGGGGCCACGGGTTATATGGAAAACCATATGTCCGGGGGTTGAATACGAGGGGCTAATCGCAATCGGGCAACGCGATAAGTGCTTAGAAGGCCGGCGCTTGGTTCTAGCACCAAAACACATGGAGGGGAAGGGTTAAAGACTTAGCCCAAGGGGGCTTATGTATATAATAAGAAAATGGGTTTTTTATAGATTTTCAATGGTTTTCAATGGTTGTTGGGGGTTTCGATAAGGCAAGAAAGGGTCTTAAACCTTATCAAAGGGATTATGATGAAGGGGAAAGGGAAAAAACATGGAAATGAGGGATTTTATGGGGGAAAGAGGAGGGGAAATAAGGTTATTTTTGGAAGGGGGTGGAAGGGGAAAAAATGGTGTTTGCAGCAGTATTTTGGCTTGGAAATTAGCAGGATTTCTGAATGTAGAATAGGCACAGTAGTGAAAATTGGGACAGAGGCATGAGGCCTTCAAGAGTCTTCAAGAGCCAACACCTTTTAGCAATAAAATGTGTTCCTTGAAGGCTCCAAACAGTCTTAGCCACCTTTTGGTATAACAAATTTTATAGGTGGCTAACAGGTGGATGTACTTTCTGGTTACTTTTTCCATAGTTTTGAATTTGATATCTCTTGTTGAATTGTTTCTCTAAGGAAATATTTACTGGATTTTTACCCCAAGTGGGTTTTCCCAGGGTAATCATTGTGTTGATATTGTGCACTATGATCTTTGATTTCTTATTCTTGTATGGTTTATTTTATGAACTATAGTTACTTTATGAAGAAGTTATGAATGTTAAAAATATTGTATATTTAATCATCACAAGTAATTAACAATGTTCAGAAATAAATTACATTGTATTAGAATTTTTCAACACTTAGTCACATTATATAAAATTGTCTGATTTCATACAAAATTGGTTGGTTAAATGATTAGAGGCCTATGACATCGATTAAAATCATTTTTTTCTAAAAAATGGTAAGACCAATTGGTTCAGTTTTTTCTAGTTTGGTTCTTATAACAATAATAAATATACATTGCTGGACATTGTATGAGAAAATATTACCTAGAGAACTGGCAGATACATCAACTAGCGATCCATGTATTCCTGTTGATAGTAACTTTTTTATATGGAATTCAACAAACACATTATTTATTTTTTGTAGGTACAAGATGAAAGTTGAATATAATTTAATATGAAAGAAAAATTCCAAAGAAGAATAGTGTTGAAGATGGGACTAGTTCAAAGGACAATTTGTTATGAAACCAGCTCACAAAATAAAATAAAAGAGAGATCAACGACTTAGAAATTAGCCTCTTCTAGGGGAAAACCTCCTTTACATTACATAAATGAATAATTCTTGGATGATACAAATGAAAAAACCTCCTTTCTATATATAGGAATCCATGGGGTCACAATATAAACCTAGCCAACCTAACAATAATAATGTAAGGGCACAACAATAACAATAGTGGCTTTTATGGGGCACAATAATAACAATATGGGGGTTACAGGGGTACAACAATAACAATAAGGGGGCTACAATGACAACAATAAGGGACTACACTAGTAATATAGGAACCTAACATGACCCTCCCTTTCCAAAAAGTGTTGTCCTCAACGTTTGAGTAGCTCTAGATGCTTTTGTATAACATTCTTATCCTCACATGTGGAATCTTTAGTGGGTAAGTTCTTCCACTTGATGATTACTCTAAAATTGATTGATTTTGTAGCTGTCAAGTTCTTATTTCCATGACTTCTTCAGGTTCCAATATGATTTTTCCTTTCTCATCAAGTTCTGGAAATATTGTTTGAACTAGAAGTTTGTCACTTATAACCTTCTTTAAGCATGAAACATGGAAAACTGGGTGCACTCAAGAAGAAGCAGGAAGCTCCAATTTGTATGCCATAGTACCAATATTTTTCAACACCTTGTAAGGACCATAATACTATGGTGATAATTTATTATCCTTCTTAGCTTTCTTGAGGGACATTTGTTTGTATGGTTGTAGCTATAAAAATACCCAGTCTCCTACATAAAAACTGCTCTCCTAACGATGTTGATTTGCCTCTTGTTTCATTCGATTTTTTGCCAAATTTAGGTTATCCTTTAAGAGTTTCAAAACTTTTTGTTCATGCTTGATGTGATATTCCACTTCTTGAACCTTATAATTTCCTCATAAAGATGATGTGATGGATGGTGGATTGTTAGGTCCCTATATTACTAGTATAGTCCCTTATTGTTGTTAGCGTAACCCCCTTATTGTTATTTTTGTACCCATGTAACCCCCATATTTTTATTATTGTGCCCTTAAATTATTATTGTTATGTTGGCTAGGATTACATTGTGGCCCCATGGACTCCTATATATAGAAATGAGGTTTTTTCATTTGTATCATCCAAGAATTGTTCACTTATGTAATGCATTGGAGGTTTCCCTCTCGAAGTGGCTGACCTATAAGGCATTGATCTCTCTTTTCTTCTATTTTTGGAGCTAGTTTCACAACATTTGGTATCAGAGCTTTGGATTCTAGGGTTTTGCTGCTCCAAATAGGTCATCGTGGAATTTTCGCTATACATTTCTTTTCTACGAAGTTTCAGAAGCTGAAATTTTTAGAGTGTGAAGTTGAAATCTCGAGGAACATCATCACAAAATTTCAGAGCTTGGTATGCAATATTTTCAGAGATATGATCTGTGGAAGTTAGGGCTCTTTCAGGCTCCCGAATTTCATCTCAAAGAGGTGATCGTGGGAAAATATTCATAACTCTCTCTCTGAGCATCGGATTGGAATTCTGTAAAAGTGGCCACAAGCACATGGACTGTGGTTTTGTTTATATCAATTTCAAAGTCGAAGGAGGAAACAACGACACGTGGCAAGTCATACAAGTTCGCTCTACTGCATAATTAGGTCATTATGGGAGATTGGACATAACTTTGTCTTGAAGAATCCAAATCAGGTCAGACCTGTGGCATTCGAAAGAGGATTCAGAGGGCTACCTCAGGGCCAAATTCAAATATTGAAGATCTAAAATCACAGAGATAATTCAGTTTCAATATCGAGCTCCTCAAAAGCAAGAAAAAGGTGTGTATTTGTTTTCGAATTACATAAGTCTCGTGTAAAAAATTAGTTTGAAGTGATACCAAGGGCCTATTGAGCATATATTTAAGTATTGGGTTCTGAAATGCCTCCTAAAAAGAATTCAACACCCATTAAGCCCTCATAATACTCTACTATAACTAATGAAAATGAATAAATGCAACATGATCTATCAAAATTACAAGAGCAAGTGCACCAAATTTCACTCTCGCAAAGAGCAGCAAAAAATGAAATGGAAGTTTTGAAGAAAGGTGTGGAAGCGCAAATTGATGGTTTGAGGAAAGGCGTGGAAGCTAAGATGGATGGCGTGGAAACTAATATGGATGGTGTGGAAGCTAAGATGGAGGACATGGAAGAAAAAATGAAAGACAACATGGAAAACATGAAGAATGATCTAAAAGCAGACATCGAAGGTTTGACAAAGTTGATACAAGAAATGATTTCTAATGGTGAAAAGATACTAGAGGAAACTCATGATGAGAAAAAAATAAATGTTAATCGTGATTTCATAAACTCTAATGTTGGATTGAAGAACCACCATATTCCAAATATGGATATGAGGAAGCTTGATGGCAAGGATCCTGTAACATGGATACTACAAATGGAGAAATATTTTGATCTCAATAATGATCAAAATATTGTCACTTGGTCAATTTTTACAGAGGAAATGATAAAATATTATGAGGATACAAAGAGAAACACCTTCTTTAGCCAATTGATAAATCTAAAACAAAAGGGTTCAGTGGCGGAGCACATTGAGGACTTCCAAAAATTGAATATAAGGGTAACTGATATTCCAGAGGAATAGATGATTGATGTATTCATAGGGAATTTAAAGGATAACATCCAACATCAAGTCTGCGTTTGGGAACCTGATTCATTAGAGAAGGAATTCAGGTTGGCAAGAAATATTGAATGTAAAATTATGGCAACAAGGAAGCCTAATACTCACATCTATAAAGATGGAAGTGTTGGTACTCATAGACTTCCACAACCTACAAGGTTTACATGACAACAATTGGAAGAAAAAAGAGCAAAAGGGCTTTGCTACAGTTGTGATAGCAAATACATTAAAGGTCATAAGTGCGTTGAGAAGAAATTATTTTACATAGATTGTGAAGAGGAGGAAGAAAATGAAGAAGAAACTTCAAAAGTAGAGGATATACACCAGGAAGAAACCCTAGAAGAAGAAGAAATGAGTTTGAACATATCATGTAATGCATTGGCAGGAATTACCACTCCTCAAACTCTCAAGATAGAAGGACATATCAAGAAGAAAAAGGTAATAGTGTTGATTGATTCAGGTAGTACCCATAATTTTATTCATTGTAAGGTAGCCAAGGAATTGAATTGTTTCCTATGCCCAACAACAGAATGTAAAGTGATGATTGCAAATGGAAAAATTATAAGTTGCTCTGGAAAATGCCATAATACCAAGCTATCCATGGGGGAATATGTATTTAATAGTCCAATTCTTTCCATCCCAATGGGAGGTACTGATGTTTTACTAGGAGTACAATGGTTACAATATTTGGGGATGGTAGCTTTTAATTTTCAAAAACTTTTCTTGAAATTTTTTTCAGAAGGAAAGGAAATTGAATTATGGGGTATCACAGGGAAGCCAGGAAAGATAATAAGCTCTAATGTCATGAAAAATATTCTAAAGAAAGAACAACTAGGCGTAATTGGACAATGATGCTCACTAGAAGTTCCAACATCAAAATCATCTATTTCTCCAGATCTCCAAAAAGTCTTGGACAATCATTCCAAGGTGTTTGATACTACCAAAGGACTCCCACCTATTCGTGATCATGATCATGCTATTCATTTGATTCCAGGGAGTGTTCCTTCAAACATCAGGCCTTACAGATATCCTTATGTCCAAAAGAGAGAAATTGAACGTATGATTGCAGAAATGTTAGAGGCTGGTATAATTCAACCTAGTCAAATTTCTTTCTCTGCTCTAATAGTATTGGTGCACAAGAAAGATGGATCATGGCGCATGTTTCTGGATTATAGGGAGCTCAATAAGCTCACTATTAAAGATAAATTTCCCATTCCTATGATTGATGAATTATTGGATGAATTACATGGAGAAATTTATTTTACTAAGTTGGATCTTCGTTGAGGATATCATCAAATTAGAATGAAGACTGAAGATATTCTGAAAACAACATTTCGAACTCATGATGGTCATTATGAATTTTTGGTCATGCTTTTTGGCCTTACCAATGCACCTTCTCACATTTCAAGGTTTGATGAATTCCATTTTCAAACCCTTCCTTAGAAAATTTGTGCTAGTATTTTTTGATGATATACTAATCTACAACAAGTCTTGGAACATGTTCAACATGTTGATAGGGTGCTCAAACTATTGGAGGAGAAACAATCATATGCAAAAACATCCAAATGTTTCTTTGGAGTACAAGAGGTGGAATAGTTGGGTCATATTGTATCTCACAAGGGTGTTAAGGTATACCCTAACAAAATTAAAGCCATTAAGGAATGGAAAGTCCCCACAACCCTAAAGTAGTTGCACAGATTTCTGGGGTTAATAGGGTATTATCGCAGGTTTGTTAAGAATTATGGGAGAATAGCAGCACCTCTAACAACATTATTGAAGAAAGATGCATTTTCATGGACTCCTGAAGCAACTAAGGCCTTTGAAAATCTTAAAGAGGCAATGTGCCTAGCACCAGCCTTAGCTATGCCAGACTTCACAAAAACCTTTATGGTGGAATGTGATGCCTCACGAAATGGAATTGGTGATGTTTTAATGCAAGAAGGAAGACCCACTACTTTTGAAAGTCATTCAATCAAAGGAAAGTATTTACAAAAGGATATTTATGAGAAGGAAATGTTGGCAATACTACATGCACTAAAGAAATGGAGACCTTACCTAATGGGAAGACACTTCAAGGTAAAAACTGATCATGATAGTATTGAACACTTTTTGGAACAAAGACTTTCTTCAGAAGAGTATAAAAAATGGGTCACAAAGATGTTGGGTTTTGACTTTGAAATCTTCTACAAAGAAGGGAAGCTAAATGTTGTTGCAGATGCACTCTCAAGAAAGGATGAAGAGGTGGAAGCATTGCTTTGTGCGATTTCAATTATCCAACCATATTGGATAATCGAAGCAAGGGATGAATGGAAGAAGGACAAAGAAGTGTGGACTCTCATTCAAAAGTTGCAGCAAGATCCTAGTACATCTAATACATTTAGTTGGAAAAATGATTCCTTATGGTACAAATATTGCTTATATATTTGCAAGACTTCTCAACTATAACAAAAGATTCTTTTGGAATTGCACACTTCTCCTTTAGGAGGACATTCGAGATTTTTAAAAAAATACCACAGGGTGAAGAAAGAATTTTTTTGGGATGGCCTTAAATCTGATATTAAAAATTTTGTGGCGGAATTTTTAGTTTGCTAGAAAAATAAATTTGAGACAATTAAGACCCCGAGTCTTCTACAACCTTTATCCATTCCAAGTCAAAGTTGGGAGGAGATTTCAATGGATTTTATCACAGGTTTACCTAAGTCCGAAGGAAGGAGTGTCATCATGGTGGTAGTTGATAGACTTACCAAGTATGCACACTTTTTTGCATTATCTCATCCATTTAAAGTGAGTACAGTTGCTACTGCATTTATGGAAACAATTCAAAAGCTACATGGAAACTTGAAGATTATTGTAAGTGACAGAGATCCCATTTTCACAGGAAATTTTTGGACAGAATTATTTTCTTCTTTGGGTACTCAACTAGCTCATATCTCATCTTATCATCCTCAATTCGATGGTGAAACATAGATAGTGAATAAATTTTTGGAAGGATGTCTTTGTTGTTTTGAATCTGATAAGCAAGCACAATGGGTCAAGTGGTTACCTCTCGCTGAATGGTGGTATAACACTTCCTTCCATACTGCAGAAAAAATGACCCTATTTATGGCCATTTATGGATATCATCCACCATCCATCACATCTTCTTTAAGGGAAAATTCTAGGGTTCAAGCAGTGGAGGATCACATCGAGCATCAACAATAAGTTCTCCAACTCTTATAGGATAACCTAAATTTGGCACAGAATCGAATGAAACAATAGGCAGATCAACATCGCAGTGAGAGAATTTTTGATGTGGGAGACTGGGTATTTTTACGTCTATAACCATACAAACAAATGTCCCTCAAGCAAGCTAAGAAGGATAATAAATTATTGCCAAAGTACTATGGTCCTTACAAGGTTTTGCAAAAGATTGGTACTATGGCATACAAATTTTTGCTTCCTGCTTATTCGCGAGTGCATCCAGTTTTCCATGTTTCATGCTTAAAAAAGGTTATAGGGGAAAAACTTCTAGTTCAAACAATATTGCCAGAACTTGATGAGGAAGGAAAAACCATATTGGAACCTGAAGCAGTCACGAAAACAAGAACTCGACAACTACGAAATCGATCAATTTCAGAGTATCTCATCAAATGGAAGAACTTACCCATTGAAGATTCTACATGGGGGGATGAGAATTTTATACAAAAGCACCTGGAGCTACTCAAGCATTGAGGACAACACTTTTGAAGGAGAGGATCATGTTAGGTCCCTATATTACTAGTATAGTCCCTTATTTTTGTTAGTGTAACCCCCTTATTGTTATTCTTGTACCCTTGTAACCCCCATATTGTTATTATTGTGCCCTTAAATTATTATTGTTAGGTCGGCTAGGATTACATTGTGGCCCCATGGACTCCTATATATAGAAAGGAGGTTTTGTCATTTGTATCATCCAAGAATTGTTCATTTATGTAATGTATTGGAGGTTTCCCCCTCGAAGTGGCTTATTTCTAAGGCATTGATCTCTCTTTTCTTCTATTTTTGGAGTTGGTTTCACAACATGTATGATATCAATAAAGTGCCATAAATGGGGTCATTTTTGTTGTAGTATGGAAGGAAGTGTTATACCACCATTCAGCCAGAGGTAACCACTTGACCCATTGTGTTTGTTTATCAGATACAAAACAATTAAAATATCCTTCCAAACATTTTTTCAGTATCTCAGTTTTCCCATCAGATTGTGAATCATAAGATGAGCTATGAGCTAGTTGAGTAACCAAACAAGAAAATAATTATGTCCAAAAATTTCTAGTAAAAATGGGATCTCTATCACTTACAATAATCATTGGGTTTCCATGTAGCTTTTGAATTGTTTCCATAAATGCAGTAGCAACTGTACTTGCTTTAAATGGATGAGATAATGCACAAAAGTGTACATACTTGGTAAGTCTATCAATTACCACCATGATGACACTATTTCCTTTAGAATTAGGTAAGCCTATGATAAAATCCATTGAAACCTCCTCCCAACGTTAACTTGGAATGGATAAAGGGTATAGAAGACTCAAGGTCTTAATTGTCTCAACTTTATTTTGCTGGAAAACCAAACATTCTGCCACAAACTTTTGAATATAAGATTTAAGGCCATCCCAAAAAAATTCTTTCTTCACCTTGTGGTAAGTTTTTAAAAATCCTTAGTGTCCTCCTAAGGGAGAGGTGTGCAATTCCAAAAGAATATTTTATTTTAGTTGGGAATTCTTACAAAGATATAAGTGATCTTTGAACCATACAGAATTATTTTACAGTTAAATGTATCATATGTACTAGGATCTTGCTGCAACTTTTGAATAAGGGTCCACACTTCTTCATCATTCTTCCATTCATCCCTTGCTTTGGTTATCCAATCTGGTTGGATAATAGAAATGGCACAAAATTATGCTTCCACCTCTTCATCCTTTCTTGAGAGTGCATCTGCAACAACATTTAGCTTCCCTTTTTTGTAGATGATTTCAAAGTCATAATCCAACATCTTTATGACCCATTTTTGTTGCTCTTCTGAAGAGAGTATTTTTTTCAAAAGGTATTTAAGACTATCATGATCAAATTTTACCTTGAAGTGTGTTCCCATTAGGTAAGGTCGCCATTTATTTAGTGCATGTATTATTTCCAACATTTCCTTCTCACAAATAGCTTTCTGTAAATACTTTTCTTTGATTGGTGACTTTCAAAAGCAATGAGTCTTCCTTCTTGCATTAAAACGACGCCTATTCCATTTCCTGAGGCACCACATTCCACAATAAAAAAATTTGTGAAGTCTGGCGTAGCTAAGAATGGTGCTTGGCACATTATCTCTTTAAGATTATTAAAGGCCTTAGTTTCTTTACGAGTCCTTGAAAATGCATCTTTCTTCAATGATGTTGTTAGAGGTGTTTCTATTCTCACATAATTCTTAAAAAACTTGTGATAATACCCTGTTAACCTAAGAAATCCTCACAACTGCTTTATGGTTGTGGGTACTTTCCATTCCTTAATGGCTTTAATTTTGTTAGGGTCTACCTTAACAACCTCCTGAGATACAATATGACCTATATATTCCACCTCTTGTACTCCAAAGAAACATTTGGATTTTTTTGCATATAATTGTTTCTCCTCCAATAGTTTAAGCACCTTGTCAACATGTTGAACATGATCCTTCCAAGATTTGTTGTAGATTAGTATATCATCAAAAATTACCAACACAAATTTTCTAAGGAAGGGTTTGAAAATGGGATTCATCAACCCTTGAAATATAGAAGGTGCATTGGTAAGGCCAAAAGGCATGACAAAAAATTCATAATGACCATCATGAGCTTGAAATATTGTTTTTAGAATATTTTCAATCTTCGTTATAATTTGATGATATCCTAAAGGAATACCCAACTCGGTAAAATAAATTTCTCCATGTAATTCATCCAATAATTCATCAATCACAGGAATGGGAAATTTATCTTTAATAGTGAGCTTATTGAGCTCCCTATAATCCGGACACATGCGCCATGATCCATACTTCTTGTGCACCAATACTACTGGAGCAGAGAAAGAACTTTGAATAGGTTGAATTATACCATCCTCTAACATTTCCGCAATCATACGTTCAATTTAGCTATTTTGGACATAAGGATATCTATAAGGCATGGTGTTTGGAGGAACAGTTCCTGGAATCAAATGAATATCATGATCATGATCACGAATAGGTGGGAGTCCATTGGGAGTTTCAAACACCTTGGAATGATCGTCAAAGAATTTTTGGAGATATAGAGAAATAGATGATTTTGATTTTGGAACTTCTAGTGAGAATAACTGTGCAATTACGCTTCGTCTTTCTTTCTTCAGAAGAATTTTCATGACATTAGAGCTTATTATCTTTCCTGGCTTCCCTATGATACCTTGTAATTCAACTTCCTTTCCTTCCAATTTTTTTTTTCAAGAAAATTTATTGAAAATTAAAAGCTACCGTCCCTAAATATTGTAACCATTGTACTCCTAGTACAACATCAACACCTCCCATTAGAATGGGAAGCATTGGAATATTCAATACATATTACCCCAAGGTTAGCTTGATATCATGGTATTTTCTAGAGAAATTTATAGTTCCTCCATTTTCAACCATCTCTTGACACTCTGTGTTACACCATTTTTTGGTCATCTAACCTACTATCATTAGATGGACCCAAGTACACCACATAAGACCAATTTTACCCTAAGTAAAATTGCTTTCACTATGTAAAATAACTTAATAAAACACATTTATTAGGTTGTTTATGGTCTAAACAGGAAACCCCAAAAGGAAATATTAAACAAACCTATATTTGTTTGATTTTCCTTGTCATGTTTAACCCAAAACAAAGAAATTAATTAGATAAATCTTTATTTATCTTATTATTTTCTAGGAATAATTATTTAAATCTTATTTAAATAATATTCCTTGTTAAATATGACTAAATCACCCATAAATAATTAAATAAATCATTATTTATTTGATTATCCTTCAACTACTTCCTTAAAATGATAAATAAATCATTTATTTATTTATTATTCACAAATAAAGGGATTTGACCCAAGTCAAATACCTTTTCCCTCCAACAAATATAATAAAATATTCCATAATAGGTGGATCTAGATTTGGTTAATGTTATTTTAATCATGCACCAAGATCTAGAATGACCCAATATTTTGTTATAAATAGGAGGGTTTTTCCTACCATTCTTCACCTTTTGTTGCCTATTAGATCACTCTGGATCTATACACTTGGTCACATTCTTCATTATTTGCTGTGTGAGCTCCCTTTGAGTTCTATCTTTGTCTGGGTTTTCTACACCAACACGAGAGAGAAATGCTAGATCTGAAGTGCTGAGGACTTCCAAGAACCCATCCCATTGAGGAGAATTGGAAACACCTTCTTGTTTTCCTCCCAGGTGCCCTTAATACAAAAAATTCTTTCAAAAAATATTTTTCTTGTCTTGTCTATTGGATGTATGGATCAAAACCTTATTTTTACTGCTTAATGTCTCTCTATGCATAGATCTGGTTTTTTGCAGCACTTGTCTTGATCAACTAACTGCAGATCTGAAGATATTGGCAGCCACATTTGATGTTAGGGCTATAAGTTATGCGTAGCTAAAGTGGTATTTTTTCGTACACTTCGACAAAAGATTCATACTAGCAATTGGCAACTCCACACGGGTTTTCAATTACGACCGCTGTAGTTTTTCATATTCCTGCATATCCAGCTACTTCAGACCCTAGGGTTTCTTTTCAGCTTTTTGTTTTTCCTATTTTTATGTTGTTTTTCACCTATAAAACCCTAAAACATTAAAATTTCTAACTTCCGCGTGTTTCTGGACCTATTGCGCAGGTGACAGACATCAGCCGCAACTGAGACGACAACTTTTTCGGAAATCTGCCGCCGGGACACCTGGAGCTTCAGGTCGCACTTTTCAGCCCAAAAACTGTGACCTAGCCTCTAGGTCACACTTTTCAGCCCATTATCTGTGACCTGCACAGAAAACAGGTCAGAACCTGCAACCTGCCTATTTTTCTGCTATTTTTCTGCAATTTTTCTGGGTTTTTTCTGAAGCTTCTATAAGGGTTCTCCAGCCTCTGTCTCAGCCCATTTAGACCTGTTTCTAATATGTTTTACTCATCTAAGTGGGAACCTAGCCCCCTAGGGCTTTAGCACCCTCCACTTTTTGTGGAAGAGTTTTAACTGTTTCAGGAGTCTGTTTTTTCAGAGTTTCAGCCCCCCCCTCCTTTTCAGATCTGATACCTCCTTTTCAGATCCCTTTTAATCAGATCTTCTCCCTTTCAAATCACCTCCCGAAGTTTTGTTTGGATCTACCTTTAGGGCCTCCTCCTTGTCCCTTCTGCTTTTTGCTGATTTCCTCCTTTTTTCAAGCCACCTTGCCTCTACCTCTTGGCTATGTTTTGCACCTCTTTACAGCAGGTTTCTCCTTTAGATCCCTGTCCCTTTCGACCCTAGATCTATTGGCCTCTTTCTAGTGTGTTTTGACTAAATTTTTTCCCTCTGTTAGACTAGTTTTGAGAGACCCGCCTTTTTGGGTTAGATCGATGCATTGTTAGCTGTTAATTTTCTGTTATTTCAGCATTATATATTGTTCTCTGCAGATTTATTTTCAGTTACGCAGCACACTTTTTATTTTGCTCTCAAAATGTTAGGGTTTAAAAATTAAAATTAATGCACGCCACACACTCACCCTAAGCGAAGAAGAGCCTAGTTCGCACCGCCAGGCAAAGAATTTTTTAACATTGTAAAATCAATTGACACTGCACCTTTTCTGCCCTTGTTTCGACATTGTAATCACTTTATTCTGCGCCTCCTTGCCCTTGTTGGTCGTTCTTCTTCCCCTTGTGCCATGTTTGTGTTGTCATCATTGCGCCCCCAAGGCGCACCTCCCGGAGACTTCTTGGCCTTCACCCTCAGTTTCCGGTCAGTCGACCTACTCCGTCCTGCCGTCGTCGAGTTAGTCCTCCCCCAAGTCCGCACTCTGACTCCTCTTCTGATTCATTGGGTTCTCCTTTTACTTTTGGTTCTCCCCCTGTCACCTTCACTATTTCTGGTCCAGGGCCTAACGCTAGTGGGAATCTCGGCCCTAATGCTGGGACTACTACTAGCGGAACCGCCACAGGAACTACCTCGGCTGCACCCTTGCTCCCTTACATGGCAGGCCTCAGCCTCCCCGATCTCAATAAGTTGATCAATGACCCTATCCGCCACGATGTTGGTTGGCCTGCTATGCCAACCAAGCTCCCCTCTGACATCCCTAAGTTCGAAGGCCTTGCTAGAGAAGATCCAACCAACCACGTCCGATCTTTCCACATGTGGTGTTCCTCCAATTACATTACCGATGATTCCATCCGTCTTCGGTTGTTCCAACGCACGCTTACGGGTGAAGCTTCTAAATGGTATGTTGACTAGACCATCTCTTCCCATACCACCTTTGCGACCATTGCCCAAGCCTTTTTATCTTATTTCCATCTCCCTCTCCAATACGACACTGGTACAGAACTTCTGACTTCTTTCCGTCAAACCTCTTTAACCCACCTTTCCACTCATGTCCAGGAATGACGGAGAAGACGGAGCTTATGTCGCGCTCCCACCTTCGAGGATCGGATTTATATGGATTGGTTCCTTCACACTCTCTTACCTCCCATTGGCAAAGATGTCGCCTCCCATTTCCCTCAAACCGAAGAAGCCGCCCTCCAAATCGCCTTGAAATATGACCTGATCTACGCTCAGTCTGGTTATGTTTATACCGTCCTTCCTGACCTCCCCAGGCCCGGTGGCGCTAATGCCCCAGGGGCCTCTCATTTTGCCGGCAGTATCGTTGGAGCCCTTTCTCATCCATCTGCTCAACCTCCTATGCGCTATGGTCCCCCTCCGGAAGGGGCTAGCACCTCTAGCACTTTTCCCCCTCTAGGTAGCATGTATCTAGGATACGACATGCCTTATCCTTTTGCCCAACCTCCTGCTTACCTCAATGTTGCCCCACCTAACCACTATCCTTATCCGCATCCTGGTGCTCCAGCTCCTCCAAAATATTCACTTCCACCTCCCTTGCCTTCTCAACCCCAGCAACAACACCTACAGCCCCCTCCAGGGCAAGTATTTGCACAGCGGGGCGCGACTAATCCTCCTTCCTCTCAAAGAAGGCGGAGAGGAAATCAAAATCAATCTGCCCCTGGTACTCATGGACCCAATCCTGAAGGTACTGATCCTAACACTGCTAACCAGCAACAGGGCACTCAACCCAAGCCAGATAGGCCTATTCGCACAAATAAGCCTTGTTCGTGTTGCGGTGTTTATGGTCATTACACTCACGATTGTCCCCTCTTACCACAGATGCGGCAGATGTGGGAGTCTCAAGCCACATTGCGAGGACAACATGCCTCTCCTCATGCTCCCCCTAATGTGACCACTACTCAACCAGCTGTGTTTACCGATCCTTTCCCCCAGCAAGGATTCATGGCTACCCAACCACCTAACGGACAGGTCACCACTCAACCTTCCCCTTCTGGTTCCTCCGATTACCAGATCCTCATGATGAACTCTGATCCATCCCCAACCGTCGACCTTCACCTTCAAACTCAGTCTCGCCAGTACCCCAAGCCTCTTGCTCAGTCTGCCCCCGAGTCCCCTTCTTCAGGTTCTACAGAGCCTCGTTTGACATCCAATGGCCCCTTACATATCCCTCAACCCAAAGTTGAGGTTCATACCAAGATTCCTAAGGGACCATTACGCCGAACATCGGCTTCTGCTTATCGTCATTGTGATAGCACAGACGATTTGCCAGCTTCCGCGCGATCTCCACATGGGGAACCTCTCCGCCTGCCTAACGATCGGCCCCCACCGCCATTCGCCAGCGCCAGGATCCCGCCGATGACCAATGATTGATTTGATGCCCATCAATCGTAACATCCCCTCCTTCTTGCTTCCCTTCGCCTTCCAAATCAGTCAAAATCCGAACGCTAACGTTTCTGTATAATTGATGAGGGGGCATCCACCTGTGTGATGTCTGCTTCGGTTTGGAAGCAACTCGGATCTCCTGAGTTGGCCCCTTCCACGATCACCCTTCGAGCGTGGGATAGCCACGCCTCCCGGCCCAGCCAGCCTCTTTATAATTGTCCAATCACTCTTGCGAGCAAAGCTGTTTGCGTCGTTATCGAAGTCATCGACGCCCCTCTAGATTACAACATTCTATTGGGGCGAAGCTACACCTATGCCATGTCTGCTGTCCCTTCCGTGGTTTTTCGCAAGATGTCTTTTCCTCACAATGGAAAGATAGTCACCATCGACCAGTTGACGTATCATGAGCCAAAATCTCAGACCTCCCCTGAGACAACCATCTCTTCTGTAGCCAATAAGCAAACCGTCAATTCCTTGACCAGTGTCTCTCCCGGCGTCTACAAAGACTCCTCTTTGCTTGGAACTTTCCCTGTTCTACCTCCTCCTCCTATCTCTGATCCCAGCTTATCGGATGTTTGCATGATGCAATCGTCTCGGGCTGCCCTTAAGCGACCCACTTCGGCTAGTCAGCAACCTCAGCCTCAACCTCGCCCACCGCAACCTGCTCCTAGCCATTCATCTCAGCCAGCCGAACCTCCTCCTTCTGGCCCTTCTCCTACAGCTGGTATCCTTGAACCCCTCTCTCCTCCTGGGTCAGTTCCCCCAGGCCTCAACCACCTCGGAGCCGTCCCTCCTGGTCATTATCTCGCTGGTCAGATACCTTTCCTGGCTCCCCCTCCCGGAGTCTATACGGTCCCCGTCATGGCCACCCTTTCTCTTCCTAACCTGACCCTGGGCATTCCCGTCTGGTATCTTGACCCTCCATCCGCTACCCCACCTGGTCACCCCAAACCCTATCTTGCTTTGACACCGGTTCAACCGGTCCCCCTCGCTTCCTCTGTTGCCACCATGCCCCCCGCACCTCCCCAAGACCCTGCCCCTGTGGTGATGGCTCCAGGAAAGAAAGGCAAAGCTCGCAAGGGGGCAGCCAACGACAAGGCCACCCCGACTGAACCGGTTCCTCCTCCGCCCACAAAGCCTTGCGCCTTGTTTGATGTCGTCGGTCATGCAACACATACTTGCCCTGAATTGCCCCGTATTCAACCCATGGTCAAAGTCATGTTCCCTGAGTCTACGGTCCCTGACCCCTCTATTCCATCCTTGTCTGTAACCAAGAACCCAAAGACTATTCGCACCAACAAACCCTGTGCTTTATGCGGTGTTCATGGCCATTACTCCCACCATTGTCCTCACCTGACGCATTACCGCGCCTCTTTAGAGGTAGTTTGAGAGTATGAGGTTGAACAAAATCAGTCCGCCTCTCCCATACTTTCGCAGTATGCTTCAGGTCAGCTTGAGGATCCCTCCGCTCCCATTGACATCCCCCCCCTGATGTCCAGATGACGGAGTCTACTCCCAACATTCTCTACCTATAATCCTCTGTAAGACCTTTGGAGAACATTCCCTTTGAATCCTCCCCTGTTGTTTCGCTCGATCCTCCTCCAGCGACCACCCTGGGCTTAACATCCTTTGACCATATGTTTCTTTGTTCCTCTGTCATCCCCCGTGACGATCCGTATGTGAGCCTTTCTTCCTATACAGATGATCTAGGTAGCTTTGCCGCGTCATGTGGTTTCCCTTCCTCTCGTCATCCCCTCTATTCCTGTCAGGATGTCCTCTTGGTAGCCCTCTTCTCCCATGACCTCATCCTTCCCGCCCTTAAACGAGATACCACCACCTGTATCCATGATGACCTCCGCAACCCGAGTCCCTGTCATACTTCCTATAGCCCTCATATACCACCCTCTAGTTTGTATATGAGTCATAGCCATCCTTCCCATCACACTCCCTCCCGCAGTTGTCGCTCAATGTCTTATGTACACTCACGCTGCCGTCATTGTCTCCTCCCCCCTCAGTTTTTGTCTTGTAACACCATTCCGCAGGACCTCCCGTCCACACCCTATATCGGTTACACTGATGGTGCAAGTCGTTACTCCCGGAATCTCGCCTCGGCAGGTTGGGCCATTTTCACCCCGTGCATGCCCTTGTTCTCTCCAACGTTGTATGCATTGGTACTGCCACCAATAATCAGGCCGAATATGATGCAGTGCGTGGCCTCTTAGTCGATGCCCTCTCTCATCGCATCCTCCATCTGCATGTTCATTTAGATTCCCTAATTCTTGTCATGCAACTAAATGGTGCCTATCGTGTGAATAATCCTATCCTCTTTAGCCAATATTTACGCGTGAAACTCTTGATACGTGACTTTGAAACCATAACTTTCAATCATGTACCTAGAGAACAAATCACTATGTAGATAGCATTGCGAACCATGTTCTAGATTGGCATTTATCACACGCATTTCATACAAGAAAATAACATTTATAATCATTAAAAATATGCATATCCATAATATGTGTCGAAAAAAATGTGTTTAGAGTCCATCTACTCTAATACATTTGACATGCCCATAGCATGTTACAAAAAATCAAAACTGGGGGCACCACATGCCCCACACCTAATCACTATCTAGAGGATCCCGCGCCAATGGCTCTGCTCCTATAGCCTGTAGATCACGTATCCCCTGACCGGCCATTGCCATGCATCGCATGATACCTCGCCATTCCGAGGGTAGACCAATACATGGCTCTATGTACTGGTCGTCTAAGTCTTGCCACCCACGCTCTGAAACACCAGTCAGCAACCTCTTGCATCTACACCAGATGTCCTCCAGGAGGGCAGACGCATCCTCATTATGCGTCGCTCGCGATCCACTCGGGCCTGCAGCTCCTGATGATGCCGGTCGTCCCATATATCCGGCCGGTTTTACCGGAGCTATATCTGCATACCAAAAGTACATGAATCAGTACCCTATCTACTGTTCAATAACTTTAACATGCCCAAAAAATAATAGTCACTTGTCACTTACCATCGGGCCCCCATACTTGACCAGGCGGAAGTGGCAGGTCCGGATCCCCACAATAACTCATCCCACTATAGGGATAGTCATCTATGTATAACGGCATCTGATCCCAATGGGCAAATAACTCTGGTCGAAACACCCGTCCGACCGCCCCTCCTCCTCCTCTACACAGTAGTCGCCCCCACCGGCGCATCCTGGGCTCTCTCGGGCCCCCATCTGGGAGCTGTATACGAGGTCGTAAGGTCGGGATATTCTCAAAAAAGAAGGAGCACAATAAAGTCCCATATGAGCAATCGTGGCTCATTTGCTGCTTGCAAAGCAACAGCTGTCGTTTTAATGATACCAACATCATTTGGGCCCACCCATAGTAGGTCCCACTCAACACACTCTCTACAATCATCATCTACCCCCCCAGTGATGTGATGGAACGCCTGGTTTCCCAGGATCCATAGCACCACTGCGGCCACTGCACGGGTCTCCAATCTCTCTAGGTCCCCGATCAATATCCGAGTCCCTTTGACTTGGAGACCCGGTCGACAATGCCGCTCCACAAAATCCATGATGTTCCGCCCCCACGGTAACACTGGTTATGTATTTCCCACCATCCCAAGTGGCAGGAGACCAGTCAGGAAATACACATCCTGGACTGTCAGTTTGATCCTGTGCCCATGCACTACAAAGACCTCATGCTCTGGATCCCAATAACTGATAATTCGAGCCAACAAGGGCTCTCCAACTCTCATCAAAGGGTTCTCCAAAAACTTCAGAACCCCAAACCTAGCCAACACATGATGGACACCCTGATCTGCCTGGATCTCTGCCCATAATGTACCCAGGTCTCTCTCTCTCTAGTTAACCTGTATATCTGCCATATCTACACAAAAACATCATCTTTGTCAGCATACAAATAGGGAATATTGTAACCAAACACAAAAACCCAACTCTCAGCCATAAAACAGCACTAAAACCCCCTCATCTTCCAGGTCGCACTTTTCTACCAAATCCTGGGACAGGTCGCACCTTTTTGCTCAAAACCTACTTCCCAGGTCACAGATTTTGGCCCAAAAAGTGTGACCCAGTCGAAAAGATGCAAGAGGGTATGTTCCTGAGATTCTGGGCCCTAATCTAAACTTTCAAACCATAAAAATGAAAGAGTAAGGTTAGGCCTCTTACCTGCAACTGACAGATCTCGATTCCAACGGTCGATTTGTCCGCTACGCTCGTCGCAAGATTTAGGGCCTTCTCTCCTCTCTACCTTCACCACAGCAAGACTAGAAAATGAGTGAATTTGGAGGGAAAAATGCCTTATTAAAAGAGAACCCTGGTTTTTCTTTCGCCTGCTGCGACCACACCGTAACTCAGTTTGACAAACCATCCGCACAGTTGGAAAGCTCTCACCGAGCCCTCTAATGGGTATCTGTTAGTTTTTTGTGATTTGATACTTCACCAGGACACATTTTTTCCAAGAAGGGTCACTTCACCTCCCCCCAAAATCGAATTTCCTCACTTACAACACTTGCACTTGGGGCACCACTTTGCCTCCATACTTGTCTTTGTTCGTGTCGATTTTCGTCATGAGATACCATCTTATACTCATGTTTCATGGTCCCCCATGGGACCTTTACTATGTGGCAGCACCATCAAGTCGCCCTTGTTTAGAGCATCCAAGTTGAGTCATCATTACATTCATGGTGTCTATTCCGTGTCCCATTGTACCCCACTATAGTCCTCCATCTTTCATTGCTTGGTCTCTCTCTTGTGTCACACATTATGGCCTTCAGTCCCACTGTCCCCTATCCCTTATGATATTGTGTCAGTCGCTGCCATGTCATTCATGCCCTTTATGCTCTAGCAAGGGAAGTCTTCCATTCGCTACTCATTCCTCTCCATTCCATCATCATCATTGGTATTAGTCTGTCCGTTGCTCTACTATTATCTCTCGCGCCTTAGTTGAGGATCTCTCATTGCCTCATCTTTGGCGGACCTCCTTTTGTCAACCTTAGCTCCTTTATTCCAGAGGACAGGTCTAGAGAGCGGTGTACCTTGGTTCCAGCTTCCACTCTTGTTCGGTGCCTCGGATCAGGCAAAGGGATCTCTCATTTCCCTTTGACTTGATTGTTTCTCCACTTCAGCTCCTTTCATCATGACCGAGATCCGTATGCTTGATGGTCCAGTGATGCAGCAGCAGCAGCTATTGGTGATGCCCGGGTGTGTGTAAGATGTCTCAGCCCTCATGAGGGGGTGGCCCTACAAGTAGCCCCCCACATGCCCGGATGACCTCCTCATTGCAGCCTTCGATGCAGCTCAGCGCCTCTTTGATTTGCATGTATCAGTCAGATTTTGTGAGCCCTTCCCCGCTTATAGGGGGCATTTGGGTTGTATTTGTATCTCATGTACTCAGATATTATTGTATAAGTCCTGGCTGTTATCCCAGGCACAGCATGTATATGGGATCCCTCATTGTATTTCTATCTAGCTCATGTTTATGCCGGCTGTACTTTATGGTTCGGTCCCTTGTTTACTGGACACACTATTCTTTTGTACTTCGTCTCGGCGGGCATAGGTATGCCTCCCCCGCCGCCTTTAGCACAGGTACCCTCTCATAAAAAGAGACTTGTTGCACCTGTAAGTCTCGTCTCCTCAGGGTCTAGTTCTTCAGCACATTAGTCTACCTTACATCTCTCTCTCCGACTTCCCTTTTGATGTCTGGTGATTGAGTTCTTACAACGTACTTCGGTCATACGATTTTCTCCTAACACTCGCACGCTGGGGGGAAATCTGTTACACCATTTTTTGGTCATCTAACCTACTATCATTAGATGGACCCAAGTACACCATGTAAGACCAATTTTAACCTAAGTAAAATTGCTTTCACTATGTAAAATAACTTAATAAAACACATTTATTAGGTTGTTTATGGTCTAAACAGGAAACCCCAAAAGGAAATATTAAACAAACCTATATTTTTTTGATTTTCCTGGTCATGTTTAACCAAAAACAAAGAAATTAATTAGATAAATCTTTATTTATCTTATTATTTTCTAGGAATAATTATTTAAATCTTATTTAAATAATATTCCTTGTTAAATATGACTAAATCACCCATAAATAATTAAATAAATCATTATTTATTTGATTATATTTTAAACACTTCCTTAAAATGATAAATAAATCATTTATTTATTTATTATTAACAAATAAAGGGATTTGACCCAAGTCAAATACTTTTTCCCTCCAACAAATATAATAAAATATTCCATAAAAGGTGGATCTAGATTTGGTTAACATTATTTTAATCATGCACAAAGATCTAGAATGACCCAATATTTTGTTATAAATAGGAGGGTTTTTCCTACCATTCTTCACCTTTTGTTGCCTATTAGATCACTCTAGATCTATACACTTGGTCACATTCTTCATTATTTGCTGTGTGAGCTCCCTTTGAGTTCTATCTTTGTTTGGGTTTTCTACACCAACAAGAGAGAGAAATACTAGATCTGAAGTGCTGAGGACTTCCAAGAACCCATCCCATTGAGGAGAATTGGAAACACCTTCTTGTTTTCCTCCCAGGTGCCCTTAATACAAAAAATTCTTTCAAAAAAAAAATATTGTTCTTGTCTTGTCTATTGGATGTATGGAGCAAAACCTTATTTTTACTGCTTAATGTATCTCTATGCATAGATCTGGTTTTTTGCAGCACTTGTCTTGATCAACTAACTGCAGATCTGAAGATATTGGCAGCCACATTTGATGTTAGGGCTATAAGTTATGCGTAGCTAAAGTGTTATTTTTTCGTACACTTCGACAAAAGATTCATACTAACACTTTGGTGCTGGGAATAGGAAGCAATTCAATTCGTTGGCTACCTTACAATAAATGAAATTATGGGAACTACCCAAATCAATCAACACTATTACCTTTTTCTTCTTGATATGTCCTTCTATATTGAGAGTCTAAAGAGTGGTAATTCCTGCCAATGCATTACCGGATATGGTCAGACTCATTTATTATTTCTATAGCGTTGGTTCCTGGTGTATATCCTCTTATTTTGAAGTTTCTTGTTCATTTTCTTCCTCCTCTTCACAATCTATGTAAAATAATTTTTTCTCAGCACACTTATGACCTTTAGTGTATTTTCTATCACAACTGTAGCAAAGCCCTTTTTCTCTTTCTTCTTCCAATTGTTGTGGTGTCAACCTTGTAGGTTATGGAAGTATCGAAGTAGCAATACTTCCATATTTATAGATGTGAGTTGTAGGCTTCCTTGTCGCCACAATTTTACATTCATTTTTTCTTTCAAACCTAAATGCCTTCTTGAAAGAATCAGATTCCCAAAGGCGAACCTCATGTTGGATGTTATCCTTTAAAGTCCCTATGAAGACATCAATCTTGTGTTCCTCTGGAATATCAGTTATCCTTATATTCAATTTTTGGAAGTCCTCAATGTGATCCACCACTGAACCCTTTTGTTTTAGATTTATCAATTGGCTAAAGAACGTACTGCTCTTTGTATCCTCAGAATGTGCTATCATTTCCTCTGTAAAAATTGACCAGGTGAATTTTTTTTTACGAGATAAATGCCATTGATACCATAAAAATGTATTTTGTTCTAAATATAAAGTTTCAATGCGTACCTTTTGTGTGTTTTGCACATTACTGAGATCAAAATATTTCTGCATCTGTAGTATCTATGTTATGGGATCCTTTCAATCAAACGTACTTATATCGATATTTGGAATATGGTGGATCTTCAATCCAACATTAGAGTTAATGAAATCATGATCAACATTTATTTTGTTCTCATCATGAGTTTCCTCTACTATATTTTCTCCATGAGGAATCATTTCTTGTATCAAATTTTTCAAACCTTCCATGTATGCTTTTAGATGAGTCTTCATGTCTTCCATGTTGTCTTTCATTTTTTCTTCCATGTTATCCATCTTAGCTTCCATGCCATTCTTCAAACCATCCATATTATCTTCCACACTTTTCTTTAAACCATCCATCTTACCTTCCATGCCTTTCTTCAAAACTTCCATTTCATTTTTTGTTGCTCTTTGCAAGAGCAAAAGTTGTTACACTTGCTCTTGTAATTTTGATATATAGAGTTTCACTTCTTCCTCTTCATGAGTCATAGTAGAGCCTTCTTAGGACTTAATGGGTGTTGAATTCTTTTTAGGGGGGATTTTAAAACCCAATATTGATATCTTTGCTTCAATATTCCCTTGGAATCACTTCAAACTAATTTTTCAAACAATAATTATGAAATTTGAAAAAAAAAATGCACACCTTTTTCTCACTTCTGAGGAGCTTTATATTGAAACTAATGTATCTTTGTAATTTCAAATTCCCGAGATTTTATCTTCAGTTCTTTAGTAGCCCTTTGAATCTTCTTTTTAATGCCACATGTATGACTTGATTTGGATTCTTCAAGGCAAATTTATGCCAAATATCCCACAATGACATAATTATGGACTGGTTCAGTAGAGTAAACTTATACAGAAGTACACATGTCACTGTTTTCTCCTTCATCTCTGTAATTGATATACAGGAAACTACAGTCTGTTTATTATCGACCACTTTTTATAGAATTACAATCCGATGCTCAAAGAGAGAGAGTTATGACGATTTTCCCAAGGTCACCTCTTTGAGATGAAATTTGGGAGCCTACAAAAAACCTAACTTTCATAGATCATATCTCCAAAAATATTGCGAACCAAGATCTGAAATTTTTACACGAAGCTCCTCAGGATTTCTTCGCAAATGGGTTTTTTTTTATCTTCTGAAACTTTGTAGAAAAAAATTTATAGCGAAAATTCCATGATGACCTGTTTGAAGCAGCGAAACCCTAGAATCCAAAGCTCTAATACCAAATGTTAAAAAACCGGATCACAAAATAGAGAGATAAACGACTTAGAAATCAACGTCTTCAAGGGGGAAACCTCATTTACATTACATAAACGAACAATTCTTGGACTATAAAAATGACAAAACCTCCTTTCTATGTATAGGAGTCCATGGGGTCATAATATAATCCTATCCGACCTAGCAATAATAATATAAAGGCAGAACAATAACAATAGTGGATTTTATGGGGCACAATAATAACAATATGGGGGATACAAGGGTACAAAAATAACAATAAGGGGGATACACTAACAAAAATAAGGGAGTACACTAGTAATATAGGGACCTAACACAATTGAAGATACAGAAATCATAAGTACTCATTAAGGGTGAGTATGGAGGAATAACTCCTACTTGTGAATTGTATTTAATATCTAATAATGAAAGGAAAATGTAATGGAGTAGATCAACCATTGAAGTCTACAAAATAATGAGAGGTTAGGAGAAATTAGTGATGTTAGGGAAAATATTGTTTAAGATATTTATGGAGATATTGTGGAGGAAGTTAAGGAAATGATTTGAGACAAAAATATAATTGTGTCATAATTATTATGGTCACCTATCAATATGTATAGTGACCATTTGTACAAACAAAAACACACTAGAATTTTGTTTTATAATAAAATTTTCCTTTGGGGGTTTGCCTCTAAATTCTGTGTCTCTTGCTTTGTGAATGGCTATTATAGCTAATGCATTGGTATTTCAATGGATCAACTTTATTTGTTCATATAATTTCAAGATGCATTTATCCACCTCTTACCTACTAGGTAGGAGTTGAACATGATCATTAAAGATGACATTTACAGGAAATTTAGATAGGTCAAGTTGAAAAATACTTAGGATGGGTTACATTTAAAGATAACATTTCATGTTGAGCACATCATATGGGTCAGGGGAAAACTAAATACCAAACTCCCATATACATCTCATCATTGGGTGAAATCCCTTCTATCCCTCTAGGCCATTTCCAAGTGGGTTGACATAGACTTCAAGTTGAGATAGATCACCATACTATATACGCAAAGAGGATTTCCTAGCTGTGTCATCTTTGTGAGGTCTAGACAAAGGAACACTTCATGTTTTGTGGATGCTTTCACTATGTGTTATGTAGATAAATCCCTCTTGCAGACAAGAGTGATCTCCCTAGTGTTCTACGAATAGCTAGAAACAAACATCCATTTGTAAATTATTTTGTCTAGATTATTTTCAATTCAGAATTATTATAAACAAAGAAAGAGGTGATACCCCTACCTTGAAATCCAACGTTCAGTGCAGTCTTTTATCCAGTCGCTCAAAAGATGCTTCTTCAGTAAGTAGAACCCGCAATCAAAGACAAACAAAAGAATTAATTGCACCTGAAGCATAAAATTATTGAGAAAAACTAATCTAACTTAGTGATCAAGGAGTCTAAGTATTGAATTATTCAAATAGGCACAAGAACAACTCAATGAGAAAAGGAGATCCATATGTATTATATTGAATGAAAAGAGTAACTTTACAACTTGATGCCTTGATGTCGTACAAGTTCCTCCTAGGGTCCTGAACAATTGTTCCTCCTTCAGTTTGACAAAATGTCCTCTCTTTGAACTAGCATGAAGATATGGACATAAGTGTGTGATTATTCTCATGCCAACAATAACTAGTGTAGAGAGTATGCTCTCTTGAGAATCTCTTCAGCAATTACCTCACATATGCTACCATCTACAAAATACCCTTGAGACTAAAACATGAGCTCAATTTATAGAGAAATGGAGGCAGTTTCAGTTCCATGAAGAGGGGGATGGATTCCTCTCATGAAGTGATTTGAGCTCCATAGACCAAGGGATAAGCTCCATTAGTGGAGGGATAGAGCTCCATGAGTGGAGGGATAAAGCTTGAATTGATCACGCTTCTAGAAGCATCCGGTTGGGATAATATTCAACCAGCTGGGCTTCTAGAACTTAATTTTTTCTTTATTTGACTATTTACAGGGGTTCGCAGGTTTTATAAGAAGAACATGCGGGATCTTCCATAGGCTATAGAAGAAATATCTACGGATTTGCAGGAAAGAGCTAGGAAAAGTGTGGAGTTAGACTTTTTAAGGGTTTTAATGAGATTTTCTCCAATTCCAAGAATTGGTTTAGGAATATTAGGGTTTTTGACTTCTAAGGGAGCATAATATAGGTAGTGATGAACCTATATAGACAGTCAAATGTCATGGTGACAAAATAACATGTAACACTATAATATTCATGGGAGACTCCATTATATATTTAGTGTGGCCTAGAACTTATCAAATTTAATTGGATACATAAGTCCTTATACATGCTAGAGGACCTTAGGTTTCTTGCCCACATTATCTAACCTCCTCCTAGGCTATATTTCAATCAAGGGATTACTTCCTTCTTTATGATGCTCCAATCAGTTAGGGGCACCAAGAGATAGGTTGAGAGTAACGGTTCCTTTGACTCCATATTAATGCACACTTGAGGGACCATCCCCCTTACCTAGAGATCTCAACAACATTGCCAGGTTATATCCCTTACTAGCATGTAGACAAGATCACCTAGGCATAAACAACAAGTCACCTCTTCCAAAAAAAACATGGTGGATGGTCCAAATCAATGTTATAAAAAATGAATTATTGACCGAACTAGTAGACCCCTCGAATCAAAAACTAGTTAGAATTGAACCAAAAATGATAAAAAAATTGGACCAAAAAACTGGTTGACTAAAAAATCCATAAAATATTAAAATTTTAAAGAAAACAAAATATAATTATGTGCATCCATATGAATACAAAACATTTATACACAAATATGCAAAATTTCTCATCCATATAGAAAGAGTGGATATAACGAAAATAACACTTAGTGCAATACATATATGAATAGGAAATATGTTGACAAAGAGGTTCTAGATGGCCTATAATGTAAAAAAAGGATATAATGCTACAACAAATATCTACATATCATCTAATAATTTTCCTAAATTGGGGTCCACATCATTAATATCACCCTCTAAGCATTAAAATAAGATAGAAATATCTTCACATGTCAAATTGATTTTTCCTTTTGAGTAATGGGTACATTTTTACTAGGGTCATAATAGATGAGTTCAACAACCAATGCCACTAATATCAAGGTACATAAAGGGCTTGGCTCTCTTGATTAAATGATATTTCCATTCCATCGTACACAAAAGAATCTAATGTACACAATGCAATCCTTCCAATCCTGAAATCCTAAAAACTATTAAGTCTGTTGGATTTTGAGTGGGTTTTAAAATTACTCATTCTCCATATGGAATCTTGTAGAAATTATATAAATTATGTGTTATATATCCAATATTCTCCTGATCACACACTATTTGACTTCATGCACAATACAAAATCTACTCAACTATTGATCATCACATGCGGAAATTAAATCAATTGCAATGCACACATGAAACCATAAAAATTCACACACATTAACACAGTGATTTAACGTGAGAGCCTGAAGATAAAAACCCCAAATATCTATATATAATATATGTCATAGAGATCATGTAACAATCCTCATACAAAGCTGATCATATAAAGCTCTCAATACAATACAATCGCTACACACTAATCAGGCTCGATCTTGCAAATCCATGCACCGATCTTTGCCACCTGCTAGGCTGCCTCTACTACAAAATCCCTGCTGAAGAATGGCTTTGAATGAACTTGAATCCACCAAGCTTGCACTACGCAATCCTCATTGGCATCTCCACTGAGTGTTGGATGCAATCAATGCATCACTATAGTCACAATTGATAGTCACACTTGCTCTTTCACCTACCTCTCCACTAGTCTCCACTGAAACTGTCCATGCACTGTAGTTAACTGATGTATTCTTCATTTGATTAATGAGTTAATATTTAGTGAATGAATTAACTAATTAATTCACACCACTCTCACTAGTGTATCAATCAATTAGACTAAATACAACTAGCTCAACTGAGTTAAACTAAATACAACTCCACCAACTACTTCTATAACTCCACCAAACTTTGTCACATGAGTTCTAACTGAAGTCCTCATGCATTACCTCCAGTAAAACCTAAGGAATAGAGTAATTCCTTCTGTCAATTGTTGTGCCACATCTGTGCACTTAAATGAAGTGCTCTAAGAGAATAAGATAACGTTTAGAGTCCAAATATTATTAAGAGCTAATAATATTCGACATATCTATTTTTAGACTGGCAATCTAAAAATACATTCCACCCAATATGTCTAAAAATAGAAGTCCATATATTTTTCCAACTTGACCAACCATCCACAAATAGCATCCTGCAACTCGTAGAATATGATCGACATGTCTAAAAATAGACTTTGTGCCAAAAATAGCCTGTGGGCCCACTTAGTGAAGGCGACTCTTTTCACTAAGCTCATCATCTTGTTGAATCTCAACACTCCCTCTCAAAAAGATAGGGATTATCTGCCACCCTAATCCTATCTCTATGGTATTCGAATTTGATCCTGGTGAGCGCCTTCATTAGAATATTTACATCCTGTTCCTCCATAGGAATGTAAGAAAGCAACATGATCTTCCACTACACACAATCTATGATATGATGATACCAGATGTCAATATGTTTAGATCTATCATGAAATACTGAATTAACCAAGAGTTTAATGCAACTCTGATTATCACAATATATCACAGTAGGATCTAAGTGTGAACTGAACAACCCGACCAGGATCTTCCTCATCCATATAGCCTCGCATGCAGCCAAACTTGCTGCCAGGTACTCGGCCTCCGCTGAACTGAGTGCCACGGATCTCTGTTTCTTTCTGTAACAAGAAAATGTTGTAGACCCGATATTAAATATCCCTCCAGATGTGCTCTTTCTATCTGTTGGGCTCCCTTCCCAATCTGCAACCATGAAGCCATGCAGCTTCAACTCATCTGACTATCTGTACCATAATCCATATCCCAATGTGCCCCTGAGATACCTCAGGACATGCTCGCCTGTCTTCCAAAAGAGCTTAGTAGGCTTAACCATAGCTTGTGAAAGCTTGTTAACAGCATAGCATATGTCCGGTCGTGTATTGACCAAATACATGAGTGAACCAACCATCTATCGATAAATAGTGGCATCCACTACCTCTATCGATGTAGCATCCTCTTTCCTCCAACCACCAGGAAGAGGAGTGTCGATAGGCTTGTAGCCTTGCATGTTGAACTTCTCCAATATCTCCCGGGCATACTTTCCTTGAGACACAAATAGTCCACCCTTCCGCTGCCAAATTTCCAATCCCAAGAAATAATGAAGGAGGCCCAAGACCTTCATCTCAAACTCCTTTGCAAGATTTGCCTTGCATGAGTGTATCAACAGTTCATCGCCTGTTAGTATCAAATCATGTACATAAAGTAAAATGATTAGAAACTTACTGTCCACCACAATCTGGTATAGGTTCGGATCCGCCTCACTCTTGGCGAAACCAAGTCTAGTGAAATAACTGTCTATCCGTGTGTACCAAGCATGAGGTGCTTGTTTCAGCCCATACAGTGCTCTTTTGAGCCTGCACACATTCGACTTGCTACTGAAGATTTCAAATCCTTCAGGCTGCTCTATGTACACCTCCTCCTCAATGAATCCATTGAGGAGCATAGTATTCACATCCATCTGATGAATGTGCCAACCCATCTGCACTGAGAGAGCAAGGATGGTCTGTATGGAAGAATACCTTGCAACAGGTGCAAAGGTTTATTCATAGTCAATCCCCTCGATCTGTGAGAAGCCCCAGGCAATAAATATTGCCTTGTAATTCTCGATGCTCCTGTTAGCAGCTTGCTTCACTTTGTAGATCCATCTCTAACCTACCACTAATTTCCCTTCTGACCTTGGGAAAATCTCCCATGCACTGTTTCTGACAATCGAATCATACTCTTCCACCATGGCATCTACCCATGCGGGATCCTCCACAGCTTCCTTGAAAGAGGATGGCTCTTTCATGATACACTTTCTCATCAGAGCCATGTATTCAGTAAATCAGTCAGGTGACTGTCTCTGTCTGTGTTGTTTTGTAGGTGCTCCTACATTTTGCACTACATCAAGATTCAGTCGCTCAGCTTCTGTAGTGCGCTTCCTCCCTCTAATGTTTGGCACTGCATGAGTGGTTTCTTCCACTCCATGAACCTCCTCTTGTGGCTGATCCACATCCTGAGGCTCATATTTAGGAAAAATTAGCTCCTCATTTGCATGCAAGTGTAGTTCCCTCTCAAGCGACAACGTCATGGCTTTCTCCTCATGAAATTTGATATCCCGTCACACAACAGTCATCCAACTGTCTAGAAAATACACACGATAATTGTGGGGTGTTTCTGTGTACCCCACAAATATCCCAACCTCTGTGGTCAACTCTAGCTTCTTCCTGGCATCCTTCGTCACACGAATGTAAACAGGTGAGCCAAAAATCTTCAAATGAGAAATATCAGGCTTCTTACCAGAAAATTCCTCTTCGGGTTTACTCATGCCAAGTACTCTATGAGGACAACGGTTTTGCACATAAATCGCGATGTTGCATGCTTCAGCCCACAAGTGTATGGGAAGGCCCTGATCATCCAGCATCGCCAGTGAAACACCCACGATCGTTCTATTCTTTCTCTCCGCGACCCCATTCTGCTGTGGGTTATGAGGCGCTATGAGTTATCTTCAAATTCCTTTTGTGCTGCAAAAGTCTTTGAATTTTCCAAAGATGTATTCACCACCATTATCGCTCCTTAGAGCTTTCATTTGCTTCCCCGACTCTTTCTCAACCAGTGCCTTGAACTCACCGAACTTTGAGTATGTCTCGCTCTTCTTTTGCATGAAGAAGATCCAGCACTTACGAGAAAAGTGATCAACAAATATCACATATTACCTGTGCTTTGATGTCGAAGCTACTAAGAAAGGTCCACACACGTCTATGTGAATTCTCTCAAGGATCGTTGTGGCGCGACTATCCTTCTCATGAAAAGTGGTCTTCACAAATTTTCCCAAAGTACATCCCTTGCACTGATCTGACTGTGCAAGTGTACCCTTGGGAAGCCTGGTAGAAATCTACTACAAAATTTTCAAAGCGCCATGGTGAAGATGGCCCAATCTCCTGTGCCACAATTCGCCCTCATCCCGGCTCACCACTCCTTCTGCTTTGCCTGCCATTGCTGCGCAACCATCTACCTGCAATTGATAAAGGTTCTTAACTCGAACCCCTATCCTCCGGGTTTCACCAGCTGCTTTACTACGCAGGAAAGCCTTTCCCTTGCTAAAGAAAACATCATAACCCTTGTCTTTCGACATCGCCACAGAGATCAGATTCTTCTTCAATCCTGGAACATGCATGACATCCTTCAATATGAAAGGTTTTCTAGACTCCCTCTCAAAGGAAATGGTCTCGATACCAGTCGCACTGTATCTACCATCATCGCCCATCTCAATGTGCACTCCAAGATCCTTCTCATTCAGATCACTGAACAAATATTTGTCTCCGGTCATATGGAAAGACGCACCACTGTCAAGAAACCACACTGATCCCATCACACTTGAAACCAAGCATGTGATCAATGAAAAATCCAGCTCAAACTGCGAGGATAAGGCCTCTCCAGCTGTAGATCCAATAGCCTGCTTATTTTTCTTCTTCTGTGGACAATTAGTGGTGTAATGTCCATGTTGGTGACAGTGAAAGCACTTCACCTTGGACAAGTCCTGCTTCTTGCCTTTCGCACTAGATTGAGAAGGATTTTTATTTCCCTTCCCTTTCCTTGCTTTGGCAGCCAAAGCGCAATTTTCTTCATCTTCATTCTTCAATGAAGATCCATCCCTGGTACCCCGCCTTATCTCCTCCTGCACAAGATCCGACCAAAGTCGCTCCCATCCTAGCAGTTTCTCCCATCCATTGACAGAGTCTTCGTAGCTATGCCAACTCTTCGGAAGCCCAAGGACAGCCAAGCTCACCAAGTATTCTTCATCAATAGTAACTTCCACACTTCCCATCTCATCCTTGCACTGGACAAACTTCGTGAGGTACTTGGGTATACTGTCACCTTTCTCCATTTTTATTTTTCGGAGCTTGTCATTAAGCACCAACTTCCTCTGGTCGCTTTTGCTTTGGAAAAACTTTGTCAAATCTTTCCACATCAAGAATGGAATAGCTTTACCATGAAGGCTAGAAACTATGTGATCCTTCACACCTTCCAACAAAATCCTTCGACATTTTGCTATCTTCTTTTGCCATGCGTCAAGTGCGGCTGCATCGCTAGAAGCAGGTTTTGGAATTTCAACATCTATGAACTCCTTCAACCCATTATCATCCAGCACCGCCCCCATCCTGTCCTTCCATACAATATAATTTGAGCTGCCATAAAGGGCATACTCCAATCGCAATCCATTGAAAGGCATTTCAATGAATTCTCAACTTTAACACCAAGAAAACACTACAGCAAATTCGAATTCCACCAGCACAAAACTCAACCGCTTCAATAATTACAATATGCTCCAATGATCAATATCGCTTCGATACCATGTAGAAATTATATAAATTATGTGTTATATATCCAATATTCTCCTGATCACACACTATTTGACTTCATGCACAATACAGAATCTATTCCACTATTGATCATCACATGCAGAAATTAAATCAATTGCAATGCACACATGAAACCATAAAAATTGACACACATTAACACAGTGATTTAACGGGAAAGCCTGAAGCTAAAAGCCTCAAATATCTATATATAATATATGTCATAGAGATCATGTAACAATCCTCATAAAAATATGATCATATCAAGCTCTCAGTACAATACAATTGCTACACACTAATCAGGCCCGATCTTGCAAATCCATGCACCGATCTCTGCCACCTGCTAGCCTGCCTCTACTGCACAATCCCTGTTGAAGAATGGCTCTGAATGAACTCGAATCCACCAATCTTGCACTGCACAATCCTCATTGGCATCTCCACTGAGTGTTGGATGCAATCAATGCATCACTATAGTCATAACGGATAGTCACACTTGCTCTTTCAGCTACCTCTCCACTGGTCTCCACTGAAACTGTCCATGCACTGTAGTTAACTGATGTATTCTTTAGTTGACTAATGAGTTAATATTTAGTGAATTAATTAACTAATTAATTCACACTGCTCTCACTAGTGTATCAATTATTTAGACTAAATACAACTAGCTCAACTGAGTCTAACTGAGTTAAACTAAATACAACCCCACCAACTACTTCTATAACTCCACCAAACTTTGTCACATGATTTATAACTGAAGTCCTCATGCATTAGCTCCAGTAAACCTTGAGGAATAGTGTAATTCCTTCTTTCAGCTGTTGTGCCACATCTATGCACTTAACTGAAGTACTCCAAGAGAATAAGATAATGTTTAGAGTCCAAATATTATTAAGAGCTAATAATATTCGACATATCTATTTTTAGACTGGCAATATAAAAATAGATTCCACCCGATATGTCTAAAAATAGAAGTCCATCTATTTTTCCAACTTGACCAACGATCGACAAATAGCGTCCTGCAACTCATAGAATATGATCGACATGTCTAAAAATAGACTTTTCACCAAAAATAGCCTGCGGGCCCACTTAGTGAAGGAAACTCTTTTCACTAAGCTCATCATCTTGTTGAATCTCAACAAATCTAATGAGATCAGAACCAATATCAAACATCCTGAGTTAGTTAGTGGTAATTTTAAAAATTTAAGAACTTTAAGCATTTAACATTACCATTAATTGCATATCAATATTATCCCAAGCTTGAATATTAGGCCACCCAACTCTAAAATTATTGTTTTTTTAATTGAATTTTAAATGTCCTTGGTGGCATTGTATTGAATCGACTAATTCAATGAAAAAAGGTTGGTCGGTACCGAATCTTCCTTTTCCATTTCTAGACCTTGAACCGAAATGATTAGGGGTCAAATAGGTCTATTCCACCAGTTTTGATAACACTGGTCCATCCACTAGCTCTTCGTTAGGATATCATTCTATGTTGAGTTTTGTTCATTTGGTCTAGGATGTTAGGAGAGATAAATCTAGTGGAGCATGATATCGAGTTCTTCTCTCCTTACCCTCTATATATCTCCTTTGTGACATAGTTTCCTATACTCAACATTAAATATTTTTCATGCATTATCATAGATATTAGGCTTTACTTTGCTTTCTATCTTTTTGTTTATATAGGAGACATTTTGGTGCTCTTTCTTTTGGTCATTTGTTGGAAATTAATATAATTATCTTATCTAGTTGTATACTTGTTATCTTATTCTCTCTAGCCTATGAGTATCTTTGTATTCTTGTTATTATTTCCATATCATTCTCTCTTAGAAAGCTTATCCTAGAGAATATTTTTTTGAAGAATGTAACAAATTTCAGTCTTCATAATTGTACTTGAATCACAATAAAATGTATTTATCAAAATAAAGAAAGAAAAAAATATTATTAAATAAATTAACTTATTAAAGCATGGGTTTCATGCTTGGTTCAATTTTTTTTAGGTCAAGGTCTCCATTATAGACCTCTAGGGTTTATGGCAAGTGTCCTTTTCCATGTCATATTGTAAACAATCATTCTTGGGAAAGAAAGAAAATTATTTTAATGTAAATTAGGTCAATTATGACTCCTCCACCAAGTCGACCTCAAACAAGGTAATTTGGCCTCAAAATAAGCCTATATATTGTAGCAACTCGACGTCATTTATCACACACTCTCATCGAGTTTGATTTGTAGTAAACTGGCTGCAAAAAAGAGTGTGAAGTTGCAGGAGAAGAAGTAGAGAATATGGAAGAATAAAATCAAGCTTTTAGGCTACCTTTCTCTCACGCATGCAAAGATATTGAGTTGAAGCTAGGACACAAATTTTGTCTCTATTGCAGGATCAAATTTATGAAGCTGGGGGTTGAAAATATGTAGTAAGATGGGAGGTCAAAATTTATGCAGTTGTTGTAGTATCTGGGATCGAAGTTTCCGATATGTTGTCGGGCTAAATCTACTGAACAAGAAAAGAATATTGAAGATTGTTGCATCATATTAGAATTCTGAATCGGTGGAGGAGGAAAGTATGCTGGTATAGGGTATTGGTCCATCTCAATATGAATTACTGAAGGAAGAGTTCTTGACTGGGTTTTCCCCTAGCTATCCGCCTACATATGGTGTTCTTGATCTTCATGTTTTTTGTTTTTATAATTTCTTGATGAAATAAAGATAAAATTAGAACACAAGAAAGTTAATAATAACATAAGAATATCATAAGTAATTATCAACTTAAGAAAATCTTTCTCCCTTTCATATTTTCCAACATGGTTTTAGAGCTAAGGCAAAGAAGGAAGAAAAGGGAAACCTGAAGATCTATTGAAATTTTAATAAGGAGTTTTAAGAAATTGAATAAGGGTCATCAATAAAAGGGATCATATAAGAGGATAAGCCTACTATCTACAAGAACTATGTCAAACTCATTGAAGGGATAAAATAAACTAGAAGGAGTCTCCAACTACAAGACATGGAAAAAGATGATAAATCTCATCCTTGAGAAGAATAAAGTTTTGGATTTAGTCAAAGGAAAAGTAAAGAAGCCTACAAATGAATCAAGTGAAACAAATAAATGAAAGTTCAGAGAAACATAAATATTGGCCATGAGCCTAATAGTGGATGGAAGAAAGTACAACCCCATTCCATATATATCCAACATAGATTCTGCACAATAAATGTATGAGGCCTTATCCAAATTATTCACAATAAAAGACATTGGTCAAATTGCAAGCCTCAAGAATGAACTACGAACTATGAATATGGAAAAAAATGATACTTTGGAATCCTTCTTTGTAAATATATCTAGAATGAGGGATGAACTTCAGGCAATATATGAAATAATACCTAAAAATAAGCTTGTGATTACTGCCCTTCTAGGATTACCAACATCTTGAAGTTCCTTTGGATAAGGAATCAATAGTTAGAAGGATTTTCCTACATTTGAACAATTATGGAATACATGTAGTCAAGAAGAAGCCAAAATATCATTTGTAAGCAACAAGGACAATGAAGGGGAGAACATATCAAATACCTATTCCACTAATCACAAGAATAAGAGAAGCTTCAAGAAGTTCAAAGGATCAAGGAAGAAAACATATATATCTAATATTGAATGCTACAATTGTCACAAAATGGGTCATTATAAAATCCATTTTCATGGATCCAAGGAATAAAAGGAGAGATAGGGATCAAGAAAATGTTGTCGATGAAGGTTCACCAAAGAAGAGAAAGATGGAAGAATTCAAAGTCAAAGACTTATTTTCTAGGGACTCTATCCCTTACATATCCTTCTATTCTAAGTTTTGAATTATTCCTTTATGTTTTTATTTCTAGTACTTATAGGTCTAACATGCTTTGGTAGAACATTTTAAATTTTTTTGATAAAGTTATAGGTATCCCTCAATATTGGATTAAGAGGGATCCCTCACAATTTTACCAAATATAAGTATCTTAATCCTTGTATTATCTTTTTATATTTTTTTTCTGCTCTTATCAAAATATGTTTGTATTACATGTTAATAAACCTTTCTTTTTATATTTTCCTTGTTTAGGAAATCTTGTTGAATATTCAAGGGTTATGGAGGAGACCTCACAAGACAAAGCATGCTGGAAGTTCTGTTGCAAAGGGATCTCTTCATGATTTGATGTCCTACAAGTTTTGTTAAAAAAACAACTCAAATGTATGTCTTAGACCATAATGTTTGTTCTCTTCACAATAAAGGTATATTCATTTTTTTTTAAATTCACTTTACATTACTAACATCGTTATGTCTAAAATTTTGAATCACAAAGATTTTTGTTAGGAATATTAATCATTAGATTAAATATACCCTCATTAAATCATCATTGTGGAACCCTAAAAGGTTCTTCGTAAAACCCTAACCTGAGGGTATGTCAATGCTAATATGAAACCCTACTATACTTAGGGTTATTAATGAATTCTAGAAAATACTATTCCTTTGATGTTTAGGGATTTGGTACTATTATAGAAACCCTAGTCCTTTAGTGTTTGTTGTGTATTGAAATCCTAGACCTTTAAGGTCTTGATAAATTAGGGTTTATCAGCAATACCCTTATAATATATATAGTCAACTCCTAATAATGAAACCCTAGGTTTATATTTGTTTGTCTTGTTAGGTCCCCGTAATTTGTTAGATTGGTGAGAACAAATGAACAAGGGTAACATCAGACCAGTCTTTGGAGTCCTAGGACCTAGCCTTCCTGGACTCAGAGAAGGCTCTCTCTATTTTGTGCAAAGGATGTGCACTTATTTTCTTTTAGGGTTTGATTTTAGGCTAGTTGTTAAGTGTAGGTTTTGTTTGTTTGTTTTGGTTGGGTAAGATGATCAAGTAGAATAGGTGGAGTGAGAAGTCTTCAAATCATTAGGCTATGGAGTCTACAAAAGGGTCATGGAAAGTTCAAAAATGAAATAGGGTGCATCACAGGCCAAATCTAACATGGTCAAATGGATCTTCAAGGTTTGTGTGAGATGGAATGAACATTAAGTCTGTGAACATGGTAGGTGTAAAAGGGAAGTTAAGAATCCTTGAAAAAAATACCTTTAAACAAGAATGGTCTTAAATACTACTCAACACAAAGAAATAATCATAAGACAAAGCAAACAAATAACTCTTTGATTAATATCAAGCAAGTAAGCATTTGAAACAAACAATCCAGTGAACTATAGAAGGCAAGAACTTGTCTAACTTCTAGTGATTTCACATTCAAGGTTTAGAAAACATTTAAGATAACATATAACATAGATCAAAGAAGAGGGAACTCATAAACATCATTGATAAAGCTATAAAGACCTTTAAGGCAACCTTTCAAGAATGGACAAATAACATGATCAAAACATAACCTCTTTGGCAAACTTAATCAGTGACACTTCAAAGAAAAACTTCAAGAAAAGTGTTTAAGTAACATCAAACAAGCAGGGATAACAATTAAAAATATTTGATATCTACTGCATTGAACCATTAACAAAATAAACAAGCATAAGTGGGTCTATAGAGCAAATAAGAATTCTCTAAACTAACCTAGCAGAGGAAAACATGAAGGCAGTGAGGACAAACAGATCTAAGGTACCTTTGAACAACATTTATTAGTCTAAAAATTTTGTCCTACTCCAACATAGAAGGATGTAACAAAATTATACGTAAGGAAACAAGAACTAAATATAAACACATCACCATTAACCATGCTCAGGGATCCTGCAAGCAAGCCTTCTCCATCATCAATCAAAACAAGCCATTCACAAATTCCACAACACCAATTTCTCTTCAATCTCCAAAAAACTATGTATTGCTCCCAAGAGTCATCAAATTCCAACCTTTTAAAATAAGGCCCTCATACTCTATTTATCTAAAATAGGAGGGCAAAAATCCTAACTAGGGTTTGAAAATGTCAAAAACACCCATAAATGTCATTTATGTCTAAGAGACCATGCAAGGCCCAAGACACAAAATAACTCATGAAATAAATGCAAAAATAACTCTTAGCACCTAAAATTGGAGTGATTTGCCCCAAAAAAACACTAAGATATCATTTTTCCATAAATGAGTGTCTTTTGTTGACTTTTGCACATTAGAGGCGCAACAGTGAGGTTTGAAGGCGTAGCACATGCATAGGAAAAATGGGTCCACTTGCAGCCAAGTTTGATGACCTTCCTGATGTCAAAATTTGCTCTGTGATGGCTCGTTTGAAAGAATTTCGAGTCTAATTTCCAAAAATTCCCTTGGATTTATGATTGGGCTCCATTTACCTGTCCAAAAAGTGAATCTCCCAAGGCATCTCTAGGCACAACGCTAGTCCTGAAAATGAGGCAGAAATGTGAAAAAAGAGGTGTTTTTTAGTCTTTTGAGGGACCAAAAATGCTCCAAGTGCTCTAAAATTTGGTGAGCATGATGTACTCGAGCTGAGGATTCCAAAAATGCAAAGTTTTACTCTTGAGGATGCCTGCGATTAAAGCGTAGCGCCAAGGGTGTTGCGCCTTCAGGCCTTAAAATTAGCAAAAAACAAAAAATTCTCACAAAGTTCCCAAAATTGGTAGATATCTTCCTTATGGGGTTTGGGATGCCTATAGAGAAGCTTCAACCAAGATTCAAAGGTTAGCTTGCTATTTTTCCTCATTGAGTGATTTTATTTCGGCAAGGGCTCCTTTGAGCTTACCCCTTGCAATTTGATTTTGCAATGCATAGTGCTTGGTCATTTTCTTATGGCGGTCAAGGTCCCTCTTTGTCTTCTTTAGCTTCTTGTTCTCATTCTTATAATACTCAATTTTATACATTTCCATGCCAAGGCATCTTTCTAGATCCCTAATTTCTACATCTTTGCTTTGGAGCAGTATGCTAGTGGCCCTCTCCTTGTCTTCATTTTCACTGTCAAGGTCAATGATGTCAAATTCTTGTTCTAGCTCATGCTTAACTTTCTTCACCTTTTGTTTTCCTTTATCTAGCTTCTTGGTAGAAGTGGAAGGCATGGCCCCTTGCATTTTAGAGGCAACAAACACATGCCTTTCTCCTCTTTGATATGTCAATGGAAGAGGTTTGCTTGTGATCATTTTGGTGTCTTCCTCTTGGCTGCCATCATTTGTCTCCATGTCTTCCTCTTCATTACCTTGACTGCTGCCTTATTCCTCATTTAACTTGATTTCTTCACTTTCATTTTTCTCCTCATTGTAGCTGCTTTCCTCATCATTGTTGTGATCGTCATTTCCACTATCAGCCTCTTCATCTTCTTCACTATTTTCATGACTGTCATGGTTGTCTTCTTTGATATTTTGATCATCGGTTTCACTGCTGTCATTTTCCTTGCTGTCCTTTTCCTCACTGATGCTTGCTTCATTTGTGTCTATGATGTCTTTAGCCTCTTCATTTTCTTCATTGTTATCATCTTCATTTTCCTCCATGTTTTATATTTCATTACTTACCTCTCCTTCTTCATCTTCATCATCATCATTGCCCTTATCATCATTTGTTTCTTCCATGATAACATCATTGTCCCCTACTTCTTCATTTTCTTCCTCTTTATTGTCCTCTTCTTCATAATTTCTTAATTCATATTTGTTCTCTCCTTCACTCATTTAATTTTTCACTGTCACTCCCTTCTTGCTCTGATGTATTGGGAGAGGGTGAGGAAGGGAGGTTTTCTTGAGGAGAGGATACTTGTGTAGATGATGAGGCACGATCAGTAGGAGGTGATGGAAAAGTAGAGGGAGGAGGATGAGATGATGAGGGTAAATTTTTTTGATGATGGGGTTGTGGGCTTGTGAACACTTCATGAGAAATGAACACCTCCCAAGGTATGCATTTTTTCTCCAACTGATGTAGCACAACCATCTTGATCAAGGAGTGATAGAACAAACTTTGCATTTTCTGGGAATAGCTCCTCCTTTGGACAACATAAGACGTATTGTCAATACTCCTATAGAGGTAGTAGGGTAAATGAAGCATCTTGACCCTAATGAAGTGCATGAGAAATCTGATATGATAGGATTAGAGTCTAGAGTACCTTCCCTCATAGGTAAAATATTTCATGATGACCCTCATCAAGGGTGCATAACTCTCTAGCAAGTGTGAAAAAGGGAAAATAGATTTGCAGCCTTCTCTGTACCTAGGTTTGAGAAATGGCTCATAGTAGCTCATGTCCAACTTTGCTCTTTTAAACCATTTTTCACCAACATCAGGTATTCCAGTAGCATGGGAAATGGCATCTGATGATAGCTCAAAGTCTACCCTTACAAGATTCACTTGTTTATTGTGTAGGTTGAGGATGAAAAAACTAGTGTGCTCAGGGTGACTTTGCACTTGTTGGATATTTTCACAAAACTGAAAGCACCCTACATTTTGGAAATAGGTGATAATCATAGGAGAAGAATTAAGCTCCAAAGTGTCTTGAGGTTCAAATATATTGACATTCCTAGCTCTGTGTTTCTACCTCATAGGCACTTGGCCTCCTTCACTGCTAATACTCCCTCCTTCTCCTGAAATTTTGATCACTGCTATCTTTAAACAACCTTAGGCCCGCTTGTGAAACTTGGTAGGAGGAGTGAAATGAAATGATGGTGAAAGGTAGTTTTTTTAAATGAGTGAGAGGGAGGTGCAGGTGTATGAATGATCTACCTTGAGCTTTGATGAAGGGTTAACTCCAACTTACTGTAATTACCCTAATTCACACCTTTCTTGACTGATAAAATCTTGCTTGGAGGTCAAAACATGGCTTTTGTCATGAGGACTTAGGGTTTCTAGTCATTAGGGTTTGGTCAATTCCCTTAATCATAAAATCATGAAATTCACTACAGGATAAGGAAAAACATCCACCTACCAAATTTTTGTGTATTTGTAGGTCCTTGGATGCAGCTTGTGTAATATTCCCAAATGGGGAATGCAACAATACAAGACAGATATGCAGGAAAATAATGCAATTCATCTAAAGAAAAGCAGGAGGCCAATAAAGAGACCTTTCAAAAGTATTTACAATAGAAAAATAGATGTATAATGAGGACCATAAGATGCATAGCTGGAAATACAAGTCACCAATAGAAGAAAATCCCTCAAAATAGGTGTTGCAACCACATGTATTGACTGAAAATGCCTTGACAGTGTTATTTTATTGGGCTGCAAACTGTTGTTGGTTACACTTTAGATCTAGAGAATATGTGTGCATGAAAATTCAGAATTATAACATATCCATACACTATAGAGGCCCCTCTTTCTTTTCCCCTTGGGGTTTTGAGCAAAACACCATGTACAAGCAGTAGATCTGAGATCTAAGTATGCAAATCTGTAGAAATATTCAGATATTAATAATTATTCAGAAATATGTAGATCAGATCCAAAATTTACAATATGTAGATCTCCTCAAATGTATCTCCAAAGTGAAGGGCAGATCCCCAACACTTGAAAACTAGCTCTCCAATTGATGTGCCAAAACACCTTGCAACATCACCTACAGGAAAAACGTAGATCTGGAAGGGAAACTGCGTTGTAGGGTTTAGATAATGGTTGGCCACATGCCAAGATCTGAAAATTATTCCCAAGAACTCCATTACACTCCTCCCAATGGAGTAGAAGCCTCCTCCACTGAAAAAGGGCACTGAAATGATCTAGATCTAAGTAGATCTAGCCTCCACTTGTTGCAGCTTGCAAAGACAACCAAGCCCTCAATAGGATATGAATTATAGTTGAAAGAAGAAGCTTGGCCTCAAGCTAGATAGTGGACTATGCAATACAAACTCTTCCAAGAGATAATGAATGGGAAGAGGTGGGATTCCTGATCAGGAACACCCAATGCTAAACAACATTTGCAATCTAGGCTAAACAGCCAAAGAAAGCTATATGGTCTAAACAGACAATATATCAAAATATCATATCCTTCAACAACCTCTTCATGCTGCCATCCTCTTCCTTATATAGATTAAGAGCTTGTAAACCATAAACCACCTTCAATGAAATCATCTCTTTCACACAAGCCATCTCCATCTAAAACTGCACTGTGCCTCATTGATGGCCACTCCTCCAAGACAACACTGTAGATTTGGTCGAGATTGACCCAGTCAAAATATCCAGCCCCTTTCACAACTAAGGGTGCTTGCTTACATAGCCAGGATTTAGCCTTTTTCATATTTGGCATTGATTTATTCTTTATTAGGAGTTTAATGAACCTCCTTTACACATTTATTCTTTAAACAAAGAAAGAAAACAAAAATCAATATTCCAATTATCCTAGGACTAATTAGGAATATTACAGACCTCCCCTCCCAAATGTTGCTTGTCCTAAAGCAACTGATAAGGTGAGTGTTGCAGCTCTTCTCCTCCTCCATTGGTGACACAAACATGTGATAAGATTGCTCCATAAGCTAAATTTTCACCAATCCATCCCTCCATGAATTTCTCCTCCAAAGTTCTCATGAGATGCAAATAGCCCATCCCATAAGGAGACAATAGTTCACATGAAACAAACATGGCTTTCCCAATGCTCTCCCTGAAACATGTAGCATAAGACACATAGAGACTCTCCATCCCATTAGGCACATGCATACCTCCCATCCTCCCTGCATACATCCCCATAAAAAGTACAAGCACATCATCAATGTAGGGGATCAAAACTACATATATACAAATAGAAATTTGTGCATATGGAGGTGGGTCATAGTCCCACATGTGGAGCCAGCGCAGTGCATCTCCTACCTGGATTAGATCTAGATGTGGTAAGTGGTTTCCCCACCACTTACTTGCTGCCCATATCATCTCACCATGGTTGAAAGTGTGAGATATATTTGGTGCGTTAGGAAAGCACCCATCATGATGTAAAATATCCCTTTGTCCACCAAGGGAGTGACCATATTCAGAAATAGTTTTGGCCCAAAGTTGGCCATGAAGTTTATAAGGTACAACACTCCATCTTGGAGTCATGGCCTGCATATACATAATAAAATAATGTGTACAATTAGAAAATAAAACATGATTTATATGAGTATGCTCTTCACCAAAAAATATCCTCATACAAATGGAGTGGTGCATAGATCTATCCCCTTCCTCAAAGAGAGAAAGAGAGGGCTTAATTAACTCTCCCATAGAGTTATGTTGCTGCTCCATATCTACATGGTACATGCATCTTTGACAATGCTGATATAGTTCTCCTTCAAAGCCCTCCCAATAGTAGCTCCTCAAGATGATGTTGTTGAGCTTCATGGAATATGCATGGCTGAAACAGAACTCTTCATAGGCCCTTTGTAGTAACTTCCTCTTGATCTTGGAGGCTCTAGAAAAGAAGATACTACCATGATCATATATGAATCCATCTTGGACTAAATATCCCTCTTTATGTAGTTGGTCATCAAGTATCATACATGTGTGAAGATCATTGGAATAATCCACCAACAGTTGGGATTTCTAATATGGATCTAGACTCCCCAATAATGACAGTGTTGATGATCTATCAACTGAAATGTTTGTCATGTGGCTACTCCTTTCTTTGAAATCTCCCATGCCAAAGGTATGTGTTGGAAGGTCATCCCTTCCCTTCTTCTCCTCCTTGACATCTCCCATGCCAAAGGTATATGATGGAAGGTTGCTATTCCCTCCTTGTTGCCCTTCTTGTGAATGCACATGCTCAATTGAAGATGGAAGTTATTGGAAGCTAGTCTCCCATGGAAGGCTATCATCTATCCAAAACCTCCTTGGTATTTACAAAGTATGCATGTGTGGCCACCATCTCCTATCATGTATGGAATATTTCTCTCCAAGTGAGATCATCTTTTGAGTCTCCATAGCCAAGGACTGTCCTCCTTGCTGCATGATGGTGTCCTTCTCTAATCTTGCAACATATTTTCTCAGCACAATATGATATGAGAGAGTGGAAAATGGTGATAGTGGGGAAATATTTCCCTCCTCCTTGAGCTCACCCGACACTCTCAGTTGTATTGTGGTCTCCTAATGCTCCCTCCCTTCCTATATCTATGAATGGAGCATCAAGATGTGAGACATATTTCTCCAAAGCTGAATCAGGTGGTCTCCCAGGTGGTTTACCACAAGATAATGATGTCTCATAGATCATCCTCATGTGCATAATGGATGGGATCATCATATCCCTACTTCCACTGCGCAAATTCATCTCTGATTTCTGTGTGGAAGTTTCATGATAATGTGGTATCACTCTTAGAGATGCAAGAGTGCTTCTGATTGGAGAATTTGCTCCATCCTCTTCTCCATGTAATAGTGGATCATCTCTTGCCATGTTAGCGCTGTGATCCCTCCTTTGTTCTTCTTCTCCTACCTTATACAATATCTCACAGTCTAAGGTGCTTCCCTGAGCTATAATTAGCCCATGTACACCCAACATCTCCTTGGTGTCAAGAGTCTTGATCACAAAAGAATGATCTATCATAGTGTGTGTTCCCAAGATTGTATGCAATGTTGGAACTCACTTCCTCCATTGTTTCGTCTCATTTTTTAGCACCATAGACACATGTTTCTCATGCTCTTCATGTGTAAGATCCCTTGGATGCTAATCCCTTGGAGCTTCTTGCAAAGATACAAGAGCCCTTCTAGTGGAAGCAATTGCTTCACCTCCATCTCCAATTAGAAGTAGATATTCTCCTTCTATCACAGCGCTGAAGGATCTTTCGAGATCTTCCTCTTCCTTCTCCCCATCAATGGAGAATACCTCATCATTAAGAGACCCTTTTTCTTGATCTCCTCCTGAAAAAGGAACCCTCATGTCTTCTCCTTGAAAAGAAAGTTCTTGCTGAAGTAGGGCCCTTGCCCTTGGCAAAGCATGTAGCAGATCTTTAACCCCCTTAAGAATGTTCTGAAATGGAGTTGGCTTCATGGATCCTTCCAAATCATGCAGATATTCTGAATTCTTGGGCTTGATTTTCTCACCCAAGGAAGTTTCAGATTGTTTAAAATCAAATCTTTTCACTAACCTCTAGTGAACTTTGCATAAGTAGATATGTTTGTATTTTTCAATGAAGAAGATTCAAATAACCACCAGGCATAAGCCTTACCTTGTATATGTAGCGCTGCTACTCTTATGGCTTCTTCTTCTGAAACTTGATGCAGCTGGAAATATGTGTCTATCTTCCTTACCCAAGACTTGGCTGAGCTCTCGGGTGATCCATCAAAAGTAGGTAGAAAGAATCTACCCAAAGTGTGCTGCATGCACCCTCTTCTTCTATTGTAGTTGCTGGATATTCTCTCTTCTTTAAGTTGAAAAAACTCTTGGAAGCTTAGATGCTCCATGAATTTTCTAGACTGAGATTCATATTCTTGGAGATATTCACCAAGGGTCTCCTCCCTTGGTGTTTCTCCTTCTACTTCTTCTCTTGCTAGGAATGTAGGCATGCTACAACGTTGTATATCTAATTGTGTGGCTGAATGCTCACACACATAATATGAAGAATTGGGGCTTTCTTCATGCGCAATTTTTATTGAGGGATCTTCATGTCTTTCCCTCCTCATTCCCCTGATTTCTCTTTTAAGCTCATGCATAGATTGGAACAGAGTTTTGAGAACTCTTTCCCCTTCATTCTTCCAGATAAAGGGGTTTTACCCTTGTCTTCAGTGTAATCAAACTCCTTCTGTCTTTTCTTTTCTCGAAAAGACATATTGGTTTCTTAGAAAGGACAAGATATGCCAAGATGATGCTCTGATACCACTGTAATATTCGCAAATGGGGAATGCAGCAATACAAGATAGATATGCAGGAAAATAATGCAGTTCATCTAAGGAAAAGCAGGAGGCAAATAAAGAGACCTTTCAAAAGTATTTACAGTAGAAAAATAGATGTATAATGAGTCTCATAAGATGCATAGCTGGAAATACAAGTCACTAATAGAAGAAAATCCCTCAAAAGAGGTGTTGCGACCACATGTATTGACTGAAAATTCCTTGACAACGTTATTTTATTGGGCTGAAAACTGCGGTTGGTTACACTTTAGATCTAGATCATACGCGTGCATGAAAATTCAAATCTATAACAGATCCATACACTATAGAGGCTCCTCTTTCTATTCCCCTTAGGGTTTTGAGAAAAACACCATGTACAAGCAGTAGATCTAAGATCTAAGTATGCAGATCTGTAGAAATATTCAGATATTCAGAAGTATTTATAAATATGTATATCAGATATGAAATGTACAATATGTAGATCTCCTCCAATGGATCTCCAAAGTGAAGGGCAGATCCCCAACACTTGAAACCAGCTCTCCAACTGATGTGCCAAAACACCCTGCAACAACACTTACAGGAAAAACACAGATATGGAAGGGAAACTGTGTTGTAGGGTTTATATAATGGTTGGCCACATGCCAAGATCTTAAAATGATGCCCAAGAACTCCAATACACTCCTCCCAATGGAGTAGAAGAATCCTCCACTGAAAAAGGGCACTGAAATGATCTAGATTTGAGTAGATCTAGCCTCCACTTGCTGCATCTTGCAAAGACAACCAAACCCTCAGCAGGATCTGTATTGTAGTTGAAAGAAGAAGCTTGGCCTCAAGCCAGATAGTGGACTATGCAATACAAACTCTCCTAAGGGCTACTCAATGGGAAGAGGTGGGATTCTCGATCAGAAACATCCAATGCTAAACAGCATTTGCAATCTAGGCTAAATAGCCAAAGAAAGCTATATGGTCTAAATAGACAATATATCAAAATATCATATCCTTCAATAACCTCTTCATGCTGCCATCCTCTTCCTTATATAGATTAAGAGCTTGTAAATCCTAAACCACCTTTAATGAAATTATCTCTTTCACATAAGCCATCTCCATCTAAAAGTCACTCCTCCAAGACAACACTATAGATTTGGTCAAGGTTGACCCAGTCAAGATATCCAACCCCTTTATAGTCTTAGGAAAATAAATTTAACCTTTGAAGACCCACTTTCTAATGTTTTTAGTTCCTTTGTCACTTTAACTGATATTCTATTTGACTTTTTGCAATAGGTGGCTTAAAAATCATTCAAATGGTCTTTTTCCCTTCTAACCATTTTTCTTTGTTTTCTCTTCAGGTTGCTGACCTGGTGAACTTTGACTCCTTTTGGCCTATTTATGACTTTAACACTCTGTTCTACAAATTTTTGTTTGAGTCACATAATTTGCTGTGTTTTGGCTTGTTCATGTCTTTCAGTCACTTTTATTCCATAAGTGTCATAAAAACCTTGAATTGACCTTCTTCCTTTGATCTTTGAAACATGTTAAATTTACTTTGACAAGCTTAGGCACTTGTATAGTGGCAGTACCTTTAAAACTTCTTTGTTCTTACCTTGGAGATCAAATTACCTTGTGCTTGATGGGTGAATGAAAAAAATTGTTTCATCCTTCTCATTTATCCTCAGGTATGATAAGTTCACCTTTGAAAAGCACCATAGTCTTGACAATCATGTATGATATCTCCTCTTTGGCCACTTCTGATTTACAGGTGCCATGACATATTGATTTATCCCTTTCTGATGTTCTTGGATTTTGACATCTAGTCACATGGTAGCAACCCTATAGTCAGTTTGGCTTTCCATCTTGGAGCTCAACCCTATGTTTTTATCCCTTTGATCATTGAGTGTAAATGACTAGAAATGGGAGTTTGACCTTCCTCTCATTGATACTCTTTGCATTCTCTTTCCTTTGAGGCAGTGAGACACTTTACCTTGGAAAACTCTGGAAGTCACCTACAATAGTTTCTTCAAACCTTATTTCTGCTGTCATCATGGAGGCCTATCATCTTTATTTCATCTCCCTTGACTATCTTTCCAAAACCTTAGTTTTTTGGGCTGCTTGAGAAGAATTATTAGTGTTGTCTTCTAAGTTCTCTATAGCCCTTTCAATTTCATTCATTTCTGTCCAGTTCACCTCACCTTTTTCTCTTTTCATTTATAATTTCTAAAAAAAAACTTCTTCCATGTTTGGTTCACTTGGTGTGCCTCCTCCATGTGTTTTGCTGCATTGGATCCTTGCTTGGCATACTGCTGGCCCAATCAGGTTTAGAAACCTTGCTTTCTCCTTGGTCACAAAATGCTCCCTGTCTCTTTGCTTTTGAATATATTTAATGAGGAGCAGACCTTTTACCTTACCAATTTTCTGTTGATAGTCACCTTTACACTCTTGCAGAAATGTCAAAATGAACAGCAACCCTTTGCAGAACTTGAACTTGATAAGGTGGTCTTCCTTGGAGATTTTTCTGATCTATCTTGGAAAAAAAGGTTCTAACCTTATTTCACATTTGATTCAGCTTCTATTGCATTAAAAATAATGCTTCAAAAAACCAAGGATAACCCTACAACCTATGAAAACCTAATGACCTAGTGGGAGTCTCCTTTGACTTGATCTTTGACTGAAAGCTTGGATTGGGGTCTCAGGTGTAGAAAAATAGAGTTTTTGACAAATTGTTGTATTGAAGATCCAAAATCCAATGTACTTGATTTATCTAAATATCCTACAGAGATAGTTTTGAGACTATTAATGCTTGAGGCACCTGATGAACATGGGAAGGAGCAGGTTGTTTGGCAATCCTAGATGGAAAGTGGAGGGGTTAGGTAGAGGAAAAATAGAGTGCTAAGGTTATGGGTGGGAAAATAGGATAAAGATGAATGGAATGAGCCCATGAGGGGTCTTTTAGGAGTGGTATGCTAACCAGGGAATGGCAGAGTAGTAAAATAGTGAAAAAATTCTTTTAAGGATAATGAAGGCAGTGAGATTTCTAAAACTCACAATATTCATGAATATTGTTTTTAGATATCTAGGACAAGTATCTAGTCATCTAAAAATAGCAAAAATTACTGATGACTAATAGTGGCTCCACTTGGGGAGGGCAGATCCGTTTCAGGAGGTGCCCATAATTTCAGATATCAAATCTCTTAGTTTATGAAGACCAGTGCCTCATCCATTGGGCATATTTTTCTTCTTTCATTTGCTGATGTTTCTCTTGAAGCTATGATCTCAAGGATATGAAAAAATAATTTCTTCACCCTCCTTTCTACCTACCCATCATACCTTGCCTACCATTTTTCTTCCTGTGGGTGCACTTGGGCTGGAAAACCCTTGACATTCCTTTTCTTTTGAAAAAAAAACAAACTATCTACTTGTACCCTTATCACTTCCAAGAGTTCAGATTAGGCTAATGAACCCTTTTATTCTCTACCTAGTCTATCCATCTGTCAAGGTTAAGCTATTTGACAGGCTTCATTCTATAATCTATTGACATGAAATTGAAAACATGATTTAAACCAAGATTAAGAAATCTGATTTACCATGGGTTGTGGCATTGGGACAAGTTGCACACAGACATTATTTTTGTACAAACAAAAATAGAAAGCATGAGGGCAGTCATCTTATCATTTTTTAGACATCCGTATCTTTCTCTTTGGTTCAAATTTGAGCATTTAAGAACCAACATCTTTTCTTCCTAATCTATTCGTACTGACAAGTCAAGATTAAATGTTTTGACAAGTCTTCTTTCACTATCTTATCAGCAGAAATTCAAAATATGTTCAGCCATGATTAGGATAGATGACTGAACATGACTCTTTTTCCTCAACAAGTAGTGGCATTTAGACTTACTCACCTTCAATAGTACTCTTTTTTGGGTATGGGGTTGTACCTCTTCTTTAAATCTGCCCTATTTTCCCTTTTTTCTATTTTTGAGTTTTTTATTTTTCTGTTCTTTCATTAAGAAATGTTATGTACAATCAATGGAAGCTTCAAACTTAGGAATTCTGACAAAAATAGTGTTTGAGCATCCTGCCATTGACAGGACCTCTGAATAACTCTACTCCATCTAGCTCTTGTAAAAAGAAAGCATTGTTACGTCTAGCTGAATGAATGATGTAAGGACCCTTCCAAAAATTTTCAAATTTTCCATGTTTGCCCTTGTCTTCTCTCCTTGAGTCCCATTTCAGAACTGTTCTCCAATCTGGCAATCATTGGCTTTGGTCCTCCTGTCAAAGATCTTTTTGATGTTTTCTTGTGCTACTTGTGTCCTTTTTTAAACTTCCTCTCTTGACTATTTCAAATGAATGGTTTGGTTCAACCTCCTTTGCATGTCATTTTCTTTTGCTTGCACTTCTTGGAGGAGCTTCATGACTGGAACTCCCAAGGATGTTGGGAAGACTGCCTCCATACCATATAATAACTGATAGGGAGACATACTGATTGATTTATTAGTGGTTAGTCTATCAGCCCATAATGCATTTGCTAGCTTACTATGCCATGATTTTTGGTTCTGTTCCAGGAGCTTATTGATGATGTTCACCAGAATTTTGTTGGAAGATTCAACAAGCCCATTACCTTGAGGGTAGTAAGCCATGTAATGCCCTAGTGTGATATGATACTTATAGTAAAAGTTGACCATCCTTTTAGATTTGAAGGCAACAACATTATCGGTAATGATCTTTCTAGGACAACCAAATCTGGACAAGATGTTGGTCTCAAGGAATTTGATAATAACTGAGTCGGTGGCATTCCTAAAAGGGATGGCCTCTATCCACTTGGTGAAATAATCAGTGGCAGTGAGGATCCACTTGTGTTGGGCAGATGAGGTGGGGTGGATCTCTCCAATGAAGTCCAAACCCCATTGTTGAAAAGGAGATTCAACACTGATGGGATGCAAAGGCAAAGGTAGAAGTTTTCTCTTACCATAAAAAAATTGGCACTTCTGGAAAGTCATAACCAGTTTGTGGCTGTCAGGGAAAAGGGTGGGCCAATAGTAGCTAGCTCTAAGGATTTTTTTAGCTGTAGTTTTCCAGTAGAGATGACCTTCACACTCTCACTCATGTAGCTCATGCATGATTTTATCTGCATCATCCTCAAGAAAAAATTTAAGTAATATGCCAACAGAATTATTCCAATACAAAACTCCATCTAAAATGCAGAAATTTAAATATTTTTGTTTCAAGAATCTAGCTTTTGTCTTTGATAAAGTAGGATGAGCATTGATATAAAAAAGCACATATAGGATATCAGCATACCAAGATGAATTCAGAAATACTTCTTCAATGTAGGGAGTTGTGAACTCTTCCTATTCCTCTAATGCATCAACCATATTCATGTCTAGCACTTGGAAATTTGATTCAACCATGAGTTTTGCTAGTCCTTTTCCTTTAATCAGCTTAGTGGGTCTGATTTATAAATCATATTCTAAGATGATAGCAATCCATTTACCCCTTTTACCATCAGGGTCCTGATTTAGAATGTACTTGACAACTGTATGTGGAACAAAAGCAATGATATGAGAGTGAAAAATGTAGACCCGTAAATCTTTCAATGCTTTAATCAAGGAAAAGGATTGTTTCTCCATGATGTTATACTTTAAGGGAGAATTTCTTAATGCCTTATTGAAGAAGGATATGGGTTATTCTTGCCCCATTGTGTTCTTTTGCAACAACACTGCAACAATGGTGTGTTTGGATGCAAATGAGAAAATGTGAAAGTCCTTGGTAAAGTTAGGACTGATTAGAACTGGTGTTTGGGTGAGTGCTTGTTTTACCAGTTTAAAATATTGTTTGGCTTCCAAGGCCCACTTAACTCCTATCTCCTTTTTGAGCATGTTTTCAATATTTCTTAAGATTTCAGCAAGGTTGGGGATGAACCTCCTTAGGAAGTTGATCTTTCCAATAAAATATTGTAGCTCCTTAATGTTTCTAGTATGGCTGATTTGCAATATACCTTCGATCCTTTTGGGGTCTATTTTGATTCCCTCTTCAAAGATTATGTGGCCTAGGAGTTTACCTTCCTGAAGGCCAAACAATGTTTTCTTGGGATTTAAAGATATGCCATACTTCCTACTTTTTTCAAAGACTTTTCTCAAATGGACTGTGTTCTTCATCAGTCTTAGAATAGACAGTGATGTCATCAAGGTATATGACTATGAAGTAACCTATGTATTCTGAAAAATCTATGTCCATGGCCCTTTGGAAAGTGGCCCATGCATTCATTAACCCAAAGGGCATTTTAACATACATGAATGTACCCAAGGTGTAGTGAAAGTAGTTTTGTTTTGATCACTTGGAAGTACTAGTACATGATTGTAACTTGAAAATCCATCAAGCAATGATATTCTCTGTGAGCCAACTACCCTCTGAAGTATGTGAACCATTTTAGGGAAGGGATATTTATCTTTTAGGGAGGCCTTGTTTATATTTCTAAATTCAATGCACAGTATAATCTCCCTGGTTTTATTCCTAACTGACACAAGGTTTGAGACCCACTCTGAGTACCTAAGAGAAACTATGATCCCAACATCATACATCTTTTTAATCTCTTTCTCAAGTAAAGGTACTAGGATGAGGTTTATTATTCCCAATTTTTGTTTGAATGGTTTATGATTTTCCTTGAGAGGAATTTTATGTTTAATAATGCTTGTGTCATAGGACTTCAGGTCCTCATACCCCTATGCAAACACATCTTTAAACTCTTTAAAAATCTCAATATATTTTTGTTTTATGTGAGAAGGAAGGGTTTTGGACAGCTTGATCATTTTGGGTTCCTTCATACTACCTATGTTATATTCTTCTACATTAATCTCGGTGGATTCCACCTTTGGTTTTTTAGCTACGTCATTAAAATAAAATATATCTTCTAATGGTGTAAGGCCCCTTGGAAATGTATCATCTTTACATTGTAAAACCTCAAGGTCCCTTTGATCTAGATTTTCAAAAAATTCTACCTTATAAGGATGTTCAAGTAGATTTATATCAACAGTAGAGGACAACTCTGTTTTATGGGCTTCTTCTTCAGCAAAACAATCTTCTTCATGCCCTAAGCTTGGTTTTAGTATTACAAATTCATTCTTAGATTGCAAAAAATCATCAATTTTCTTATCACCCTCAAACACTTGCCAATAGTTTATGTCGTCAGGTACTGTAGGCTGGTTTTTTACTTTGACAACATATTTTTCATTTGCATGGGGTATTAGGCAATTGCTAGCAGCAAAGGCAAGCTCATTGGAAAGGTTGTTTTGGACTCTAGGGATGAAAGTGAGTTCATATTTCTCAAAGGTTTTCAGGAGGTCTAGCACAAAATTCCTATACTCTCTTTGTCTAGGATTCTTAGTTGAATACTCCCCTTTTATCTACCTAATGATCAGCTCTGAATCTTTTTGGACTGAGATATTATTGGCTCTTATGTTTTTAAGCAAATGTAAACCAAGAAGGAGAGCCTCATACTCTGCAATGTTGTTAGTGCATTGGAAATCTAGTTTGTAGGAATGGCCTTCATTTGTGTTATGTATCCAGACACCAGCTCCGGAACTAGCTTTCCCACAATAGCCATCAAAGCTCATGTTCCAAACTGTTTCCAGTTCACACTCGCCATTATGTTGTTGTTCGAGGATGTTAGAGTTTTGGATGTCATGTTCTTTAGTTGGGGTTAGATTTGACTGTTCTAGTGGGCCTATCACTTTCTCATTTTCATTTACTTGTTCACTAATATCATCTTCATTATACAAGATAAATGAATCAAGGTTTGAATGATTGGAATAAAAAGGGGTGTTGTTTGGCCTATCTAGGCTGCTTACCATATATTTCATATGAGATTCCTAGTATAATCTCCTTGTTTGGTTAAATATCGGGATGGTAGCATAAGACATGTCCACTTGGAGGCTTCCTTGAAGTTTGGCTCCCCATGATCTAGATAAAATCATGCCATACTTCAGGGAAATGTCAGCAACTACTATGTCCATGACTAAGCCCTTAGAAGGGATTGTGCCAGATTGACACATAGATCCTTTATTAGACCCAAAAATTTGACTCTACTTGAATCAAAAGACTACAGGTCTTTGTAAGGTTTAGTAATTTCTAGGCTTAGTCTCTCCATCACTACCTTTGGCATGAGGTTGTGAGAGGCACTAGAGTCCAACATGGAATTGTGTAAGAATTTTTCATGTATGTTTAAGCTAACATAGAAAGGAGGGACAACTCCTTCTTGGTATTTTACCTCAACTTCAGGACCAAACAACATCTGGTTTGTCATCAGTCAAGTTTAGAGTGTCGGTATCATTCCCTATGTTAAAAATTTTCAAAACTTGGGGCCTATACACATGTTGGGTTACCAGTTTAGTGAGAGGTCTGGTTATCTTGATTTTGGAAATCTCTCCTTCAAAACTGAAAGGTATCTGTGTTTTGGACATATTTACATCAGTTTTATCAACGATGAACTTTTGTACACTTCTAATTTACTGATTCTGATTTGGGGCTTTAGACAACAGAGTTTTCTCAGGGCCATTAGTTGATGTACTAGGGCAGCTTGGGTCACCACTTTGCTGGCTGATTTTGTCTTTGTTTGAATCAATCTTCTTAGCTATCGTGTTTGTATTGTTTGTTGTCCTCTTAGGAGGATTTTCGGGGGTCTTCCTAACAACAATATCTAATTTGTTTTTCTTGGAGACATATTGGTTCTTTTTTCTCCTAAGGTTTCTGCAATAATATCATTCCAGATGATATCCTTAGCCTGTATTAAGGATATATTTCCCTTCAATATTTATTTGAGATTTTTAATCTCAACATCAACAGTTTAGCAGTCCATTTTATATTGATTGACTTCTCCCTCAATGGCTTTTATAATCTTTGTTGTTGTTTCTAAATCAGCTTGTGCTCTTTTTCGATCTCTCTCTACCATCTACAATTCAACGGTTAATTGAGATATTTGTGCTAATGGATCTTCACTACTTGATGGAAAAACAAAAGTGCAAGTATGAGATTCAATATGATTCTGAAATGACAATGCAATTTGTTTTAATTTGGTGATTTCTTCTTCCTTTTGCAGGAGCTGCTGAAGAATTTTTTCTTTCTCATTTCCTATCTCTTCAACTTATGCTACCATGGAGTGTTCTCCTGTAGCCAATTTCAATTCTTTCTTCAGTACAGAGATTTTTTATTCAGCACTTTGTAGAAGTTTCTGTACAGCGGACCTGTCATTAGGATCTACTCCAATCTTCAATATAATATTTTTGAGTTCCTCATTCTGGATTGTCAAAGCCCTGGAATTGGCTTTCTCTAACTTCAACTGCTTGATTACTTTTCCAAGCATATTTTCAGCCTTCAATGCCACAACATTCGTTTTGGTTAGGTCATTCACAATCAATTGACCTGTTTGCATGTGTAGATTCACTTTTTCCAACAATGGAATTTTCTTCAAATCTACAGTCAAATTCACAGTGTTAAAATTATTAGATGAACCAATAGACATATCATAGGGATGTGAAAGAGAAATCTTGAATTGATCCTTTTCAAGATCCATTGCAGTTAGAATTCTTGTTTGATCTAGGGCTATTTGGTACTCATCTTGAGCCTCCATGCTTGTCTTCATCTTCTGATTTCTCTCTATAATCTGGGAAAACATTTGTTTAATTACGAGCACTTGTTCCTGAGTGCTTTCATGTCTCCTAGGTGAAGCAGGGACATTTTTTTCATCTCCCAATTGTAATGAGAAACCATGTTGAGAATCTATAGAATCTTCATTGAACTTTGTTCTCTTCTCAGTCCTATGTTCTTCATCCTCTAAATCAGTCACTGCCTCTTTACCTCTCTTATTTGATTTTTCTAATATGACAGGAGTCTGAACATTTGAGCTCACTGAACCTACAACACCTTTAGTTGCCACTTTTTCTAGATCCGGTCTGCTCTCATGAATGAATGCTGAATATCCATTTTCAATTCTCCTATTAGAATTAACACTGTGGGGGTAATAAGCCCACTTCTCTCCTAATAATAGGTTCATTTCATCTAACATATTAGTAGCTTCATCAATTTCTTGTCTCATATTAACTATAAAGGGACCCACAGTCATTGGAAATTTAAACATATGACCTTTCTTCATAGGCACAAAGTGTATTTGGTCAATGTTTAAACTTTTCCTAATGAACTCCAGAGCGAATAATCTCATAGGCACAAATACAGGAAGCCTATAAGGTTCTACACTAGCTCCATAAAGTCTAATTTCAAAATAATCTTCAAAGACAAACCAATCAACAAACTTACAATTTGTCCCCAGATGCAAGAACTCTTGAGCTTTGGGAAGAAATAAGGGGGTAGAAACTCCATGCAAAAATTTATATATAGTAAACATAAAATGACTAGCAAAATCAAACAAACCAGCCTCATTCTGTTCTTTCCTCACTATGTCTATCCAAAATACTACTGATTGTATTTTCTTATTCACATCCATAATTTTTAACCCCAGATGCATGAATTCTTCTACATTTTGATATAAAAATATGTAAACAATAAAAGAGGTAAACCTGAATGAGCCCGTCAATGATAAGCTCATGAGCTGAGAATTAACAGCTTCTTGCCAATAAGATGGAATATCTAGCATCACTCCTGGCTTCATCATCATGGCGAACATTCCCAGAATTGACTTGTCCACTGTATTGTCATCATCCTTTCCCAAAATATTTGCAATGCAACTCAGCACTGGTCTGAATTCTATATCAAAAACCTCCATGGGGAATTATTTACTTTCAAGTACAAACTATTATGTATTTGGCTTCAGAAAATGAATGAACTGATAAAATTCCTGACCTGCAAGACTTTCATAATGCGTTATCAAGGAATCATCAGTGAATTGGACATACGACTCTGACTCAGGATAAAAAAATATCTTGATGAATTAATTGGGTTGAGACTTGCAGAACATTTTCTCCTTGACAATTCATTACGAAACATTTCCCAAGGTACATAACAGACACTAACCAATACACAAATTTGGGAAAAAGGTGAGTTCTTGGGATACATGCAGACAACACACCATTTTTTGCCATCGAAGTGTAAATTGGAGAAGTTTTATCATTTAGGAGGACATGCTGATAAAAATAAAGGTAATCAAGGGAACAATATGTGTCCTAGATATCCCTCTTGGTGTCCATGAGAGGGATGTGACTAGAAGAACCTGACAGGGATGAGCATTTAGCCATAATTCAACTTTAGGATAGCAGACAATTGAAAGGGTGACAAATAATTGACAGGATGACAAATAATTGAGAAATACATGGCACATGCAAACTTCAAACTCAAACTAACAATAATAACTTCAGAAAAATGAGAATCCTCCTTAAATAGGTGGTGCGGGCTTTAAAATTAAATGTTGACAAGACACGCCAAAATACCATTAAGAAAACCCGACATGGATTACAACTATCACCCACTTGGCCGCATACGTCACTGCAGGAGGCCTCGAGGTACGGAGAACTATTTTTGCTTATGCCCCCACAGTGAATCTTGACCGTTCATCTGGATTACCCCCGTAGTCAACAGGGTCAACTGTGAAGGTACCCTCCGTGTTAACCCATGCGCTGAAAGTGCTCGCGTGTTGAGCCATTTACTCACCGTTTGATAAATCATCGAATCCCGCTCCGTAAAGTTCTCGATATTTAATCTTTGAATTGGGACCTGCTTCCATAAAGACTTAAAATTATTTAAACTTTAAACTTTAATATAAGTTGCAGATATATTTTTATGCTAAAGTACATGAATTTTGATACTCTAACGTATCTTTTGATAGTTTTCTATTTATTTTTTTTTTTGAAAATTAAAAATAAATGATATTGCAAATGAGCCACAACACATGGAGAGCTATGAAGTAAACTATATGTGTATCGTCGTAGGGCTACTAGCTAGCTAATTGACCAAAAGCGGAGAAAAAATTTCACCTAGGGGCTACCCAGTTTTGGTGGGTAAGAGGACAAAATTGAATGCATTCTATCCCACCCTCTCTATGATTTCATATGGAACATAATGTATATATTAGAGCTTGTGATGTTGTTGGCCCTTGAAATGTTGCTTGTGGAAATGACACCATACTTTGTCACCAACCTAGAAATGCATTGGAACTTGATGTTGATCACATTGGGTTTTATATTTGGAATAAGCCATTCAAGTGCGAAATGGACCTACATATAGATTTGTGCCAAGGTATCTTGAAAATAAGAAGACTTTAATTGTTCCTCTTGATGGTGAGGGATAGGAACATATTAGAGTGTAAACAACATCTCATATGGCATCATAGAGCTAGGGACTTCCCTATTATAGTTGTGTTGAACAATGTAGACATAATGATCCCACTATTTATATGTGTAACATGACAGTCTAAGGGCGTGAATTAGGGTGTGGTTAACAACTTAAATTTTTCCATCTATCTAAGGGCTAAAGGAAATGGATATTGTATTTAACTACCCAAAAAATGCCAAAGAGTCTTCTAGGAAGGAAAATTAAACCTAGAGTCTCTATCATATATGATGGTTATGGGAAGGGCCAAAATATCCCTAGACAAGACTGAAAAAAAATAAAAAATAAAAAATAAAAATAAAAAAAAGGTGTGCCTTTCTAATATATGAGTTCTTTTTTGCAATGAATAAATACTACCTGGGTTTGGAAAGCGGCATACAATAATAAAGAATGCAGTATGCTAGAAATTTGCCATGGGAGACGATTGATAGAATCAATGAAGATAAATTCATATCGCCTTTTGAGAATAGGAAAAGGTTGGGATAGACCAAGCTTTCAATTAGAGAGTTGTATACGCTACAAAGGATGCAACTACAAATGAAGGTGGGAATTTTTTCTTCATGGCAGACCAAAAAATAGTGTGACAAATGATGCAGAGTTTCAGTAATCCCAAATTGACTTCCATATGTGGAAGTGTGGGGCTACTTAATTAGACAAGTCCAACTTCCATAGAAAGCACACATAATCGATTCGATTAATATAACCAATCATCCTAAAGGTAGAAATATGAAATGGGTATCTAGTTTACCTTTCTCTCAAAGAGCAAAGCCTGCATGATTGTGGCCAAAATCTAGATTAGAAGTGTATAGTTGCTCCCCTCTTCATAGACAAGAACACACATGTTGAGAATGGTAAATCAAAAAAGAGGAGGATGACCAACTAAATCTATTGGTTTATTGGTGTTTCCCTTATTGTATTTAATGAAAAAAATACATTGATATGAAGCCTAATTGATGTGGCACTACCCCTATTATCACTCCACCGGATCTCCGATGGCTGCGAAGGAGACCAGCAAAAGTAACCGCATACCGCTTTGGGCTAGTAGCTAGCCCTACTAAGCAAGAGAGGGCTCTCTTCATGAGATAATAGCCAAATTGACTGGATAATAAAGATTTTAGGCTAGGTATAGTAGGCTCTAGGGTTTGATTTATTGATTTTGAGTGCGAGATGGTGAATTAGGTCTAGGAAGAACTACGTCATGGAAATAAGAATTAAAATTACATAGATATGATGGGAAAGGTAGGCATACACTTTAGCACTTTCAGGTATCTTGATGAGTGTGATTAGACTAGTAGGGTTTCAAAAAGAGCATGGAAATCATGAATTCTTTTATATCAGAAGGAAGTGAAGCACAACTATGATAATTCCTCCAAAACAAAGCATCAAATAATGAATTCATCTTATCTAACTTAGGAATCAATCACATTGAGAGATGGACATGGATATGGAAATACTAATACATTAAAACATATGAAAACATAAGAGGAAACACTGCTAAAACACATACCACAGTAATCCCACCAAAATAGTTGCAACTTTGTTTATTAGTTCCTACCAAAAATGACTGATTATGCTAGTGTTCAAAGATCAATTACACAGCATCCAACCATTGGAATGGAAAAGAGAATGAAAGATATAGACCAGAAAAAAATTCTCCCACTCTCAGGGGTTGAATCCATGACTTGTGCAGATGTTCCCTAAATTCCTCAACTGGAATCCTAATGAATAGGGAGGTCAACAAACTCATCCCTATCTTTGATGAAACTGATTCACTTGACCCAAAAATACAATTTTACTTGATGTATCTACCTCTAATGACTATAATAAACATAATTAAATTTTATTTTCACACTTACATCAGTAAAACTCCATGGAATTCATCAACCAACTGAGAAAAACTCTAACTTCTGAAGATGACAAGCAATCTGGAAAAAGCGCAACGTGACCTTCAAGCTGACTTTTGAATAACTTGTTGAAGTCCAAATTGAGCTCAAGATATCTCATTGGAAACATTTTCCTGTCTAGTTATCCAAAATGTCCTTAAGAAATGCAAATTATGGATTTAAGCCTTTGAAAAACCACTTTTTCCAAAATTGGTCAAATAACGCAGCGTGGCCTCAAAAAACAAGGCAGAAAGGCATTTTTTAGGATGTTTTGGGGCTTTTCCACCTGTCAAAACCATAGATTTTTTATTTCCAGGAGTAAAAATGTGATTTAGAGGCCATTATCTTTCCAACCCAAGTGATTTTTCATCATTTAGAGGCCTCCATAAAAAGAGCATCGTAGCCCACGTTATGCTTTTTGCAGTCTAACTGTGAAAAAATTCCGAGTTTTCTGCAAAAATAGGCCTCAGAGATGGAGAGATATCTCCCTAACCATAAATGTTTTTGAAAAATTGAGACAGGTTTTTGTTATTTTTCATGTTAGGAACAACAACACCCTCCATTTTCCAAATATGCTTCTCTGATTGTCCACAATATTCTCTTCAAAAAGGTGACTTAAACAGGACATTGCACAGTCAGAAAAACAGGCTGTGAAGATGTGAATTGATCTCTAATTTTGTAACAATTTTGTAAAATATGAAGTAGGTTATTTTATTTTGATATCTTAGGAACAAAATCCTCCTCTAGTTTCCCAAAATTCATCTTTTTTTTGCCACAATATGTTTTGAAAAACGATGACCTACCAAGACATTTCTAGAAAATGTGTCTTCAAAGATTTTTTTCAAATTTTCCAAATTTTCTCCAAATTTCCTGAAAATTGCTCTAGAGATGCCAAATAAGGTGTGTTATGCTATCATGGATGTATAAACAAGTATTTCCAACTTATCCTTCTTTTTTTTGACAAATTAGGGTTTCCTTTGCACAGTGATTTCAAGTAGGGTTTGTATTGCTCAAGGTCTAGGTTCATGCCTTTGAACCAATACTCACCATGGTTTGGTATACCTGTAGCTTCTACAATAACATATGTTGAATTTCACCCTTGCAATGGTGATTTGATCTTTCTGGAGGTTTGTGATGAAGATTCTAGTCAAATCTGGATAATTTTGCACTCTTTGGACAATTTCACAAAACTCAAAACAACCCACATGTTGGAATAATTTGACTGCTAGGGGTGATGAAAACAACTCCCTGGTGCCTGATGACTCAAACCTTAAGATTATATCTCCTTTTTTGTATGTCTTTCTCTCTTCCTCCATGGTGTTTATTTTACTAGAAACCCTAGGGGAGAGGGGAAAGGAAAAGGGAATGGGATGATGGGGTTAAGGAGTTGGGATAGGTGTGGGAAAATTTAGGGAAGGGTATAGGGGAGTTAGGGACCTTAGGGAGGTTGAGGAAAGTTAAAATAACAAGAAAAATTAGCTGGGGAATTTAATTACAGGGGTATAGTTTAGCTGTCTAGAAAAGCACGGCGTAGGGGTAGGGTTTGGGGATAGGTTTTAGGGAATGATATTTTTGGAGTTGCTTAGGGTTTTAGGGATGTATTTAGGTGTGTAGGAGGTTAGGGCATGGCAGGAGAGAGGATCTAGCTTTGGAAATTTTTAAAAAACATAGTCTTCCAGAAAAGCTAGTGTAGGAGGAAATTGACAAATTTTCCACCATAAAAATGAAGGCACTTAGTGAAAGAGGGTGTGAAGTGGCTCAACTTACTTGTTTTATCCTTAATAAAAATTGTGCTTCAGTTTGGAAACCATTTTCTACCCTTTTGAAAAAAAATTTAGACCAAGTGTAGCTTCCCTACAAAAAGCGCAGCGTCAGAAGGAAAAGCGCAGTGTGTGAAGGAAAAGTGTAGGGTGTCCTTGAGAAAAGCGCGGCGTGAGATCATAGACCAATTTTGGAGGCCTTCTTGAACTTCAAATTGAGCTCATGATATTTCATTGGAAATATGTATTTTCCTGCTACACAATGGACCCCTCAAGCACTGAAAATGATCAAGTATAGCCCCTCAAAAATCAATTCTCCCAAGATTGGTCAAAAAGCACAATGTATCCCTAGGAAAAGCACAGCATGAAGTTACAGGTCGCTTTTGGAGGCCTTCATGAACTCCAAATTGAGCTCATGATAGCTCATTGGAAATATCTTTCTGTCTGGTTATCATTTGAATCATCAAGCAGATCATTTGGACACTCTATAATAGAGAAAATTCATCTTTCCCAAGAGTAATCCAGAAGTATAACAACTCTCCTATAGAAACTATATTTTGAACATTTATTTGGGACATTGAATGTTTTTGAAACCTTGAATTGCAGCTTTTAAAATAATGAAGTACTTATTACATATAGAAACATAAAATTTCATTTTTTAAATCAAAATTTATTGAAGAAAATTGCCTATTACCACTCCAATTACCGAATTTTATGCATGAAATGAGAGTTCTGGTGCCCTTGAAACCCTAATGACCTAATGGAGATATGGAACTGAATGAAATCAAGGTGATGATGACTGAATGATGATGGAAATCTCTAAATGATGGCACACTCAGGTGAGTGATGACATGGACCAGCAATTTAATTTTTTGGAAGGAGTGGAAAATAGTCCTAAACCTAATGAGCCCTAACAAGACATGATAAGTGTCAATTGCATCACTAGTGATAGGATGCAAATACTAACACTAACATTGGCTCCAGCTGGGGATGGCAGTGCCTTGGAGGTTTCTAGAACACTATAGACCAAGTATCCTTATCCATTGGGCATGGAGTCAAAAACAAAATACGAGACTCGATATTGCAAACCGACTGACAAACTAAAGTCTAGACTAACTAAAAACTTTACAGGAATATAATTTTTAAAACAAATTCTAAGAATTCATCTTATTCATCACACCTACTCTAACTGATCCATACATCACCTAATCAAGTGAAATGGAATATCTAATGCAACCATGTAGACATTTTGTCTTCTATTTGAATTCTCCACAAGTGTTTTCTCATGAGAAAGAAAGGAAAACTACTGAAAGGCAACTCCCTTGAAAAATTGTCAACAAATTGAATCTTAATGAAATTGCAAAGCATGAGACCACTGGTTGACCTCAAGAATGCTGCAAAAGGAACTTCATAGGAATACATATTAATTTCCATCCCATCTAATACATTACTCCTCTGCTCTAGGTAGTCTTCGTACCTTGATTTTAAAATTTTCCCACCATCCTTGCTTTCCTCCCTTGATGACTGTAGCATGTTGACAAAAGGATCCTGAAACTCATGAATTACTAATTTTTCCTAATGAATAAGAATCTTCTTCATTACTCTATTGATATGACTGAAAATCTTTGTATGATCTTTGTAATGAGACTCCTGCTGAACAAGACAATGAAGTCAGGTGCCGGATCGAAGTTTCATCATCTCTGCTTTGAAGCTCATAACCAACTAATGGAGGAATTTGATTACAGATATCATCCAAAACATTAGTTATGGGATCGTGGAGAACTTGAGATGATTGTTGAAACTTATCATACATTGGTTCCAATGGTTTTTTCTATAGCCTTATGATTCTCTATTTCAGAGATATTATGAAAATTTCTCTTCAAAAACTGAAATAAACTTAACGGTAAAGAATCGTCCTGCATCAATTCATAATATGTTTCAGGTTCTAAACTTTCATCTGTTATTTTAAAATCAATGTAACTTAGTGTTTTGGATTCTCGAGCGAAAGAAGCTTGCATATCACAAGTGACCTCCTCAACCAATTGATGAGAAGGATGCCCATTTATACTGTTGATAACTCGCTTATCTGCTTGCTTATATTTTTCTCTTATTTTCGCAAATGAGGAGAAACACAAGGGTAAAGGTTCCTAATCAAGAATTTCATTGTGTTCTTCATGGTCAATATCAACACAAAGACTGCTAATTTCTGATTTTGGAAAAAATTTCTCTGATGAATTGGAATGAAGCGAAACTTAAGGGAAAATATCCTTCACTTACTTTGAAATTTTCTGCATTTTCCTCATCGTTTTCATCACAGATATACATCAGTCGATCACTGCATTTCATTTTTTGAAACTGAGCTTCCTCCTCCCACAAACCAACTGTTGACTGCTCTGGAAATTTAGCTTCAATTTGGAGAACATAATCATTGTCATATTGATCAAACTTGCTTAAATCATCAGTATAAGTAATGTCATCAAACATACACATTAGATCAGCAGATTGCTTCTCCTTGATTTGATCTACAAATCCATTTTCATGATTTTCCAAAAATTAATACAAACAACAATCATTTTATGATCTATGGTAACTAGGATTAGCAGGAAAATGTTTAGGGCCATCAACCTATTCTTCTGCAATAAGTGGGACATGGTGTTTTTTATCAGAAAATTTAGCTCTCATGTTGATCTTTTGCATTATTTTTTCCATGATACTTACCAAAATGTCGAGCTTTACTTCTGAAGATGTCATGTATTCATTTTCTATGTTCTCCCTTTCTTCTGCCTTCAACTTTAACCTTTTGACTAGAAAATTAGCTTCCACATCTATTTCATTGTCGTGTATTTCTTCGAGCATTGTAGCGTTCCTTTCTCTCAATTGAAATTCCATTTTCGGATCAAAGGCATCTGGTTAGTGTAAGAGAGCTAAACCATGAGGCGGTTTTATATTAGCAGGGATTGAATGGTATACTTGATTAAACCTAGCTGAAATATGTTTCACTATTTCTCCTGGGCATCTTTTCAAATGATTATATTCTTCAAAATTTTAAAAATGATTCCTCTTGATCACCCATTTATCAAGGAATACTTTCACAAACTGATGAAAATAAAAAATTCTTGCAACTGGAAAGTTTTTGAACCATTCCTTTGCTTCGTATTTCAAATATAGAGAAATGTTTTTGATACTAACATCATCTTCATCAACCTCAAAAATATCAAGAAAATTTTCAAAACCTTGAATGTGTTTCTCAACACTGATGTTACCATATTCTCCGTCAAACCTGGGAAGATATTTGTAATAGTTTTCAGGAAAATCATGGAGTATAGGAGGTAAGATGAGTGGCTTGTATCTATCTGGAATTTTACAAGGTATAGGAGTATGTACAGAAGCTGTAAGATTAGTCTTGATCACTTGAGGCTTATCAAGCGGAATATGGTCATCATAAGATTCGAAAGAAGGCTCTTGACCAAGATCAAAGGCGTAAGGAGAATTTGAATCCAAAAATTTTCAGAGGAAATGAATCAAATACATATCTAGGATCTTTTCTCAAATACAGTATACTTTGAAAAAACTTCTTGACATTCACGAGAAAAGAGAAAAAATTATTCAGGACAAAGAACTTGATGTCTTGGATGAAAGTCCAAGTTGAATACATGATCTTCCCACATTGTATTTTCATGTCTCTGTTGGCAAGGTTCATTCTCCAGTGGAGTCTTATATTTGATTTTGAAACAAATTTGGAGTCGTTGGGTGAATGATTTCAGCCTTTCTGTATATGATCATTGTTCAACATCAGCAATCAGATCTAATCCTTTTCGTTCTTTCCTTGGGAATATCTATCACTTCGCTCCCCAGTATGGTCGCCAAGATGCTATCACTCCACCGGATCTCCGAAAGCTGAGAAGGATACTAGCAAAGGTAAAAACGGGCTTATTTTGCCTAGTAGCTAGCCCTACTAGGTAGGAGAGGGCTCTCTCCGCAATATCACAGCCAAATTGACTAGATAATTAATATTTTAGGCTATATAGAGTAGGCTCTAGGGTTTGATTGATTGATTTTGGGTGTTGAATGGTAAATTAGGTCTATGAAGAACTAGGTCGGGGCAGTGAGAATCAGAATTGCAGAGATCTGATGGGGCAAGGTAGGCATACACTTTAGCACTTTCAAGTATATTTATGAGTGCGATTATACTGGTAGGGTTTCAAAAATAGTATGGAAATCATGAATTCTTTTATATCAAAAGAAATTGAAACACAGCTATGATTCTCCAAAACAGAGCATCAAATAATGAATTATGCTTATCTAACTTAGGAAACAATCACATTGAGAGATGGAAATGAATATGGAAAGCATAATATATTCAAACAAATGAAAACATAAGAGGCAACACTGCTAAAACACATACAACATGAATCTCACCAAAATAGTTGCAACTATGTCTATTAATTCCTGCCAAAAATGATTGATTACACTAGTGTTCAAAGATCAATTACACAGTATCCAACCATTGGCATGGCAAAGAAAATGAAAGATATAGACAAAAAAAAAAATTCTCCCAATCTCAGGGGTCAAATCCATGACTTTTGGAGCTGTTCCCCAAAGTCCTCAACTCGAATCCTAATGACTAGGGAGGTCAACAAACTCAAACCTATCTTTGATGAAACTAATTCACTTGACCCAAAAATACAATTTTACTTGATGCTTCTACCTCTAATGACTACAATAAACATAATTGCATTTTATTTTCACATTTACATTAGTAAAACTCCATGGAATTCATCAACCAATTGAGAAAAAGTCAAAATTCTAAAGATGACAGGCAATCTGGAAAAAGTGAAGCATGACCTTCAAGCTGACTTTTGAATGACTTTCTGAAGTCCAAATTGAGCTCAATATAGCTCATTGGAATTTTTTTCATGCCTATTTATCCAAAATTTCCTTAAGAAATGAAAATTATAGATTTAAGCCCCTGAAAAAAACTACTTTTTCCAAAACTGGTCAAAAAGCGCAGCGTGGCCTCAAAAAACAAGGCAAAAAGGTGTTTTTTAGGATGTTTTTGGGCTTTTCCACCTGTCAAAACCTTAGATTTTTTATTTCCAAGAGTCAAAATGTGATATAGAGGCCATTATATTTCCAACCCAAGTGAATTTCGTCATTTATATGCCTCCGGAAAAAGCGCAGCGTGGCCCACGTTATGCTTTTTGCAGTCTGACTATTAAATTTTTTATTTTTTTGCAAAACTATACCTTAGATATGTATCGATATCTCCCTAACCATGAAATTTTTTGAAAAACTGAGAGAGGATTTTGTTCTTTGACATTTTAGGAAAAAAAAACCTCCTCTATTTTCCCAAGGTGCTTCTCTGATTGTCCACAATATTCTCTGCAAAAAGGTGACTTAAACAGGACATTACACAATCATAAAAATAGGCTATGAAGATGTGAATGGATCTCTCATTATTTAATACCTGTGTAAAATATGAAGTAGGTTATTTTAGTTTGATATCTTAGGAACAAACACCTCTTCCATATTCCCAAAATTTAACTTTTTTTTGCCACAATGTGTTCTGCAAAAAAGATGACCTAATGGGACATTTTTGGAAAATGTGCCTTCAAGGAGTTTTTCAAATTTTCCAAATTTTCTCCAAATTTCCTCAAAATTTCTCTAGAGATGCCAAATAAGATGTGTTATGCTATCATGGATGTATCAACAATTATTTCCAACTTATCCTTCTTTCTTTGACAAAATAGGGTTTCCTTTGCATTGTGATTTTAAGTAGGGTTTGTACTGCTCAAGGTCTACGTTCATGCCTTTGAAACAATACTCATCATGGTTTGGTATCCCTGTAGCTGTTGCAATAAAATCTGTTGAATGTCACCCCTGCAATAGTGACTTGGTATTTCTGGAGGTTTGTGATGAAGATTCTAGTCAAATCTGGATAATTTTTCACTCTCTGGACCATTTCACAAAACTCAAAACAACCCATATGTTGGAAGCATTTGATTGTTAGGGGTGATGACATCAACTCCCTGGTATCAGATGGCTCAAACCTTAATATTATATCTCCTTTTTTTTAGGTCTTTCTCTCTTCCTCTATGGTGTTTAGTTTACTAGAAACCCCAGGGGAGAGGGGAAAGGAAAAGGGAATGGGATGATGGGGTTAAGAAGTTGGGATAGGTTTGGGAAAATTTATGAAAGGGTGTAGGGGATTTAAGGACCTTAGGGAGGTGGAGGGAAGTTAAAATAACAAGGGAAATGGGTTGGGGAATTTAATTACATGGGTATAGTTTAGCTGCCTAGAAAATCGCAGCGTAGGGGTAGGGTTTGGGGATAGGTTTTAGGGAAGGAAAGCTTGGGAAAAGCTTAGGGTTTTAGGGAGATATTTAGGTGTGTAGGAGGTTGTGGCATGGTAGGAGAGAGGGTCTAGGGTTTGAAAATTGAAAAAACATAGTCTTCTAGAAAAGCGTAGCGTAGGAGGAAATTGACAAATTTGCCACCATAGGAATGAAGACACTTAGTAAAAGAGGGTGTGAAGTGGCTCAACTTACTTGTTTTGTCCTTAAGAAAACTTTTGATTGAGTTTGGAGACCATTTTCTACCCTTTTGAAACTTTTCTAGACCAATTGTAGCTTCCCTACAAAAAGCGCAGCTCTAGAAGGAAAAGTGCAGCGTGTGAAGGAAAAGTGCAGCGTGTCCTTGATAAAAGTGCAATGTGAGATTGTAGACCACTTTTGGAGGTCTTATTGAACTCCAAATTTATCTCATGATATTTCATTGGAAATATCTCTTTGTCTGATATACAATGGACCCCTCAAAAATCAATTCTCCCAAGACTAGTCAAAAAGCGTAGTGTGTCATGTCCCTAGGAAAAATGTAGCGTGAAGTTGCAGGTCAATTTTTAAGGTCTTCTTGAACTTAAAATTGATCTCATGATAGCTCAGTCTAAATATATTTCTGTCTAGTTATCATTTGACTCATCAAGCAGGTCATTTCGACACTCTATGGCAGAGAAAATGCATTTTTCCCAAGAGTGCTCCAGAAGTATAGCAACTCCTCTGTAGCAACTATATTTTGGGCATTTCTTTGGAACATTGAATCTTTTTGAAAGCTTGAACTGTAGATTTTAATAACATGAAGTACTTATTACATATAGAAACATAAAATTACATTTTTGAAATCAAAATTTATTGAAGAAAATTGGCTATTACCACTCCTCCAATTGTCGAATTTTATGCATGAAATGAGAGTTTTGTTGACCTTGAAACCCTAATGACCTAATGGAGACATGGAACTGAATGGAATCATGGTGATGATGACTGAAATGATGATGAAAAAATCTGAATGATGATACACTCAGATGGTTGATGACATGGACCAGCAATTTAAATTTTTGGAATGAGTGGAAAATAGTCCTAAACCTAATGACCAGTGACCAAATTTTTTCTTGAAGACCTAGTGAAATGACAAAAATTTGACTATGGGAGCCTAACAAGACATGATAAGAGTCAATTTGATCACTAGTGATAGGATTCAAATACTGACACTAACAAACCCTATAACTTAGTTTGAGAATCCTTAAAAATATAAGGATGATGGTTCACATACAATACAATGTCTTTTCCAAGAAAATAATTCCACTAATTTTTGTGAGAGCTTAAATAATCACGTAGAACTCCTCACCATAAGCATTGTATCATAACTTAGCATTAGATGAGTTTTCAATATGGTAAGCTACAAGATGACCGCCCTATTTAAGTACCACACCAATAGCATACTAAGACCGCCAAATTTAATCTTTAAAGGCCAACGGGGATGTAGGAGGCACAAAATAGGGGTGGAACAAAAGACTTGTTTCGAGACTACAAAATTTCCATTGGGAGCAGGCATCCAAGAAAAAAAATTGAAAGGGTGTGGATGGGGCACACTTGGTGTGAAAAGAATGGAATTAATTTGCAATAGGAATTCAATCCCCCTAAGAAACCCTTGAGCTCATTGACAATGCAAGGGATGGACAATTCCAAAAGAGCTTTCAGATTTTATGGATTAGTAAGAATTCCAAATTGGGTAATGATAAAACATAAATAGCAAACAAAACTTTGGCCAAAAGAAAATTTATGCCATTTTTCCTAAAACTTGTAAATGCATAGAAAACCTAAAATATCGTGGACATGTTGGGAGATGGTCCTCCGAAGTTTTATTGAGTATCAAGATATTAGCAATATATATATTGTGACGCAATCACCCAAATGAAAATAAAAGATAACATTGATTATGTGTATAAAGGTTGATGCCAAAATCCATGTCCATCCATTGAAGAAGATCAAATTTAATTTTGAAAGAAGTTTTCCAAGTGTCACTTATGATCATGTGGACTTGATGGTAGCTCACTTGGAATTCCAATGTAGTAAAGTAGAGAGAACCAATTGTATGATCCAACAAATCCTCAATGCACGACAAAGGATAGTGATTTTTAACAACAATTTTATTGATTGTTCGATAATCAATCACTACTTGTTGAGAATTTGGAGAGCTAGTGATTAATACAAATTATCTTCTTGATAATTACTTGTGAGCTTGCTTGTGTGATTTATGTCTTCTCTTCTTTTATCTTAGTTAATATTTTATCAAGTCAATTATCAAAATTCACTAGACACGAAAATTAGGCTCCTAGAGCTAGGGCAAAACCTCTCCCTCTTGGAGAGGAAAACCCGCAAAGGATTCTTCTTATAGATCTTCAAGTGACAAGTACCATGACCAAGACTCAGACCCTTAACCTAGATATGCTTCCAAGACCTTGATTAAGCCTCTTCAACTTTGACTCTTATTCTCAACAATTTTCTTAGTTTTGCATTAATGTTAAAGACCTTGACCTTCACCTTGTATATGCTTATATTTGATTTGCTTGAACTGTAGGAAATCAAAGATTTACCTTCCTTAATATTGTTGCCTCTTCTTCTTATGATCACTGTCTCAACTTTAATAAATTCTTAACCTTCAACTAACACTCTTAAACATAGAGTTATATTGTTGTACCCTTCTTGCACTTGTCCAAAACATTGCTTCAGTCATCCGCAAACATGTATCTCCTGCACTTTTCGCAAATTTCCTTCCTGCTCTTTAATTTCAGTTCTGTATTTATGTGTTGCCCTTCATTTGCATTTATGTGTTGCCCTTCCTGCACTTGTATGCATTCATATGCTACCCTAATTCACTCTTTTGTCTGCACTTGTATACTCCCTTTTATCCACAATTATATACTTCCTTTTCTCCGTTGTAGGTTCATATACATCCGCACCTTTTAACTCAAATTGATCTACACTCTTTCCTAAGATTGATCCGCACTCTATCTTGTAGATGTCTGTATTACATTCAGTGTTATCCACACTTCTTTCTTGTTCAAATGATCCGCAGTCCAGGGTAATATATAGTGGACTATTCACATCTTTTAGGCCGACCATCCAAATGAAATTAGGATGACTTTAACATAGCATGTAGGCTGACATGAATTGTAGCATTTCCTGGACTATTTACTCAGCAACATTGGAAGGTTGTCTTCGCTATATTATGGAGCTTTTCTTCAACATTATATGAGGGTTGTTGAGAGCTTCTTCACAAGGTATTTGGAGCACAAATATCTAAACTAAATCCTTCATGAATATGACAATTATATTTATTCCTAGAAGACATAAACCTAATAGATATCAAGAAGAATTCTATCTACATAATAAAATCTTGCTCATGAAACCCATGAAGAAAGTACACCAAAATACATTTTATTATCTTTGACATCTTCTTTCCATAAATACATAATTACATAGTCAACATGAAGACCGACCTAGTTACACTTTTCAACACTCCCTCTTAACTAGGGAGGTATTCATACAGGTACATGGTTACTTTCAAACTGAAGAATCTCATAAGAAGAATCGGATTGGTAATCACATCTGTATAGCATCATATCAACCAACATTTTCCTAGTGCAAGGTCTTGACTAATAGCCCCATCTCTCAACGAGACAATGGGCTACAATGTTGGAGAGACACACGACTTATAGACACCATCGTCATTGTCTCTCCAAGGTACATACTCCACCCGGGTATTCTCAAAGTATGACCTTCTTGGACTATTCTTCTCTTGGGTAGCTAGCCCTCAAATAATATTGGTCCCCAACTACTCTTATCTTGAATGCCCTAACACATTCTAAAAGAGTATCGAATGCCAAGTGAAGACCAGAATGTTGTGTTTATCCCTCCCTCTCAACTAGGGAGGACCTATTCTACAAGGGAATGTACTCATTCCTATACAAGGAATGTACCTAAGCTCATTCTTAGGAATTACCAAGTTTCTTACAAGTAAGAAACTTATCACCAGGCTCCCTCTTAACCAGGGAACTCCAACAGCAATGGTGAGACACCCAGTTGCTCATGAAGAATTCCTGCCCTTGATGTCATGGATTTCGATATTGAGGAATATTCAAATTTTAGCTTCATAGGGCACAGATCATCCATCACTTTTATCCACGATTCATGTCATCTATCAGAAAGTGATTCATCAAAATTCATTATCTAGTCCAATTTATTCCATGCTACTTTCCTTCGAATCATCTCCAAGGATCATACATCCTTTCTCATGATTTAGTAGCCTTTAGTGATGATATTTCACCATGACATCTTCTAGTAAGCATCAGCTTCCTTTATTTATATTGACACATCTCCTAATGATATGTTTTGTCAAGGGTCTTCTTCTTTACCAAACTTCCGTCAGAGTCTACATATCTTCCCAAGAGATCTCTTAGTCACATATTCTTGGCTTCCGGATGATAAATGCCTCTTGACATGGTTGCATTTCATGATCTCTTCCTTTTGGCACATTCTTCATTCCCATGGACTTACAAATTTTCAGTTTCTTGTTCATATACAACCACCTCATATTCCATGAGGACATATTATGTTGATTTCATATGTCACTGCATCGAGATATCATACTTCTAAATATGGAAGTTTATTGTTAAAATTTGGGTACCAGAGGACAAGTGGTTCCCTAAGGCTTTGATCTTTAGCCTAGGAAAAAATGTCCAAGTGTATTTAACTTTTTCTCCTAAAGTGATTTTATAAGTGGTAAAGTCAAATCTAATTTAAAAGTTACTTTATAAGTGATAAAGTTACTAAGTCTAATTTTAAAGTGCCTTTAATAAAGTCAATATGAAATTAAACAGATGAACATGTCGTCCCCAGATGGAGCCGATGTTGTACATATTGACCCCTGCATATAAATTTTTGGTCCACTGCGTTTTCCGAATCTATTTCAAATCTCTGCCGTGGCCTAAAATCCTCATGCTCCCGTTTAATATTACCATCTCTGCCTAGAAGATCCACCTTGCAAAGGATAAAACCCATATTTAAAGTTTATCGGGCCTAGTCCTAAGATCTTAGCCCTCCATGTTTTGGTTTCCATATGTCCCGAGCGCAAAACCTCATGCCAGAAGGAAAGGGGGCTTAACAATAAACGTCTGCGGGTGCAATTGTAACCGTCCGATCAAAACCAATCGACGAAGCGGCGATTGTTTTATGTGGTGGTCCCCACGTCCATATCCCGTCACGGGAAACCGCTGGTTCCATTCCGCACCGCCTCTACCAGGTCGGCGGTTTTCAATCAAATGCCAGCGATTCCACAAATCGTGTGACGCGTGTCCCTGAGTACAGTTTCCGAAACCACTTTTTCGTGCGTTAAATGTTGAACAATGGCCAGGCAGCGGAACTCACCCGCGCCGTTGGATCTATCGACCTAAATCCAACGGCGGATATCCTCCAATGTTTCTCGCTCGTTAACCTGTGTCCGTTGTGTCCTGTGGCCCACCATTACGCCACTCCCATCGCCTTCAAGCCGTAGATCTGTCTTCCAAAATCCGACGGCCCAGAATCCAGTCTTCTCTGTCTGTTGACCCCGCAGCCACGTCATACACCCACTTGTCTTTCGTACTCCCATGTGTCGTATTCCCGTGTGTCCATGGCATTCTCCCCTGCCGAATATATATATGTGTGTTTATTCGTATTCATTGTTTTATTCCGCCACCACGTTCAAACCATTTTACGTGGAAAACCTGCGTTCCCTCTTATTATCAAAAGCCTCCATTATTTTTCCTTCGCCACCCTGCGTGTTCTTGTCATTTGTCCATATCTGCGACGTCATCACCATTTCCACCTTCACGCCCCTTAATTCTACTTGGTCTTTCTAATGTGTTGGTGGATTTTGCAGGGTTTCAACATACTGATGGATGTTTTGATTCATAGTTTTGGTTGCAGCGATAGAGAATCTCAGAAGGCAATTCAATTGGAGTTGTCATTTACGAAGAAGGGTCCTGAAAGCCGCCATGATAAGACATCCATCGCAGGAGCTGGATTTAAAATCTTTCGAACTCTCCAAGGACAATTTAAAGATGCCAGTTAGCGTATGGGGATATAAATGTTCCTGCAAATAACATTAGCAAAGAATTAAAGATTTCAACAACCCCATTGTAGATTATGAGCTCGTATCTGGTGTTAAAAGACAAGGGTATCGGACCAGAGGTTTTCAAGATCAATCCGAGGGTACAATACTTTAAAAATCATACACTACAGATTATATTTCGGCTGATTTTCTTCTCAGGAAAGTACAGAGGGTTCATGAAGATTTTCTCTTATGCCGTGTCTCTGAAGAGATCTTCTTCCTAATTCATTTATTCTTGCAAGCAACCTCAAGGCTTTATCGCAGCAGATTTCCCTCCAGCCAAGTACATAGAATTTGTATATTTTATTATTTGTGTCTTGTTTATAAGGAGATTTTCATCCTCCAGCATTTATTTCTAGAGGCAGATTGTAAAGTACAGTCATTTATATTTATTCATTCACAGTGTGGGCGCAAATGTTTTCCGCCATTTTGTTCAAATCAAGTCATTAAGTGTGCTCCACCTACCTCCTTCTCTAGAATTCTCTATCTTTTCTATAAAAACCCAGAAATAAGACATTAGAAGGGTTCCAGATTTCTATCAGCAAACTGTGCAGTGAAAAGGCTTTTGTATACATTTTGTAACACTTCTCTATGAAGGTTCAGAGCCCGTAGGGTCTCAGTGAGGAGGAGTTATAACTGTAATGAGGATTCTGGTCTTTGGTATCTCACAGTATGTAATTTTCTCTTAAGTGTTAATACAATATCTCATTTCATGTTATTTATCTTCTTGTATCATGCTCTAGAATGCGAGTGGCTCACTAATCTTGAGTAAGGATTCATCCTAGTTGGTGCCCATACTGGGGTTAGTCAAGCGCTTTAAATAGGCCTAGTCATGATATACTGTTCCATGTTCACCTTATCCATATTTTCTGCTATATTAGTTGCTTGAGGAGGGTGCTTTTAAAACGCCATTGTCATGTATGGATTCTTAGTTGGATAAGCCCATATGTGATTCTGTTGTGTATCTGGGTATCAGTCTCATGTTAACTAGTATCTTCTCCATGTTTCTGCACTGCATCCACTTTCTGATATTTGATTTCTGTGGCATATTATTTGAACTGGCCCTCTTTACAGTGAGCTATCTCTTAACTGTCTGATGCTTTTATATTGGAGTTTTGCATGATGTTACTACACTATTCTTATCTTTGTATAAGCTTCTGAGAGAGTTTGGTACCATTCAAACTTATTTCCTTGTTTCACAAGAGATAGTAAGAGAGCTTTTGGATTGACAACCCAAGCTATATGATGACCTCCTTGCTATATTAAGATGTCCTAGGCACTGGTCTATGGCAACTCTAGACTGTCTCTACGGGTGACAAAATTTGTCCACAACATCTTTCTAGCGCCATTGCCAGGGATCGAATTTGAGAATATCAGTTTCCCTTGGCCTTGAAAAATTGTTTTCACTCTCTAGTCAGGTGAGCACGGAGAGTTGAAGAGTTGCGTATCTCTCACCTTGGCGACTCCACTGTTCTTTACTTGATAAATTTATTGGTAGTCTTGGCTCCTCGTAAGCCACATTTGAGGTCAGATACATCTCAGTCAAAGACACCTTATGTGTCTAACCCAGAAAGGATCATTCATAAAAGAGTTTGGAAGGAGAGGAAATCAGTTCGTGCTGAAAAACCTGAATATTCCGTTGAAGATTATCTGCCCTCATCTTCTCAAGAGATCAGAACAGAAAATCCCAAGTTTTACTTAGAAACTCCACGTAGAGGAAGTGCCTGGATTGAAGAAGATTCTCATCCTACTCCTGAGGCTGAGGAAATTAAAGAAATTACCGAAGTAACTGCTGTTAACCGTGAACTATTCCCAGCGACGCCGCAGGCTTCCATACAATATAATCCCATTGTTATTCATACTCCACTTCCTCCTACTCCCCTTCCTTCATTTGTATCTCAGATTGTTGCACAACCCCCACCTCCTCCAATGGCTAAATTCCCTGCTTTTCTATTGAACAAATATGCTCCACTGGCCTTACCTCAAGTGCTAAATGATATGCCACAGGATTATTTGAAGATACTGCCGAGATTCAATGGTGAAAATGAAATTGATGCTCAGAAATATCTTGAGACCTTCTGCTCTTTTGCAGAAAACTTAAATGTTGAACATTTGGATGTGGTCTTAAGATTATTTGTACAATCTTTGGAGGGTGAAGCCAGAAAATGGTTCACGACATTGGGAAATCATTCTGTGACCACCTGGGACGAGATGGAGAATACTTTTCTCAGAAAGTGGGGAGAAAAGAAAGATTATGGTCAATGTCTCACAGAATTTAATACTTTGAAGAAGAAGCAAAATGAAGGAGTGTCAGAGTTTATTAAAAGATTCAACAAGTTATATTTGAGCCTGCCTCCTGAAATGAAGCCTCATGAAGCAGCTGCCAAGATAGTTTTTATAGCAGCCTTTGATTTTGACTTTGGATTCTCATTGAGAGAAAGAAAACCTGCCACTTTAGATGATGCTCAGTGAGATGCTCTGGAGCTAGAAGCGAACTTTTCCTCCACTGGGAAATTAAAGGGAAAAATTGAACAAGATACTAGGAGGAGAGGTAAAGAAGAGGTCTCCACCTCCAATCAGGAAAAAGATTCAGATAAAATGGATGAAATAAGCAAGATGATTAAGAAGATGGTCAAGCTTGAGTTGGAGGCTAAAAATGCAGCTCCCAAGAATTTCTATAATTCCCCAAACAGAGGGTACAATCCCCAGTATAAGAGACCACCATTGCAGATATTGCCGAGAGAAGCAAAGGAGCAACCAGACCAAGTACCACATCCATTGTACTTGGAAGGCCCAGTAGAAGACTCCACTGAAGATGCTGCTTATGGATTAGAAGATTCAAATATTGCTTTTTCAAATAATGATGATGTAGAATGCCCATTGCAAGACGAAGAAGAAGAAGCAGAGATTGACCATTATTGTAAGCAATTTTCTGATTTCATGCAAGCACAATTCAATGTAAAATATGATCTCAGATCTTCAAGGAAGAGGACCAGAACTCAAGATCAAGAAGATGAGACACCTCAGAAAGAAGCACCCGCTCAGAAGGAATCAGCAACAAAGAGAAACATAGAAAAAGGTAAAAGTCCTCTAAATGCTCCCTTGCAGCCCAATGATCAGATTCCCTCTTCTTCAAAAATAGTCAGTCCTCCTAATGTTGAGTCAGTGTCAAAAGAAATTAAATCTTCAGCTGAAAATAAAGAGTCAAAAGAAGTAGTGATAGAAAAACCCCCACCTGCTTTCAATATGCAAAATGAACTTGAGAAAATTAAGATTCCTGTCCCCCTGACCGAATTATTAAAACATCCTGTGTATCAGTCTCAAGTCACTTCCTTCATACTCCCTCCTGAAATACCAATCGCGCCTGATAGTTTAAACCTTCAAGAATAAATACCCATGGCAGTCTTTGGCCCACATGTCGAGGAGATATACCCTTCTACTCCTCCTTTTTATGTATCCCTAGTTATACATGACCTGCTGTTACACAATTGTATGTTAGATTTTGGGGCTTCCCATAATCTTATGCCTCTGTCTGTCATGGAACAGCTAGGACTACAAATTACAAGACCTTATAAAGACCTATACTCATTTTATTCTAAGAGGGTTAAATGCTTGGGAATGATTAAAGATTTAGTGGTCAATCTGGCCCAAATTCCAGCAAAGAGTGTGGTCATGGACATTGTGGTTGCTGATATCCCAGCCCGCTTTGGCATGTTGTTGTCAAGGTCCTGGGGTACAAAAATTGGTGGGTCAATCAAATTGGATTTAACATATGCTATTTTCCCAGTCTTTGGAGGCCAGGAAAGGAGGTTATACAGGGAGACCAGATTTGTTAAAATGGTAACTAAGGCTGACTGCTCAGAGAATTCCCCTGTTTATAACAAAGAGGGAGACTTTTCATGTTTAATGTTAGAAGAAAATCAAAATTATGCTCATGAGCCCCTTTTTTGTCAAATCCAAGCTGAGCAGCCTGAAGAGGACCAGGAATCAGGAATTTGGACTTTGCATTTTGATGGGGCAAATTCAAGGGAAGGCAATGGAGCTGGGGTGTTATTAATCTCTCCTACCGGAAAATGGGTACCACTGTCCTTTAAATTGGAATATGAGGCTACAAATAATGTAGCCGAATACGAAGCACTATTATTGGGACTACAGACAGCAAGAAACATGGGCATCCAAAGTCTAAAATTCATGGGAGACTCTGAGCTGGTGGTAAGGCAGATCAGAAATCAATGTCAAACTAAGCATCCTCGGCTGAGAGCATATAGAAATGAAGTATGGGACATAGTGGAGAATTTCTTCTCAGCATTTAACATGCAGTTCATGCCCCGGGAGCAAAACAGAATAGCAGATTCACTTGTTGTGGCTGCCAGTACGTTCCGTCCTCCTCAGAATCCACTTTTAAGATACGAAGTGGAGGTACATTACAGGCCATCTATCCCAGATAATGTGAAGCACTGGCAGGTATTTGAAGATGATGAACAGGTGAAGAGATTTTTAGAGATAGTGGGATAATTCTCTAATATGAAGATTGATGATAATGAAGAAGAGGAAACTGAAAATATTGCAGAAAACAGATGGGAAGAGAAAATAGCAGGTAATAAAGTGTTGCAGCTGAAAGGAAATGTTATACCTAGAGGGTTGGTGCCTCTTGAAAGATTATTTAACAAAGATGATATCCCATTGCAGCCAAACAAAGTGGTAGAAGAAAATCAAGTGGAAGATTTAAATCTGGGTACCTATGCTGATCCCAAAATTGTGAAACTATCTAAAAGAGTCCCAGAAGAATATAAAGAAAAATATTTGAAGTTGTTTCAATCTTATAAAGATGTATTTGCATGGTCCTATCAGGACCTAAAAACGTTTGATGTTAATATAATGCAGCATAAAATTCCTTTGAGGGAAGATGCAAAACCTTATAAGCAGAAACTTAGACAGATAAATCCTCTGCTTCTTTCCTCTATTGAAAAAGAAATCAAGAAGCTACTGGAGGCCAAAATAATTGTGCCATTAAGATACTCAGAATGGGTAGTAAACCTTGTTCCTGTTCGGAAGAAAAACGGAGAAATAAGGCTGTGTGTGGATTTCAGGAATTTAAATAGAGCATCTCTAAAGGATAATTATCCACTGCCTAAGATGGACTATATCCTGCAGAAAGTAGTGGGCGCATCCAGAATGTCAATAATGGATGGTTTTTCTGGCTATAATCAGGTAGTTGTGTTTCCAGAAGATCAAAAGAAGACTGCTTTTACCACACCATGGGGAACATTTATGTATGCCAGAATGCCATTTGGATTAATTAATGCAGGAGCCACTTTTCAAAGGGCAATGGACATAGCTTTTGTTGGAGAGCAGGACAAGTTTTTGGTGGTGTATCTTGATGATATCACAGTGTTTTCAAAGAATGATGATGAGCATATTGAGCATTTAAGAAGAACTTTTGAAAAATGCAGAAGGTATGGCCTATCCCTCAATCCTCAAAAATCTCCATTTGCATTAGATGAGGGAAAAATCTTAGGGCACATTGTAACTAAAGATGGTGTGAAAATAGACCCTAAGAGAGTTGAAGTAATAAACAGTATTCCTTTACCTAGGAATAAGAAGGAAGTGCAGGTGTTTTTAGGCCAAATCAATTTTCTGAGAACGTTTATTCCTAACTATGCTGAGATAGTTAGGCATATAACTGATATGTTGAAAAAGGATAATGAAGTAAGATGGCCCCAGGAGTCTAGAGATGCATTCACCAGAATAAAACAGGCATTTGTTGAAGCTCCTATGCTAGCTGGGCCAGATTATACAAAACCATTTATGATATTCTCATTTGCTTCGCCTCATACAATTGCTGGAGGATTGTTGCAGAAAAATGAAGATGGATATGAGCAGCCTATAGCTTTCTTCAGTCAAGTACTGCACGATGCTGAATTAAAATATAATATATTGGAGAAGCAGACATATGCCCTGGTAAAGTCCCTTAAAGCTTTTAGAACCTATGTTTTGCAATCTCATATTACTGCATATGTTCCCATAGCAGCTGTCAAAGATATCCTCGTTCAGGGGGACAGTGAAGGTAAAAGAGGAAGATGGATTGCAAAAATACAGGAGTATGACTTGGACATAAGGCCTACTAAGCTGATTAAAGGACAGGGACTTGCTAAAATTCTATCTGAATCAAATCATCAAGTCTTGGGCATTAATTTATCCATGATAGCCAATGAAGAATCTGAGAAAGGAGAAGAACAGCAAGGACTAGAGATGGCCACTCAAAGGGTACACATGAAATATCTCACCAGTCCTTGGTATAAAGAAATAGTTGAATATCTTTTGACACTTAGCTGTCCTCCAAGTTGTGATAAGATAAAATACAGAGCTATAAGAATGAAGTCCCAGAAATACATAATTGCTAATGGACAGCGATATTGGAAGGACCCTTCAGGTATATTATTATTATGCCTCACAGAAAGTGAAGTGGAGAATGTAATGACAGAATTTCATGAGGGAATATGTGGGGGACATTACAGCTGGAGGGCCTCAGCTCATAAAATCCTGAAGGCTGGTTTCTACTGGCCAAAATTATTTACAGATGCTTTTTCTTGGGTCAGGGCATGTGACAAGTGTCAAAGATTTGCAGAAAGACAGAAACTAGCAGCTTTTCCCTTGATTCCTATTCATGTGAATGAACCATTTCAGAAGTGGGGATTAGATTTCATAGGAGAGATACATCCCCCATCAAGTGGCCAATATAAGTGGATACTAACAGCCACCGATTATTTCACAAAATGGGTGGAAGCCATACCTACAAGAAATGCTACAGATACTGTAATAATCAAGTTTATGGAAGAAAATATCATATCTAGGTTTGGCTATCCTGCTAGAATTGTAACTGACAATGCTCAGGCTTTCAATTCTGCCAGATTTGTAAATTTCTGCCAACAGTATAACATCATATTGACCCATTCCACAGCATACTATCCATAGGGAAATGGATTAGCAGAGTCTTCTAATAAAACCCTGGTGAGGGCCTTGAAGAAAACAATAAATGAGAATCAGAAGAATTGGGACTCCCAATTAAAATTTGCTCTATGGGCGAATAGGATAACCAGCAAGAGAGCAACAGGAAAATCTCCCTATGAGTTGGTGTATGGGCGAGCAGCTGTGTTTCCTATGCAATTGGCGTTGCCAGTAGCACGTTTTATGCAGGAAAGCCAAGAAGAACCAGATGACATGGTCAGAAGAATTAATCAATTGGTCGAATTAGAGAAAACACGGAACCAGGTAAATCAGAGATTGATAGAATATCAGGAGAAAATGAAGGATGTATTTGATCGGCATGCGAAAGATAGGAAATTCCAAATTGGAGACCTGGTTCTCAGATGGGACATTCAAAGAGCAGAGAAAGGCAAGCATGCCAAATTTGATCCGTTGTGGTTTGGCCCATTCAAAATTGTGAATCAAGGAGGAAACAATACTTTCATGTTAGAAAACCTACAGGGTGATCTGCTAGACGCCCCTGTGAATGGCCAATTTCTCAAGCCATACTTTCAATTCTGATCCAGGCTGGGAATGCCTGTTGTATTATATTGTATATAGCTTGTCTTAGCTTTTATTTTTATAAAGAAAGGATGCTGGAAAATTATCAGAAGAGGCGCAAAGGAATGGAAGAACAGAATGTACATACAGAAATGTTCAGTGGTCTGCGTGTTCTCGACATGTCCAAGGATGAACATGCCGTCCCCAGATGGAGCCGATGTTGTACATATTGACCCATGCATATAAATTTTTGGTCCGCTGCGTTTTCCGAATCTATTTCAAATCTCTGCCATGGCCTAAAATCCTCATGCTCCTGTTTAATATTACCATCTCTGCCCGGAAGATCCGCCTTGCAAAGGATAAAACCCATGATTTAAATTTTATCGGGCCTAGTCCTAAGATCTTAGCCCTCCATGTTTTGGTTTCCATATGTCCCGAGTGCAAAACCTCATGCCAGAAGGAAAGGGGGCTTAACAATAAACGTCTGCGGGCGCAATTGTAACTGTCCGATCAAAACCAATCGACGGAGCGGCGATTGTTTTATGTGGTGGTCCCCGCATCCATATCCCGTCACGGGAAACCGCTAGTTCCATTCCGCACCGCCTCTACCAGGTCGGCGGTTTTTAATCAAACGCCAGCGATTCCACAAATCGCGTGACGCGTGTCCCTGAGTACGGTTTCCGAAACCACTTTTTCGCGCGTTAAATGTTGAACAATGGCCGGGCAGCGGAACTCACCCGCGCCGTTGGATCTGTCGACCTCAATCCAACGGTGGATATCCTCCAATGTTGCTCGCTCGTTAACCTGTGTCTGTTGTGTCCTATGGCCCACCATTACGCCGCTCCCATCGCCTTCGAGCCGTTGATCTGTCTTCCAAAATCCGACGGCCCAGAATCCAGTCTTCTCTGTCTGTTGACCCCGCAGCCACGTCATACACCCACCTGTCCTTCGTACTCCCATGTGTCGTATTCCCGTGTGTCTGTGGCATTCTCCCCTGCCGAACATATATATGTGTGTTTATTCGTATTCATTGTTTTATTCCGCCACCACTTTCAAACCATTTTACGTGGAAAACCTGCGTTCCCTCTGATTATCAAAAGCCTCCATTGTTTTTCCTTCGCCACCCTGCGTGTTCTTGTCATTTGTCCATATCTACGATGTCATCACCATTTCCACCTTCACGCCCCTTACTTCTACTTGGTCTTTCTAATGTGTTGGTGGATTTTGCAGGGTTTCAACATACTGACGGATGTTTTTATTCATAGTTTTGGTTGCAGCGATAGAGCATCTCAGAAGGAAATTCAATTGGAGCTGTCATTTACGAAGAAGGGTCCTGAAAGCTGCCATGATAAGACATCCATCGCAGGAGCTGGATTTAAAATCTTTCGAACTCTCCAAGGACAATTTAAAGATGCCAGTTAGCGTATGGAGATATAAATGCTCCTGCAAAGAACATTAGCAAAGAATTAAAGATTTCAACAACCCCATTGTAGATTATGAGCTCGTATCTGGTGTTAAAAGACAAGGGTATCAGACCAGAGGCTTTCAAGATCAAGCCGAGGGTACAATACATTAAAAATCATACCCTACAGATTATATTTCGGCTGATTTTCTTCTCAGGAAAGTACAGAGGGTTCATGAAGATTTTCTCTTATGCCGTGTCTCTGAAGAGATCTTCTTCCTAATTCATTTATTCTTGCAAGCAATCTCAAGGCTTTATCGCAGCAGATTTCCCTCCAGCCAAGTACATAGCATTTGTATATTTTATTATTTGTGTCTTGTTTATAAGGAGATTTTCATCCTCCAGCATTTATTTCTAGAGGCAGATTGTAAAGTACAGTCATTTATATTTAGTCATTCACAGTGTGGGCGCGAATGTTTTCCTCCATTTTGTTCAAATCAAGTCATTAAGTGTGCTCCACCTACCTCCTTCTCTAGAATTCTCTATCTTTTCTATAAAAACCCAGAAATAAGACATTAGAAGGGTTCCAGATTTCTATCAGCAAACTGTGCAGTGAAAAGGCTTTTGTATACATTTTGTAACACTTCTCTATGAAGGTTCAGAGCCCGTAGGGTCTCAGTGAGGAGGAGTTATAACTGTAATGAGGATTCTGGTCTTTGGTATCTCACAGTATTTAATTTTCTCTTAAGTGTTAATACAATATCTCATTTCATGTTATTTATCTTCTTGTATCATGCTCTAGAATGCGAGTGGCTCACTAAGCTTGAGTAAGGATTCATCCTAGTTGGTGCCCATACTGGGGTTAGTCAAGCACTTTAAATAGGCCTAGTCATGATATACTGTTCCATGGTCATCTTATCCATATTTTCTGCTATATTAGTTACTTGAGGAGGGTGCGTTTAAAACGCCATTGTCATGTATGGATTCTTAGTTGGATAAGCCCATATGTGATTCTGTTTTGTATCTGGGTATCAGTCTCATGTTAGCTAATATCTTCTTCATGTTTCTTCACTGCATCCACTTTCTGATATTTGATTTCTGTGGCATATTATTTGAACTGGCCCTCTTTACAGTAAGTTGTCTCTTAACTGTTTGATGCCTTTGTATTGGAGTTTTGCATGATGTTCCTACACTATTCTTATCTTTGTATCAGCTTCTGAGAGAGTTTGGTCCCATTCAAACTTATTTCCTTGTTTTACAAGCGATAGTAAGAGAGCTTTTGGATTGACAACCCAAGCTATATTATGAGCTCCTTGCTATATTAAGATGTCCTAGGCACTGGTCTATGGCAACTCTAGACTGTCTCTAGGGATGACAAAATTGTCCACAACAGGTTGGATGGGCAGAGCAACTACAGTGCATGGAGGGAGAGAATCTAGAGCATCTTTGAGGAGGCAGAAGTCACGGGCATAATGGTACATACCTCACAGCGCCCAATAGAAGCGTCTGTTGACCCTATTCAGCTGGCAGATTTTAATAAGAAGAATGCCAAGGGAAAGAGACTAATTCTTGATGGTTTTAAAGACCATGTCATTTCTTGTGTGAGAGGAAATACATATGCACATCAGATGTGGACAGCCTTGACCAATCTCTACCAGAGTCCCAATGAAAATAGGATAGTGCTACAGCATAACTCACAAAGATCACTATTGTGAGAGATGAGTTGGCTTCTATTGGAGAGACCATTCCACCAACTGATTTGGTGTGGATTACATTGAATGGTCTTCCCAAGATATGGGAGAGTTTTGTGGATGATTTGTTGCACAGGAAAACCTTCCCACTTGGGAGAGGTTGTGGGATGATTGCACTCAGAATGAAATTAGAAAGAACCATCTTGGGGCAGCCAAACTGGTTGAGGACGATGACAATGTAGTATTGTTAAAAAGGGGAAAGAAGGGCAAGGAAAAGAAGCAACCTTCCACAAGTGGTGGTGGGGGCAAAGGCAAAGGTAAAGGTAAGCAGTAGGTGAACAAGGAGAAGGATGTTTCCAAATTCAAGCATTAAAACTATCAAAAGTTGGGACACTATGCTGTTGTGTGTCCGAAGAAGAAGAAGAAGGGAAAGGACAAGACCATGGAAACATCAACAAAGATAGAGGACTTCTTAGAGAGCTTTGACTGGGAGTTTGGGTTCATTACCTTTGAGTCCACTAGTGTAGGATCATCTGCCACACAGGTTGAGAGGGAGTGTGCACTTCCCTCCACTAACGGAGCATCTTCAGGTATTTTGTATGTTGATAGTGGGGCTTCCCGTCATATGACAGGAGTCCGTGAGTACTTCTCAGATATTTCAGAGAGTGGCACTGATATAGAGGTAGTACTCAGAGACGATAGCATTGTTAGAGCAGTCGGTGTGGGGATATTGACATTTGATAGGGAACCCAAACCTCCCTTGAAAGTGTCAGATGTTCTATTTGTTAATTTTTTAGGGATGAAGAATAATTTTATATTCGTCTCAGCATTGGAGGACAGAGGATATGAGGTATTGTTCAGGAGAGGACAGGTGCTTATATATCCCAGGGGCGCTCCATCTGATTCAGCTAGAGTGATTGTATGCCATGCCAGGGTGTACAAGTTTTCATTTCAGCCCCTTATGGCATAGAGCAGTAGTATCGGCAGTAGAGCTAGCAGTTCAGAGCTATGCAAGATTTGGCATCGCTGCATGGGGCACATGTATCATGAGGCCTTGAGGACATTGCGGAAACATAACTATAGGTGTGCCAGATTTCAATTCTAATCACATTGATACATGCAGAGGATGTGCTATGGGGAATTTTTCCAAATCCCCTTTTCCTAGCAGTGATAGCAGATCGACTAGGATTTTTAACTTGATTCATATCGATGTGAGTGGTTGGATGTCTCATGTTTCCTTGAGTGGATATGAGTACTATGTTTTATTCATTGATGATCACTCCAAGACGACCTGGATTTATTTCTTGAAGACCAAGACTGAGGTCTTCAAGCGGTTTCAGGAGTTCAGAGCTCTTGTGGAGACTCATACAAGTCAGAAGATCAAGTCCCTCAAGTTGGAAAATGGAGGGGACTACACCCTTACTGATTTTGTTGATTATTGTGCAGAGGCAGACATTAGGAGGGAGTTCACAGTTCCTTACAACCCCCAGCAGAACGAGGTTGCAGAAAGGAAGAACAGACCCATCGTTGGGGGTGCCAAAGCCATGCTACATGATCAGGGATTATCGTTTTTTTTGTGGGCAGAGGCCTACAACACTGTTGTGTATTTGCAGAACAGGAGTCCACATCGTGCCTTGAGGCATGTGACTCCGGAAAAGGCTTTTTCTGGGAAGAAGCCTAATGTTGGTCATTTTCGTATCTTTGGGTGTATTGCATACTCCTACGTACCCAAGGAGAAGAGGACCAAGCTAGAGCCCACTGCAGAGAAGGGCATATTTGTGGGCTACAGTGAGACCTCGAAAGCCTTTCATATTTATACTCCTGCACGAAGGAGAGTTGTTGTCAGGCAGGATGTGAAGTTAGAGGAGGACAAGGCTTTTAGGAGGTCATGTAGCTTGTAGAGTCAGAGGGGTGGTGCTTCGGGCAGCATGCAAAGCAGTCCACTAGGTAGTACATTGATGGACAGTTCATACGGTACTTCAGCATCTACAGGTACGGGTTCAGGCAGGAGGACAGTAGATAGACATTCAAGAGTTTGGGATTTTGATAAGGATGAGGATTATCCCTCTTCGATGCGAGAAGTATGCTCAGGGAAGAGGAAGCCCAAGTGGCTTTAGGACACCTTGAGAGAGGCCACATCTGTTGCTGGGCTGAAGAGATAGGTTAGAGAGAGAAGACTGTAGTGTCCCTTCTTGGTGAGATAGCTTTGATAACACTTAGAGATGATGATTTTGATAATGATATAATATTATGTATGACAGAATTATGTACATGCTTATATGCTATAGACCTGGGTTGGGTCACTTGGTTGTTGTGTGCTTGTGATAATATCTATGGTTACGTGTATAAGAATTGATTTTGTTTAAGAGAATATTAGCAATGTTTTCTCTTTTGGTATCCTATTTTGAACATAGGTGTATGACATGAATGGTGATTCAGGATTCAAGCACAGATCCATGGATGATCATGGTTATGTGGAACATATGGTTAATTATGATTTATGGATGATACATGATTTGCATGATTATATGTGTGTAATCTCATACAAAGAATGATGTGGCAGGGGACTTGGTCATTGCCAACAAGGATGCCTAAGTTATAAATGAATGCGGAAGTCATTTCTCCAAAACCAAAATGATTGTGGAATTCATGCACAATCTTTGGTAAAATTTGAATAAGTTAATTATGAAATTCATTTGATTTATTTGATCTATGAGATTGTGATGTGTGCAGGTCTTGGAAGAAGACCTTACCAACAAACCATCAGATGGGTATGAGCTCACAATCAGTACCTTAAGGTGAAATGCGGAGTTTCAAAGTAGAGTAGATGAGAAGCCATGGAAATTAGGGCGCGGAGTCCTAAATCCATGAAATATAAAGACGTGGAGTCTTGGATATATGATAAAAGGATTAGGGCGTGGAGTCCTAAATCCATGAAATATAAAGACATGGAGTCTTGGAACTATAATGAAATGTTTGGGGCATGGAGTCCTGAATATTTAAAAAGATCAAGGTGTGTAATCTCAGATCTTTAGAGTAGATCAGGGCATGGAGTCCTCAATCTACTAAGGCACGGAGATGCATAAAATAGCGGTGTGGAAACCCTATTCTCCGAAAGAAAAATACCACTCATGGGCAGCTCACGGATGAATTTCCTTAATAAAATCTCATTCCTAAAAATTTTGGAGGGACTTTCTAAAAATAGAAATTCATGTCTACCATTTCAAGTATGAGTTTCCAAAAATAGAAAATCGCCTCCACCCAATGGGTAATCAAGTATACTTGAAGGAAAATCACTTAAATTATGATTAATCAATCGTAATAGTTCAATCTCAACTTAATCCTCAATATTCTTAATATTATTAATATTATTATTATATTTTATGAGACTATGATATTATTATTAAAAGGGAATTATATCTCCTCAATCACTTCACACCTCTCTCATTGATGATTCTCATGGCTCTATGTAACTCTATCTCTCTCTCTCTCTTTTAATAATACATTACACTATTTTATGCACTCATCAAAGAATGGCATATTCCTCTTACACTCATTAAATACATGTCATAAAAGATTCCTCTTATACTCTCTTTAATGCATATGTTACACTCTCCTTAATTAAGGCATGCATACATCTCCTTAATGGCATGAGATACACTCATCTAAATGGAATACAAGGCATGCATATTACTCCTTTATGACAAGAATTTGTTGCTCCTCCTATATATGTGTCTCATGTATTCTCACTTTGGGGGAGGTGCATTGTGATAGCAAGAGTTGGAAAGATTTGAAAAATATTATGAGGGGAAGAGACTTAGAGAGTAGTGAATTTATTTCGAAATGAATTTGAAATTCCTAATCTAAATTAATAAGTAGCTCTAAATGGTGGAGTTGACCATGAGTGGTATTGAGAGGAAGCAAAACTTGTCTTCCTCAAATTGTGTTGTATATCTCTCTACTGCTATATTTTGGTACTGCTTGTGAGCTCTTACAACTCGGGGGTTCCAGGGGGAGAAGTTCTCCTTGGATATCGTTGGGTGGAAAACCGGATGGTTCAAATGACTTGGTTAAGGGATCAAAGGTGGATCATATTCTGAACAATTGGAGTTGAATATCTCTTTAGCTTACATCAGAAGTAAGAAAATGGACACGTACACAAAATATACTTGGAGGAATTACAGAATCAACCCTTAAAAGAAAATGAAAAAATAATGGCAACTAAAATATGGTTTGGAAGATCAAATGCTTGAGGTAAGTTTGAGGTAAATTCTAGTTATGGCTTCTGTTTCATATTCTTATAAGTAATTCAATGAATTTTCATTCAAGTTTTTGTAATAGTACTATGAGAATTTTGACATAAATCTTTAATGGTTGTAGCATTCAAGGCTGCCATGTGTTTGTCAAATTGTAGCAATTGGTGCAATAAGCTTGTCAAATCATGTCAAATGAATTAGCTTGTGCGTGGTAAAATGTTTCAGGAACTCATGTGGTGGATTTAGAAATGTTTGAATTCAATGATAATATCTTAGTAGCATAACTTTGGGTTGTTTTTCCTCATGTAGAGTTGTAGTTGTAAGTTTTCATTCCATATGTTTGACAAAAGTCATAAATGAAACATTTAGGCTATAAATTTTTGTTGTTTTCAAGAATCACATTCCTGGGCATTTTGAATTCGATTAAGCCCAACATCATAGGGTATCCATGCCAAAAGGACATGTAACCCCTGATTTGATTCCGAAAAAATACTTTTCAAAACCCAGATCGGAAATCTGGGCGATTTTGTAGTTTGCTGCTGTGAGTTATGTGCGCCTGTTGTTGAGTCTTTGATGAAATACTAAGATTACTTAGTCCCTGTTTTAATATGCCAACATTTAAAGTTTCAATTTATGAATTTTATGAGATAAATATGTTGAAGAAGAATCTTAAATTCATTGTTGCCAAGTGTTTGAAAAAATGCCTCAATGGCTTTTGATTGCATGCTTGCAAAGTGTTTGTCATAAGGCCCCAATGGCTGTAGATTGCATGTTTGCAAAGTGTTTGTAAAAATTCCTAAATGGTTGTAGCTTTGCTGCATATAAATTATTGGTGTAAAAGTCTTAGTGACTATCGTTTTTATATACTAGAAATTATAGATAAAGTATTTAATGAGTGTAGCTTCAATAGACTATTTAATGGGTGTAACTTCCTCTGTCTACAAGTTTTGGTATGAATATGAAAATTAATTTAATAATTTGCTGAGGTGTGAATAGAGAATAAGACAAGGGTTCCTTGTATTATCTAAATCTTTCAAAAAAAAATTTGAGTATTAGTGATTAATGTGACCTCTACTTCTCTATGTTATTTATGGTGGATAAGATGGGACCTTACATATGGTATCAGAGCCAGTTACAACACCATGCCTAATGGGCCAACATGCTTACTTGTAGTTTGATGATGTATGAATGTTGATTTTGCATGCAAGTTGAGTTCTTGTATATCTTGACTTGGAAGCATATTAGTTATTATTATTATGTCATTTAGAAACTCATGAAAGAAAAAGAAAAAAATGCTTTCTTATATTCCTTTATATTTTTGTTAAGACATATTATTAGCAATATGTTAAAATGCTTAAATACATGCTAGGAAATGATGTGCTTGAGAAAGTTTGGGTTAAACCCAAATATGTGAATGCCTTGACTATCAATTGATGAGTGAGATAGTCGGAGTGCATGCATGGTTGCATATATGTTTAATGCATCATTTTCAATGTGATATGGGCTTAGTAGCCATCCTTATTAGTTGAAATCGTATCTACAAAGAAAAATATTGGGTTAATCTGGACTATAGTATGATGACCTTCGTGTGTATGCTTTGAGAATGAGTAACAAGTGTAAGGTTGAGATCCAATTAACTTGATGATTGAGTTCATCATGTTAATTTTGAGTCTTTTCATACCTACACTAATGAAAACTTAGCAAAAAGCTACCTTGAAGGATGTCACTTTTAACTGTGAATGTAGATTCAAGAGTAATGTATGTGCATTAATTAGATGTGTTAAAATATGATTTGGGAATACATTCTTAATGAGTATGAATGAAATGCCTCTGATCTCTTTGACATGATTTTGTGTATTTTGGGTTGACATTATGCATCAAATAACTTAAATTACTCAAATACTAGGTTGAGGTATGATCTTCCTAATAAACAAGAGGCTTAAATGACTAGTGCATGAAGGGTTTTGGAAGTCATTTTAAGGAACATTTTAAGGTTATGTTTTACCTAAGCTAAGATATGGGTGTGGAATCCATAGTAGCATATATCTATGAGAAAATTTATGGGTGTGGAATCCATACTAACATATATCTATGAGCTAATGTATGGGTGTGGAATCCATACTAGCATATATCTATGAGAAAATATATGGGTGTGGAATCCATACTAGTATATATCTATGAGATAAGTAATGAGGTAAGGTATGAGTGTGGAATCCATACTAAAATATATCTATGAGCTAAGTAATTCTTCTGGTTAGAATATTTTGATGGAATGTCATAGACATGATTAAGGAGTGATTATGTGGAATTAAAGTTAAATCTACAGAGATTTGTAATATGAATTTGCTTGAGCTTTAAATCCATTATTTTATTTTTATTACAAATGAAGATATTAAGATTGGTATACTGAACACCATTAGATGGTTTAGAATGTTTGGAATAATTGATTTTGATATATGGAGTCAGTGTGAGCTAGATATCTATCCTCTAGTATTTTAATCCTTTTGTATGTGTTGAATTTAGGTAGAATTAAAATGATTTTCAAATTCTTGAAATGTAGAAAAAGATTATTGTGATAAGTTGATGAAATAACTTTTCTATTGGATTAAGACAAATTAGGTCTAGGAAAGCCATAATATTATCTTTAATGATTTTATCAGTTGAATATTGGTTGAATTCTATTTAACCAAATTAATTAGAGAAATTATGAGGATTGAACTCATGTATTGCTCTAAACTATTGTTAGTTAGGCGATCGAGTAAAAATTAATATTGTTTATAAATTGTTAAGAGAATGTTTAGAAGGTAAACATTTTATGTGGTGAGAACTTGTTTGAACTTAAAGAAAAAGGCATGTGATTAATGAAAAGCTTAATTGAGTTCTTGTTTTACAAGAATATGTGATTGTGATGTTTTTTTTTTTAGGGATAAATTGAAGGAGAGTGAGATCACATTTTGATTGATTCGAATTATTGCATGATGATTGTATTGTATGTGGAATGGGGGAGATTGTTGGATTTAGGAATTTTGTGTTGGGATGTATAGTTGTATGAGTATTTATTAGTCCTACAAAATGTTGTAATAATTTGAGAGGGTGGTAATTCTCCTTAAAGAAAAGGGGTTTAACTTTAGGCTAGAAATTCCCTTGTGATAGTCTAAATCTTATTTAAATTTGATAAGATTCATCACATTTTGAGAAATGTATGGTTTTCATAGTTTGTTGTTGTGTACGTATTAATAGTAAGGAATAAGACATGAAACCAAATGAATTGATTAATTACTGAATAAAAATCATGAGAGATTTCATAGTTGGAAAACAAATTGATTTAGAGTTATCAAGGTAAATTCAATAATATAAAGGGGGAGAACTTGATTACAAAATATATCATTAATCTGCTTTCAGAATGAATATCTTCTAACATAGTCATTCATAATTTATTCTCAAGTTAGAGAAGTGAATAATAATAAAGATTATGGAAACTAAAGGAATGATCTATAATACATAAGTGGGTCAATGAAGACTGTATTTAACCTTAGATTTTTTGTTTTAAAAAAAAAAAAAAAAATTGTGCCTTGAACCTCAAATTGTGATTTTTTCCTAAAGAGTAAACATTTAGTGAAAAAAAAAACTAAAGATAGATCCTAAATATTTTGATTGCAATGGTTTCTTATGGAATGAAAAGGAGAAAATTGGATTGATAAGACATAAATCAAGTGGGATGTAAGAGTGGGTTTTATATATAACATCATGTTTTGTTACGTAATTTCACTGACAATTGTATGTGGATGATTTTAAGCTTATTGTATGCAAATTTGATTGTGATATGGGATGGACCATCATTCTTGTGTGTACAACCAATGTGTGATCTATTTATATCTTGGCAAGCTCAAAACACTACAACCAAGAATATGACACATGTAGGATTCATGTAGACTATGAGAAAGAAAAACATGTAGAATATAAAATTATTATAGATAAATTAAGTAGATTTCATATCAATTACATAAAATAGTATTTTGATATGGTACTATAAATTGTATGGTTGGTTTTAATATAGAAATATTTGGTATTTTATATCAAAACATGCCTAATATGGCATGGATATATTTTCTACTTGATGAAGAATGGTATGTTTAGTTTTCATGGAGTTGCTTCCAATTTAGAAAATATTAAACTATGGATTGGCATGAAGAAAAAATATATATATACATATATACCTAAGGTGAACAACTTATTGATAGGAGAATCTAAAAGACCTAAGTATCTTATGACCGTAGGAAAAACTTTGGGCCAAGTTTATCCCAAAAGGGGAGTATGTAGTGTCCCTTCTTGGTGAGATAGCTTTGATAACACTTAAAGATGATGATTTTGATAATGATATAATATTATGTATGACAGACTTATGTACATGATTATATGCTATAGACCAGGGTTGGGTCACTTGGTTGTTGTGTGCTTATGATAATATCTATGATTACGTGTATAAGAATTGATTTTGGTTAAGAGAATATTAGCAATCTTTTCTCTTTTGGTATCTTATTTTGGACATAGGTGTATGACATGAATGGTGATTCAGGATTGAAGCACAGATCCATGGATGATCATGGTTATGTGGAACATATGGTTAATTATGATTTATGGATGATACATGATTTGCATGATTATATGTTCGTAATCTCGTACTAAGCATGATGTGGCAGGGGACTTGGTCATTGCCAACAAGGATGTCCAAGTTATAAATGAATGCAGAAGTCATTTCTCCAAAACCAAAATGATTGTGGAATTCATGCACAATATTTGGTAAAATTTGTAAGCTAATTATGAAATTCATTTGATTTATTATTTGATCTATGAGATTGTGATGTGTGAAGGTCTTGGAAGACGACCTTACCAACGAACCATCAGATTGGTATGAGCTCACAATCAGTACCTTGAGGTGAAATGCAGAGTTTCAAAGTAGAGTAGATGAGAAGCCATGGAAATTAGGGCGCGGAATATTAAATCCATGAAATATAAAGACATGGAGTCTTGGATATATGATAAAATGATTAGGGGTCGGAGTCCTAAATCCATGAAATATAAAGACATGGAGTGTTGGATCTATAATGAAATGTTTAGGGCGCGGAGTCCTAAATATTTAAAAAGATCAAGGTGTGGAATATTGGATCTTTAGAGTAGATCAAGGTGCGGAGTCCTCAATCTACTAAGGCACGGAGATGCATATAATAAGGGTGTGGAATCCCTATTCTCCGGAAGAAAAATACCACTCATGGGCAGCTCACAAATGAATTTCCTTAATAAAATCTCATTCCTAACAATTTTGGAGTGACTTTCTAAAAATAGAAAGTCATGCCTACCATTTCAAGTATGAGTTTCCAAAAATAGAAAATCACCTCCAATCAATGGGTAATCAAGTATACTTGAAAGAAAATCACTTAACTTATGATTAATCAATCATAATAGTTCAATCTCGACTTAATCCTCAATATTCTTAATATTATGAATATTATTATTATATTTTATAAGACTATGATATTATTATTAAAAGGGAATTATATCTCCTCAATCACTTCACACCTCTCTCATTGATGATTCTCATGGCTCTATGTAACTCTCTCTCTCCCACTTTTAATAATACATTACACTATTTTATGCACTCATCAAAGAATGGCATATTCCTCTTACACTCATTAAATACATGTCATAAAAGATTCCTCTTACACTCTCTTTAATACATATGTTACACTCTCCTTAATTAAGGCATGCATACCTCTCCTTAATTGCATGAGTTACACTCATCTAAATGGAATACAAGGCATGCATATTACTCCTCCTTTATGACAAGAATTTGTTGCCCCTATATCACTAGTATAGCCCCTTATTATTGTTAGTGTAAACCCCTTATTGTTATTATTGTACCCTTGTAACCCCCATTTTGTTATTATTGTGCCCTTAAATTATTATTGTTAGGTCGGCTAGGATTACATTGTGGCCCACTAGGATTACATTATGGCCCCATGGACTCCTATATACAGAAAGGAGGTTTTGTGAATTGTATCATCCAAGAATTGTTCATTTATGTAATGTATTGGAGGTTGCCCCCTCGAAGTGGCTCATTTCTAAGGCGTTTATATCTCTTTTCTTCTATTTTTGGAGCTGGTTACACAACACTCTCCTTAATTGCATGAGTTACACTCATCTAAATGGAATACAAGGCATGCATATTACTCCTCCTTTATGACAAGAATTTGTTGCTCATCCTATATATGTGTCTCATGTATTCTCACTTTGGGGGAGGTGCATTGTGGTAGCAAGAGTTGGAGAGATTTGAAAAATATTATGAGAGGAAGAGACTTAGAGAGTAGTGAATTTATTTTGAAATGAATTTGAAATTCCTAATCTAAATTACTAAGTAGCTCTATCAGGTGGAGTTGATCATGAGTGGTATTGAGAGGAAGCAAAACTTGTCTTCTTCAAATTGTGTTGTATATCTCTCTACTGTTATATTTTGGTACTACTTGTGAGCTCTTACAGCTTAGGGGTTCTAGGGGGAGAAGTTCTCCTTAGATATGGTTGGGTGGAAAACCGGATGGTTCAAATGAGTTGGTTAAGGAATCAAAGGTGGATCATATTCTCAACGATTGGAGCTGAATATCTCTTCAGCTTACATTAGAAGTAAGAAAATGGACACGTACCCAAAATATACCTGGAGGAATTACATAATCAACCCTTAAAAGAAAATGCAAAAATAATGGCAACTAAAATATGGTTTGGAAGATCAAATGCTTGAGGTAAGTTTGAGGTAAATTCCAGTTATGGCTTCTGTTTCATATTCTTATTAGTAATTCAATGATTTTTCATTCAATTTTTTGTAATAGTACTATGAGAATTTTGATAGAAAGCCTTAATGGTTATAGCATTCAAGGCTACCATGTGTTTGTCAAATTGTAGCAATTGGTGCAATAAGCTTGTCAAATCATGTCAAATGAATTAGCTTGTGGGTGATAAAATGCTTCAAGAACTCATGTGGTGGATTTAGAAATGTGTGAATTCAATGAGAATATCTTGGTAGCATAACTTTGGGTTGTTTTTCCTCATGTAGAGTTGTAGTTTTAAGTTTTCATTCCATATGTTTGACAAAAGTCATAAATGAAACATTTAAGCTATAAATTTTTGTTGTTTTCAAAAATCACATTCCTAGGCGTTTTGAATTCGATTCAGCCCAACATTAGGGGGTGTCCGTGCCTAATGGTCATGTAAATCCTGATTTGATTCCAAAAAAAATACTTTTCAGAACCCAGATCGGAAATCTAGGCAATTTTTCAATTTGCTGTTGTGAGTTATGTGCGCATGTTGTTGAGTCTTTGATGAAAGACTAAGATTATTTAGTCCCTGTTTTAATATGCCAACATTTAAAGTTTCAATTTATGAATTTTATGAGATAAATATGTTGAAGAAGAATCCTAAATTCATTCTTGCCAAGTGTTTGACAAAATGCCTCAATGGCTTTTGATTGCATGCTTGCAAAGTGTTTGTCATAAGGCCTCAATGACTGTAGATTGCATGTTTGCAAAGTGTTTGTAAAAAGTCCTGAATGGCTGTAGCTTTGCTGCATATAAATTATTGGTGTAAAAATTTTAGTGACTATCGTTTTTATGTACTAGAAATTATAGATAAAGTATTTAATGGGTGTAGCTTCAATAGACTCTTCCTCTGTCTACAAGTTTTGGTATGAATATGAAAATTAATTTAATAATTTGCTGAGGTGTGAATAGAGAATAAGACAAGTGTTCCTTGTATTATCTAAAGTTTTCAAACAAAAAAAAATTGAGTATTAGTGATTTATGTGACCTCTACTTCTCTATATTATTTATGGTGGGTAAGGTGGGACATTACATATGGTATCAGAGCCAATTACAAAACTAGGCCTAATGGGCCAACATGCTTACTTGTAGTTTGATGATGCATGAATGTTGATTTTGCATGCAAGTTGAGTTCTTGTATATCTTGACTTGGAAGCATATTAGTTATTATTATTATATCATTTAGAAACTCATGAAAGAAAAAGAAAAAAATGTTTTCTTATATTTCTTTATATTTTTGTTAAGACATATTATTAGCAATATGTTAAATGCTTAAAGACATGCTAGGAAATGATGTGCTTGAGAAAGTTTGGGTTAAACCCAAATATGTGAATGCCTTGATTGTCAATTGATGAGTGAGATAGTCGGAGTGCATGCATAGTTTCATATATGTTTAATGCATCATTTTCAATGTGATATGGGCTTCGTAGCCATCCTTATTAGCTGAAATCATATCTACCAAGAAAAATATTGGGTTAATCTGGACTATAGTATGATGACCTTGGTGTGTATGCTTTGAGAATGAGTAACAAGTGTAAGGTTGAGATTCAATTTACTTGATGATTGAGTTCATCATGTTAATTTTGAGTCTTTTCCTACCTACACTAATGAAAACTTAACAAAAAGCTACCTTGAAGGATGTCACTTTTAACTGTGAATGTAGATTCAAGAGTAATGCATGTGCATTAATTAGATACGTTAAAATATGATTTGGGAATACATTCTTAACGAGTAAGAATGAAATGCCTCTGATTTATTTGACATGATTTTCTGTATTTTGGGTTGACATTATGCATCAAATAACTTTAAATTACTCAAATACTAGGTTGAGGTATGATCTTCCTAATAAACAAGAGGCTTAAATGACTAGTGCATGAAGGGTTGTGGAAGTCATTTTAAAGAAAATTTGTAGGTTATGTTTTACTTAAGCTAAGATATGGGTGTGGAATCCATAGTAGCATATATTTATGAGAAAATGTATGGGTGTGGAATCCATACTAGTATATATCTATGAGATAAGTAATGAGGTAAGGTATGGGTGTGGAATCCATACTAAAATATATCTACGAGCTAAGTAATTCCTCTGGTTAGAATATTTTGATGGAATGTCATAGACATGATTAAGGAGTGATTATGTGTAATTAAAATTAAATGTATAGAGATTTGTAACATGAACTTGCTTGAGCTTTAAATCCATTATTTTATTTTTATTACAAATGAAGATATTAAGATCGGTATACTGAACACCATTAGGTGGTTTAGAATGTTTGGAATAATTGATTTGGACATATGGAGTCAGTGTGAACTAGATATCTATCCTCTAGTATTTTAATCCTTTTGTATGTGTTGAATTTAGGTAGAATTAAAATGATTTTCAAATTCTTGAAATGTAGAAAAATATTATTGTGATAAGTTGATGAAAAAAAAATTCTATTGGATTAAGACAAATTAGGTCTAGGAAAGCCATAATAGTATATTTAATGATTTTATCAGTTGAATATTGGTTGAATTCTATTTAACCAAATTAATTAGAGAGATTATGAGGATTGAACTCATATATTGCTCTAAACCACTGTTAGTTAGGCGATCGAGTCAAAATTAATATTGTTTATAAATTGTTAAGAGAATGTTTAGAAGGTAAACATTTTATGTGGTGAGAACTTGTTTGAACTTAAAGAAAAAGGCATGTGATTAATGAAAAGCTTAATTGAGTTCTTGTTTTACAAGAATATGTGATTGTGATATTTTTTTTTTGTTGAGGGATAAATTGAAGGAAAGTGAGATCACATTTTGATTGATTCGAATTATTGCATGATGATTTTATTGTATGTGGAATGGGGGAGATTGTTAGATTTAGGAATTTTGTGTTGGGATGTATAGTTGTATGAGTATTTATTAGTCCTACAAAATGTTGTAATAATTTGAGAGGGTGGTAACTCTCCTTAAAGAAAAAGGGTTTAACTTTAGGCTAGAAATTCTCTTGTGATAGTCTAAATCTTATTTAAATTTGACAAGATTCATCACATTTTGAGAAATGTATGGTTTTCATAGTTTGTTGTTGCGTACGTATTAATAGTAAGGAATAAGACATGAAACCAAATGAATTGATTAATTACTGAATAAAAATCATGAGAGATTTCATAGTTGGAAAACAAATTGACTTAGAGTTATCAAGGTAAATTCAATAATATATACGGGGAGAACTTGATTACAAAATATATCATTAATCTGCTTTCAGAATGAATATCTTCTAACATAGTCATTCATAATTGATTCTCAAGTTAGAGAAGTGAATAATAATGAAGATTATGGAAACTAAAGGAATGATCTATAATACATAAGTGGGTCAATGAAGACTGTATTTAACCTTAGATTGTTTAAAAAAAAAAAAATTTGTGCCTTGAACCTCAAATTGTGATTTTTTCCTAAAGAGTAAACGTTTAGTTAAAAAAAAACTAAAGATAGATCCTAAATATTTTCATTGCAACGATTTCTTATGGAATAAAAAGGAGAAAATTGGATTGATAGGACATAAATCAAATGGGATGTAAGAGTGGGTTTTATATATAACATCATGTTTTGTTACGTAATTTCACTGAAAATTGTATCTGGATGATTTTATGTTTATTATATGCAAATTTGATCGTGATATGGGATGGACCATCATTGTTGTGTGTACAACCAATGTGTGATCTATTTATATCTTGGCAAGCTCAAAATACTACAACCAAGAATACGACACATGTAGGATTCATATAGACTATGAGAAAGAAAAACATGTAGAATATAAAATTATTATAGATAAATTAAGTAGATTTCATATCAATTACATAAAATAGTATTTTGATATGGTACTATAAATTTTATGGTTGGTTTTGATATAGAAATATTTGGTATTTTATATCAAAACATGCCTAATATGACATGGATATATTTTCTACTTGATTAAGAATGGTATGTTTAGTTTTCATGGAGTTGCTTCCAATTTAGAAAATATTAAACTATGGATTGGCATGAAGAAAAACAAATATATATATATATATATATATATATATATATATATATGGTTAACAACTTATTGATAGGAGAATCTAAAAGAACTAAGTACCTTATGGCCGTAGGAAAAATTCAGGCCAAGTTTATCCCAGGAGGGGGAGTATGTAGTGTCCCTTCTTGGTGAGATAGCTTTGATAACACTTCAAGATGATGATTTTGATAATGATATAATATTATGTATCACGGACTTATGTACATGCTTATATGCTATAGACCTGGGTTGGGTCACTTGGTTGTTGTATGCTTATGATAATATCTATGGTTACGTGTATAAGAATTGATTTTGGTTAAGAGAATATTAGCAATGTTTTCTCTTTTGGTATCCTATTTTGGACATAGTTGTATGACAAGAATGGTGATTTAGGATTGAAGCACAGATCCATGAATGATCATGGTTGTGGAACATATGGTTAATTATGATTTATGGATGATACCTAATTTTCATGATTATATGTGCGTAATCTCGTACTAAGCATGATGTGGCAGGGGACTTAGTCATTTCCAACAAGGATGCCTAGGTTATAAATGAATGTGGAAGTCATTTCCCCAAAACCAAAATGACTGTGGAAGTCATGCACAATATTTAGTAAAATTTGAATAATTTAATTATGAAATCAATTTGATTTATTTGATCTATGAGATTGTGATGTGTGCAGGTTTTGGAAGAAGACCTTACCAACGAACCATCAGATGGGTATGAGCTCACAATCAGTACCTTGAGGTGAAATGTGGAGTTTCAAAGCAGAGTAGATGAGAAGCCATGGAAATTAGGGCGCAAAATCCTAAATCCATTAAATATAAAGACGTGGAGTCTTGGATATATGATAAAAGGATTAGGGCGCGGAGTCCTAAATCCATGAAATATAAAGACATGGAGTCTTGGATCTATAATGGAATGTTTGGGGCGAAGTCCTCAATCTACTAAGGCACGGAGATGCATACAATAGAGGTGTGGAATCCCTATTCTCTGGAAGAAAAATACCACTCATGGGCAGCTCGCGGATGAATTTCCTTAATAAAATCTCATTCCTAACCATTTTGGAGTGACTTTCTAAAAATAGAAAGTCATGTCTACCATTTCAAGTATGAGTTTCCAAAAATATAAAATCACCTCCAATCAATGGGTAATCAACTATAGTTGAAGGAAAATCACTTAACTTATGATTAATCAATCGTAATAGTTCAATCTCGACTTAATCCTCAATATTCTTAATATTATTAATATTATTATTATATTTTATGAGACTATGATAGTATTATTAAAATGGAATTATATCTCCTCAATCACTTCACACCTCTCTCATTGATGATTCTCATGGTTCTATGTATCTCTCTCTCTCTCTCTTTTAATAATACATTACACTATTTTATGCACTCATCAAATAATGGCATATTCATCTTACACTCATTAAATACATGTCATAAAAGAATCCTCTTACACTCTCTTTAATGCATATGTTACACTCTCCTTAATTAAAGCATGCATACCTCTTCTTAATGGCATGAGTTACACTCATCTAAATGGAATACAAGGCATGCATATTACTCCTTTATGACAAGAATTTGTTGCTCCTCCTATATATGTGTCTCATGTATTCTCACTTTGGGGGAGGTGCATTGTGATAGTAAGAGTTGGAGAGATTTGAAAAATATTATGAGAGGAAGAGACTCAGAGAGTAGTGAATTTATTTCGAAATGAATTTGAAATTCCTAATCTAAATCACTAAGTAGCTCTACATGGTGGAGCAAACCATGAATGGTATTGAGAGGAAGCGAAACTTTTCTTCCTCAAATTGCGTTGTATATCTCTCTACTACTATATTTTGGTACTGCTTGTAAGCTCTTACAGCTCGGGGGTTCCAGGGGGAGAAGTTCTCCTTGGATATGATTGGGTGGAAAACCAGATGGTTCAAATGAGTTGGTAAGGGATGAAAGGTGGATCATATTCTCAACGATTGGAGCTGAATATCTCTTCAGCGTACATCAAAAGTAAGAAAATGGACACGTACCCAAAATATACCTGAAGGAATTACATAACCAACCCTTAAAAGAAAATGAAAAAATAATGGCAACCAAAATATGGTTTGGAAAATCAAATGCTTGAGGTACGTTTGAGGTAAATTCCAGTTATGGCTTCTGTTTCATATTCTTATCATTAATTCAATGATTTTTCATTCAAGTTTTTGTAATAGTACTATGATAATTTTGACATAAAGCCTTAATGGTTATAGCATTCAAGGCTGCCATGTGTTTGTCAAATTGTAGCAATTGGTGCAATAAGCTTGTCAAATCATGTCAAATGAATTAGCTTGTGGGTGGTAAAATATTTCAAGAACTCATGTGGTGGATATAGAAATGTGTGAATTCAATGAGAATATCTTAGTAGCATAACTTTGGGTTGTTTTTCCTCATGTAGAGTTGTAGTTGTAAGTTTTCATTCCATATGTTTGACAAAAGTCATAAATGAAACATTTAGGCTATAAATTTGTGTTGTTTTTGAGAATCGCATTCCTGAGCGTTTTGAATTCGATTCAGCACAACATCAGGAGGTATCCGTGCCTAATGGACATGTAACCCCTGATTTGATTCCAAAAAAATTTACTTTTCAGAACCCAAATCGGAAATCTGGGCAATTTTGCAATTTGTTGCTATGAGTTATGTGCCCCTGTTGTTGAGTCTTGATGAAAGACTAAGATTATTTAGTCCCTGTTTTAATATGCCAACATTTAAAGTTTCAATTTATGAATTTTATGAGATAAATATGTTGAAGAAGAATCTTAAATTCATTGTTGCCAAGTGTTTGACAAAATGTCTCAATGGCTTTTGATTGCATGCTTACAAAGTGTTTGTCATAAGGCCTCAATAACTGTAAATTGCATGTATGCAAAGTGTTTGTAAAAAGTCCTGAATGGTTGTAGCTTCACTGCATATAAATTATTGGTGTAAGAGTCTTAGTGATTGTTGTTTTTATGTACTAGAAATTATAGATAAAGTATTTAATGGGTGTAGCTTCAATAGACTATTTAATGGGTGTAGCTTCCTCTGTCTACAAGTTTTGGTATGAATATGAAAATTAATTTAATAATTTGCTGAGATGTGAATAGAGAATAAGACAAGTGTTCCTTGTATTATCTAAAGCTTTCAAAAAAAGAAAATTGAGTATTAGTGATTAATGTGACCTCTATTTCTCTATATTATTTATGGTCACATTAATTTAATAATTTGCTGAGGTGTGAATAAAGAATAAGACAAGTGTTCCTTATATTATCTAAAGCTTTCAAAAAAATAAAATTGAGTATTAGTGATTAATGTGACCTCTATTTCTCTATATTATTTATGGTGTGTAAGGTGGAACCTTACACAGATGACCTGAGTGGTTCCGTAGCGATATGGCATTGGTTTCCAGCGTCGTTGACTTTAAGCCTTCTAGCTATGAGGAGGCAGCTATCCAGCAGGTCTGGAGAGAGAGCATGCAGGAGGAGTATTCTTCTATCATGAAGAATGATGTTTGGGAGGTGGTGCCGACGCCTGAGGACAACTCCATGGTTACTTCTAGATGGCTTTACAAGATAAAGCATGTTGCAGATGGCAGCATAGAGAAGTTCAAGGCTAGATTTTTGGCTAGAGGGTTCTCTCAGGTAGAGGGAGTTGATTATGAGGAGACCTTCGCTCCCGTGGCTCAATATAATTCCATTCTCTCCATTATATCGATAGCAGCAGAGATGATTTGGAAGATCCACTAGATGGATGTGAAGACTGCATTTCTCAATGGCTTCATACAGGAGGTGTACATTGAGCAGCCACAGGGCTTTGAAGTGCATGGGAAGGAGTCCCATGTATGCACACTGAAGAAGGCACTTTATGGCCTGAAGAAAGCTCCTAAAGCTTGGTACTCCAAGATTGATAGATACTTGCAAAGGATGGGTTTCACAAAGAGTGATGCAGATCCGAACCTATACTTTATTGTGATAGGTGAAGAGCCTCTCATTCTGGTGTTGTATGTGGATGACTTGGTCATTACGGGTGCAGAGAGACTCATAGAGGGCTACAAGAGAGATCTTGCTTCGGAGTTCGAGATGAAAGACATTGTCTTGATGTATTACTTTTTGGGTTTGGAGGTGTGGCAGGAGGAGGGGCATTTCTTCTTGGGACAGGGGAAGTATATTTTGGACATTCTTAGCAGATTTATCATGGAGGATTGCAAACCCATGTCGACACCTATGATCACTAACTGGAAGAAGCTTCACGCTTCAGATTCTGAGTTGGTGGATCCCACATTTTATAGACCTCTGATTGGTTCCTTGATGTATTTGGTCAACACTCGACCAGATATATGTTTTGCAGTCAACACGATGAGCCAATTCATGTGTGAGCCCAGGAGAGTGCACTAGGTTGCTGCAAAACACATTTTGCAGTACTTGCAGGGGACAGCAGATTATGGTCTAGATTATAGATAGGGAGATGGAGTGAGATTGGTAGGGTACACTGATTCTGATTGAGCAGGTTGTGCTTTTGATAGGAAAGCACTTTAGGGTGTTGTTTTGGGTTGCGTTCGACAGTTGTGTCGTGGTTCAGCCGAAAGCAACAATTAGTGGCATTGAGTTCAGCGGAAGCAGAGTACATGGCAGCCAGTGTAGCTAGTTGTGAGGCCATATGGCTTCACAAGATGTTGTTTGTCTTATTTGGTCAACTGTTGAGACCTTCAGTGATTTACTGTGATAATCATAGTTGCATTAAACTCACAGATAATCCAGTGTTTTATGACAGGTCAAAGCATATCGGGATCAAATATCATTTCATCAAAGACTATGTTCAGAAGGGAGCTATGAAGCTTGAGTATATTCTCACAGATGAGTAGGTAGAAGACATTCTGACCAAAGCCTTACCACGAGGCAAACATGTATACTTCAAAGACAAGATGGGGGTGGTGAAGAACACTTTCCTCGGTAAGAGGGAGTGTTAAAATTTGGGCACTAGATGACAAGTGATTCCCTAAGGCTTTGATCTTTGGCCTGGGGAAAAGTGTCCAAATGTATTTAACTTTTTCTCCTAAAGTGACTTTATAAGTGGTAAAGTCAAATTTAATTTAAAAGTGACTTTATAAGTGATAAAGTTACTAAGTCTAATTTTAAAATGACTTTAATAAAGTCAATGTGAAATTAGAAAGTGAAAAGTGACTTTGGAAATAAAAGGCTAAATGGGTCTTTATTAAAGTGGGGTGAATTAAAAAAATAGAAAGTGAGAATTAAATGCACACTTAATCTCAGACCTAGATCTAAAGCTATCTCAGCGATTGGATTTATGGATTCCCCAAAAGTCACTTAGGGTTAGGTTAAAGGAGGAAAAGAAGAGAAAAGGTCATTCAATGTTTCATGAGCAGATTGAGAGAAGAGAAGAAGGGAAGGAGATTTTCTGAGCAGTGAGTTAAAGGAGAGCATAACCTTGGCACACATACCGAGGTAACATTCAGCAAATCCGTACAGCAAGGTTGGCACACAGTTCAAGGCAGATTTCATCACGTTTTTCAAGGTAGTTTTCGTACAATAGCTTTGGCACACATTCCTAGGCAGTCATACAGCATTCTAGCACAGATTTCGAGGTGAGGAGTTTGTTGTTTTGTGGCACAAGTCGAGACAGGCCGTACGGTTTGTTGTTGTCCCTATGCACGGTCCATGGAAAACAAAGCAGAATTCGTACAACATTTATTGTTGTCCCTTTACATGCAAATCGAGGACGTTGTACAACAACATTTATTGATGTTTTGCACGCAAATCGAGGTCGTACAACAACATTTATTGTTGTGTTTCTAGGCACGAAATCCAATAAAGTTTGGAAAACATTTATTATTGTTCCTGTTTTACTATTTGCACAATTTCCAAGGTGGTGGTTAAGCACAGAGAACGAGGTAAGTTGTATTTGTTTGGTTGTTGGAATTTTCTATGTATTTCTGTTTCTCTGTAAAAGAAATATTCAGAATTAAAAAAGAGCTTTTGAACTGGTTTTCCCCAAGAGTTGTAGGGGGTTTTTCCAGGGTCATATTGACCAAAAAATTAGTATGTCATTTTCTGTGTGTGGGGCAGAAATAATTTCTGAGTTTTATTTCTGCATTTTCCAGCACTTTGAAATTTCCAGAATTTGTGTTTTTCAAAAATATTTATTATTTCCAGCGTGTTGAATGTATGTTTATGGGAATGAGCATTTAACTATATGGAACTAATAAAAAGACACTGATAACCGGGGTTGGGCTCAAAATTTCTACATTTATTACCTGCAACCATATGACATGACTTCACAGCATACAATATCAGCATATATGTCTGCATACCTCATACCTATTTCCCTGAGTCATCCTGTAGCAATTTCTCTAGAATGAAGAGCTTCATTCCTTTGCCCTGCGCCATCAATATGTCATCACATCTAGAATTCAATTTACATGATGACCCTTGATCTTGATGACTGCTTTACTTTAATAGTGTTATCAGAGAGGTTTTCTAGAAGTTGTTTCATCGAGAGCTCCTTCCATGCTTCTATCGAGATGCTTCTTAATATACATTTCTTTCTATCATACTATTTTACAACCAATCAGAGATCACTTAAAGAGAAATATCTCAATCATAATAGAGATCTCTCGCTTCCTCCTTAGATTTTAAGCATCAAGTTCTTCTCTTTCATTAGTGACATGTGCTTCTTCCTTTTTCCTCCTGTCCTTTCCAGATTTAATTATAATGCCCAAGCTCATTACATCCAAAGCATCGTACGTTGTTCATATTTCTTCTTTTATTCTGAAGGCCAAATTTTCCGAAACTTCCTTTCTTCTTGTATGAGGCTGCAAAGGCATGATTCTCTTCACTTGGTCATGTATCAGCATTGGCCTTTAGTCTTGTTTCTTCTATTTTACATAGAGACCATAAATCATGGAATGGGGTGGCTTCTTTCTTCCCATATAGACTAGAAGTGAAGTTTCCCCATTCCTCTGGTAGAGCATTCAACACCACTGTAGTCATCTCAGTGTCAGACATTACTTCTCCTAGTTCCTGCAGTCGATCTCTTATTTCATAAATCCTCATGAAGTATGGAGTGATTCCTTCTTCCCTTGATAATTTCATTTTGTATAGTTTTTGTCTCAGATAGATTGTTTCTCCTGCAGTACTCACAGAGAATAGCTCCACCAATTTCTCATATATTTGTTTTGCAGTCTTTAGTTTTGATACATAGGAAATTAGAGAGTCTTTAATGGATTCTATGAGAATCCTCTGGGCTCTAATTTCTCCCTTCATGTATTTGGCATGGGCTGGAGCATCTTCTTTTGGGGGTTGAACAGTAGATCCTTCAATATAGTCCATTACTTTGTCTTCAATTAAATTCAAGTCTGTCCTTTTCTCCCATGCACTAAAGTTTGGTGACCCAACCAACTTGTTGATTTCTTTACAATAAGGCATCTTGATAGATAGAGTCATGAATACTTACTTGAGTGGATTGGCTTGCAGCTTCCTTGATGATGATTGAAAATGAAGTCAAGGGTTTCCTTTAAGATAGGAGCTTCTTCAATGTTGGTGTACTTGAACCCTGAAGTAGCTAGATAGTCTTCCTTGCAAACTGATTTGTCTTTCCAACCCAAACTTTGATCTTTGCTTCTTTGAGTGTCTTTGTTGAAAAACAGCCCTTTTGTTCAGCACCTTAGCTCCGATACCATGTTGATAATTTGGAGGGCTGGTGATTAATACAAATTATCTTCTTGATAATTACTTGTGAACTTGCTTGTGTTACTTATGTCTTCTCTTCTTTTAGCTTAGTTAATCTTTCATCAAGTCAATTATCAAAATGCACAAGACACAGAAGTTAGGCTTCTAGAGCCAGGGCAAAACCTCTCCCTCTTGGAGAGAAAAATTGGCAAAGAATTCTTCTTATAGATCTTCAAGTGACAAGTACCATGATCAAGACTTGGACCCTTGACCTAGATATGCTTCCAAGACCTTGATTCAACTTCTTCAACTTTGACTCTTCTTCTCAACAATTTGCTTAGTTTTGCATCAATGTTAGAGACCTTTACCTTCACCTTGTCTATGCTTGTATTTTATTTGCTTGAACTGTAGGAAGGTAAAATCGAAGATTTACCTTCCTTACTATTGTTGCCTCTTCTTCTTATGGTGATTGTCTCAGCTTCAATAAATTCTTAACCCTGAACTAACACTCTTAAACTTAGAGTTACACTGATGTACCCTTCCTACACTTGTCCGAAACTTTGCTTCAGTTATCCGCAATCCTATATCTCCTGCACATTTCGCAAATTTTCTTCATGCTCTTTAATTTCAAATCAGCATTTATGTGTTGCCCTTCATCCGCATTTATGTGTTGCCCTTCCTACACTTGTCTGCATTCATATGCTGCCCTAATTCACTATTCTATCCACACTTGTATACTCCCTTTTATCCACAATTATATATTTCCTTTTCTCCGCTGTAGGTTCATTTACATCCGCACCTTTTGACTCAGATTGATCTGCACTCTTTCCTAAGATTGATCCGCACTCTATCTTGTAGATGTACGCATTAGATTCAGTGTTATCCGCACTTCTTGCTTGTTCAAATAATCCGTAGTCCAGGGTAATATATAGTGGACTATTCACATCTTTTAGGCCGACCATCCAAATGTAATTAGGTTGACTTTAACATAGCATGTAGGTCAACATGAAGTGTAGAATTTCCTGAGGTATTTCTTTAGCTGTGTTGGAAGGTTGTCTTCACTCTATTATGGAGCTTGTCTTCAACGTTATATGAGGGTTGTCGAGAGCTTCTTCACGAGGTCTTTGGAGCACAAATATCTAAACTAAATCCTTCATGAAAATGACACTTAATTATATTTATTCCTAGAAGACATAAACCTAATAGACATCAAGAAGAAGTCTATCTACATAATAAAATCTTGCTCATGAAACCCATGAAGCAAGTACATCACAAATACATTTTATTATCTTTGACATCTTCTTTACATAAATACATAATTACATAGTCAACATGAAGACCGACCTAGTTACACTTTTCAACACTACTCTCCATTTATTTTTCTCCTTGTTGGATATGATGAAGACTAAAGAGCCACACAAGGAGGGGCTAGGTCATCTATATCCAACTTCAAGAAGTCATTACAATTGTTTCTCAAGTCTCATACTTCATAAAGGAGAGTATTTGTGTGTGACAACATTAGACAACATCCCACATGGAACATGGTTGATAGAATGCTAAATGGCTCTGGTAAAGGTTAAGCCTTGGGGCTCTTCGACCACATCATTGTATTGTTCACTATCTACTGAATGGATTCCAAAACTTATTAGGGTTCAATTTCTTAGTTGATGGGGCACACCACACATAAATGTAGGCATTGTTGGAAAGACACCTTCTTAACTACTACATGAGCAATGAAGAGCTATGGGATGGTTTTATAGGAGTAAAGGTAAATTTGAAAGCATTTCCATCCTAGTGTATAAATTATATTGGTTCAAGCTCCCATCATAAATGGATCTATGGTCATGCTAATAGTGGCAACCCAAAAGGAGTACAACATGATGCAATGGACTAACATCACACTTGATCTTGTCTCAAAAAGGAGAAATAGCAAAGATAACCATAAGTTACCGACCTCAGATGGTAGGGTCAAGGATGAAGCACAATTGGTAACTTTAGTTGGGATGTGATGGAAGCAATCAATACTTTAACTACCATTATCTAGGATGAGGCAGCAAAGGCGACCTTTAATCTAATAGTTGCAAGCAAACAATGCTTCACAATTTGTTGGGTTATATGAACAAGCCATGAACACCAAATAATCATCAATGGTGATGAGTTAGAAATAACAATAAATTATGGGAGAGTAGGGATAGGTGTCCCACTGTGAAGGGGACATTGCCATCTGTTGTAACAAAGGGTTTTTTGAGTGGCTTGACATTGTAAAATCCTACAATCCCTTGATGCATGAGTCTTGGTTTTATGGTATAAACAACAGTGGTTCCTACGAGTGAATGGAGGAGATGAGGAAGGTAATATCAAGGATGCAAAAGAAGCAACACTTGACAGAGGTGATTTTAGGGGATTGGGTGCTCAATGTGACTTGTAAGAAAGATAGTACACATCCCCAATTTACATTCCATTAATAGAGCTAGGGAAAATGGTTAGTTTAGCTTTGTACAAGGAAACACTTTACCTTTGTGTAGAGCTAGGGAAGGAGACCAGTAATAATTTTGATACTAAGAATTGAATCAAGGTCAAAGACAGATAACTATAACTACAACTTGGTGAATTAAGCAATAGAGAATTGAATTGACCGACCTGAAAACTAACGAAAATGAAGCAAGCAAGCCCACGAGGTTGGTGATATTTCAGCAGATAAAATCAGTGCCTTGGAACCTTATAGGATGTTTTCCAACTTGTATTAGGGTTTGTAAGTGGAGATTCATCCCCTAGTTCACTCTATAGTATGGAGCACTCCAGGATATTCTACAACCATTCCAGTGCTAAAACCCTCTAGATGCATGATGGCCACCTCAAGCTTCTTGGACTTGGACATCATTGGCTAAGATGGGAAACACTTAAAGATTCTATGAATCCAAGCATCTACACACTCACTATCCATTTCATCTTTGAAGTTTGGCAAGGCCACCCTTGGATCTAAACAAAAATTATGAGGATCCACTAAAAAGGGACCCTTATCTCAGCAATAGCCCATTACAATGTACAAAGTGCCTGATTCAACTAGAGCAGTTGTTGTGGAGTAATTTCAAAGGTGGAATCTAAGGTAGGTTTGTCCTTGATCAGTGCTATGACTGCAAAAACAGACTAATTCATCAAGGAGCAGGTCTAAAAGACAAGCACATATCAGATTGGAATGTCACTAAAAGTAGCAATGATCGACCAAAGAGTAGGCCTTATGAAGTGGCAACTGTGGCACAGATTAAGCATGAAGGACCACTGGGAGTTTGCAATGAGTTGATCTACCAAGGAGTAGGCCTCACAATAGGTGTAACTCGGAAGAAAATAGTGGTTTGCAAAAACAAAATTGTCTCTAGGAGCTTTATGCTCCTATACCGATCGATGTGGTTGAGAAAGCCAAAACTTCAGATAATAAAAACAAAAAGAGAATATTTTCTCAAAGATTGAGAAACAAACAACAATAGACTATTCATTTTTCATTTTATTTATAAGATCATTACTAGCTGTTCAGACACTTGTTAAAGTTGACTTAATCAACATACATAACGACATTCATCTAATGTCTATCACTCAACTACTTACCACAGCTATACTGCTCTTATCTAATAAACGAAAACGGCTCCATAAATGAAAACAGCTCCACTAAGAATACATGTGTTAACTCAGCTGTTTCCCTTCAACCAGTTACCACAGGCCCTTGGGACATATCAATACAACTGCCCTTGTGTTTGCAAAACTATTTGAATTTCTTGCCAATAAAGACTGTTCATGTAAGAATGTAATAAAGAGGATGCATTGACAGTTCACTACATGTTATTTCTTCAAGAAATAATAGAAGATGAGTTCATGTCTAAATAATCCTCTTCCCAGAGAGAACACACGAGAATATATTTTACACTAGCATATTTGGCCAAGTTTCTAGCAGAAAAAGGGAAGACAATCTTTAAAATTTTTACACCACAAACTTTTTCATGCATGTGCATGTGCATGTTCTTGTGATCAGCTATGTGTTGAAGTCCTGATCCACCTTATTATATTTAAGCTGTGTTTTGCTCAAATCTAATGAATGGATAATTGAGATCATAATATTGCAAGGCTACAACTTATCACAATAAACAACTTCATTGTCCCCGTGCTGTAGTCCAGCTGCCAAAGATAAGGTTCTTTGACCAATTTGGAAAGAATCATAATTTACAGCTGATATTAAGAAGAATGGGCCACTTCCATCATAAAAGCAAGCATTCCGACAGGAAACTCGTCTAAAGCCAAAAACCATCCATGAACAATAGGAGAACAATCACGGATAAGCAGCAAAGACTGCTATCAACATTCAATAAGTACTTAAAAAATGACACAAACAATATCAGTTTCAGCAGGGAACGCATGAAAGTCTCTCCATTACATCTTTACTTCAGTATGTTTCCATTATAGTTTTCATTGCTTTTTTTATTATGTCAACCAGTGCAACCAACCAAACTGCAAACACTCATATAAGGATATACATAACAATATCAGTGATGAGATCATTCTCAGAGTGGAGGTTATAATCAATCCAAAACGCTAATTAAAAGTAAAAATAGGAGACATTATAAGGTATTCTAATTTCAAGTTCTCAAATTTTAGCAGACAACTTCAACAAGAATTGCATGTTTTTTCCTTGAAATGAATCCTATTTTGATAAAAATGATACTCATTCAAAGATAAGGGAAAGGACTGTAATATGCATGTTATATAGAGTTTAACTTCTCTCTTTGGTGCTGCACCTATGACTTTGCTGAAGAGACCCCATCTATATTATGTAAGCTATAAGAGTGGGAAAGAATCAAAGAAGTTGTCCATAAGTAGTTCCACCTGTCTTTTATCAGCAAAACAGAACCCACTCAATGATGGTAATTTTTCTGTATCAACATCTAACACTGTCTAATACATTGGACCACATTATAAAGGGTTTCTGTGAGGCATCTCACAGTAGAAAACCTCAAATAATTAATTGCATGACGCAGTTGACTCTAACAGTGTCACAGTGTCACTACATTGCCTTGTTTCCATAATACAGGTCACAGACACTTCTCTATAACCTTGGGACATGTTACCAATCCTTGTCTAACTGACAAAGTAAATACTGGACTAATCTGGAAACTTTCAAGTAAATCCAAGAATAAGTTGGAAAGAATGCAGCTTTTACTTCACTGAAGAATTAAGACTGTATACCACATCAATGATTCCAATCAAGGTAAAGTTTAAACACCTCTCAGGACTATTATAATACAATTGCATTAAAGTCAGAACATTATACTAATTCCCTCCTTAAAGGTACTAATAGTGGACTCTGATTTGTGACTGACTGAGTACTAATGGGTTAATCTGTAAACTATCGAGCAGAGCTTAGAAGAGATTGCAAAGAATGGTGCATTTACTTCACTGCAGAATTAGTACTGAATACCACATAAATTATTCCAATGAAGATAAACACCTTTGGGGACTATTATAATACAATCGGATTGCAGTCAGAACATCAAATTGATGCTCTCCTTAAAGGTACTAATAGTGACATGTTATTAAAGGTATCAATGAAGATAAACACCTTTTGGGACTATTATAATACAATTGGATTACAGTCAGAACATTAAATCGATGCCCTCAAAGGTACTAATAGTGACATGTTATTAAAGGTATCAATGAAGATAAACACCTTTTGCGACTATTATTATACAATTAGATTACAGTCAGAACATTAAATTGATGCTCTCCTTAAAGGTACTAATAGTGACATGTTACAGTATAACGAGGTAAAATAGAGAAAGTAGTCCATTAAGCATGCAATAAGTTCAACTTTTGTCTTGAATAAAAGCAACAGGCATGCCAACTATGCAGATTTCTTCTGGCTCTTCAATGGCCATTCCTTGATGTTTGCTTGCACTCTTGCTCGAACAGCCTTCTGGAAGCCAGGGTAAGGTTCGTAACCAAAGACATTTTGGAGGACCTGAATCCAAAACACGTGTACAACCTCAGATGTGCACTTCTAATGATGAAACATTTTAAAAGCTTCTCACTTCAAATTGGAAAATGTTATTGATGCAAAGCATAATTCCAGACCTGAACCAAGATAAAAAATTGTTCCATAATGAAAATTTCGATAAGATTATCCAAAACTGCAGGTGTTCGCTCCTGCAAAACAAGAAGTGAGATTCCAATTCGACATGTAGCAGCATTGGCAATGGCAAAAGTAGTATAGTTTCATAACGGTACCTCAAATACTTCATGTCCTATGACTCCAGGTGTCAGTAAGATCAATTCAGAAACAAGAACCACCTGAGAAAAAAACAAAGCAGTAGTCAAGCAGTCAGAAATAAATATGATCCATCTCCTGTTCAATTATGTCAATCCTGTACCAGAGCCCAGGCAATGTCAGTGAAAGTGCCCAAGCTTTTGTTCTTGCACCAAAATATTTTTATGCCCGGGAGTCAGGACCAAAGTCCCATGCCAAAATCCCCATGCAACCATGAAAACATGCCAGCATGCCTATCAGTGCCAGCACACCGCCTAGTAATACCACACAGATGCCACAATTGGTGATCAAGTCTAACTAGGTCAACATCAGACCCATGCCAAAGCCATTGATCACCTTTGACTCACTCAGGACCTGCTATAGCAGACCTGAAAACAAGGACCTGCTATAGCAGACCTGAAAACAAGGAGCAAGGCACCAGTCAACCTCAGATGCAATGCCCAAGGCCAACCATTACGATCCACATTTGATGATTCCGTTACAACATTAATCAATGATCACTTGAATTGTATAAATATGTATCATATCACCATTTCTCTCTTAGCATTCTCTTTAGCAGTTAGCTATAGCGTAGCTTGCCTGGCATCTCTCATCACAGGGATCTGGCACACGGCTATTTCACAACTCTATAGTCGCTGCTCAAGTTTATTCCTTTGAGCTGGCAATAGTACTGTACAAATTTAAGCTACATCTTGTCACTAGGGGAATGCTCATTGTGGGATGTTCATGATTCTCTCTAATTTACCCTCTAACACTCAACTTTCTAAATATTTCTGCATTATCCTCTGGTTTACTGTTTATGTTGTGCAAAATTATCTAATTAAGTTGTTTATTGAGATTACTGTTATACACTGTTATTTCATTGTGCACACAACAGATGTGCTACTCTCTAACAATTCTCTAGTTCAATTTATTACCATGTGAAGCTTTATTCCTTGCCTGAGCACTTTTAGCCACTTCTGCAAATCTAACAATTTTGCATAGGACTATGATCTTCTCAAATGCAAAGTTCACTCTCTTCCTTCAGGGGCTCAATTGCTGCTGACGCTTGATCATATTATTGGAGCCGAAAAAAGTCTTTGACCAGTACAATCATCTTTAGACCACGGTAAAAATTTCTGAAGCACCAGTGGTGATTTGCATTGGATGTCCATGTGGATGATATCCAAGTACAGGAAGCACAAAGTCAATCCTGCTCTCCACACTCCACACAATCTCTAGTGGTAGGAAATCTCAAACCCAACAGTCCTATCATTGTCAATGATGCCTGCATGAAGAAATGTGTGAGCAATTTCTCAAATTCTTGACAGAGTTCAACTGTAGATTATAATTGCCACATCTGTGAACACTGGATCTGATCTGTTTGGTGACCGCACTGCCTTCAAAGTTCAAGTAAACATCAACATCTTGCAGTTTGAAGTCAAGATCAGCGTTGGAGCATTGGATGGATGGCTGCATAAGGTCAAGACCTTATTTGCAGTCAACCACTTCAGTGACACAAACAAGATTGCTTTTGATACATTCAAACAAACAGCAACCACATTTGGCAGGTGGGAGTCTCACAGCAAATAGTGCGCATACCAGGGAGAACCTATAACAACTTGGTCAAAGTTTCTAGAGGTGATGCACAGTTACTATTCTCTTCATCACAACAAGGCTCAGTATACCCAATGGAAACCACTGCACCATTGCAATGACTAGTCTACACAAGACTAAATAAACAAGTTCCATGACGTAATGGCTTATTTGGACAGCTGGGAGACCAAATGCAATCAAATCCCCCAAGTATTGGAGCCGATCACATCGGTATGTTTAAATCAAGCTCAATTACTTCAATAAGAACTCTAGTGGGATGCATATTGTTTTCCAGCCAAGACAAAAGAACAGTTTTTTTGCTAAGAACCATGGTAAGAGACCACCCAGTAACCAACACGAAAAAGGAATACAGCAACAGGTGCAATTCTGTGCTAAAGAATCAATCACACAATTATGATAAGCTGCACAAGGCCAACAACCACAACCAATCAAAACCAATGATCACACTGCAATCAATGCCTACAATAGAAAAATTAGTCTAGTAAATGGTGTTCTTTCTAAAGTCAGGGATGGACTCAGATGATGAGTGTCATGCATGAAAAACCCTGCTATCACAGATTCAACCAAACTGTCCAACACAAGACGAAGGAAAGCATGTTTTCATAAGCATGAATCTTCCAATGTCTTGGTTCTCATTACACTAAGAGGTGTATTCTACAACCCAGTATACAGTAGATGTGTTTCATGGGCAATGCTAACATCATCATACATTTCCCATAAATCATTTCCAAAAATAAAAAATAATAACTCTACTGAAAGGGCTGTAACTAGAATTCCTCTTTCTTAATAGAAGTGATGCATCATTTGAGTCCCTCTTATAAACTAATAAATAAACATTCCAGATCCATCTTACACAGGGTCTAGCATAAGTCGAGAGGAATCAAATCGCTCAAGATACAAACCTTTATTCAAGTTTTTGCACCTTGAGTTATTTGATCACTCATGGTGTTTGATAGATTTAGGGTTAGGAACAATCTTATTGGTTACATAAACAAGTCCAGGGACAACCAATCTCACTAATATAGAGGAAGAAAAACAGTGTTTGTTCCACTCAATTTTCACTACACATACATCCTCTGCAATCCACCATGGAATCATGGATAATGGATGTTTAAAGATTACGATTTATATGGCCACTGTCAAGTGACTCAACCTAGTGACAACACTGCACCTGCAATCATACACCACTGGTTGGTTGAATGCATTAAGGAACTATTGATGACATAGCAATGCAGATTTTAGTGTAACATCAAGGCATGCAAGGATAAAGTTTACTATGAGGTGACCCCACTGGATTTCTATGATTGCTGCATGGAAAACTCTTCGTGTCAAAGCACCCTCAAAGGTACAAGCTGTGACCTCAAAGCATCATCCTAAACATTGTGAATCAACTCTACAGAGATCCCAAGGTAATCTCAAATGTTGAAGTATCTTTAATTTCTGCTAAACAATGATGCAACTTGCAAGTTACGCTGTCATTTGAAAAAGTTCAACTTGTTGATTATCTTCCCACAAGTCACACAAAGACCATGGCACAGACCCAACTGTCCTTCATCACGTAATCTATGCAGTAGAAGCAGCACAATGTGACTTTAGAGGAATACACTAACAAGGACCCTATCAGTGTTCTTCTAGACTAAAAGGTCCAACATTCAGTTGATATATCCCTAGAGCTCCATTGCCAAATAGACCAATATATTGAAAACCCATCATAGAAAACAAGAAGATCAAGTGCCAAATCTAGGCACAGATACAGAAAGGATACATCATCTTGAGCAGTTCACCCTATAGAAGCCCCATTGTGCTCATGGCGCAGAAAGACTATACATGGTGCCTTTGCATGATCATTGCACCTTGAAGAAAATCAAAGTAAAGAACTGTTATTCCATTGCACACATTACCTCTGGGATTTGCCCAAAATTGATCTGAAGTTTGGGTGTCATTAGGCTCTGGTTGACCTTCAGATGTTTGGAAAACTACATTCAAGGCAAACGATGGTCTATATGAATAGTTGGAAACGACATTCATCATGGTTTACCTCAATGACAATCTTCAATAAAACATGGGATGAGCACCTTCAACATATTGTGCAAATCTCATAAACTCTGTGACAACTCAAACTCCACCAATTTGGAAATATGTTTCTTCTCAATAAAGGGCATTCACTACCTTGGATACATTGTTGAGGAAATAAAAGTTCGCATCAACCCGGAGAAGATATAGATCAATCACAAGCTAACCCAACCAGCATTCTTGAGCCCCAAAATTTTCTTGGCATGGCCAAACTTCTACGATAAATTCATCTTGGTAGCCTTTCGCACCACCTTTTCCGAACCAAATTTTGAGTAGCATCAAACATAGTTCTCAAATGGAATCAAATATATCAATAAGCGTTTGAAGAACTCAAAGACAAATTGTCCTCCACACCCAATTTTATACCTGCCTGATCTACAACAGCCATTTGAAACCCAAATAATTGCTTCTAAGCATGCACTGGGAACAATTCTAATCTAGTTTAGTCACCCCATTACATAGCACTCAAAAATCTTCAATGATGTTGCCCACAATTTTTAATCTTATGATTGTGATTCTATTGAATTCTACAGTCTATCACCGAATGGAAGGATGCATACTGGGTAAGGAGACAATTATTCACTCTAACCATGAACCTTTCCAGTTTGCCTAGACACAGAAAATTACCAAGCACACACTAGCTTAAGTAGATGGCATTCCTACACCAAATCAATTTGGTGACCAAGAAGGAACATTTCAAACAATTGTACAGGAAACTATTTGAGTCAACCACTAATGAGCACACTACTAATTATACTTCACACTTGTGGATAAAAAACCAATGAATGGTCACAACAATACACCACAAATTCTATATTTCTGTCTACCAACAGGTGACCAAGAAAGCACATTTCAAACAATTGTACAGGAAACTGTTCAAGTCAACCACTAATGAGCACACTACTAATTAATAATTATACTTCACACTTGTGGATAAAAAAACCAATGAATGATCACAAATTCTATATTTCTGTCTACCAATAGGATAAGAAAGACAAATTCTAATCTAGAAAGCACAATATTCAGTGAAGAGCCCAATTTGGTCACCCCATTACATACCACTCAAAAACCTTCAATGGTGTTGCCCACAAGTGTTCATTTTATGATTGTGATTCTATTGAATTCTACAATCTATGACTAAATGAAAGCATTGCATACTGGGTAAGGAGATAATTATTCACTCTAACTGTGAACCTTTCCAGTTTGCATAGACATAGAGAAAATTACAAAGCACACACTAGCTTAAGTAGATGGCATTCCTATAACAAATCAACTTGGTGATCAAGAAAGCACATTTCAAACAATTGTACAGAAAATTGTTCGAGTCAACCACTATTGCGCATGTTACTAGTTATACTTCACACTTGCAGATAAAAAACCAATGAATGGTTGCAAATATGCACCATAAAATCTATATTTCTGTGTACCAAAAGGTTAAGAAAGACAAATTCTAATCTAGGAAGAACATTACTCAGTGAAGAGCCCACTTTAGCATCCAAAAGACTAGCAAATCTTCAAAAGTATTTCTAGTAACATAACCTTCTTAGAGATGTGGATAAGAATATTAAAAAGCATACATTGCTTGCACAATTGCAAAACAAAGAAGTAGGAATCAAGCCCTCTACACACCTCTTTGCCCATTTCCATGGAATTTCTCATAGGCATACCAACAAATCAACACAACTTGGCAATATGTGTTTGCCTGTTGACATGTTCTCTTAAATGGAAATCCTCAGACCATGTAAGAAGAACAACTCAATGTAGGATAAAATAAAACTTTTCTTTGCTCATGTGTGGGCCAATTTTGGGTTTCCAACCTCAATTGTCCTTAAACCGTGATCCCAAATTCATTAAAAACCTCTAGAAGTAGCTCTAGAGTATGTTGCATATAAGGATCGACATGTCTATAGTTTTCCAAACATAGACCCATGGGAAAACAAAAATTGTGAACAAAATGAGCCTTCATTTATTGTGCATGTACAATCATTGACAACCTTGCACTTGGGATAAAACTTTAGTGTTTATTCAACATAGCTACAACTAAACTCAACATAGGTCAACAAGACTTACTTCGACTTTCAACCCACAATGTCATTTGACACTACCTATCTAGTGCCAATCACTACATTCACGTCTACATTAACACATAAAGAAACCCAAACACATGCCCACTGTGGTATGAGTATGATCCACACACTATCGTTGTTTCCCACCCTAACCTCCCTGATTTGGGGTACTTAGGAGTAGACAATTATGTATAAGGCCATCTTCTTGGAATAAGGCCTATTTCCTCATAGGTTCTCACTTGGTGCAAAAATCCCCAAGCACACATTGTGCAACCCCAAGCTTGAGTTAGGCAAGCTACCCATTGTCACTTCAATAGCCCTGCCTTTCTCAATTTAGACTAGATGAATGCTCTCCTAGGAGGCATTCCCAATGGTTAACTAAGCTCAATGTGTGTAGTATGAAGTAGAAGCAAGAGATCTTAGCAACAAAAAACAAAAAATGAAACATGTTTTTTAAATTTTGTATTTGAGGTCGTAGATGAAAGGGAAGATCAATGCCTACTCATGTTTGGGATATGGGATTGTTGGGGGGCCTCCTAGGCCTATGTAATAGTCATCACACATTAGTCTTAAGTAAATTTATGAATACATGTGTCATAAATGATAAATATACTTAACTAATGATTAGTTGGAGTAGGTACAACCACTCCAACCATGTCCCCGATATATAAATGCACATGAAGACTTAATGCGGATATGGTTGGAACTAGGTTGCGGGGAAGCTTCAAACCCCCTTCGCTCCCATTTCCGAAACGCGCTCCATGCGGGAGCGTTTCGGAAACGCGCTCCCGAAAACGCTTCCTGAGGGGAGCGTTTTCGGGAGCGCGTTTCCGAACCTGTTAAAACGCTCCCTGTCTTTTCGGGAGCGCTTCCGACGTTTAAAAAACGCTTCGGGAGCGTTTTTTTAACGCCGGAAGCGCTCGGGGAGCGTTCGGGAGCGAACGCTCCCCGGAACAAAAAACGCTTCCCGCCACGCGCAAATTTTTTTAAGTGAAAAATCGATTTTTTTATAATGGGGGGGGGGGGTTTCATTTTACATTTTATTGTTTGTTGAGTTGAGAGAGAGAGCAAGAAGGAGAGCAAGGAGAGCGCAAGGCTGACAGGAGAGCTAGGAGCAACGCTGACAGGAGAATTGCAAGAAAGAGGTAGGCTTTCTAATCCAATTTAGTATTTTCTAGGATGAATTTGTAGATTGTTAAATTGTTTAAAAATGAAAACTTGAATTTTTCTTGAATGTTGAATTTTATTGGATTTAAAACTTAAAAAATGAATAGTTTTTTTCCTTTGTTGCATTTCCTATTCCCATTTGGCATTTTTCCATTTGTTTTGCAGGCTAGAAACTTGAAACTTGTTTCCATCATGGCTACATGGCTAGGGATTTTCCTCATGTTGGTTCCTTTCTTTGTGATAATGGTGTTGGAGAGTGCTAGAAGAAAGAGACAAATCAGAGAAGAGGAGGATGAAGAGGAGGGTTATGGTGGATCTGAAGAAAATCCTGAAGAGGAGGAGGATTATGCTGAGGAGGAAGTGGGGAGTGGAGAACCTGAGAACATAGATTCCCCAACTAAACAAGACCAAACTCCTTTGTGGAAATATGTTCAGAAAATGGAAGGAGGGAAAGGTGGTGGAACCACTAAATTTATTTGCCCCCATTGCAATAAACAATACCATGGTTCATACACCCGTCTAAGAAGGCACCTTTGTGGGATAATGCCAAGGGATGGAACTAAAAATTTTGGAATCAAAGTTTGTACTTTTGTGCCAGCACCACAGAGAGAGATATATAGGAAGGAAGAGGGGGTTGCCCTACAGAGATCATCTAAAAGATCTAGGGGTTTTGTTGATTCAGGCCCAACACATCATGGACAAACAAGTTCAACTTCCACCCATGCCAGTGGTTTTGGAAGCAGTGGCACTGGATTAAGGCGTAGAACGATATCCGATTTCCTAGACGAAGGGTGTAGGAATGATGTGGATTCAAAAGTTTACCGGTTTCTATATGCATGTGGGGTGCCATTCAATGTTCTTCGCTCACCTTATTGGCATGAAATGGTTTCTGCCATTAATGATGCCCCCAAAGGATACAAAAGCCTTGGGTATGACAAGGCCAGAACTGTGGGTCTTGATCATGAAAGAGCTAAAATAAACAATTCTTTGGCTAGAATGACAAGTTCGTGGAATGAGCATGGGCTGTCCATTGTCTCTGATGGATGGACCAATGTAAAAGGAAAACCATTGATAAATGTTTTGGCTGTGTCAGTTAGTGGTGCAGTCTTCCTGGCAGCTTATGATTATTCAGATAAATTCAAAACCGGCATTAACATTGCAGAACCATTACTTGATATAATTGAAAAGACCGGGCCATACAATGTGATATAGGTCATCACTGATAATGCTGCTAACTGTAAGGCAGCAGGAGCAATTGTTGAGGATAAATACCCCAACATTTTTTGGTCTGGGTGTTTGGTTCACACAATGAACCTTTTGATGCATGATATCATCAAAAACAAACAACCTTAATTCAAATGGCTTGGTGAATTGTACAAGAGAGGTAAAAAAATGATCAAATTTATTACAAATCATAGCAATACCCATGGGCTTTTCCGTACTCACTCCAAATTGGAGTTGTTGAAAATAGCAAAAATTAGATTTGCTAGCTATTACCTCACCTTCAGGCGCCTTTTGAAGGTAAGAGAGTCATTGGCTGCAATGGTTTCAAGCCCACACTGGCAGCTATTAAAGGACAGGGTGGCAACAATAGTTGACAGGCAAGGTTTCGAACATGTGGAGGAGACCGCCCTTGACCCTCTGTTTTGGGCACGTATGAGGGAAATTGTGAGTTTTACCAAGCCCATTTATAACATGATTCGCTTTGCGAATACTGATAAACCAGTGATTGGAGAGGTTTATGAGCAGATGGATAGCATGTTGGGGCAAATAAAAGATATTGTTAAGGATAATGATCCCAACTTGTATGCTATGATTCATGACTCTGTGTGTGCACGGTGGAATAAACTCAATGTTCCACTACATGCTTTGGCATATATCCTTACGCCAAAATATTACTCTCCATCTTGGTTGGGCCAACCTGCACCTAGAGGTGGGGTTAGGGTGAAACCTCACACAGATCCAGAGGTACAAGAGGGGTACATGAAGGCATTGGACAAATTGGTACCTGACAGGGAAGATTGTGCTAGATTGCGCCTTGAATTAGGCAAATACTTCAGTTGCACTGCTAACTTTGGTTCTTTCCATGCAATGGAAGACAGGGACAAATTTGATGCTCTCACATGGTGGGAATCATATGGCGGCATGGGACTCTTGCCAAAGTTGGCTAAAAAAGTTCTCTCACAGGTTGTGAACACTTCTTCTGCAGAGAGGTGTTGGAGCACCTACAACTTTATACACAATGTGAGAAGAAACAGGCTGAATGAAAACCGAGCTGAAAGCTTGGTTTATGTGCATTATAACTTGAGGTTGTTGAGCCATTACTGTGATCGAGCAAATGAGGATGAATCATACAGAGTCTGGGACAACAACCCAGAGGATGATAATTTGGAGGACGGCACGTTACATCTGGAAGAATTGGAAGCAGAACTTTATAGGGATGATGATGAAGCATTAGCATCACCGCCACACACAGGGCCAGTCCCACCATCTACTGGTAGCAGTACGGGTGCCAGTGCCAATGCCAATGCCACTCCTCGATATCACACTGTTGTTCCTTTGCAGATCCAGCCTCCCCCTTCTAGTCGTGGTCGTGGTACTCCTGAGAGTACTAGAAGACCAACATTTCCTCGTGGCTCACAAAAATTAGACATTTCTCATGGGCGTGGCAAGGGGCCAGCCAGATAAAATATATTTGTTGTTTACTATTTTCTATTTGTTGTTGACAGTTGAACAGTTGAAACTTGACTCTTTCTGATTTCATATATTTAATGACAATTTAAGTTTGAAGTTTGAATTTGAAAGGTGAAACTTTGAAGTTGGCATTTATAAGTTTACCGTTTACAAGTCATTATGAATTATGAATATGATGCTTCATGAAAGTTATATGGTGATCAATGAATCAATGATGATAAATGTTATATAATATCAATGATGATAATGTTATATATTGAATTTTGAAATCAATGAATCAATGATGATAAATGTTATATATCAATGATGATAAATGTATATTGAATTTTGAAATCAATGAATCAATGATGATAAATGTTAGATATTGAAATTTGAAATCAATGACGATAAATGTTATATATCAAATTATCAATGATGATAAATGTTATATATTGAATTTTGAAAGCTTGAAACCTTCAGATTGATGATTTGCGAGACTCAAGAGTCAATATGTTGTATGCTTCCAACTCATGGGCATGGTTGATGAAGATTATAACTTCTAGATGATTGATGTTATATGATTCAATCTATGTTTTTATGTTTTTTATGTCTAATTCATCATTCTACATGTTTTTGTTGACATATATGCATCAAAATATAAAAAATATTAAAAATATTAATATATATATATATATATATAAACACTCCAGAAAACGCTCCGGACCCGGAAAATTTTAAAAATGGCGCTCCGCTCTTTGCTCCCGCTCCCGCTCCCGCTTCCAAGTAACCTTGGGTTGGAATTCCTTCCCAATACGTCTTCTCGTGTGTAATTTATGTGTTTTGCTATTGTTCATGATGTATTACATTCTTGTTTGCATGTTGAGGCTCTACATACAACATTTGGTTTTGTTTCCATTGGTATTGAGTTCAAGAATTTAACAATACAGATCAAATTTGAACAAGATGATGAGATCAAATGCTTGTGGAAGAGATCAAATGTTTGTGGAAGATAAAGAAAATTTGTAAGTTGAAGATTTGTTCAAGGAGATGTTGCTTTTACTAAAGCCACTCAAGAAAAATTGTTGAGGTTTGATGATACTGCGTGGATGATACTTGACCAAAGATAAGTTTGCATAAAAGATGAAAGAAATGATGGCATCAAGAAGTTGAAGATCTGTTTAGAAAGATCATGCCAAAGGATTAATAAAAATAAATTTCACTGCTTGTCGGAGATAATTGTATATGTTGCATCAACCTCAAAGAAAACCGACTGCAAAATGAAGTCAACGTTATGTTGCATTTGTCATCATTTAGGGAGAGTCGACTGGGATATCTTTACTTACCATTTGAAGCTTGCATCCCTGCATTAAGAAATTGTATGGTACCCAAAGGAAAATCTCATCTTTGATAAAAGTGGCACACTTTTACTCGAGCAATGAGGTATGTATAGATATTGGGATGGAAATCATTTTTGACATTAAAAAAGTATATTTTATGTGCTTTGTTATGTCAACAAGACATATATCAGAAATAGACAATTACTGTGGGAACATTGCTATGGTCGAGTTGATTTGATAGTTAGGTTCTTAGAATGTGGAATTTAAAGATGAGAGTGCTCAATATAATTCAAAAAGTTGTTGTAGCACTGACGTAAACATTTAATATCTTGTTTATGCCATCAAAGAGAAGCAAGAGTGACATCTCTTCTTCCTAGTTGGCAGTCTTAGCTTGCAAATGAAAGCTTGCTATTAGGCTATGGTCGAATATGTTGCAATAGTTACAGAATTAGTTCTGGATGCTGAAGTGGCTATGAAACCCTGCATCAAGGTGAGTTGGCTAGCCAGTGTGGGGACTATACTTGTGAATGGAAGCAATTTTACTTTCTTTCAATGCCACTGCATTCTCTGGTTCTGCATTCATCAATTCAATTTTATTTGGGTTTATGTTGTGTTGCTCGACCAAATTGGACACACTAATGAATAAGAAGTTACTTCCAATGACTATGTAAAAACAGAAGCATTGACCTTCTTGCTGAGTGATAGCATCACAGCCTGCAACTCGAACTAGTTCAATAAAAGAATGTTCCAGTAATGATGCTCGTTGACTTATGCAACTTGGAGTTTCTAGCCTACAGTCGATTGGTTGACCTGCAACTAATGGCAAAATGTATGTGAAAATCCATTTGCAATGTAATTTTATTTATTGTTAAATTTCATACTGCTCTATGTTGATTCAATTACTTTAGCCCAATTCAATTATTCAATTAGAATCTTTCAATAATAATTAATATTTCCAATCATCAACAGTAATTGAAGATAGAATAGCAAATGCAATGACAAAGGAGACAATCAACACATCAACAAGAGACACCAGATTTTCGGTCAATGACTAGGGAAAAACCCACTATAGGGAAAACCGTTTGAAATTCGTCTTCTATAAGATTGTCATAAAATGTTTAACAGAGAGTACAATGAGCCAATACAAAATCATCCAACAAAATTAGCCCAACAACATTCAAAAATATGTTCCCAACATCAATCATGATCGGAGACAACTTCTCCTGTCTGCGGTCAACTGCAGTGAAATGTCAAATTGTAACCCTAGAGCCCAACCGCATGGAGGAAGAGGTGTGTGTGTGATGGTTAAGAGATTCCAACCGCATGGATGATCCTGCATACCTGCGGTTGTGACCGAAATTTTCTTGTGTTAAGCCTGTGGTTGGAAACCAAAACCCTAAACACATGTGCGAGCCTCGGACCTTGCAATCTCGAGCCTATACGAACCAATCTTCATGACCGAGCCTCAAACTTGTGTGAACCAATCAATGAAGAAGAGAAGAAGAAGATGCTTGGTGATGTTCAAATGAGTTTGAGGTCACTTGTATTTATAGGTTTCCAAGGGTGTTTGTTTTCCTGCTAGGGCTTGTTACCACTCAAACCAGCAGGGGACCAGTTTCCCAATAAGGAATGACTTTAGGGTGTGTTTTGATTATACAACATGCAATGGAAAATGATTTTAATCTATGACATGCATCTATCTAAACTATCTATTCTACTATATACCCGAGGTGTTTCTTCCTTTATGCGATCTAAAGAGATATCTTTCAACTATTAGTAATGTAGATTATTTAACAGTCGAAAGAGATGAAAATTATGGAAGATGATTCTTCTAACAAAATAGTTTGATTAGAAGAATTGTGAAAAGTATATCACATTCATATGTGTGATTATATATCAAAAAAGAAATCACAAACAATTATTAGAACAGAAGTGCATTTAACATTCATCTATAATGACGTTTCAAATATATAATGCAATAAAAAGATGACTGTCAATCTAGAAAGTAAGACTTAATACAAATGAATAGAAGTACCATATGCACAAAGTTCTACTCATGTAAACTGACAGTGGATATCTACTCCTCTTCACTTTAAAGCAATTTAAAGAGTACAGTAGTGCAACATTAGTTAAACAACTTCAAATGTCAGAAGATAACAGACTGTGTTCCATTAGTTCATCAAAGCATTCACAAAATTACTATAGTGCATTCTTTGAGAATGTTTTTGACAAATTTCTGAACCCTTCTCTAAATGCATGAGAGGGATTTGAATACTAAACTAACTATGTTTTCAAAATAGCTTATTACATAAAAATAGAGGAGGTTTCAAACAACCATCCTTGTAAGACTAACTTTAACTACAATCTAGGAAAATAAAGTAACCATATGACTTATGAATTCCGATCTTTCTTTTGTATTTGATCCCGAAGTTACAAATATCTAGCATGGGCTTGAGCTGAGCTGGCTTCAAAATCTTTGATCTAACTTGTCCCTTGAATACCACATTTGAGAGTGTTGGTTGCGATCTTCTTGTTGAATCTGTTAAAGACTGCAGGGTCTGCTACTGATGATAAGATTTGATCAGAAAATTCCAATAATTTTCTTGATCAAACTTATTTACTTCTTAATTGTTTCGTCTTGCATTTTTGTCTTTTGTTTCCACTTTGTTTCCAACTGTTTGACTTCTGAGAGCACTTCAGACGTGCACTCTTTGATAGGTTCTACTTTCAACAGTTGTTCACATACAGATTCAGTAATTTCCTTTGCCAACCTTGATGCTTTCTCTGCTTGCTTTATCTATGCTTCCCAATCCTTAAATAAGATCTGCCAGTGGGATTTGTCTATCTGGGGTAGACCAGCTTCCTTGCCTGAGACTGATGCTTGCCATTGAATGTGTTCATTGATTTTCTTTTCGATCTTCTCGCATTCAAGTTTCTGGATAGCTACTTGCTGGATCAATATTTCACTTGAGCCACCATAGGAGCTAGTGATAGAAACTTGTTGGCAAAATGCTTCTTGTTGTTGCCTTAACTTAGCATTCATATCCAATGCTTCCTTTATGAATTGATCTAATTGTGGTTGGCTTTGTAATCTGTTCATCGCTGCTTCCAATTGTGCTTGCTTCTCAGTGAGTTGTACTTGATGCTATAAATTAAGACTTTCAAAATCTTTTTGAAATTGGGACACCTTCAATTCTATTTGTTCGCTGGAGTTAGCTTTTTCTTGCTGTAACAACCTCTCTAATTCTTGTATTCTATCTTCTCTCTGTTTCAGTAACATTTTAACCTCAATAGCTTTATCAACAGTGGCAGTAGCATATCCCCTGCAAACTGTGATAGTTTGGTTAAATGTTCAGTAGGATCATCTAGAGGATCCTTCCATAAAACATCAACAGATTCATTCGTAAGCTCTGTGACTATATCATCAATTCTTCTCCTTTTGCTTCTCTTGACTACAACCTTATGACTAGGACTGTAGAAGACATCTCGTAAAGGAATTTCCTCAAGTTGTAACACTATTTGTTCTGTGGGATAAGCCGGGGTGATCTCTTGATCATGATTTTCAGGAACTTGTTGTAGTGGAGTAACAATTTCCACTAACCTCTGAGAATGTTCAGTGTCTGAAAACTAACAGCTTGATCAATATTGGGATTTGTTTTAGGAGTATTTATTGTTTTAGAAAGCTCATCCCATTCACTATTCAAATTCTTTGGTTGGGAATTTTCTGACTGATCAAGTGTATCTTGATTGTGCTAAACTTCTTGGGAAGTTAACTATTTTCCATTACTTCCTCCTTTCTCCTGCATCTCAATCTCTTGGATTACTTGATCAATTATCTTTTCTGGGTTTTCCTTTCTGTTTTCGGATTCATTTTCAGAATAATCTGAATTCTGAGATTGATGCTTTGATTGTCCTGACTCATCTTCAGACATGTCTTTCACTTCATTATCCAAGCTAATACTTGGAGTAGGTCTATTGACATCTTCAATAGTCAATAAATCCAGAGGAATCCTTTCCTGTCTTTTACTTTTGTATGCTTGGAAGGCTTCCAAGTCATGTTGATTAAGTTGACTGGATGCAAACTTAAGTACATCTGAAAACTTTTCAATGCCTTGAAAGAAATCATCAAATCTATCTATTTCTTTCACAAAAGGTTTTACTTTGACCTCTATGATGTATTTTTTAATCACATCATTCAGATCATATGGCCGCTTTGGCATTACTGCCAAATTCAATAAATTAACTTTCGACACTTCCTTGTAGGCATGACCAATATCAAAAAGTGCAAAAGTACCATACTGTAAAGGGAAATTAGGCCAAACGGCCTTCTTAGCATCTTTAAGCTGTTTTGAAATACCATTTACAAAAAGCTGGTAGGCTATCTCTCGTGCAAGTAATTTTTCAGGAACATAATATGGTAAGATGTGAGGAGAAGCATAACTCCCGAATACTCTGACACAAGTGAAACTTTCCTCTGCGAACCATCTAGCAATGGGTAGAATGTCCGTACTAGCCTCTTTGGAAACCCTAGGGGCTTTCTCATTGAATATCATATGGTGCATAGGCAACATGACTCTATGGCAAATTTTGTAAAAATGCAAATGGAAGTCTGAATCCCAAAGGGCTCTGTGGTAAATGTGGATTAGGGAAGAGTCTTGGGTTGTCCATTTCCATCCCATGGTAGGAAAACTAGAAGAAAAACAAATTGCGTCCATGACATAGGCACTCATATAAAAGGGAGGTATTTCTCCAGATGAAACACTTCTTTTATTCCTATACTCCATGATGTTTTTGGCTAAATTATCAGATAGGATATTTGCCCAATTCAAAATTAAGGAATTGATGATTGCGTCAATCAATGGGACCCAATCTACAGAAAACCTAGTGGTATCAGGTTTTGCATATAATCTACACAACATACTAGCAGCATAACAATAAGGGGAAGGAACTTGTGCTATTGGGTACGTACCGAGTTTATCTCGTTTAAGCTTGCCCTGGTCTTCCTTCCATTCTTTTATGACTTTCATTAGGTCTGGATGTTTTGCTCTAAAGCTTTGAAGAAAAGCTTTGTCATAATTCTGTTGCAGGATGAGTAAGTGGTACATTGTCCTCAAATCTTCTACGCTGAACGAACCGATATTCTCGCCCTTTGAACCCTTGAATGTTCTGTCTTCTATGTTCAAGTGGTCAATAACCCACTTAACCATATTATCTATATAGGGGAGAATCTTTGGCCTTGCTGCAACCTTATGGATGAATGAACATGCAACGTCGAAATAGGTCGGGTCTGAAGAAACAGACGCGCCTGCTGAAGCAACTTTGACTATTACCTTTGGCTTTAAATCTTCGAAAAGCTTATACATTGCCTCCAATGAAGAACTTTCACAATCCTTGTTGCAGGTGGTCTCTGAGAATAGGGGAGACATATCTGAGTTTTCGGTAGATATTGCTTAGGCAATTTCTTTGCCTTTCTTGCTCATTTCTATTTCCCTCGCTCCGTTAAGTGGTTTCCTGATTTCAAGCAAACAGAGAAAACATTAAAAATATAGAGAACATAGAGGAAAACAGAATTGAAACAAACCTGACATTCAATCATTTAAAAACATGCCCAAAGTAGATATGAATCTATCAAAACCATATTTCTATTAAATGTCTTTAATCATCAATATCATTTAAAATCAAATCTCTTACACCTTCACATGAAGTATCTATCGATCAATTTAAGACGTTGGATCTCGTATTCGGTTTGATATGACATGAACCATTTCGCATGCTCGAGTACTTAACTACCATTCATCGCATATCACAACTTATAACTTTTTTCATTTATGATGTTACCCATAAATCCTGCGAAATGCGATCTACGCAAATCGCACATCGCAACTTTTATGCGGTAAATGAGTTTGCTTTTAGTTATGTCCTACGAAATGCGAAATGCGCATTTAAGAAGTCGAGCGGTTGTGCTTTATCAGACTTTAGAACTTTATGTTTATTTCTTTATTGGCTCATCAAGTCCGCGTAATCACAACTTTCACCGAATTGCTTATAATTTGATCATTTAAATGAGGCGCGATGCGATTTTGTTTTATAACGGTGATTGAAGTGTTTGTAATAAGATTTTTATATGACTTTGGAAAGAGCTTAGCGCATATCGCAGCCCGCATGACTTAGTGGATTTTAAGTCGTTTAAGTTTGTAAGCTATGCAAATTGCGATGTGCACTAAGGAATGAAAGCAGAAAAGCAAAAGAAACTTTATTTCCTAAATTTTTTTGACTTGGGCTAAAAAATAAATGAAATGAATTTCCTAATTATTTTTAAAGAATCCCTATTTATTAAAATAAATGGGGGTTGTTGTATAGCACAACAATTGGCGATTCACTTGGGAGAACCAGCTATCTCTAACTAACTTTTTGAAATTTCTAAAACTTTTTTGAAATAAAAATAGTTGCAAGAATGAATTTCAAACAAATAATATCTCACTAAGAAACGAAATTTCTCTTAATTAAAATTCATAAGAATTCCTCTTTTAAAAATATAAGTATGAGAATCTATATCAGTCTTTACTCGGTTCAAAAAGATAAATCAGGGGGCTCTTACAAATCAGCTTTATAAATATTTACTCTTTTATCACATGTAGAGCCTCTGATCCAATAAGCAATTTAAGCTCTTGGCAGGGTTACCTTTTACCCAGCAATGATTCATTGTCCCATCCAGTTTTTCTTACAATTTCCAAAACTAAATTCTAACCTTATACACTTGATCTTTTTTGAAAATTGCTTTTCTTTTTTGTATTTTATTTTTATTTACTCAAAAGCCATTGCGTTGGCTTGGTAACCAAATAATGACAATGCTATTCACTAGTTGTAATTAAACTGATCAAGCTGGCTCTTGATGAGACCCCTTGTCCTCTTGATATAATCTCAAGTCATTACCCTGTTTTGGTAGGCAATATTGGTAATGTCAGTTCAACTATTTTCCTATGAACATGGTAAACAAGCTCGTGATGAAACTTATTATTTTTTAAGCTTTTCTAGTATAATCTTTTTTGAAGATCTTTCAAAAATTGATAAGTTTTCCCAGATGGGGTGAATCCTTGGTCCTTTTGAGGATTCTGGATGATAATTTTGATTTTTAGATTGCTTCTCTATAAAAAAGTCTTTACTATGTTAAAGATTATTTTCTTGACTGATAACAGAATAATCATGCTATATAAAGATGAGAGTTCATCAGAGAACAAATAATTTCAGTGAAATTGCATCTTTCAATGAAAATAAAATCTATTTCTCTTTCAAATCTTTCGATTGTTTCCTTAACATTTCTCGTTTTTATAAGCGATAAATCAAAAAGGATCATCTGAGATGTTTATTTGAAAAAGCCAAAAATTCATGCTAAGCAACTTTTATTTTCCCAAGGGGAAGAAAAAAACACTAGTATACAGGGAATAGACAGGGTTACCTCCTATGAAAAGTATTTTTTCAAAATATGCCCATTAATAGGCAAAGAATCTCTTTTGCCTGCTAGATCTTGCAATAAGAATGTTGATGTTCCTATTTCTTCAATTATTTGAAATGGACCTAGCCATAGTTTTTGAAACTTCGTGTGTTTACCTTTTTCCTCATGCACTTTGTCCCACTTCAATACCAAATCACCAATTTGAAAGTTTTTTGGAGTCACAGAAGTTGAATCAAATGAATCTTTTACTATCTGTTGATGATGTGCATGAGTATGTTTAGCTTTTTCTCTTTCTTCTTCTAACTTAAGAATTTGACATTGTCTAAGTTGTAGTGAAGAAGAAGGAGATTCATCAATGAATTGAACTAAGGCAAGAGAGGAAATAACTACATTCGTAGGAAGAACAACTTCTTTTCCATAAACAAGATTGAATGGAGAGGTGCCAATAGAAGCTTTTTGAGTTATTCGATCTGCCCAAAGAGCAAAGATTAATGACTTATGCCAATTTCGTTGGTTTTGATCAACAGTTCTTTTGATTATTCTAATCAAGTTTTTCTTTGTGGATCATTAGAGGAATTTTGAGGTCTAAAATGGGCCTCCTAAGAAAAATGTACAACCAAAATAAACTTTATAAGAACCAATAAGATTCAAGATGATGATGTCAACCATGGGAGATGATTCACCATTTTTTAAGTAAAAAGGTACAAATATTAAAAAATAATAAAACTACTTTTTCAATTCGTATTTTCAACTTATCTCCTAATGTTTTTACTCAAATTTTGAGCGGAAGTACTCGTTGGATGCAAAATTTAATTCCTCATCCAAGGAGTACCCATGCTGCATACTTTCGATGGATCCTGCTACACGAAAAATCAGAAATACATGAAAAACGTGATTATAATCACATTTTTCATGTATTTTTCATTTTTCGTATAGCAGGATCCATCGAAAGTATGCAGCATGGGTACTCCTTGGATGAGGAATTAAATTTTTCATCCAATGAGTACTCCCTCTCGAAATTTGAGTAAAAACTTTGGGAGATAAGTTGAAAATACAAGTTGAAAAAATAGTTTTTTCTCTTTTCCCTCTAAAATTTGATGATGTAATCAAATATTTTTTTATTATTTCCACTATTACTTTATAATTTCCTTAAGAGGCCTATTTTAGACCCCAAAATTCCCCTAATGTCTGCTAAACCATTTTCTTGCGGGTAATAATTTGCAGAATACTTAAGTTTAAAACCTCTTTTGATTGTAAATTCAATCATAGCAGTTCCTGAGAAGTAAGATGCGTTATCAAACATTAAAGCAGCAAGTAAACCAAACCTAGTTATGATATATTGGTCGATGAAATCAATGATATTCTCAGAATTGGCTACCTTTAATGGAATTGCTTCCACCCATTTAGTAAAGTAATCTATATCTGTGAGAATATATCTATGTTGTTTGGAAGAGTTAGAAGCAATCTCACCGATTATATCTAATCCCCATTGTTCAAATGGTTGTTCAATATTAACTGGCTACAATAAGAAGGTTGGTTTCCTTTGTCTTCCAGATGCACTTTGACACACTTTGCATTTTTTTGCATATTCATGAGCATCTTTGAAAAGTGCAAGTCAATAAGTAACCTGCATGCAGGATTTTGTGTGTTGTCGTATTTCCTCCAAAATGTCCTCCAGTTGGTCCATCATGGAATTCCTACAAGACTTTCTCTACTTCAGATTTTTCTAAGCATCTTAATAGTACAGAATCAAAATTTCTCCTAAACAATACATCATTAATTAATTCATATTGCTTTGCCTTTAATCTCAAAGCACGTTTCGTTTTGTAACTGAGTTGGGTCGAAGTATATCCATTTTTCAAATAGAATATGAGATCAGCGTATTGAGATTGTGCATCGTTGAGGCTTACCTCTGATATTTGCACATCGTTACCTAAATCTTCTTTTGATGATAGATGGGATGCTCCTTTAAGCATTCTGCAAAAACCTTTAACTCTAACAATTTTAGAAGGTCTAATTTCTACATCATATTCTTGTAAAGCGGTAACCCAGTTAGCCCTTTTCTCTCTCAATTCTCTTTGCATTAATAGTTGTCTCACTGCAGAGAATGGAACTATGATTTTGGTGTGAGTTTTTAGGAGAAATGGCCTGAAATGCTTTATGGCCTTAAAGACAGCAAATGCTTGCTTTTCGACAGATGAATAATTTAGTTCTGCACCTTGTAAATTGGAACTGAAAAATGATATTAGTGCTTCAATTTGTTGGTCATTAAGTTGTGTTAAAACAGCAGCATATGATGTATCTAATGAAAAAGTATATAAAGTAAAAGGATTAAAAAATTTGGGGGTAGTCAGGAATGGAGCATTGACAATCTACGTTGCACGGGTTCCCGCACCCGAGGGTGGGGTTCTCGAACCCGCACCGGGTTCCCGCACCCAAGTACCCAATTCGGGTACGGGTTCTTCTGTGAAGAACCGGGTTCTTCGAAAATGAAAATCGGGTTCTTTGGGTTCTTTTGGTCAGAAGAACCCATGGTTTGGGTACTTAGAACCCAATTTTTGGGTTCTTCGGGTTCTTCATATATAATTTTCTCAAATATTTTTTTTTTTAAATGATTAAAATTTAAAAATTTTAATTAAATTTTAAAAAATATTAAAATTAAACTAAAAATAATTTAATAAATTAAAAATATTAACTATTTTTTAAAACATAAATGATAATACAATTAAATTTTAAACTTAAAAATTAAAAAATTAAAAATCAAACCTAAGTTCTAACTTATAGCATACCTATCCCTATTCAAATGTTTCATAACTCAGCCATTGCAGCGACTAAACATCGCACAGCCGACTAAACATCCGCACAGCCATTGCAGCGCACAGTCATTGCAGAGTTTCAGCCGGCCGGCAGTCGGAGACATCTTTCGGGTAGCAGCGTTCACGGTAGACAGTAGAAGGAGCGCCCTCACCACAGTGACGGCAACGCCCAGTCACTCCTCTCGTGATTTTATAACCATAAGAGAAAAAATTCCCTAGAGACATTACAATATTGATGACGATTCCCAAAGAATCAATTAAATCTTTTGTGCAGACTGTAGCAATTATATAAAATCAAAATTCAAACAATTACTTTAGAATATAAATCAACAAATAGGGATGCATACCGTCACTCCATCGTATGTCCATGACAATTTTCAGAAAATGGAGATAGTGTTCATTGGATCTTCTATGTTACCCACTGAATTCCAGAACCAAGTTTTGTGTTGCATTATTTTTGCTATATCATCTTTTACCAACTACTACTCAGATCCATGTTGTGTGTAACCCTAGTTTTAGAAATCGGAACTGGGCTTCGAATCAGAACTGGATCAAACCAGCTTCAATGAACCATAATTGAAAAAAACATAAAATAATATATTTATAATGAAAAAAAATATTTTTAGGATTTCAAACCATGATTCCGAACCATTAGAGACAAAATATGCAAGTTTTCTTATCTATATACCATGTAAGGGTGCATATATCAAAATGGCACTAAGTTCAAATGGTACTGCTAGCTTCTTTATCAAATTCAGATTGACCATGTTGCCAAGCAGAGTTGGAGATATGCTTTGAAATCACTCGAATTGCCGCTTTAATCAATTCATCGAGCATCCATTCTTTTCTAGCACAGATTTTGCATGCTTGAATTTCTAAATCAGAGAGACTAATTAGTAATTTGCTGTATGCAACACAAAATGGAGAGGGGATAAAATCAAATAACAACGGCTTCTTCAAAATCATCATTTGCCAGCATTATCTTCACGAGGATTAATCACTACATATAAGCATAAAACTGAAATATGTCCTATACATTCAATTTCCACTGGTACAGTCAACTATGTCACAAAAATTCAAAATCAACTCTGTCCTTCTGTGTCTTCTGAGAATATGAACCATGAACTTAATTATATAGACACTGTCCATACTATTTTGCCATGTTTAAATCTTTGAAGTTTAAACTTTAATTTTTAAATCAAAAATATTTTATTTTTCTTGTTTTATACAAATTCACATATATAAATTATAATTTATATATAATTATTAATATTATATAATATAATATATATATAGTATATACCGCCGACGCACCCACGCACCCTATTTCAAAAAGTGTCGTCCCCGTCCCCGCACCCACGTTTCTTGGCAACATAGTTGACAATAGATTGTTTAATCAAATCAAATGCTTCTCTTTCATTATGTCCCCATTTAAAGACTGAATTTTTCTTAATCATGTTTTGCAATGGTAAAACTATTTGTGAAAAGTCAGGGACAAACCTTTTAACAAAATTAATTTGTCCAAGAAACGACTTCATGGCTTTCTTGTTATGAGGGAAAGGAATTCTTTTAATCTTTTCAATTCTTTCAGAATCAATATAGATACCTCTTTTTGATACAATGAATCCTAAAAATTTTCCTTCATCTAATGCAAAAAATGATTTCTTTGGGTTTAATGACATGCCATACCTTTTACATCGCTCGAAGACTTGCTTTAGGTCTCTCACATGATTGGTTGCTTCTTTAGAAAAGACTGTAATGTCATCTAAATAAATAACCATTGATTTATTGATAAGACCCCTAAAAGCTGTGTCCATAGCTCTCTGAAAAGTGGTGTCTGCATTAATTAATCCAAATGGCATCTTTTGATATGCATAAGTTCCCCACTTAGTCCTGAATGTAATCTTCAAGACTAGATTGAATGTAATCTTCAGTCTATCATCTGGATGTGCGAGAATTTGGTTATAACCCGAGAATCCATCTAGAAAGACATAAATTCAGAACCAACTACTGTTTGTGGTACTTGTTCCATGGTTGGCAATGGAAAGTTGTCCTTTTGACATGCTTTGTTTAAATTCCTAAAATCAATACAAATTCTAATATCACCATTTTTCTTCCTGACGGGTACCAAGTTTGAAACCCATTTAGAATACCTAACTGGAAAGATGATCTTTGCTTTGAGGAGTTTGTTTAGTTCTGTTTTGATTTGATTTTCTAGATTCGGGTGAATCTTCATCAATTTTTGTTGTATAGGTTTCTCATCTGAAATCATAGGAATTGTGTGTTGAATCACAAAAGTATCATATGTTTTGAGATCAGTATAATCCCAAGCAAAGATACTTTTGTACGTTCTAAACAATCTGATAAATGATAATCTTTCTTCCGAAGATAAACCAAGAACTAAATTGACATTCTACGGTTTTTCGTCAGTTCCTAGATTTACTAACTCAAATCTTAAGGTAGAAATTTGAATTTTTGAGTTAGTAACTCTTTTGAACCTGTCTTTCAGATCATAGAGGTCTTCTAACTTGACAATTGATTTAGGAATTGGATTTTCATCTTGTTCTCCCTTAATCTGAATGTCATGTTCATTTTCATCTACAATTTGACTATCATAAGATCCTTCAAATGTTAAAAAATCTATAATATCTGAATCATTATTGAATACTCTCCAATTGATAATATTGTCAAGCACAGATGGTCTAAAAATTCATTCAGTGGAAAATCTATCGGGACTAAACTCTTGAAAAGGAATTAACTTTGATGCTACATTAGCCAGTAGATCTGCACTAGCATTCCGCATTCTAGGCACGGAAGAAATATTAAAGGCTAAGAAATGAATGGTCAATTATTGGACTAATGATTGGTAATGCTTTAAATATCCAGAATTACAATGAATGGTATTTCTTACCTATCTAACAATGATTTCCGAATCTCCTAGGACTTTAAGATATTTGATGTTAAGATCAATGGCCTTGTACAAACCTTGGAATAATGCTTCGTATTCAGCTATATTGTTTGTGCAATTGAATTCAAGTCTACAGGCTAACATGGTTTTTCTCCTTCTAGGCTTACTAAAATGCAACTAGCATCTGCATCATCTTCAGATTTAGAACCATCAAAATAAAGAGTCCAAAATAAAGAATTAACTATTGGTTTATCTACAAAATTTATACATTTCAAAATGTTTGTCTAGGAAAAATTCTCAATCTGAGAAATAACTGCATTATCAAAAAAGGGTGATGGTTGAGCTTTGAAATTTCCCAAAAATGATTCTGTCGAGTAGTTTCCAATTATGTTATTATTGAATGCTACAGGCTCATTTATTCCTTCAACATCGGTGACTGTATGTTTCATGAACTTTTCACGGTCTACCTGGATTTGATTTGGATTTCCATTGTATGGTAGCCACATATGTGACCAGTCTATTACAAAATATCCATGAAGTTTTTCAGACCAGTCTCTGCTTAATACTAAAAACCGTAAAACTTAGGAATATCAGCCACCAATATATTGATTATTTGAGCAACCTTGGGATTTGATGACAATCTGATAGAAACAGAATTATTTCTCCTACTACCTCTACTCTGGTTCTATCAAGTTGTACTATATTAACAGGAGAACTCTGAAGAGTTATGTTCAACTTAGCACAAACTGATTTTGGCATTATATTAGAAGAGGCCCCTGAGTCTATTAAACAATTGTGAACGTTTTTATTAAAAATCTCATAGGTCAAGAGAAATGGAGGAGTATGAGAGATGGATCGATGACCTATCATAATCAAATCTGTAGCATCAATTTTAGTTGAAGGAGAAGGTGGCTTACCCATTTCATTAGCAACTTGTACTACTACTGGTGCAGGTAAAGCTGAAGGAAGAACTGCATTCAAGTCTCTAAGTAAGATTTTCTGTTGTTGATTTGGCTGCGTTGCTTCAGTAGTCTTTTTGCTTCTTGTACTCACAAGCAAAGCTTCTTATTGTTCTTCACTTGGTAGGATGAAATCCCACATTCCATTTAGTTCAACTTCTTCATTTTCTTCTTCCTCTGTATGCTCTTCCTCAGAATCTTGATCAGACTTAGCATTAGATATGATATTCGATGGTTGAGTATTAGAGGATTGACCTTTCTTGAAGGGTCTGAAAGTCTTTTTTGAACTAGAACTTTCGGCGACTTGTTTCTTGATATCTGTCATCTCATTTGTCAGTCTTCAAAACTTTCTGAAGACCTTCTACATCAAACGGGTCTTTAGATGGCTTCTTTTTCGAATCATCTTTGAAGGATACCTTCTTTGATTTTCTATCTTCTTGAGAATTCTTCTTCTCAAGAACGGTTATGTGTTTCTCTACAGATAGAGATTCCTTCATGTTTTCTGCAAGTGTCGGCAGTTTTTCTCTATCAACAAAAAAAGCTATATTGGATGGAAGAGATGAAATATACCACTCAATTTGAACTTTTGCACCAGGAACTGATGTAGCAGGAATTTTATTGAGTAATTTATTAAATCTTGAATTAAAATCTTTTATTTTCTCACCTGATTTAGCTTTTAGATTTGATAAATCATTGATGAGCGTAGCAGTGGTTCTATCATCCCCAAACTTAGCTAGAAATTGTTCTTCGAACATATTCCAGCTAGTTATAGAGCGGGCAAGCACTGAAAAATACCAAGATCCTGCAGATCCTGTGAGAGTGTATGGAAATAATCTTACAACACAATCCTCTTCAACTACTTCTTTTAGATTGATGGTTAACATATAATTATGAATGTGTTCTCCTGTCGGAAGCCCATCATCAGGATTAAACTTAGGTAACCATCTTTCAAGTGCTTTTGGTAGAGCATGAAGAAGAGCGGGCATATTTACGGTTTATGGCCCCTGGATTGTTCCATGGTCGTACATTTGGTGGAGGTACTTGGCCTGCCATTGGACCTTGAGTGGATGTGATGGATTGAGTTTGAGTTGAAGAAGAGGCAGGATGAGTGTTAGAACTAGTTGAAGGGATAGTAGTTTGAGTACTGGAACTAATTAAAGTAACACTGATTGTTGGAATGGAAGCGGTGGAAATGAGTGGAGATAATGAAGGTGAATGAGACAAGATCTCGCTACCGATTAACTCTGATTGGGTCCTCTTTATTCTCTTTCGAGTACTATCGATGGGAAATTCAAAATGGAGAATACATGTCTTTTGACTTTGCGATCAAGTATATTCTGCGAGGTTGTAAAGAAGACAAAATACTAATATCCGATATTTGAGAAGATACTCTCTCTAAATTTTCTATCAAAGACTGAACTTCAGGGGAATTTTGATGAAAATCGGGAGATAGCATGGGTTGAGTGTCACTAGGAGACTTAGGAGAATGATGATCAACATCAGATTTTAAGGATGAAGATCTAGATAATTTTTTGGAAGTTGATGGGGATCTAGAAGGAGAGAGACTTTTAGATTGATCAAACCTTCTTGCCATTCCAAAGGCCTTCCTTTTAGTGCCAAAATGTTGAGGCCTCGTAATTCACTGCCACAACATGGGGGAAAACCACCTGATCCAGACCTTAAAGCAGCTCCTTTTCTGTTTGGTGTGGTGGCTCTGACTGGGGATAGTGAAACCAGTTTCCCAATAAGGAATGACTTTGGGGTGTGTTTTGATTATACAACATGCAATGGAAAATGATTTTAATCTATGAAATGCATCTGTCTAAACTACCTATTCTACTATACTGTAATATTCTGTTTCGGGAATATCTCTAAAACACGGCAAACTCCAACCAGAGATGGACTGAGAGGGCATTTACCGGATATTCCGCCTCTGAAAGAGGACGAGATCCGGAGGCTACCAGGCCCTTTCCAGACTCTGTCTAAGAGTGATAGATAAACACAACAAGTGGTATAGAACTAGAATGCTCAAGAATATATAAAAATAACAGTGCAGCAGAGATATAATAGCATAGAAAGAAAATACGGCAACTCATCCAGAAACATAAAGAGGAAATGCTAAGCCATTTTATTAATCTGAGAAATATAATGAAGTACAATAGGTGATCAGAGTGATGGCACCTAATCTTGCTCAAGGCAAGTGAAGAAATGCTCTCAGAATATACAGGAAATGGCTGCTCTCTGAACTATGTCCCAGTTGCTAGAAAACTACCGTGTAGCTGCTACTGCTAGAATGAACTGAAGACTAGGGGCAGATCCCCTTGCCGGAATGAGCTGAAAATCTGCAATCCTCCTCTACTCACCAATCCCGACAAAACCGAGAAACCATATCAAAAATGGCCGACCCCCGAAAATCACCAGAAAATACCTCCTCAGGGAATTATGCTGGCCTCAAAGGCTCTGCGCAGAGGCTAAATGAAAATAGTTGAAACACCGCCTCAAACTCCACCAAAATCCTCCTACAGGCAAAGTTTGATCCTCTGCTCAAAATCTCGGCTAAATCTCCTGAAGAAATCCCAATCCGGAGCACCTCCAAAATGAACTGCATCCTCTCTCCCAGTGACTGCGCAGTCTCTACTAAAACACAGCTCCGCAGCAAACCCAAACAACAAACCTCTCACAAAATACTAAAGAAATAACCTTACCCGAGCAGGCACTCGAAGTCCCCCAGGGCTAAGGGCGAGATCTCCGACTGGAGACACTCAATGCACTAAACAGTGCTGTAGACAGGCTAAACAGCCAACGTGCTCAATAAGACAAAACGTCTAGCTCAATATCATCAACAACAGAATGAATCAAATGAGAAGGCTCCCCCTTCTTTTATAACGTTGGCCTTCCTCCAATCCCAAGGCCATCTCCTCAACGTAGCCTCCATCTCTTGCCACGTGTCCAATCTCTCCTGTGCAGAAGCTTATAGAGCTAACGTAGGCCCCCTCTCTACGTGGTGCTTGCCCCCCTTGGCTCCCCCTTTAGTCACAACGTTGTGCTACTAGGAGGGTGTTTTATTTCACTTAAGTGAGTTAGACCCTCTCCACTCACTTTTTATTTATTTACAAACTATAGACGGCAAAACTAAACAAAATCGAATATTCCAATTAGCTGTCGCTAACTAGGAATATTACAGTCTCCCTCGGCAAAATGTTGCTTGTCCTCAAGCAACTGAAGTGATGGATGCTGCAAAATCTTCTCGCTCTCCCAAGTGGCATCCTCATCCAGCAAATTCTTCCACCTTACCAAGAATTCCCGGACTGTCCTGCTCCGTAATTGCCTCTTCCTGGTATGAATAATGGCCTCTGGCTGCAACACCAAGTGCCCCTCATCATCCGTAGGTGGTAGCTCCTCTGTCACTGTCACCTGCTGCCCCAGCGCCTTCTTCAGGCATGATACATGGAAAACGTTGTGGATCTTGCTGCCTTGGGGCAGCTCCAACTCATACGCAACTTGCCCAATCCTGCGTATCACCCTGTATGGCCCGTAAAAGCGAGGCTTGAGCTTCTCAGCTCCCTTCTACTTCAGCGATGACTGTCGGTATGGCTGTAATCGTAGGTAGACCAAGTCTCCTACCTCAAACTGTCTCTCCACCCGACCTCTGTCGGCATACAGCTTCTGTTGGTTTTGTGTTGTAGCCATATTGTCCTTGAGAGCTCGGAGGATGTCCTGACTCTCTTGGATCCAAATCTTGGCTCTAGGAGCCTTGCTAGCACCGAACATCACATCAGCAAAAGATAAGGAATGGTACCCATACAAAGCATAAAATGGTGACATACCAATGGACATGTGATGTGTCGTGTTGTAGCAGTACTCCCCCAAATGTAACCATCTCAACCATGCTCGTTGCTGCCCACTAACATAGTTACGCAAGTAGCCCTCCAGCGACTTGTTAACTATCTCCGTCTGTCCATCCATCTGTGGGTGATAACTGGTACTCGGTGTCAACTCCGTCCCCACCAGTGGGAAAAGCTCCTGCCAAAATCCGCCCATGAAACGGTTGTCCCTGTCAATGATGATGGTCTTAGGAAGACCATGCAGCCTGAAAACCTCTCTGAAGAACAACTCAGCCACCTGTGCTACTATGTAATGCGCGGATATGGCGAAAAAGTGCGCATACTTTGACAGCCGATCAACGACGACAAAGATACAATCCTTGCCCTGCACCATGGGCAACCCTATGATGAAGTCCATCGATATGCTCTCCCATTTCCCCTCCGAAATGGGAAGAGGCTGCAACAATCCTACGGGATGGCTCATCTCCCCCTTGTTCCTCTGACAAACATCGCACTCCCTGATGTGCTGGAGTACGTCCTCCTTGAGGCCCTTCCATGAGAACCTCTCTCTAATGGCCCTGTAGGTTTTGTTTAACCCCTGATGACCTGCCAATGGAGAATCATGTGATGCCTGGAGTATCTTCTTCTTAAGCTGAGATCCCTCAGTCAAGAAGATCCTGTCCCTGTAGTAGATGATCTCATCAACCACCCTATACCTGTCATCCGCCACCTGTCCATCCAGAATCTCACATGCAAATTTGTCCTTGGAGTACTCCACTAAAAGTCGAGCCCTCCAATCTGTGTCCAAGCTCATAAGAGATAACGTGGCGGGCCTACGTGAAAGGGCATCTGCTACCATGATATTCTTACCTTTGACATACTCAATGTCAAAGTCATATGCTTGGATCTTACTAATCGACTTCTGCTGCCTCTCCTGTAGCTGCTTCTGCTCCAAAAAGAACTTGACGCTGTTGTGATCAGTCCTCACCCTGAACCTGTTCCCTACCAAATACTGCCGGAATTTGGCCAAGGCATGCATGATGGCCAACATCTCCTTATCATATATAGAATACAACCTCTCATGCGGAAGGAGCTTCCGGCTCTCAAAGGCTATAGGGTGTCCCCCCTGCATCAATACTGCGCCGATCCCCTCTCCCGATGCATCACACTCCAAGATAAATGGCTACGTAAAATCCGGCAATGCAAGCACGGGGCAGCTACTCATCACCTCCTTGAGCCTATCAAAGGCTCGTTGCGCTGTATCTGACCAACTGAATGCTCCTTTCTTCATCAAATTTGTAAGGGGTGCAGCAAGCTGTGAGAAACCTCTGACGAACTTCCTGTAATAGGTACATATACCAATGAACCCTCGAAGTTTCGTCACGTTCCTCGGTGCCGGCCAATCTCTAATGGCTCTAATCTTCTCCTCATGGACCCTCACTCCGTCCACTCCAATAATGTGACCCAAATACAACATCTTCTTCATCCCAAACTCACACTTGGAGAGCTTAGCATAGAACTGTTGCTCTTCCAAGATGCGTAGTACTGCCTCTATATGTTGGAGATGCTCCTCCCAAGTCCTGCTGTATATGAGTATGTCATCGAAGAAAACCAATACAAACTTCCTCAGATGACTGCGGAAGATATGGTTCATGCAAGACTGAAAAGTGGCTGGTGCATTGGTCAGCTCAAAAGGCATAACCAAAAACTCAAAGTGCCCATAATGACACTTGAAGGTGATCTTGGGAATGTCCTGTTCCCTCACGCGAATTTGATGGTACCCCGATCTCAAATCAATCTTCGAGAAGAACTTGGCTCCTCTCAGCGCATCCATCAACTCATCAATGTTGGGTATAGGATACCTGTTCTTCAGGGTCTTCTTGTTCAGGGCCCTATAATCAATGCACATCCTCAAGGTATCGTCCTCCTCCTTCACCAGCACTACGGAAGAAGCAAACGGACTCGTGCTCGGTATGATGTGCCCAAGAGCCAGCAACTCCTAGATGGCCCGCTCAACCTCATCCCGATAAGCTTTGGGATGCCTATAGGGGGTACTGATCACCGCCTGAATACCCTGCTCAAGCTCAATGGTGTGCTCAAACCCTCGATCCGGTGGCTGACCTGGTGGTATATCCCCAAACACTACATCATGTCTGTCAAGGATGGCCTGTATATCCGGATGAACTGCTCGACCAGTGGTCTCTGCCTCTGATGCTCGCAACTCAACCGCCCACTCTATGTCTCCCTTCCGGAAGTCTGCCTCCATCCAGTGTGCCGAAACTGTCTGAGGTGGGTAAGTGTGCATCCCGCGGATCTTCTCATGCTTCCCGATCTTTTTATCATTCCACTCCATCTCTAAGGCCTCCCAATCTGTGGTGACCTTCCCCAGAGTAATCAACCATTGAACACCCAATACCACATTGGTATCTGGTATGTTGACCACGAAAAAGTGATCGGTCACGGTGTAGGTACCCATCGTCACTGCCAAATCTGGAACATACCGGGCACACTGCATCGTTTGGGCTCCTGGGACCAAAACTGAAAATCCGTCAAAGCTCTCGGTCGGTATACCTCTCCACTCGATCATTTGTGCATCAATGAAGTTGTGGGTTGCCCCACTGTCAACCAAAACTGACACTCGCTGGCCACATACTGTCTCTCGTACACGCAGTGTCAAATACCTGGGAACTCCTCGCAAGGCGGCAAGGGTCCCTCCTGTGGGTGCAAAAGCTGCACCTCCAATCCCCGGAGGTGGAGGCAGCAACTGATCCTGGGCCGTCTGACTATCTCCTACCTCCTCATCCTCTTCCCTGCTATCATCGGAGAAGACCTCAATGAAGTGTGCTTTGCCAGCAGCACACCTATGCCCTGGTGCCCACGACTACTGATAAGTGAAGCATAGCTGCTTCTTCCTCAACTCCCTCCTAGCATCATCATCTATCTGTGCTCGTCCCGGATTCCCCTTTGGAAGAGGAACCCTCACATCCTTCCCCTTGGGCTGGAAACCCTGTCTCTGGGGGTAAGGTGTCTGCGTCCTAGGCAATGCATCCTGTAAGTCCCTGGTCCTACTGATAGCATCCTGGAGTGTAGCCGGTCTAGTAGATTTGACTAGACCTCGAAGTGGCTCTGCCAATTCCTCCACAAACATATAGATCATCTGTGTCGCGGATAGATCTGGTACAAACCCTCAAGAAATCTACGATGTATGTCTCTGGGCTTCCTGTCTTCTTGAGCCTCGTCAGCTCAACAAAATGCTACTCCGGATCCCTCCGGTCAAAACGCTCCATCAACCTCCTGGTAAACTCGGCATATGTCGTCACTATAGAGTGTCTGAGTGTAACCATCCCATGGAACCACCAGTCCTGGGCCTCACCATCCAAATGTAATGTCGCCACCTTGATGGCCTCCGTCTCCGACATCTGGTTAAGCTGGAAATAGATGTCTATCTTCTCTACCCAAGACTTTGCCGAACTGTTTGATGAGCCATAAAACGTAGGCAAATGGAATCTGCTAGATGTGCGGTGGGAATCTCCATCATGGTAATGTCGGTGCCCTCTATGATGGTCGCGGGGTCTACTGTCCCGCTGGAGCTTAACAAAATCTCGGAATGAGAGAGCATCCCTGAACTCCTGCCCATAGGCCTGATACTCTGCAAAATACTCGCCCATGTGTCTGGGTTCTGCCTCCTGCTGGGCTCCTGCCCTTGTGTCTGCTCCCAAGAAAGTGGGCATGGTAGAATGGGTAGGTGCACGTGAAGCCATCGGCTGAGGAGTATCACACTGAGCAGCACCATGCTCCGGCAAATGATGGGATGTAACTGATCCCTCTCCTACCTGGAAAACTCGTGGGGTCTCACGCTGTCTAGCCTCTACAGCGGTGAATCTCTGACCCATCACCTCAATCTGTCTAGCTAGATCCTGCACTGATTTGAGGAGTGCCTCCCCAAACTGTTTGGCCTCTGTGTCATCTGCCATCGGCCCTCTCTACTCTGAATCTAATAAAGGCTCTTCCTGTTCTGCGTCTGTCACAAGCTCTCTCTCCTACTCTGTGTCCACTACCCGAACACAGTCTCCCTCTCCGTAGGTGTTCTCCAACCTACGCTCACGGTGTACTTCCTGCCTCTATAACAAATATATGGTCTCCTCCCCGGTGTCATAGACCACAGACTGAGCCAGAACTATGCTCTGATACCACTGTAATATCCCATTTCGGGAATATCTCTAAAACACGGCAAACTCCAACCAGAAATGGACTGGGAGGGCATTTACCGGATATTCTGCCTCTGAAAGAGGACGAGATCCGGAGGCTACCTGGCCCTTTCTAGACTCTGTCTAAGAGTGATAGATAAACACACCAAGAGGTATAGAACTAGAATGCTCAAGAATATATAAAAATAACAGTGCAGCAGACATATAATAGCATAGAAAGAAAATACGGCAACTCATCCAGAAACATAGAGAGGAAATGCTAAGCCATTTTATTAATCTAAGATATATAATGAAGTACAATAGGTGATCAGAATGATGGCACCTAATCTTGCTCAAGGCAAGTGAAGAAATGCTCTCAGAATAAACAGGAAATGGCTGCTCTCTGAACTGCGTCCCAGCTGCTGGAAAACTGCCGTGTAACTACTACTACTGGAATGAACTAAAGACTAGGCGCTGATCCCCTTGCTGGAATGAGCTGAAAATCTGCAATCCTCCTCTACTCACCAATCCCGACAAAACCCAGAAACCATATCAAAAATGACCGACCCCCGAAAATCACCAGAAAATACCTCCTCAGGGAATTACGCTGGCCTCAAAGGCTCTGCGCAGAGGCTAAATGAAATTCACTGAAACACCGCCTCAAACTCCACCAAAATCCTCCTACAGGCAAAGGTTGATCCTCTGCTCAAAATCTCGGCTAAATCTCCTGAAGAAATCCTGATCTAGAGCACCTCCAAAATGAACTGCATCCTCTCTCCCAGTGACTACGCAGTCTCTACTAAAACACAGCTCCGCAGCAAACCCAAACAACAAACCTCTCACAAAATACTGAAGAAATAATCAAACTACAGCACTCGCAGTCCTCTGTGGGCTAAGGGCGAGATCTCCGACCGGAGACACTCAATGCACTAAACAGTGCTGCAGACAGGCTAAACATCCAGCGTGCTCAAGAAGACAAAACGTCTAGCTCAATATCATCAACAACAAAATGAATCAAATGAGAAGGCTCCCCCTTCTTTTATAACGTTGGCCTTCCTCCAATCCCAAAGCCATCTCCTCAAAGTAGCCTCCATCTCTTGCCACGTGTCCAATCTCTCCTGCGCAGAAGCTTCTAGAGCTAACGTAGGCCCCCTCTCTACGTGGTGCTTGGCCCCCTTGGCTCCCCCTTAAGTCACAATGCTATGCTACTAGGAGGGTGTTTTATTTCACTTAAGTGAGTTAGACCCTCTCCACTCACTTTTTATTTATTTACAAACTATAGACGGCAAAACTAAACAAAATCGAATATTCCAATTCGCTGTCGCTAATTAGGAATATTACATATACAACCGGGTGTTTCTTCTTTTATGCAATCTAAAGAGATATCTTTCAACTATTAGTAATGTAAATTATTTAACAGTCGAAAGAGATGAAAATTATGTAAGACGATTCTTTTAACAAAATAGTTAGATTAGAAGAATTGTGAAAAGTATATCGCATTCATATGTTTGATTATATATCAGATAAGAAATCACAGAGAAATATTAGTACAGAAGTGCATTTAACATTCATCTATAATGACGTTTCAAATATATAATGCAATAAAAAGATGACTGTCAATCTAGAAAGTAAGACTTAATACAAGTGAATAGAAGTACCATATGTACGAAGTTCTACTCATGTAAACTCACAGTGGATATCTTCTCCTCTACACTTTAAAGCAATTTAATGAGTACAGTAGTGCAACATCAGTTAAACAGCTTCAAATGTCAAAAGATAACAGACTGTGTTCCATTAATTCATCAAAGCATTCACAAACTTACAATAGTGCATTCTTTGAGAATGTGTTTGACAGATTTCTGGACCCTTCTCTAAATGCATGAAGAGGGATTTAAATACTAAACTAACTATGTTTTAAAAATAGATTATTACATAAAAATAGAGGAGGTTTCAAACAACCATCCTTGTAAGACTAACTTTAACTACAATCTAGGAAACTAAAATAACCATATGACTTATGAATTCTGATCTTTCTTTTGGATTTGATCCCGAAGTTGACAAATATCTAGCATGGGCTTGAGCTGAGCTGGCTGCGAAATCTTTGATCTGACCTGTCCCTTAAATACCGCATTTGAGAGTGTTGGTTGCGATCTTCTTGTTGAATCTGTTAAAGACTGCAGGGTCTGGTACTGATGATAAGATTTGATCAGAAAATTCCAATAATTTTCTTGATTAAACTTTTTTACTTTTTTAACTGTTTCATCCTGCATTTTTTCCTTTTGTTTCCACTGTGTTTCCAGTTGTTTGACTTCTGAGAGAACTTCAGACATGCACACTTTGATAAGTTCTGCTTTCAACAGCTGTTCACATACAGATTCAGTGATTTCCTTTGTCAACCTTGATGCTTTTGCTGTTGCTTTCTCTGCTTGCTTTATCTGTGCTTCCCAATCCTTAAATAAGATCTGCTTATGGGATTTGTCTATCTGGGGTAGACCAACTTCCTTGCCTGAGTATGATGCTTGCCATTGAATGTGTTCATTGATTTTCTTTTCAATCTTCTCACATTCAAGTTTCTGGATAGCTACTTGTTGGATCAATATTTCACTTGTCACCATAGGAGCTAGTGATAGAAACTTGTTGGAAAAATGCTTCTTGTTGTTGCTTTAACTTAGCATTCATATCCAATGCTTCCTTTATGAATTGATCTAACTGTGGTTGGCTTTGTAATCTGTTCATCGCTACTTCCATTTGTGCTTGCTTCTCAGTGAGTTGTACTTGATGTTGTAAATTAAGACTTTCAAAATCTTTTTGAAATTGGGACATCTTCAATTCTATTTTCTTGTTGGAGTTAGATTTTTCCATCTATAACAGCCTCTCTAATTCTTGTATTATGTTTTCTCTCTGCTTCAGTGACATTTTAACCTCAATATTTTTATCAACAGTGGCAGTAGCATATGCTCCTACAAACTGTGATAGTTTGGTTAAATGTTCAATAGGATCAGCTAGAGGGTGCTTTCATAAAACATCAACAAATTCATTTGTAAGGTATGTGACTGTATCATCAATTCTTCTCCTTTTGTTTCTCTTGACTACAGCCTTATGACTAGCACTGTAGAAGACATCCAACGAAGGAATTTCCTCAACTTGTAACACTATCTGTTCTAAGGGATAATCTTGGATGATCCCTCGATCATGAGTTTCAGGAACTTATTGTAGTGGAGTAACAATTTCCACTAACCTCTGAGAATGTTCAGGTGTCTGAAAACTAACAGCTTGATCAATATTGGGATTTGTTTTAGGAGTATTTATTGCTTTAGAAAACTCATCCCATTCACTATTCAAATTCTTTGGTTGGGACTCTTGTAATTGATCAAGTGTTTCTTGACTATGTTGAACTTCTTGGGAAGTTGACTCTATTCCATTACTTCCTCCTTTCTCCTACATCTCAGTGTCTTGGATTACTTGATCAATTATCATTTCTGGGTTTTCCTTTTTGTTTTCGGATTCATTTTCAGAATGATCCAAATTCTGAGATTGATGCTTTGATTGTCCTGCCTCATCTTCAGACATGTCTTTCACTTCATTATCCAAGCTAATACTTGGAGTAGGTCTGTTGAAATCTTCAATAGTCAATAAATCTAGAGGAATCATTTGCGGTCTTTTACTTCTGGATGCTTGGAAGGCTTCCAAGTCATGTTGATTAAGTTGACTGGATGCAAACTTAAGTACATCTGAAAACTTTTCAATGCCTTGAAATAAATCATCAAATCTATCTATTTCTTTCATAAAAGGTTTTACTTTGAGCTTTGTAATGTAGTTTTTAACCACATCATTCGGATCATATGGCCAGTTTGGCATTACTGCCAAATTCAATAGATTAACTTTCGACACTTCCTTGTAGGCATGACCAATATCAAAAAGTGCAAAAGTACCACACTATAAAAGGAAATTAGGCCAAATGGCCTTCTTAGCATCTTTAAGCTATTTTGAAATACCATTTACAACAAGTTGGTAGGCTATCTCTTGTGCAAGTAATTTGTTAGGAACATAATATGGTAAGACGTGAGGAGAAGCATAACTCTCGAATACTCTGACATAAGTGAAACTTTCCTCTGTGAACCATCTAGCAACGTGTAGAATGTCTGTACTAGCCTCTTTGGAAACCCTAGGGACTTTCTCATTGAATATCATCTAGTGCATAGGCAACATGACTCTATGGCAAATTTTGTAAAAATGCAAATGGAAGTCTGAATCCCAAAGGGCTCTGTGGTAAATGTGGATTGGGGTAGGGCCTTGGGCTATCCATTTCCATACCATGGTAGGAAAACTAGAAGAAAAGCAAATTGCGTCCATGACATAGGCACTCATATAAAAGGGGGTATTTCTCTATATGAAACACTTATTTTATTCCGATTCTCCATGATGTTTTTGGCTAAATTATCAAATAGGATATTTGCCCAATTCAAAATTAAGGAATTGATGATTGCATCAATCAATGGGACCCAATCTACAGAAAACCTAGTGGTATCAGGTTTTGCATATAATCTACACAACAAACTGGCAGCATAACAGTAAGGGGAAGGAATTTTTGCTATTGGGTACGTACCTAGTTTATCTCGTTTAAGCTTGCCCTAGTCTTCCTTCCATTCTTTTATGACTTTCATCAGGTCTGGATGTTTTGCTCTAAAGCTTTGACAAAAAGCTTTGTCATAATTCTGCTGCGGGATGGGTAAGTGGTACATTGTCCTCAAATCTTTTGCCCTGAACGAACCAATATTCTCGCCCTTTGAATCCTTGAATGTTTTGTCTTCTATGTTCAAGTGGTCAATTACCCACTTAACCATATTTGTATAGGGAAGAATCTTTGGCCTCGCTGCTACCTTATGGATGAATGAACATGCAACGTCGAAATAGGTAGAGTCTGAAGAAACAGACGCACCTGCTGAAGCAACTTTGACTATTACCTTTGGATTTTCATCCTCGAAAAGCTTATACATTGCCTCCCACGAAGAACTTCCACAATCCTTGTTGCAGGTGTTGTCTGAAAATAGGGGAGACATATCTGAGTTTTCGGTAGATGGTGCTTGGGCAATTTCTTTGCCTTTCTTGCTCATTTCTTTCACTTGCTCTGTTAAGTGGTTTCCTAATTTCAAGCGAACAGAGCAAACATTAAAAATATAGAGAACAAAGAGGAAAACAAAATTGAAACAAATCTGGCGTTCAATCATTTCAAAACACGCTCGTAGTAGATATGAATCTATCAAAACCTTATTTCTATTAAATGTCGTTAATCATCAATATCATTTAAAATCAAATCTCTTACACCTTCACGTGAAGTATCTATCGATTAATTTAAGACGTTGGATCTCGTATTCAGTTTGATATGACGTGAACCATTTCGCATGCTCGAGTAATTAACTACCATTCATCGCATATTGCAACTTATAACTTTTTTCATTTATGATGTTACCCATAAATCCTGCAAAATGTGAACTGCGCAAATTGCACATTGCAACTTTTATACGGTAAATGAGTTTGCTTTTAGTTATGTCCTGTGAAATGCAAAATGCGCATTTAAGAAGTCAAGCGGCTACGCTTTTTCGGACTTTAGAACTTTATGCTTATTTCTTTATTGGCTCATCGGGTCCGCGTAATCGCAACTTTCACCGAATTATTTATAAGTTGATCATTTAAATGAGGCGCGATGCGATTTTGGTTTATAACAGTGATTGAAGTGTTTGTAATAAGATTTTGATATGACTTTGGAAAGAGCTTAGCGCATATCGCAGCTCGCATGACTTAGCGGATTTTAAGTCGTTTAAGTTTGTAAGCTATGAAAATTGCAATGTGCACTAAGCAATGAAAGCGGAAAAGCAAAAGAAACTTTATTTCCTAAAGTTTTTTTACTTCAGCTAAAAGATAAATGAAATGAATTTCCTACAGGTTCCTAAGTGGGCAACTGCTAGGTTAAGGGTAATGGCAGAGGCTTAGCCCACTATCACCAAAGCTAAATCTCCCTGCTTTTTACGGAGTTTCACCGTTGGTAGGAGTCTCGGTAGTGTAGGAATCACTTGTAAAGTATATGTCAATGGATAGTTAGAAAGTGACCCTCGAAACCCTTTCCCTAGGGATGGGGTGAAGAATGGAGCTTGCTTGCTCTTCAAGGAAGGGACTTGGTCCTCTAGGGGTACAGGATGAGGATTGGAGGTTTGAGGGAAAAGGAATGGGCTTATCAACGAGGTTCACAATCCCTATAATCCTTGGGAAACTCGGATTCCCAAGTGGTCCTTGACAAATAATCTTTATTGAGAAGTGGGACCACACGGGGCCAAGTGGACCCAGCCCAGGTTCGGGGATGGAATAGAACAACCAATGATGTTCCTATCCTAGACAAGGTGAAGGGAGAGGACCAAACAAGAATATTTACTTCAAAAGGTTGAATTGATCATGTTGAGGTCTATCCTTGGGGATGCCTAGGAAAAATTCCATCCTAGAACTAGAGCTGGAAATTCTCGGAAGTTCCACCATTAGAATTGCCTCAAATTCGGAGAGGGAGGGGACCCACCAGTGCAGTAGCCTGTACGAGACCAAAATTTTTCCTTGGGTCAATTCCCGAGAAATTGATGCTCTAGGTGACCTTTGAGGGATAGACTTGGGAAAAAGTGGAAAAAGGTGAAAGGGATTACCACCCTTTTTAGGGATCAATGCCTAATCCACTTGGGGATATGAAGTCAAGGATGATGATGAGTAAGAACCTGGTTTCTTGATCAAGGAGGCCCATCTAGGGCCTATGGAACCAGGGTGATGGCCATGGGTAAGAGGTAGAGCTCCTTGGGAAACTTGGATTCCCAAATGGTCCTTGACAAATAATCTTTATTGAGAAGTGGGACCACACGGGGCCAAGTGGACCCAGCCCAGGTTCGAGGATGGAATACAGCAACCAATGATGTTCCTATCCTGGACAAGGTGAAGGGAGAGGACCAAACAAGAATATTTACTTCAAAAGGTTGAATTGATCATGTTGAGGTCTAGCCTTGGGGATGCCTAGGAAAAATTCCATCCTAGAACTAGGGCTTGAAATTCTCAAAGATTCCACCATTAGAATTGCCTCAAATTCGAAGGAGAGGGAGAGGACCCACCAACGCAGTAGCCTGTAGGAGATCAAAATTTTTCCTTGGGTCAATTCTCGAGAAATTGATGCCCTAGGTGACCTTTGAGGGATAGACCTGGGAAAAATTGGAAAAAGGTGAAAGGGATTACCACCCTTTTTAGGGATCAGTGCCTAATCCACTTGGGGATATGGAGTCAAGGATGATGATAAGTAAGAACTTGGTTTCTTGATCAAGGAGGCCCATCTAGGGCCTATGGAACCAGGGTGATGGCCATGGGTAAGGGGAAGAGCTCCAACATTGGTTTTTTTCCCATGTGCTAATTATTTTTGTCCCAGCCATCTTTTTCATTTTGTGGTACAATTTCCGGTTAAGTGTGTCCAATTATTCTTTTATTTTTCTTTTAGTTGATTCAACTTCGGGGGCATCATTCGAAGCCTAACCCCAGGTGGGGGCAGGGGGATAGGGAGGCTGGCCCTATGTGGACCCATGGGAGCTATGTGGACCCAGGTGGGAGAAATAATGAATGGGAGTATAATGAGTGGAAGGTGAGTAATACATACAGATAAAGGAGCTAGACCACGCACCCGAAGTCAGGGTTTCCCAAGTAGTACCACGCTAGAACCAAATGGTCAAAAAGGATATCCCACTAGACTAAGACGCAGGGGTAACACCCAAAATATATCAAGGGAATAGGAGCACAGACTAAGCCCACTCTTTCCGCCAAATCCCCCATTAATCCATGCCCACAAGTATCCACGATAGGTAAACCCAATACTCAATTTCCAAATAGCAAGACATACCTTTAGATTCGGGAGGCCCACCTTCAAACATACGATCAATATAGATGAGTGAGGGACCACATGGTTGGCTCAGGTGGCAAAGAAATGGCACAATGAGCTAGTAAGAGGCTGCAAGGGGCTGCTGGCTGCTGGCTGAGGTCCATCACGGAGAAAAATTTCCTCCTAGGGATATAACCCACGAAGTGGTGGGTAACATCTAGCTCCTACTGGGACGTGATCTCTTGGAGAAGTGGGCAAGGCTACTCGAGCAGGAGGTTACGAGAACGCCAACAATCTCTTGGTCACCGTAGCCCTGTTATCTGCACATGTCAAAGATCAAAGCCACAGGGCATCATGCTTTTCACGGTGTCTTATGATCACCCATGCTTAATGTCAGCCCATAAAACCAACGAGTAACAAAATATGCAATTTTTAATCTAAATGCAACTAATCTATCATGAGAAATATCATATGGGATTCGTTCTAATGCAAAAATCATCATGCAATCCATCCTACCCTAACATGCATATGAGGAAGCCAATGTCAAGTGTAATCAAATAGCCAGTGCAACCAACATATCATCAAATCAATACAAGTATGCATGCCTATATGATTACTCATGGAGCAGATCCAAAAACGAATGAGAACCCAAACACACGGAGGATGATGCGAGCAGGAGGTGGGAAAATATGACTTCCATGTGAGGTAAGAGGAACCCGTAAGAGAAGGAACATGAGTCACTTTAGAGATGTGGATCTTTCCCTCTAAGTACACCATGATGGAATGAATGATTATCCTTGAGAAACTTTTATCACAATCATTGCTCATAATAGATGCCACAAGGTTGTGATGAGAGGGGAATGAAAGGCGAGGGGAAGAAGGAATGTAACAACTAGGTCGCTCAAGGTAATGGTCACATCAGAGAGGGGAGGTCATGGAGTGATCAAAAACCTGAGTGTGCATCCAAGGAGATAAAGTATAGTCAATGAGGGGCTCTTCCTTGACATTATACTCTGAAGGGGGAAAGGGCTCATGGATATGACAAGGGTTGAGGGAATCACTTGTGGAATACTTAAGATGATGAACAAGAGAAAAGGGCAAAGGTGAAGGAGAAGTTTCAATGATACCCTTTTCCTGAAAATCAAACTCTAGAGGCTCAAGTGATTTGAATATACTCCTAGATTCATAAGGGAGGTAGGTATGAGCAAGGGATTTATCAATCCTATCATTGTTGGTATCAAAGATAGAGTCTTCCCATAAAGGAGAATCAATTATCTCCAATTGCTCCTTTTCATACAAGGGAAAATAATGATCCTTCTTCTCAAGGGATTCGATGGATATGTGATCATAAATAATGCCTGAGAGAAAGGGGATACCACTTTCAACCTCATCTTCCTTTTCGGTGTCATAAATGGGAGCACAAATAAAATCGAGGACCAACAAATTCCCATTTACCCTTTTCAATGTGGAAGTAATCTTCAACGTAATCTTCTAAGGGGATAATGGGATTACCTTCCTGAAGTTTCTCAAAAGGAGATTCATCGAGAATAATATCCTTGAGAAAGGTAAGGTTAGTCTCAACTTCACTTTCCATGGATTCATCCTTCCCAACACGTGTTCTCAAAATCATCCCTTTCATCATGTGGACCCAAGGAGGACTCATCTTCCCATTTATCACTTAGGTTCTAAAGGTCTTGGTGATGCTCGATGAAGGATTCCTCTTGAATGCTCAATGTGGGGCATACTTGAAAATGTCTAAGAAAGCCATCAACAAACTCCTCAATAGATGAGATGCACCTAGGTTCGTGATTTTGCAACCATGAGTTATGATCATAGAGGGAACTAAAGAATAACAACATAAGGACATCCTAGTGGACAACTTTCTCCCTTGAAGTATGTGCATTAAATCTTTCCACATGGTCAATTGTGGAACTTGGATCACCATAAAATACGAGTAACCCACGTCCCATCCTTTCTATGACATGATTAAGGTGCCCTGGGATGTTAGCAATGTCCAAAGCAGGAAATTTATCAAAGAAGGAGAACCTATTTGAGATATACATGACAAATACATAGGAGTCCCCAGGGTGAATTTGAATATGCCTAGAAAAATACTTGCTTCACCCTACAAGCATTGACCTTAAAGTTCAGTGAAGAACTAGAGCTTCGTTCTTCCAATAGAATCACCAATAATGATATGTCAATATGTCGTATGGGGAACAAAACACACGTCTCATGTCCCCGGCAACGATGCCAAAAATGTTACCACTCAAACCAGCAGGGGACCTAAATGGGTTCCTAATAGGGCAACTACTAGGTTAAGTGCAACGACGAAGGCTTAGCCCACTGTCACCACACCTAAGTCTCCCTACTCTTTACAGACTTTCACAAATGGTAGGAGTCTCGATAGTGTAGGAATCACTTGTAAAGTATATGTCAATGGATAGTAGGTGGAAAGTGACCCTGAAAACCCTTTCCCTAGGATGGGGTGAAGAATGGAGCTTGCTTACTCTTTTAGCAAGAGACTTGGTCCTCTAGGAGTAAGGGATGAGGATTGGAAGGTTTGAGGGAGAAGGAATAGGCTTATAGACGAGGTTCTCAATCCCTTTAATCCTTGGAAAATTGGATTCCCAAATGGTCCTTGAAATATAATCTTTATTGAGAAGTGGGACCACACAAGGCCAAGTGGACCCAGCCCAGGTTCGGGGATGGAATATGGCAACCAGTGATGTTCCTATCCTGGACAAGGGGAAGGGAGAGGAAAAAACAAGAATATTTACTTCAAAAGGTTGAATTAATCCATTTGAGGTCTAGCCTTGGAAATGCCTAGGCAAAATTCGATCCTAGAGCTAGGGCTTGAGATTTCCGGAGATTCCACTGTTAGAATTGCCTCAAATTTGGAGTTGAGGGAAGGGACCCACCAGCGCAGTAGCCTGTAGGAGATCGAAATTTTTCCTAGGGTCAATTCTCGGGAAATTGATGCCCTAGGTGACCTCTGGGCCAGACATGGGAAAAAGTGGAAAAAGGTGAAAAAGGTTAAAGGGATGACCACCCTTTTTAGGGATCAGTGCCTAATCCACTTGGGGATATGAAGTCAAGGATGATGATGAGTAAGAACTTGGTTTCTTGATCAAGGCCCATCTAGGGCCTATGGAACCAGGGTGATGGCCATGGGTAAGGGGAAGAGCTCATGCATTAGCATTTGCCCACATGCTAATTATTTTTGTCTCGGCCATCTTTTGCATTTTGTTGTACAATTTCCTATTAAGTGTGGCCAATTATGCTTTTTTCTTTTTCTTTTAGTTTCTTCAGCCTTCAACCTCCTCGGCATCATTCCAAGCGACCCCAAGTGGGGGCAAGGGGATAGGGAGGTTGGCCCTATGTGGACCCGGGTGGCAGAAAAGATGAATGGGAGTATAATGAGTGGAAGGGGAGTAGTGCATACGGGTAAAGGAGCAGGACCACACACCCAAAGTTGGGGTTTCCCAAGTAGTACCACCCTAGAACCAAACGGTCAATAAAGGAGATCCCATGGGACTAAGATGCAAGGGTAGCACCCAAAAGAGATCAAGGGGATAGTAGCAAAGACTAAGCCCACTCTTTCTGCCAAATCCCCCCATCAATCCATGCCCACAAGTATCCATGATAAGTAAACCCAATACTCAATTACCAAATGACAAGACATACCTTTAAATTCGGGAGGCCCACCTTCAAACATACGATCAATACAGATGGGAGAGGGACCACATGGCTGGCTCAGGTGGCAGAGAAATGGCACAATGAGCTAGTAAGAGGCTGCAAGGGGATGTTGGTTGCTGGTTGAGGTCCATCATGGAGAAAATTTTTCTCCTAGGGATATCACCCACGAAGTGGTGGATAACAGGGTTACTTGTCCTTTTGTGCACATGTGGGATTTTCTTCAAAAGTACACTTTCCCTTGTCCAAATTGAGTGCTTCAATAGACAAAATTGGTCCTCTCGAAAACAGGAATATAGTCCCATAGTTGGAATTTGTCACTAAGCTGCAAAATTAACACTCCCTCTCAACTAGGGAGAAATTCCAACTGCATCATGTAACCACCATAAGTATCTTGTCATCATATCATGTCCCATCTCCTACTCAACTCTATCTATTGAATCATTCTCGAATCTAAATCAGAGGAATCATCAGGAAGATAAAGATACCACCCTCTCAAGAGAATGAGGAAGGTCATATGGGACACTCTCACCTCATGTCTATGACAGTGGGGAAGGTCCTATTGGACACTCTCACCCCAAGTCTATGATGGTGGGGAAGGTCCTATTGGACACTCTCACTCCAAGTCATCTCATCGAGCAATAGGCAAGATACAACTTACCAAGCAAGGATCACAACCAATCCATGATGTAATCAATGGGCAAGATACTACATGCTATATGAAAGATAAGGATCAAATACATCCTATTGCCTACCTATCTTCCCAGCAACGACCCTGAAGATTCATGTGGTAGAACACTTGCATCATAATCAGCTTGGGTGAAATACTCGACTTACCAAAGATAAGAATCACAGACCCCCAAGCTCTCTCTCAGCCCGTTGGCCAAACAGGGAGCTCTAATCCCAACAAGCCCAGCTTGTGGGTATGATGCCAACTAGTGTATACTTTGCATAGAACAAGATAGGGGAGCAACATCTTCTACCCTATGGGTAAAAGATAGGGGTGATACCCCATTGTCCAAAGATCCCTCAATCCCACGAGCCTTCAATGCTCCATTCCCTCCTTGGGGAGGTCAACCAAGGGGGGAAGAGCTGTGTTGAGTGTTCTCGATCAATGATGCTGCTTATCAGGAGGGGTCGCGTCTGTGAGTCCAGACTCCAAGCTTCTCTCTGAAGACCAAGAACTTCCCTTTCGTCAAAGCCTTGGTGAGAATATTTGCAATCTACTCATTTGTCGATATGTGATGGAGTCTAACAGCTCCTCTCTGCACCATGTCTCGAATGAAATGATATCGGATTTTGTTGTAGTTACTTGTCTATTTGAACTTTTATTACTGTTAATCCCAATTTGGGATATTATAGTGGTATCAGAGCAAGACTTGGCTCAGCCTATGGATCACGTGGCCTATGACACTAGAAGATAGGCAGAACATCACCTACCGGAGACAGAGGTACAAGAGCAAGGAAAGGAGGCTTGAAATCACTCCTGACCAAGTTGATAGTGTTCCAGAGGTCGAACACAGAGAGATGGCACACAGGGATGACAGAAGAGATGAGGAGAAGGACCTTCTTCTGAAATTGGTGCAAGACCTCTCCAAGAGGATTGAGGAGATGGGTTAGACGCTTAGCGGAGACAGTAAGCAAAAGGGAATTCAAGGGGAGTTCCAGATTAGGGAAGGACCTAGCACTTTACACCACCAGACCGGTCCTCACACTACACACCAAGCTCTACCACACACTCCACCACACTCTACCATCCCCACATTTCTAGCCTCAGGAGTAGGAGGACAACAAGAGCTGGAGGTGGCTCACTATGGAGATTATTTTGCAGAGTATCAGTCCTATGGGCCGGAGTTTAGAGGATCAATCATCTTCAACGAGTTTTGCCAGCTGAAGAACAACAACAGACCCAAGGGCCAAGCCAGAGGAGGAGGGTACACGCAGGAGAGTGACCTGCAGCGTACCATGGGTCGGCTTTTTCTGCCAAATTTTGATGGGTCGTCGAAAAGTTCAGCTAAAGCATGGGTGGAGAAGCTGGACATCTATTTCCAGCTTAACCAGATGACAGAGTTGGATGCCATCAATGTGGCTGCACTACACTTGGAGGGGGAAGCCCATGACTAGTGGTTTCATGGGTTGACTACATGGGGTCACTATGGAGTGACAGAGTATGATGACTTTACCAGGAGAGTGATGGAGAGATTGATCAGAAAGATCTTGAGGATCACTTTGGGGAGTTGACCAAGCTCATGCAGACGAGAATCCTGAGACCTACATCTCACAGTTCTTGAGGTTATCAGTGATGGTTTCGGATCTGTATGAACTCAGGAGGATTTTTATGTTTATAATTGGGCTGGCAGAGCCATTGCGTGGGCTAGTGAGATCAACTCAACCCACTACGCTACAGGACAAAGTTGGGAGGACCTGGGATTTGCAGGATGCATTATCGAGGACTAGGGCCCCCATACCCAACAGACTAGCCTTCCAGCAGAGAGGAAGGGACACAAGAGCTCCATCCCCGAGGGGTAACTAGGGTTGGGGGCCATTAGATGATGATACCCGAAGAGATCTGAAGAGGAAGAAACTTTGCTTCACATGCCAAGATCCATGGGCACCGAGTCATAGGTGTGCCGGAGGGAAGGCACACTACATTGAGGTATACTGAGACAGTGAGGGAGAAGAGGAGACACTCTTCGAGATGGGAGGAGATGACAACGCAGCAGTGCCAAGGGAAGGTCCTCCACCACCACCTCCTCCAGCAACAGGAGGGTCAGCGGTTGCACCGACCTGAGGGGTCCTTGCATCTTTGCGAGGAATACCCAAGTACTTAACATTGAGGGTCCAGGGGACAGTTCAAAGACAATGTGTCTTGGTGCTAGTGGACAGTGGAGCCACGCACAACTTCATAGATGCCCAGATGGTACAGAGATGGGGTATCCAAACAAAGGCGTTTGATGGATTCTCTATACTAGTTCCGGGAGCTAGAACCATGCAGTGCATGCAGTATGTTCCAGCTTTAACGGTGACCATGGTGACATACTCAATGACACACCATTTCTTTGTGGTCGACATTCTGGACACCAACATGGTGTTGGGGGTCCAATGGCTCATCACCCTTGGTAGAGTCATTATAGATTGGCATAAGTTGGAGATGGAATTAATGGACAAGAGCGGGAAACTTGTGATGCTCAGGGGTATGCATACATACCCCCTCAAACAATTTTTGTGCATAGGATGGAGGCAAACTTCAAACGGGGAGACATAGAGTGGGCAGTTGAGTTGAGAGTTTCGGAGGCAAGTGGTGCAACTCAACCCACGCATCCAGATGTGTAGGCTATCCTTGACCATTACTCTATGGTTTTCAAGGACATACCACGAAGCCAGCGACTAGACCGGGTGTTTGAGCATACTATTGAGTTGGAGCATGGGGTGCGGGCAGTGATCACAACACCCTATAGGCATCCCAAGGCTTACAGGGATGAAATTGAGAGAGCTATTCATGAGCTCTTGACATTAGGACACATTAAGCCCAGCTCTAGTCGTTTCACTTCTTTGGTTGTTCTGGTGAAGAAGAAGGATGGGATGTTGAGGATGTGCATTGACTACAGGGCCCTAAACAAGAAAACAATTAAGAACCACTACCCCATCCCCAAGATCGATGAGTTGATGGACGAACTGAGGGGAGCTAAGTTCTTCTCCAAGATTGATTTGAGGTTTGGGTACCATCAGATCTGGGTAAGGGACAAGGATGTCCCCAACACTGCGTTCAGGTGTCACTATGGACACTTCGAGTTTTGGGTGATGCCCTTCGGGCTGACCAATGCTCCAGCCACATTCCAGTCCTGCATGAACCATATCTTTCGTGGCCAGCTGAGGAAGTTTGTGCTAGTGTTTTTCGATGATATTTTGATATACAGTCGAACCTAAGAGGAACACTTGCAACACATAGAGGCAGTACATGTATCCTGGAGGAGCAGTAGTTCTATGCCAAGCTGTCCAAGTGTGAGTTCGGTTTGACGAAGATGCTCTATTTGGGGCATATCATTGGGGTTGATGGAGTGAGTGTCCATGGGGAGAATATTAGGGTCATCCAGGAGTGGCCAGAGCCCAGGAATGTGACAGAACTTCAGGGATTTGTAGGCATATGCACCTATTACAGGAAGTTCCTAAAGGGTTTCTCGCAGCTAGCGGCACCCTCACAGATCTAACCAAGAATGGGGCTTTCAGTTGGACCGACACAGCGCAGGAGGCCTTTGATCGCCTCAAGCAGGTGATGAGCAGTTGTCCAGTACTCGCTCTACCTAACTTCATGCAACACTTTATTCTGGAGTGTGATGCATCCAGGGAAGGGGTAAACGCAGTATTGATGCAATGGGAACACCCCATAGCTTTCGAGAGTCGGAAGCTACTACCTCATGAGAGGTTGTACCCTATCTATGACAAGGAGATGCTAGCCATCATACACATGCTAGCAAAGTTCCGACAGTATCTAGTGGGGAACCGATTCCGGGTGAGGACGAACCACAACAGCCTCAGGTTTTTTCTAGAGCAGAAACAGTTGCAGGCTTAGTTTTAAAAAACGGCCGATTCGAATCGGACCAGGCCTGGTTGACCGAGCCATTAGGCTTGCCGGTCCGACCAGGCACAAGAAACGGCCAGTTGGCCGGTTTGTTACCGAGCTGGCCGGTTTTTGTACCGGCTCGGTAACAAACCGACCGACGAAGCCTGGTCCGAGTTAACTCAGCGGAGCCAATTCCGCCGACCGATGTGCCCAAAAAATCGATTTTTATGGACTTGAAACCGAATTTAATTCTGCTGTTAGGTTTGTTTGAGGTTTTCTGAAGAGTTGTGGAGTTGGTTTTTGGAGCAGCTTCATGGTACAAGTGACATTCTCCTTAATCTTCATTTTCATCCTTTTACTTAAATTTTTAACATTACCATGAAATGACTCAGGATGTTTGAGAGTGGTTCCAACCTCATTGGATTTCATATGGAGAAAGTAGAATTTTAGATCTCATTCAAAATCCATCAGACTTATCAGTTTTTCACGATTTCAGGATTGGGTTATTGCAATGTTTCCATCGAATTTTGTCATGTATTAGGGTATGGAACTCGTATTTAATCAAGAGCACCAATCCCTCTATGTACCTTGATAACATGATGTTAGTGACATTGGTTATGTTTTTTGTTTTGATCTCTATATCATTATCCTGTATTGGACAGTGCACTAGGTGCAATTTTGATATAATGGATATATTCATGAGCCTACTTTGATCATATGTTGTCTTTTGTGACTTATCTATATTGTAATGCTTTGTGTTTGGAAACATGAATAAAAATCTTTAAATTTATGTTTTTGTACAAAAAAATTAATATTTAATGTACTTTTTACAAAAACTGAGTCATTGAAACTGAGTCGACCGAGTCATTACCGATTCGGAGTTATTACCGAGTCATTACCTCGGCCTGGTAGCTGACCGATTCCGTTTTTTAAAACACTGGCAGGAGAGGCAACAAAAGTGGGTGAGCAAGATCCAGGCCTACAATTTCGACATTGAATATGTCAAGGGGAAACACAACGTAGTAGTTGATGTGCTGTCCAAGAGGCCAGCCTCTCTCTCGTTGATGAGTATTGAGTCGAACTGGAAGGCCCATTTGTTGGTAGAGTACTCCAAGGACCGCTTTGCATGCGAAGTCTTGGAGGGGCAAGTGGAAGATGACCATTACTAGGTGATGGATGGAGTGATATATTACCGAGACCGGATTATTTGGGTGCCAACTCCTAGCTGCGAGAGAAGATCTTACATGCAGCCCATGACTCACCATTGGCCAAGCACCAAGGGTTCACAAAAACTTATCAGGCCATCAGGGAGAGGTTCTCATGGAAGGGCCTCAAGGATGATGTTCTGCAGCACATCAGGGAGTGTGAGGTGTGCCAACAGAACAAGGAAGAGATGACACATCCAACAGGTCTGCTTCAGCCACTTCTCATTCCCAAAGGGAAATGGGAAAGCATCTCGATGGATTTCATCACTGGGTTGCCCACGGTGCAAGGCATGTTGGAAATGTTGTCATTGATGGCAAAGGAGACAGCAGAGGCAGAGACAGAGGGAAAGTTTACAAGGAGCATGCGAAGAACAGAGGGAAAGAAGAGCAAAGGAGAAACGCGGAAGAAGACTGTTGAAATGAAACAGTCGAGCAGCAGAGGACGCAGAGACAAAGAAAGGAGGCAGAGCAGCAGAGGCGGAGACAGAGAATACAGAGGCAGAGATGAAACGGTCGAGCAGCAGAGGCAGAGCAGTTAACCAAGCTAAGGGTAATGGAACCAAGCGTTTTGCAATGAAACAGGGTTCATATGATAGCGTTATATTAAAATAGCAATGAAACAGGGTTCATATACATCAAAGTGATGAAGAAAGGTATATAACGACATCAAGAAGGGTTTTTATATATTATAGGTTGAACAGAGCTTATACGAACATGTATATAACAAAGACGCGACATTATTTATGGGACGGAACCTTGACTATAAGTAGAACCCCGAACATAAACAATAAAACTGGAGGAGCACAAAACCAGTGGGTTCTCGCGAGAATTGAAGTGGTAAGCTGTATTACCAAAATGAACGCGATATGTGTCATTGAAGGACATGTGTCCTCAGGCGGTTTTGTAAAGCAACTTTTTTCGCGTGAGTTTGGAGGATTATGCAGCGAGCGTTTAAGTCGCGCGATATTGCGCGTCGACCGTTGGATGGGGGTCCAAAGCCCAGATGGTGCGCGAGAGCAGGTTGACCATCCGATCAAAGGTGAAAGTGCGGGGAAGAGATCCAAGGTTGTGGGTCCTACAATCAGAGCTGCGGAGCCAGAGTACTATGTGAATGACTGTGTATTCCATGTTATGCAAGTTAATAAACAAGCAGAGGTTATTACCTATATTAACATATGTTGATATATATATGATGGGCCAAATGCAGGTTGAATTAGATGGTAATGAGTTCACATATACGTTAAGTGTGTGGATTTACTATAAGGTACATAATGAATTGAACGGGGGAGTTATATATGTCCATATATTATAATCGATATGCAAGTCACCAAAGGAGTGCTACATATGATGGTTAGCATATAGTTGTACGCTGTGGGCCCGAGCGCTTTTTACACGAAGTCAGAGTTTGTTACCTATTACAATATAAATATGATACATGGCTAAGGTTATACTACGAAGCGGAAGCATTAATCAAACTATGGAACCCGAGAGGTTATATATATATATATATATATATATATATATATATATTAGTGTTGGGCTTATGTCTAAGTCCAAGACTTAATATAATGTTGACAAAAGATATTGTGTGTATGTAGGGTTGGACCCCCCCTACATAAAATTCCGAGAATCATAACCCAAGTTGGAGGATAAATTAAAGCTGAAGAAGAAAGCCTATATATATGCAGCACCTTATTTATGTTGCGCTTTATATACAAAGGTCCAAAACATATATATATCTATATGTAGGGCTTTATGGACAAGGGACCAAAGGTATAACACAAAGCATATGTATTATATGATTGAGCGCGAGATTTAAAGAACCAAAGGTTCTATCACAACCGAAATACCACATGGTGGGACCCTCATCAATCGCATCGAAGAAAAGTTGACAGCGGAACAAGTTAACAAAAGATTGCGATTGCGATGAAGTTCCGGACCTGATGGGCTTATAAACTGTGATTCATATATGGTTGAGTTCCGGTAAACAGTGTTACATCGCATCGGAGAAGGTGCAGAGCATCGGAACATACAAATAAAAGTTGCGATTGCGATTAATCGCAATCGAAAGTATTCGAAAAGCGATTCATCGCACCGGCATATCAAAGTGAATAGTGATTGATTGCATCGGAGTGATCGCATCGGAGCATCGGAGCAAAGGAATATCGGAACATGCAACTGGAAGTTGCAATTGCGATTAATCGCAATCGGAAATAGTGATCGCATCGCATTGAATCGAAGTGATCGCATCGCATCGGAGAATAATTCAAGCCCGGCAAGTGGGCCAGAAAGGGCATTTTTATGTATTAAAATGATTCATTATTGTTATATTGCCAAGAGGTATCAGAGTTAAATAACACGGCAGTTTGTATGTTAAAACTCTGTATAATTATGTCGAGAGTTGAAATTGCGTTATATATAAAAAGCGTTGTTATAGATACATAGCAGTTACACCATGGCAGAGAACAGGAGAGCTAGCAGAGCCGAAAGGGACAAAACACAGTCACAGAAAAGACAAGCACAGTGAACTAAGACGCTGAATGGGTGAGCTGGAATTCACATTGTAATCAAATGTAAATGGTTTAACTGATTTATATTGTTTGTGATGCATTGGCAAGTCTTCGGAAGAGAACAAATATCCCACCGTAATGTTAAAATTAGTACATACAGTTATATTTTTCTGAGTGAGCTGGAAAAGAAATGAGAAGGCAAAAGACTAAGAGGTATGGCTATCCATTTCGAATTCCTAGAGGAAAACAAACAGTCATCAGGAAATCTCTATAAAGCATATCACATTGATGTGAAAAGAGAGGTTAGAGAGAGTGAGTATAGAGAATGCAGAGTATGGAAAATTGAGGCAAAGAAGATAAGGAAGAGAGGAGCAGAAAGAGATGCTACAGAACAGAGCTGATATCTGAGGTAAATCAACAAACATTTCTTTTGATAAATTGAGGAAGTTGGAGCTTCCCTATCAAGTTGAAGCTTAATAGTTGTCAGTTGTAGTTGAATGAGGTTGAACCCTCATGTAGGTTGGTGCCTGCAGAAAAACAGTGGTGAGAGGGAGTTGGAGCTTGCCTTTGCATCACAACAATAATAAGATGTGGTTTTCTCCCTTTATGGGTTTCCACTTATATCTGTTGTCTCTATGTGTGTTGCCTATGTGTTGATATGATCTACCCAATCTGCTTAATGTTTGTTGCTCTCATAATAAGTTTGGTGTCTCATTAATTTAATACTCGCTGCAACATATTAAGACTGTTCACATATTAAAGTTGGTTATAAAATTAAGTTGTAAATAAGTTGATGAAAAATTTAAAAGGCTGATGTATGTGCTAAATTGATTCACACCCCCCCCTTCTCAATTTAACTAAGGATTCAACAATTGGTATCAGAGCCAAGTTACTTTGTACCAGTTTAACCACTGAAAGGAGATCCTAGGTCCCCAGGATGGCTAGTCAAGAAGGAAGCTCAACAAATAAAGCCCCTTTCTTCACCGGTGCTAATTATGCCTTCTGGAAAATCAGAATGAGAGCATACATAACGTCTCTAGGAATAGAGGTTTGGGCTGCTGTAGAATTTGGATATGCCCCAAAGGCAACTGACCCAGAGAGAGAAGCTAAACAAGAATTTGTAGCAAATGCAAAGGCCATGAATGCAATCTTAAGTGGACTTTGTGAGGCTGAATTTATCAAAATAATGCACAGTAACACTGCCAAAGATATGTGGGATACTCTTGAAAACATCCATGAGGGAAATAAAAAGGTAAAGACCGCCAAACTTCAAGTATATAGAGCTCAGTTTGAAAATTTAAAAATGAATGATGATGAAGATGTTGGCAGCTTCTTCCTAAGAGTTGCAGAAATTGTTAACAATATGAAAGCTCTTGGAGAAACTATATCAGAATGTGTAATTGTAAAAAATATTCTAAGATCTCTTCCACCCAGCTTTAACCCCAAGGTTTCTGCCATAGAAGAAACAACTGACTGGGAAACCTTGACCATGAACCAGGTACTTGGAAATCTAACAGCCTATGAGATGAGGTTCCCACAGAAGAAGCCAAGTACGAGGGAGGTAGTTTTTAAAATAGAAAGGAAGAAAGAAGAAAAGGAAGACATATGCTCTTGCTCTGATGAAGAAGAAGCTAAATTTGTCAAGAAACTGGATAGAGGCTCAGGTAAATACAAAGTTAAACTTCCTTTCAAATGCTTTAACTGTGGAAGAGTTAGACAGTATGCTGCTAAGTGTCCTCACAAGAAAGTATGGGATCAGGCTCAAGAATCAGAGAAAAATACATCAAAGAACTGGCAGAAAGGAAAGAAATTCTGTAGAAAATCCTTCTATGCTCAACAAGACAGCAGTGCATCTGAAGACTCAGATGAACCCTCAAGTGAAGAAGGAACCTCTAAATTTTTATTGATGGCCATAGAAGAACTTGAAGGAATCCTGCTAGAAGATGAATAAGAAGGTGAAGTTGACCTTGAGGGGGAGCTAAGAAGTGCCCTGGAGGAGATTTACAGACTCAAACTGAAGTGCAGAAAACAAAAGGACATTCTCCTCAAGTATGTAAGAGAAGAGCAGAATTCAGAAGTCCTCATGCAGCTGAAGGTAGAGCTTGAAGAAGCCAAGAAGATAGAAGACATGTTACTTCAGCAAATCAAGGATAAAACTCGGGAACAAGAGAAGCTAGAAGAAGAAGTAGAATATCTGAGGAAGAAATTAGAAAATGCTCAAAAGAAAGTGTCTACAAATTCTTCTCAAACAACAAGCTCTGGTAAGTTGAACGAAATTCTGGATGCTCAAAGATCTCCTCTTATAAAAACTGGACTAGGCTATGAAGGAGAATCAAGTAAAAGCAAAGAAAAGGAAAACAAAAATATTATTTTTGTAAAAGCAAAGAAGGTTGTTGAAGCAGCTCAAATAATTCCTACAAAACAAGAAACATGTAATGAGAGAGTCAGAGACTAGAAGAAACCTCTAATAACAAAGAATGCAACAAATACTAAGACAACAGAAAAAGGATCATATACCCCTGAGTGTGTCAAATTTGGAAGCCATCAAAGGAGATTCTTACCTCCTATGAAAAATACCTCTTGTTATGCCTGCCACAAGCTGGGACACGTTGCTGCATACTGTCACACAAGGTGGAGTAATTCAAACCAGCAAAAGATGCAAACAGTGAAGAGACTGTCTCATGCAAACAACTGGAGAAGACAACCTCATAGCAGGTATGCAAGTTGTTTCTATGGTTACTGTTTTTATTGTAAGGAATTTGGCCATAAAATCATTGAGTGCAGAAAATATGGACAAAGATTGATGTACAACACCTCAAGGAGGTTTATGAATCAAGGAGATTTTACTCATACTCACAATTCTGCAAAAATTATGATCAAATGTTGTGTATGCAATAAAATTGGACATATGCCTTTCAAGTGTCCTCTCAGAGGATGTGGTTCATCACCTCACAAAAGATATCAAACAAAAGGATGTTTCCAGTGGAAAAAGAAGGTGAATAAATGTGACCTGGCTCTAACTGCTCAAGACCTGAAAAGCCAATGGTATCTGGACAGTGGCTGCTCAAAACATATGACTGGAGACGGAAGCAAATTTATAACGTTTGATGAAAAGAAAACTGGTAATGTTACTTTTGGCAATGATAAATCAGGGAAAATCAAGGGAAAAGGCTCAGTCAACTTAGATAATGGCAGAGGTAAGGCCCAAGATGTACTATTTGTAGATGGGCTGAAAGCAAATTTGCTGAGTGTCAGTCAAATGTGTGATAAAGGTTGCGAAGTTCTTTTCAGAGCACAAGACTGTGAAGTCAGATCAAGCACCATAGGAAAGACTCTGCTCAAAGGTATCCGAACAGAGAGTAATGTTTACATAGTGAAAGAGGAAGATGAAGCATGCCATCTTAGCAAACTTGAGGAGCCATGGTTATGGCATAAGAGGTTGGGACATCTCAGCTTCGATCATATCATCAGACTAAGCAAGAAGAAAGCTGTCAGAGACATGCCAGACTTAAAGAGGCCTTCCAATACCATATGCAAATCTTGTCAATTGGGCAAACAAACCCGCACTTCATTCAAAGACAAAGATGAGTTATCAACAAGAAGACCACTCCAGCTTATGCACATGGACCTATGTGGACCTGCAAGAACTAAAACACCAAGTGGAGAATCCTACTTCATGCTGATAATAGACGATTTCTCTAGAATGACATGGGTTGCATTTCTCAAGAATAAATCGAAAGCTCTGAAAAAATTCAAAATATTCAAAAGCTTTAGCAGAAAATCAGACAGGATGCAAGCTAAAATGCATCAGATCAGACAAAGGAGGTGAATTCACAAATTATGACTTTGCAGACCTATGCAATGAACATGGGATAAAGCAACAATTTACTATTGCAGGGACACCTCAGCAGAATGGAGTAGCAGAGAGACAAAACAGGTCTGTACAACAAATTGCTAGAGCCATGATGCAAGAGAGTAATATTCCTCAAACCTTCTGGGCAGAAGCAGTACACACAGCCGTGCATATCCTTAACAAAGCTCATTTAAGGCCAAGCAGTGACAAGACTCCCTATGAACTTTGGCATGGTAAACCAACTTCAATCAAGCACTTTAGAATATTTGGAAGCAAGTGTTACATAAAGAATAATGATGAAAATCTTGGGAAATTTGATGCAAGAGCAGATGAAGGGATATTTCTAGGATATGCATCCAAAAGTAAAGGGTACAGGTGCTACAACAAGACTCTTCGAAAAATTGTAGAAAGCATTGATGTGAGATTTGATGAAGAACGTCCAAACAATACAAGAGGTGCAGACAACCATGAAGAAGAAAACCAAGATGATGAAACAAGCAAGACAACAGAAGATGCTGAACTGAGCTCTAAAGCCCCCTCAAGATACACTCAGAAGAACCATCCTAAAGATCAAATCATTGGAGACAAGAGAGTAGGGGTCCAGACAAGAAGGCAGCTAACTGAACAGACAGAAGAGGTATACATAGCCATGCTATCACAAATAGAGCCAAAGAAGTTTGAAGAAGTCGGCAAGGACAAGTATTGGGTGAATGTTATGAATGAAGAATTGGACCAAATTGAGAAGAACAATACCTGGGAACTAGTTCCTAGACCCACTGAGAAAAATGTCATAGGCTCAAAATGGGTATTCAAAAATAAAATGAATGAGCAAGGATAGGTAATCAGGAATAAAGCTAGACTTGTCTGCAAAGGATATTCACAAATCGAAGGACTTGATTACGATGAAACATTTTCCCTTGTAGCCAGAATGGAAGCTATTAGAATGTTTCTGGCCTTTGCATGCTACCAAGACTTCAAGGTATATCAAATGGATGTGAAATCTACATTTCTGAATGGAGATCTAGAAGAAGAAGTCTACATGGAACAACCAGAAGGCTTCTCATTAACAAACAAAGAAGACTATGTATGTAGACTAAAGAAGGCTCTATATGGACTAAAACAAGCTCCTCGTGCTTGGTACTCAAGGCTGGATAAATACTTGCAAAAACAAGGCTTTAATAGAGGAGAAGTAGACATCAATCTATATATAAAAGCCCATGAAAATGAACTCTTGATTGTTGTAGTATATGTTGATGACATTATGTTTGGAAGCAACAGAGATGAGCTAGAAAAAGGGTTTGTTGAGGAGATGAAATCAGAGTTTGAGATGTCTATGATTGGAGAACTCAGTTTCTACTTAGGACTTCAAATTCAACGAAAGAACACAGGTACATTCATCTCACAGGAAAAATACTTAAAAGAAACATTGAAAAAGTTCAAAATGGAGGACTGCAAACCTGTGTCAACTCCCATGACCATGGGATGCAAGCTATGTGCTGATGATGGATCTACTGATATAGATCAAAGACTCTACAGATCCATGATAGGAAGTCTATTGTACCTGACAGCATCAAGACCAAACATCATGCTAGCAGTAGGACTTGTAGCTAGATATCAAGCAGCACCTAAACAAAATCACCTTCTAGCAGTCAAAAGAATATTCAGATATCTACAAGGAACTGCACAGTATGGACTTTGGTACCCAAAAGGCAAAAGCTTCACTTTGACAACATACACAGATGCAAATTGGGCCAGCGGTGTGGATGACAGGAAAAACACAAGTGGAGGTGCATTCTGTCTAGGAGAAAGCCTGGTGGCATGGCTAAGCAAGAAACAAACATCTATTTCTCTATCTATAGCAAAAGCAGAATACATAGCAGCAGTAGCATGCTGTACACAAGTCATGTGGATGAAGCAAACACTCCAAGACATGAAGGTAAGCATTGATGAACCTATCTCTATCAAATGTGACAATACAAGTGCTATAAGCATATCAAAAAATCCTGTGCTTCATTCAAAAACTAAACATATCCCAATCAAGTATCATTTTCTCCGAGAACAAGTAGCTCAGAAGGTAGTGAAGCTGGAGTATGCGCCAACAAAAGAACAAACAGCAGATATATTTACCAAACCTCTTGCAAGAGAACCATTTGAGTATTTGAGAGATAAACTAGGGGTAGTATCTGTAGATGCTTCTCTATGATATGAAGAGAAAGCATAGTTTAAGGGGGAGAACAGAAACGAAAATATCATTCCAGGGGGAGATCAGTTAGCAAGGAAAGCATGAAACAGGTCCTCAAGATCAGTGCAACATGGACGAGAGTTAAAAGCACACTGAAAAAATGAGCAACCCCTTGCCATTGATGTCAAAGGGGGAGGAAGAGCAAGCAACAGAAGAAAGGGTCCTAAAAGGCAAACAGAGGAAGTGTATTGCCATCAATGCCAAAGGGGGAGACTATTGGAAATGTTGTCATTGATGGCAAAGGAGGCAGCAGAGGCAGAGACAGAGAGAAATATTACAGGGAGCATGCGAAGAACAGAGGGAAAGCAGAGCAAGCAAAGCAGAGCAATGGAGACAGGCGGAAGAAGACTGTTGAAATGAAATGGTCGAGCAGCAGAGGACACAGAGACAGAGAAAGGAGGCAGAACCAGAGGAGGCAGAGTAGCAGAGGTAGAGACAGAGAATACAGAGGCAGAGATGAAACGGTCGAGCAGCAAAGGCAGAGCAGTTAACCAAGCTGAGGGTAATGGAACCAAGCGTTTTGAAATGAAACAGGGTTCATATGATAGCGTTATATTAAAATAGCAATGAAACAGGGTTCATATACATCAAAGTGTTGAAGAAAGGTATATAACGACATCAAGAAGGGTTTTTATATATTATAGGTTGAACAGAGCTTATACGAATATGTATATAACAAAGACGCGACATTCTTTATGGGACGAAACCTTGACTATAAGCAGAACCCCGAACATAAACAGTAAAACCGGAGGAGCACAAAACCAGTGGGTTCGCGTGAGAATTGAAGTGGTAAGCTGTATTACCAAAATGAACGCGATATGTGTCATTGAAGGACATGTGTCCTCAGGCGGTTTTGTAAAACAACTTTTTTTGCATGAGTTTGGAGGATTATGCAGCGAGCGTTTAAGTCGCGCGATATTGCGCGTCGACCGTTGGATGGGGGTCCAAAGCCCAGATGGTGCGCGAGAGCAGGTTGACCATCCGATCAAAGGTGAAAGTGCGGGGAAGAGATCCAAAGTTGTGGGTCCTACATTCAGAGCTGCGGAGCCAGAGTACTATGTGAATGACTGTGTATTCCATGTTATGCAAGTTAATAAACAAGCGGAGGTTATTACCTATATTAACATATGTTGATATATATATGATGGGCCAAATGCAGGTTGAATTAGATGGTAATGAGTTCACATATACGTTAAGTGTGTGGATTTACTATAAGGTACATAATGAATTGAATGGGGGAGTTATATATGTCCATATATTATAATCGATATGCAAGTCACCAAAGGAGTGCTACATATGATGGTTAGCATATAGTTGTACGCTGTGGGCCCGAGCGCTTTTTACACGAAGTCGGAGTTTGTTACCTATTACAATATAAATATGATACATGGCTAAGGTTATACTACGAAGCGGAAGCATTAATCAAACTATGGAACCCGAGAGGTTATATATATATATATATTAGTGCTGGGCTTATGTCTAAGTCCAAGACTTAATATAATGTTGACAGAAGATATTGTGTGTATGTAGGGTTGGACCCCCCCTACATAAAATTCCGAGAATCATAACCCAAGTTGGAGGATAAATTAAAGCTGAAGCAGAAAGCCTATATATATGCAGTGCCTTATTTATGTTGCACTTTATATACAAAGGTCCAAAGCATATATATATCTATATGTAGGGCTTTATGGACAAGGGACCAAAGGTATAATACAAAGCATATGTATTATATGATTGAGCGCGAGATCTAAAGAACCAAAGGTTCTATCACAACCGAAATACCACATGGTGGGACCCTCATCAATTGCATCGGAGAAAAGTTGACAGTGGAACAGGTTAACAAAAGATTGCGATTGCGATGAAGTTTCGAACCCAATGGGCTTATACACTGTGATTCATATATGGTTGAGTTCCTGTAAACAGTGCTACATCGCATCGGAGAAGGTGCAGAGCATCGGAACATACAAATAAAAGTTGCGATTGCGATTAATCGTAATCGGAAGTATTCGAAAAGCGATTCATCGCATTGGCATATCAAAGTGAACAGTGATTGATCGCATTGGAGCAAAGGAATATCGAAACATGCAACTGGAAGTTGCGATTGCGATTAATCGCAATCAGAAATAGTGATGGCATCGCATTGAATCGGAGTGATCGCATCGCATCGGAGAATAATGCAAGCCCGGCAAGTGGGCTCGAAAGGGCATTTTTATGTATTAAAATGATTCATTATTGTTATATTGCCAAGAGGTATCGGAGTTAAATAACGCGGCAGTTTGTATGTTAAAACTCTGTATAATTTTGCCGAGAGTTGAAATTGCGTTATATATAAAAAGCGTTGTTACAGATACATAGTAGTTACACCACGGCAGAGAACAGGAGAGCTAGCAGAGACGAAAGGGACAAAACACAGTCACAGAAAAGACAAGCACAGTGAACTAAGAGGCTGAATGGGTGAGCTGGAATTCACATTGTAATCAAATGTAAATGGTTTAACTGATTTATATTGTTTGTGATGCATTGGCAAGTCTCCGGAAGAGAACAAATATCCCACTGTAATGTTAAAATTAGTACATACAGTTATATTTTTCTGAGTGAGCTGGAAAAGAAATGAGAAGGCAGAAGACTAAGAGGTATGGCTATCCATTTCGAATTCCTAGAGGAAAACAAACAGTCATCAGGAAATCTCTATAAAGCATATCACATTGATGTGCAAAGAGAGGTTAGAGAGAGTGAGTATAGAGAATGCAGAGTATGGAAAATTGAGGCAGAGAAGATAAGGAAGAGAGGAGCAAAAAGAGATGCTACAGAATAGAGCTGATATCTGAGGTAAATCAGCAAACATTTCTTTTGATAAATTGAGGAAGTTGGAGCTTCCCTATCAAGCTGAAGCTTGATAGTTGTCAGTTGTAGCTGACTGAGGTTGGAGCCTCCTGTAGGTTGGTGCCTGTAGAAAAACAGTGGTGAGAGGGAGTTGGAGCTTGCCTTTGCATCACAACAATAATAAGATGTGGTTTTCTCCCTTTATGGGTTTCCACTTATATCTGCTATCTCTATGTGTGTTGCCTATGTGTTGATATGATCTACCCAATCTGCTTAATGTTTGTTGCTCTCATAATAAGTTTGGTGTCTCATTAATTTAATACTTGCTGCAACATATTAAGACTGTTCACATATTAAAGTTGGTTATAAAATTAAGCTATAAATAAGTTGATGAAAAATTTAAAAGGCTGATGTATGTGTTAAACTAATTCACCCCCCCCCCTCTCAGTTTAACTAAGGATTCAACAAGGAAAAGATTGCATTTATGTGGTTATGGATCACCTGACCAAGTACGCTCACTTCTTCGCGATCTCGACCAAGTACACAGCCTCACAAGAGGCCGAGTTGTTCTTTAGAGAGATATTTTGGTTGCATGGTCTCCCAAGACCATTGTCAGTGATCGAGACAGTCGTTTCATGTGGTGACTTTGGCAGGAATTTTTCCAATTGGTGGGTACAGAGCTCACTCCTAGTACGAGCTACCATCCTCAAACGGATGGTCAGACAGAGATAGTTTACAAGTGGCTGGAGGGCTACTTGTGAAACTACGTCACCGGGCAACAAAAGGCATGGTTGAGGTGGCTACACATGGGGGAATACTGTTACAACACCACCTACAACATGTCTATAGGTATGTCTCCATTTCGTGCCTTGTATGATTATGATGCTCTGACTTTCGTTGATGTAATGATTGGAGACGGTAAGGCCCCCAGGTCATGGATTGGATTCAGGAGATCCAAGACATCTTGAGGGCTCTCAAGGACAACATGCGGGCAACACAGAACCAGTAGAAGATCTACGCTGACAGGGGCCGCGTGGAGAGACACTTCGAGGTTGGGGACCTTGTATACCTTCGCCTCCAGCCATACAAGCAGTCCATGCTAAAGCAGAAAGGGGCATAGAAATTGAAACCGGGATTTTATGGGGCCTTAAAGGGTCACTCGAAGAGTGGGGGATATGAGTTGGAGCTAACCCCCGGGGAGCTGGGTGCACAACATATTCCATGTTTCCTGCCTGAAAAAGGCTCAGGGCCAGCGAGTGATAGTTGCAGCTGAGTTGCCTCCCATCGATGATGAGAGTCACTTGGTACTTCAACCAGAGGCTATATTGGACACCAAACAAAGGCACTTGAGGAGCCGGGTTGTGAAAGAGTTCTTAATCAGATGGAGGAACCTCCCAGATGAGGATGCCACTTGGGAGGGGGAGAAAATTCTTTAGCACCCATATTTGTAGTTACTTGAGGACAAGCAACATCTTGGCGGGGAGGACTATAATATTCTAAATTAGCACTCAGCTAATTGAAATATTAATTTTTGGATAATTTTGGCTTTTCCTAAAGTTAGGCAGAAATAATGTGGGTCGAGACTCACAAATTAGATTAAAGTGAGTTGATGCCTTTTTCCTATAGTTGGAGGCAAAAGATTGCGGCTTTGGTGGGGGGGAAAAGAGCCAATGAAAGGGTCTGCATATTGCTGAGTGGCAGCGCTGTGAGTGAACAAGGAGGGACAACGCAGGAGTAGCCAGTGAGGGGGCAACGCAGTCCAAGGTGGGACCCAAGAGGAACGTTGGGTTATTGGAGACAAAAGGAAGGGGGCAGCTCATTCCCCATCATTCATTCACCTTAGAATTTTCTATCTTCTTGAGTGAGCACGCTTGATTCGGAGAGCCAAGTCTACAGTGTTGTTCAGCGCACGAGATCTTCAAGCGTAGATCTCAACCTCTACCTCAGGGGACTTCGAGTGCCTGCTCAGGAGAGGGAGTTCCACCATTTTGTGAGGGAGATTCAGAGCATCACCAATAGGAGGACGCAGTCCCTTCAGGACAGTGTAGAGACAATCAAGACAGCACAGTGATTACGCAATCCAACCAAGGGGAAGTGCCGACAGTAGGGAGTTGAAGAGGAGAACAGCTGAAGGATTTGGAGGGGAGGCTAGCCACCTCCTACCAGGGATTTTGGCAGTTTTTCAGAGGCATTTTCTAGCAGTTTCAGTCAGAAGGTCGAATTACCCAGCAAAGCAACGTGCCAAGCCCAAAGGGGACATTTTCTGGGGTCGAGCTTTCTGCAAACCCTTCGCAGATTTTAGTGGGTTTAATGAGAGGAATCCGGTGACCAATTCCCAGAATTTTCTGATCACGAGAGCAAGGCCAACCAGCAGTCCGAAGTCAGGCAACTGTAATTTCCTGCACTGGGCAGCACAGTGGGTGAGCCATGCAGAGCATATTTCAGCGGAGGATTTGCTAGGATTAGAGTTGTTCTTCAGCCTGCCTTGAGCAGGCCTAGGTGTTATCCTTCCAAGCACCATATTTGTACTCTTTCCGGCAATTTAATAAAATGGCTCAGCGCTAAATCTGGCTTCATTTTATGTGTGTTTAATGGTGTTTTCAATTTTGCTGTAGTTACTTGACTATTTGCACTTTTATTACTGCTAATCCCAATTTGGAATATTACAAAAAACATGTGTGTTTTCTAGTAAAACTGTATTTCCTTGTACGAGATCAATAGCTCATATTCTCTCAATAAAATCTACAGTTAATAGAGAGTTTTCCTAGTTGAGTTTTCCTAGAAAAATCTTGTGTTTTTTCTATCATGACTTTGTTTTATTTATGTTCTATTCCACTACAAATTGGTAGAGAAATTGTGTCTTGGTGCAACAATTAGTTTCATATTTGTTCACTACAACAGTTGTAGAATTTTCAAGGAAAATCTACAGCATCACCTGGTTGTACACCCTTGTAACCTCTATTGGTAGCCCTTCAAGAAGTACTGCACAAATAGCACCTATAAACAAATTTGCCTTCCAAGTAACCTCGGGTATATAGGAACCCTCTAGGCTCACCTGAAACCATCCTTACATGATCCCATCGACCATCCTATTGCTCTAGTACACTAAGAACAACACTTGAAAAGATCACTCTCAAATAACAAGGAATTACACAATAAGGTTGAGGGTATAATCTATCCTCCTTAGTTAGTGCCATGAAAGATTTGACTAAGTATTATTGCTGGAAACCCTCAAGTATATTACAGAGCTATAGCACTTAACAGTGAACACTTCTTTTCCCTAGGGCCCCACAAACCCTATCCTCTTCAACATAGATAATGGAATTCATACATAATTAAGAATGAAGAGTAAAACTACTAACAAGGTATTTACAAAAAAGGTTTGTCTTGACAACACCATTGTGGGAAACCTATCTCAAAAAATTATTTGTGCGATGTTGATCACTTTAGTACCACTCTCCAATAACCTTTTTCTAAGGAACCAACCATATTATTGTTAGTAACCTAGCTCAAAAGACTCCTATGAAGTTGTTCATCTTGGTATAAGCCATCTGCGACGCTTTTGGGGAACCATAAGCCCAATGGTAGTGATTAAAAACTTGTCCACGAAGAACCAACTCAACAAAATGGACAAATAGCAAGCTAAAACTTCGAGCCAAGTTCAGCAAAAAAAATTTGAAGCAACTGGACAGCATGCAAGTCCATACAATAGCTCACATAATAACCACCATTAAATACAAGGTAAATATCCTACAAAAGCCCATCCTCTTTACACTCCACTCATGTGCATAGTGGTATGATCTATCTATCAGGGCATCAATCAATGCCACCCTTTCAAGACCATCAACATTAGATGTGGCATAGATTCCCTAATGTAGATGTCAACAAAATTTGATGGCTCAAACCCTACAAGTTGGGTTACCCAGATGGAACACCACTCCCTCTAAGATATTATCCATGACCTCATACAAATTAGAGTGGATATATTATATTTGGATCCAAAATGATGGCAATGGTGGCAATGGTATAGAAAATCATATAGAGGATAGATTCCCTAGAGCCATTTTCTTGAAAGAGACACTCACTATTTAGGACACCTAACCAAAATGCACCAAACAAGCATAGTAGTCGATTTTATAGCAACCTTTGCACAACTGGCAGAAGAAACTCAACGTTATATTCATGTGGTTCACAATTTCAAATTATGATCGCCAATGGCAGTATGATGAAGTTGGGTGGAAAGCGTTAGAATGTGGTACTTCAAATAGGGGATTATCAATTCAAATCCCACATGTTCTATTGAAATGGGCTATTGTGATGTCGTGCTAGATTCTAGAAGAAAAATGGTTAATAACATTGCCCTAGCCACCATGGATTTCAAGAAATTACATATGACCTTCACTAAGAAGGGATATAAACATACTTTCAAGGGGCTCAATTCAGGCTCTTCTGAAATTGTCAACTCTCACCAAATGGAAAAACTATTGAAGAAAGGAATATCTAACATTATTTCCCATTTAAATGCCATCCAAGTTGTGGCCAACACACCATAGGAGATCAATCTTGACTTATAGTTGATCCTAACTAAACATCACAAGTATCTGAAACGCATCATGGCTTACCCCCCTCACATGGTGAGGATGATCATGGTACCCCACTGATTCCAGGAAGTTAGCCACCCAATGTGTATCCTGAATGATGCCCTTTTGTACAAAAGAAATAAATTGAAAAGATTATTCAGGAACTATTGGAGGCCGACATCATCTATCCAAGCATTATCCCTTACTCATCACTAGTAGTGATAGGACTAGAGAAAGAAAGCACTTGGCACATGTGTCCAAATTTATGTGTTCACAATAAGTTGATATTAAAGACAAATTTATCATTCTAGCCATTGATAATCTCTTGTATTATCTTCATGGTGCCAAATTATTCACCAAACTAGACCTTCACTCAAGCTACCACTAAATTAAAATGGAGGCTAGAATTCCTAAGACTAACTCCTACACACATGAAGGGCATTATGAGTTTTTAGTAATGCTCTTTGGACTTTCCAATGCCCCATCCACCTTCCAAAGTATCATGAATAATAATTTTTGGCTCTTCGAATAAAGTTTTGTGTAGTTCTTCTTCGATGTCTTAATCTATAGTGAAACCTAGGAAGTACACGTGGAGCATGGAAATAAAGCCCTTAAACTCCATTGAGACAACCAATCATTCCTTAAAAATTCCAAATGCACTTTTGGTCATATCGTAAAGTAGGAAGGGGTGCTAATGGATCCCAAGAAAATTGAGGTTATGCAAGATTGGCCATGCCCCAGGACCTTGAAAAGCTTATGTGGTTTCCTACAACTTATGGGCTACTACAAGAAGCTTTTGAAGAAGTATGGGTGAATTATCACTCCTTAATAGCCCTACTAAAAAAGAATGCCTTTATATGGAACAATACTGCAAAACAAGCATTTTCAATGCTAAAGGAAGCCATGTGTACTACAACTATCTTAGCAATGCCCAATTTCACTAGGACTTTTTGTTGATTTATGTAGCATCGGAACGTCTTCCACAGAGTCTTGGAGTATTATCTTGTTGAAGAGATGTCCTCTTTAGATGGTTGTTCATGAGGAGCAACTGATATGATTTCCTTCCTAAGGTTTACTTAGGAAAAGCACATTGACTAATTTAAGTAATTAATTTAGACTTGGGCTAATGTTTTATCTAAGGATAAATAATTAATTATTTAAGTGACTTAGGGATTTAGCCTTGGAAAATTATAAAGGAGCCTAAGGAGAGGATGAAGTCATAGACCCATGGTATTCTGATAACCCATGTTATTGCACCCTTTGGAAAATTATAAGTACAAGTGTGTGTGATACATTCTTGTGTTGAATGAATGGGAGAGAGAGTTTCTAAAGAGAAACTCTCCATGACTGGAGAAAGGAAGGAATTTTGTCGAGTGAAGGTCGAAAGGATCCAAGTGGAGGAGAGAGAGAGGGCAGAGTACAGCCAGAAAGAAGGTTAAGTTATTTGCTAATTACAGGTCGATTTAGCAGCCAGCTGAGCCCAAGCGTACTTAGGTCATACAGTCTTGAGGAGGTCGAGATAGGGGGCGGAAAAGGGTGTCAAACAACATTAGAACAAGGTTGTACAACACACCGTACAAGAAGGGTAAAGAGGCAAAATTTATTGCAGAGAGGGGCCGAATTTCTAAGGCATTTCAGATGTTGATTTCTTCCTACAGCATGCTAATCGATTTCCTACTGTAGGCCAAGTTACAGGTTTTGCTACAGTTGATAAATTTTTGTGTAAAATTCCCCAAGGGTCTGACCCTAATTTTCATGATTAATATGAAAGTGGAGGATTGATTTGGGTCATTTATCTATTGTTTTATGTATGATTTCTCTTGTTATTTTTGCTGCAAATTAATTTTACAACAATTTCAGAAATTTTACTTGGGTAAAATATTTATCTGAGTTTCGTGTAAATTTTTGAGAAAAAAAAATATCTAATCTAGTATTAAAGATTTAACATGGTATCAGAGCAATAGAAACTCCATGGAAGAGATAAGTGACATAAGGGTTTCGACAATAGAAATTTAATTTAAGTTTAAGGGTTTTGTGGCCAAGGTTGATCTGGTGACATGGCATCATTGAGCTTGAGGCATGAAGACAAGTTGGAAGGGGCCAGTCACTTCTATCCATAGAAGGAGCGTATAACAATTGTCTTATAAACTAATGTTCTGTGAGGGTTTGCAGTTCATGAGGTTCCACTTCCTTTAAATGCTACCCTAGTAACTGCGCATGAACTAAAAGATGTGAAAGCAAGGGGTATCATCTTGGATGGTGTGATTAATCATGTGATCCCTCACATAACAAGGAAGACTACAACACACCAGATGTGGACGACCTTGACCAATCTATACCATAGTACAAATGAGATCTGGAAAATGGTGTTGAGAGAGAAGTTGAATAGCATTCGTATGAACAAATCAGAGATAGTGACCCATATCTCACCAAGATCCAATAGGCTTGTGATGAGCTGTTAGTGGTGGGAGAAGTTGTGAGTGATTCAAAGCTAGTGAAGATAGCTCTAAAGGGTGGCACTAAGCAATGGGCCACCTTTGTGTAGGGGATCCTTGCTAGACAACAGCTTCCTAATTAGAGCCAGTTATTGGATGACTTCATCTAGAAAAAAATATGAAAGAGTTCGATAACTGGTGGATAGCGTAGGAGTGGAGGTGGGGAAGAGGAACTTGCCCTTGTTGCACATGCTAAGAAGGGAAAGGGGAAGGCCAAGCAGAACCAAGGTGGAGGAGGATCTTTACAAGGAAAGCAGGAGAAGGACATGAGCAAAATTAAGTTATTTTCATGTCACAAGTTTAGCCATTATGTTGGACAATGTCCAAAAAAGAAGAAGGGCAAAGGGAATACAACTACAGTAGCCACAACACATATGGATGAGTTGGCCAAGAAGTTCGCGAAGAGCTTTGCCTTGATGTCATGCTTTTTTGGTACCTCGGTGAGAGGGGTGTGGTCTATGGAAAATTGAGCTTCTTGTCACATGACAAGATCTTGAGATATCTTCACCACTATTGCCAAGTAGTCTAGACTCTAGAGATCTACATGTAGAGCTTCGTGACAACACCAAGTATGCAATAGAGGGCATTGGCAACATACAATTTCAGATGGAATAAGGGGGTATCATGGAGGTGAAGGAGGTGATGTTTGTAACAGGGTTGGAGAAGAATCTCCTTTCAGTTTTGACCATGGAGGACAAAGGACTATAGGTCAGCTTCATGGGAGGTGAAGTAGATGTTAAGTGGAAAGTGGTTGATCCTAGAATGAGACAAGTCATAGGGATCAAGGAGAACAACCTATACCTATTGAGAGGTCAACCAATGAAGGCCCTTGTACGTGACAATGACAACCAAAGTGAGCTTTTTCATAGGAGGATGGGACACCTACACTACAAGACTCTTCCTACATTACGGAGGACGGTTACAGGTTTTCCAAAGATTAAGATGGAGCAGGAGGGATTGTGCAAAGGGTGTGCACTTAGCAAGCATTTCAAGGCGATGTTTCCTCATAGTGAGACCAGGTACAAGGGAGTTTTAGACATGGTGCATTTAGATATATGTGGTCCTATGCTAGCGGGATCAATTACATGGTCCAGCTACTTTGAGACGTTCATAGATGACTATTCCAAGAAGACTAGGATCTACTTCCTGAAGACAAAGGGTGAGATCTTCAATCGGTTTCAAGAGTTCAAAACTCTTGTGAAGAACCAGACTAGGAAGAATATTAAGGTACCGAGACCTGATAATGGGGAAGAGTATACCTCCAATGAGTTTTAGGATTTCTGCAGGGAGTCAGTGATCAAGAATGAACTCACAGTGTGGTACAACCCTCGACATAAGAACAAGACCATAGTGGAAGCAACGAAGGCAATGATTTATGGTCAAGACTTGCTTATTTTGTGTGGGTGAAAGCCTACAATACAGTTTACTTGCAAAATAGGAGTCCTCACATGGTATTGGAGGATAAGACTCCTGAGGAGATCCTTATAGGAGAGAGACCAGAGGTAAGTCATCTATGCATCTTCGATAATCTAGTTTATGTGCACATTCCTACAGAGAGGAGGACTAACCTAGAGCCCTCATCAAAGAAGAAAATTTTTGTGGGCTACAATGAGGCCTCAAAGGCCTATAAGGTCCACATTCCAGGACAAAGGAGAATCATTTTCATTTGGGATGTCAAATTCAAGGAGGGTAGGACCTTTAGGAGGTCTCATAACATAGAGTAGGTCGAGGTAGAAGATCGAGAGCGAGAGGATCCTAAGGTTCAGCAAGGACCAGCAACACCAGTAGTAGGGACACAACCTATAGATCAAGAGGAGGAGGGAGAGGCTCCTTCAAGCTCTGCCAAGAGAAGGCCAAGATGGGTCGAGCAGACCTTGAGGGATGTTGAGGATCATGTGGAGGCTCCTAGCAGCACTTTTAAGGAGAGTAGACCACCTACTATATTTTCCAACTATTTGGCTATGATGAGTAGCATCAATGAATTTGAGCCTTCTACCTTTAAGGAGGCAGCAGATCAACAGCTCTAGAGGAATGCCATGGTGGAGGAGTATAGCTCCAACTTGAGGAATGATGTGTGGAACAGAATGTTGAGGTTGAAGGGAAAGTATGTGGTCACCTCTCGATGGATCTATAAGACCAAGCATGTAGCAGAAGGAAATGCCAAGAAGTACAAGGAAAGTTTTGTGGCAAGAGGGTTGTCCTGGAAGGAGAGAGTGGAGTCTAGACTATGAGGAGACATTCACTCTTGTCACCAAATATGCATCTATTAGGGAAGTTAGTTCCATTTCTTCATAGATGGAGTGGAGCATACATGAGATGGGTGTGAAGCCTTCCTTCCTCAATGGGGTGATTGAGGAAGAAGTGTATTTGAGCAGCCTTAAGGCTTTGAAGTGCATGGGAGAGAGTCCCATGTATGCAAATGGACGAAGTCCCTTTATGAGTTGAAGCAGGCTCTGCACACATGGTATGCCAGAATTGATGGATATCTTCTTGGTTTGAGCTTTGTTAGTTTTTGTAGCATCAAATGTGTTCTAGCCTTGAAATTTTGTGGAGAGGCTAGATTACATGAGATCTCCAAAACCCAGAAATCGTTTCTGGAAATTCTGCCTAGAGATGACTTAATTAAATTATTACTCAGTTTTAAATATTTCCTAAGTATAAACTTACGGAATATGATTAATTAATCAGAATTAATTAAGTCAAGGTGTGAATGTTCTAGAGACTGACTTGGATCGATTTCAAGTTAATCCTAGCCATTGATTAATATCTAATCTTGGTCGTTGAAGCCTCAACAGAGGATTATAAGAAGAAGTCGATGGGGCTTGGAGATCATACACTTGAGCAATTCAATTTCACTGGGAGATCGATTTCCAAAGTAGAAGTCGTTTGTTTCAGGAGAGAGATTCAATAAGATTGAGGCAGTGAGTGAGGCGCATAGACAGTGAGCTAGAGGAAAGATTTTCTAGATCCAGGGAGGCAGCAGCAAGTGAGTTGAATTATCCCAGAGAGGCAGCGCAAAGGGACTGCGCAGTGCCTCAGTCAGGCAGATTGATTTAGGGAGGAGAAAAATCCGTTCTCAGTTCCAGAGGCTAGGAAGGAGTCCCAGAGGGCCAGAGAGACGATTTTATCAGCTTCCAGAGGCAAAACTTCATCAAAGCCCAGTTTGAGGCAATTCGTCCAGCCAGCTATGCAGAACAACGCAAACGCTGACGCGGTGCTCCAAGAGGCCGAGTTTCTGATAGGGAAAGTCCAACCAAAGATTTCCTATGGGAGAGGGGTATTCCCATCAATGTTTTACACTATTTTTCTTGTTGTTCGGAGTGTCAATTAGGCATCCATATATGTACTCATATTTCGTTGCTGCATAATATAGTAAAACCCTCATTGTTGCACCGGTTTTCCCAAGTTGGGTTTTTCCGAGGACTTTTGTCCAAAAATAACTGTGTCATTTTATGTGTGTGTGCTAGCATTTCTTCCACCGTTTATTTCTTCTATGGTTTATTTGTGTAGTTTACAATGTATTTATTTCGGTATTTTCCGTAGGAAACAACAAATAAATTATTAAGTAGAATTAACAATTGGGAGAAATAACATCAGTCGTTGCAATAGGATTCTAGTTTTCAGAATTTTCAATTGGTATCAGAGCACAGATGATCAGTGGGAGTGCTCAGTTGCAAAGAAAGGAGGAGTTTCGTTGTTCAGCATGAGCAATAGTTCGAAACCCCAGCGACAGCGCAGTCACCTTGGCCAAGAGGCCGTATTTCTTGAGGAAAATCAGTTTTTCTGAGCTGTGACTGAAAAAATCGATTCCTCTAGATTGAGAAATTCCATAGGCAGAGGGAGCAGCCAATATTTTTTTGCAAAGCAGATCTCTAGTTGGATGCAGTAGTTTTCCAGCAGTTTGCTAGAGCAGAACTAGCGTCGGGTAGAAGAAGAGCACACACCGAGAGAAAATTTTCCTCAAGGAACTTCTAATCTCAAGAAGTTTGATTTCCCTTGCAGGATCAGCAGTCGTTGTGAGCATAATTTCTCACTCCATAAGGGAGTGTGTATAGCTGAGCAGAAGGGAAGAGGAGATTTTCGACATTTATTGTTGAGATAGCCACAGTTGGGCTTCGAGATCAAGACAGGTTGGATGGAGCTTCCAACTATGTTATCTGGAAGGCAATGATTTCCTTCCTTCTAGATGAGTTTGATCTCAAGCCTTATATCGATAATGTGGTAGCAATTCCCACGGATGCTGATCAGCTGAAGAAATACAAGGAGATGGCAAAGGCAAAGAGATTGATCCTTGATGGAGTTCGGGATCACATCGTATCACACATAGCGGCCTAGGGAACGGCCAAAGAGATGTGGGATACTCTTTCCACGCTATACGAAGTATCTTCCGAGCAGTGGAAGATGTACTTGGAGGAGAAGCTGAGATGCACCAGGATGCAGAAAGGGGAGCACATAGATCCTTTCCTTACCAGGATTTAGGAGATCTGAGATGAGCTTGCAGCTGTCGAATCAACGCCTCAAGCTACAAAGCTAGTTCGAGTAGCTCTCAATAGTGTCTCAGAAGAGTTGCAAGTATTCATCCAAAGTATTATGGGCAGAGAAACCTTGCCAAGATGGGATAGGATGTGGGTAGACTTGCAGCAGGAGGAGTTGATGCAAGACTTAATGAAGAGATCCATCAGTGGCAATAATAGTAGTGGATCGAAGTAGGTGAAGGGGGAGGAGAGTGTGGACCTCGCATCGAAGGCTCCCAGTCAGGGACAGGGGGAGAAACGTAGGAAGAAGAAGGACCTTTCAAAGGTCAAGTGCTTCAGGTGTGGCGAGCTAGGCCACTATAGTACCCAATATCCTCCCAAGAAGAAGGGTCAGGAGGAGAAGCAGGACCAGTAGGCAGCTTCTGTAGAGATCGATAGGCTGTCCTCTAGGCTGGAGGAAGACTTCGCCATGTTTGCAGACATCCCTCCAGGAGTGACGTGGGGTGACTTGGTTTTGTAGCCCCAGAGCGCTACAGATTGGCAGGATTCTTGAGGAGGTCCTCCTCATGAATCAATACCTAGATACAGGGGTCCACAGTTTTCAGTAGCGAGATGGATCAATGGCAGTTGATGCAGTCAAATGCAAAAGTGACAGTTCCAGAGACAAGTTGCAGTCAAATGTTAGGGAGCGTAGTGCAAAGTTGGCAGCAGTGTAGTTGGCACAGTACAAAGTCAGCAGCAACGCAGAGCATTCAGTGACAGCAGTTATACTAGTAGCAGTCAGGACTTGGTGATAGATGCATCATACTGAGCACAGTTAGTTCAGTATTTCAGATGTTTACTCAATTTCAAATGTTGCAATCGCAGCAACAACAAATGAGAGGGAGTTGCAGTGTTGGCAGCAGTTCAGCAGGGTCAGCAGCAACACAAATGCAGTGCATATCAGAGTTGCGTAGTGGTTGGTGGGCAACAGTAGCCAGACATCAGCAACATGACAGGAGATGGTGCAGAAGCAAAGTATTGCTACCAGAGAGGTGCAACATTACTAGAACACATTTCTCGCTAAGAGGGAGTGTTATTTTTTGTAGAATCGGATGTGCTCTAGCCTTGAAATTTTGTGGAGAAGCTAGAATGCACGAGATCTCCAAAACTCAAAAATTGTTTCTGGAAATTTCGCCTAGAGATGACTTAATTAGATTATTAGTCAGTTTTTAAATATTTCCCAAGTAAACTTAGGGAATATGATTAATTAATAAGAATTAATTAAGTCAAGGTGTGAATGTTCTAGAGACTGACATGGATCGATTTCAAGTTAACCCTAGCCATCGATTAAGATCTAATCTTGGTCATTGAAGTCTCAACAGAGGATTATAAGAAGAAGTCGATGGGTCTTGGAGATCATACACTTGAGCAGTTCGAATTTACTGGAAGATCGATATCCAAAGTAGGGGTGGTTTGTTGCTGGAGAGAGATTCAGTAAGATCGAAGTAGTGAGTGAGGGGCAGATACAGTAAGTCGGAGGAAAGATTTTCCAAATTCGGGGAGGCAGCAGCAAATGAGTTGAACTATCCCAGAGAGGCAGCGCAGAGGGACTGCGCAGTGCTTCAGTCAGGGAAATTGATTTGGGGAGGAGAAAAATTCGTTCTCTGTTCCAAAGGCCGGTAAGGAGTCCCAAAAGGTTGGAAAGATGATTTTCTTAGCTTCCAAAGGCAGAACAACTTCATTAGAGCCCAGTTTGAAGCAAGTCGGCCAGCCAAGAGCACCGCGGAGGCTGATGCAGTGCTCCAGGAGGACAAGTTTTTAATAGGGAAGTCCATCCAGAGATTGCCTGTGGGAGAAGGGTAATTCCCTTCAGTGTTTTACTCAGTTTTTCTTGTTGTTTGGAGTGCTATCTAGGCATCCATAGATGTACTCAGATTTCACTGCTGCATAATATAATAAAACCCTCACTGCTGCACCGAATTTCCCAAGTTGGGTTTTTTCGAAGACTTTTGTCCACGAATGACTGTGTTATGTTATGTGTGTGTGATAGCATTTCTTCCAGAGTTTATTTCTTTCGCGGTTTATTTGTGTAGGTTGTAGTTTATTTATTTCAATATTTGTCGTAGCAAACAACAGATAAATTATTAAGTAGAATTAACAATTAGGAGAAATAATATCAGTTGCCGCAATAGGATTCTGGTTTTCGGAATTTTCACAAGCTTCACCAAGAATGAGCTAGACTCAAACTTGTACTATGTACTTATTGAGGGTGAGTTACTTATCTTGGTGTTGTATGTTGATGATCTATTCTTGATAGGATTAGAGAGGCTCGTAGAGATGTGGAAGGAGGACCTTGCTTCTAAGTTTGTGTAATATTCCCTTTTAAAATTTATTTTAATTTCCCAAAAATTGTTTTTTGAAAATTTTTCATGAAAAGTACATAATAATTCTTGCCAAGAATTTGACCGATTTAAAATCAATAATTGCAAAGTTTACAAACAAATTCCATTGTAAAACCACACTTTTTTATTTTGTTTATTATTACTAAGGAAATTACATCAAAATTCATAGGAACCTGACAAATAGATAAGTTGGAGAAATCTTCTCTAGCTGGATTCCTCGATGTGCAATGGTGCACTGCATCAACCTTCCAACCAATGTTCCAAAATCCCAATCTTGTTAAGTGCCAATGAGGAATCTAATTTGATCCCTCCTCTTTGAGTGGCTAGGGTATATCTCTCAATATCAAAACCCATATTGATTAGATAAGCTAGGATGGATCACTTTCCACCGAAACTAACCCTCTACATAATATGGGCTCTCACCTAGACAAGCTCTAAGAGCTCAACTCAACCAAAAAAAACAATAATCCCAAATGGATGCCTAAGGATAGAGCTCTCATCTCCTTTAATAGTCATGGATTATCAGAATACCTTGGTAAATACCATGGATCTTTTTCTTCTTTTATTAAAGTGACTTGTAATATTTCTTTTTTTAGTCACATTTAATGTATTAATTATCCCATTGCCCATAATTAATTTTAATTTGTAACTTGGGCTACTAAGATACTCTCCTTTCCCAATGTTCATAAAAAGAGACATGACAATCCTCCCTTCCCGAAATTACTTGACCCCAAGCAATTGGGACCTCGATACGAGGATCCCAAATGAATCTGAAGAATCCTTGCTGCCTCACTAAAATGGAATCCAGAATCTATATGCCAAGACCAATTCCTATATCCCAAATGAATCTAAAGAAATCTCCGCGAAACTATTGTTGCATCAATAGGATACTATCGATCCTTGTGCCTCCTTCCTTCCATTTGTGGTCCCCTACTTGGTCAAACTTTTCCATACAAAGGAATAATCCACCTAGATCCCACTACCAAATAGAGAATCTAGCATCCCTAGTGTTTGAACACTTCAACTGCATTGTACCCCTGGCCAGAAGAAATCTCCCATAAATTTCCCATTTGGTAGTATATAAACTCATAATCCCCATCCAATCTAAATGTTGGGGACCTCTATCATAGTAGATATCAATTGCCATCATAACACCTTTGAAGTCCCTGACTTCCCAGAGAGTGTCTCTCCCACCAATCATCAACAACCCATGCAATAGACCACCATGTTGATGTTGCACTACTCTGATTATAATTGAGATGTCACTATGTCGTATCTCATGTTTTTGCATCCCAATATACTTGTTATTCTGCTCAAACATCTTGCAAGCTTGTATTCCAACATCTTCTCTCTATGTGGACTGAGCAATAATATGCAAGGTTTCTTGTTACTTGCACTTTTACTTGCCTGCAATTGTGAACTCAATGTGCACCAAGACTTGCTTATGTTCTTCTAAAGTGGGCTATTATGCATCTCATCCTTTGCTCTTGCTAAAATAAACTCAATGGCATGCTTTTGTTGTTGCCCTCTAAGGTGTTTTAACTACTCCTTAATACTAAAAATCTTTATGGAGGACCTTGCATTTATGATCCTCCATTCTTCAAGCTCACTATCCTTCTTCAATGTTGTACCCTTTAGCCTCTTGAGTTTTTCGTTTATTTCTAAGAGGCCTCATGTAAGCTCCTTCAAATCCACAGATTCTTCGTACTTGTTCAACTCACCCATTCGATCTTATGTGTCATTGCTTCTATCATCTTCCTACGTTATGGTATCTGTAGATGATGAGGAGTGTGCTTCAACGACTCTTTCTTCTTCTACCAGTTCCTCATCAATTGACATATTTTCTTCTTAGGGTATGGCATTGAAACCATGCTCCACAGCTTCAACTACTTTTTTGTCCTTAGCACCCTTTGACTGCAAGAAATCTTTTCCTTACCAATTCCTTTCCAGTGACCAGTTGTCCTCCTTTCTTGCTATGATGGACAATTTCGCTTCCTTCCCTATTGGTTCTTACCTTTGTTAGCATAATGTGTGTCCTGCAAGCGCATTGAATTTAGCTCTCTTTCGATTAGTTGGCTTTTGAACCATTTAAAGTTGAGCTCAATCAATCTTCCTAAGAGTTCATGAGTAGTAGGTGAAACAACCTGCTCTTTCCTCCAAATAGCCAACACCTTTGATTGCAGTTGCTTGCAAATGACATCATCAACACCTAAAATCAAAGATAAAACATTTTGCATGTTGGCTTTTAAAATTCCCGGATGATATTAACTAATGTTGGTGAAGAAACAATGGAATATTTGGATAATCAAATTACTAAAGTCTAGATTGAACATAATGGGACAAATTTTGGTTTTGGCCACCATATCCAAGATCTTGAGTTCATAACAAAGGTAAAGTCCTCAATATCCTGCAGTCCTTGAAAGCTCTCCACAATCAATTGTAACACCCTTCTTAGAAAGCCATCACTGTAGGGGGATCAAGAGAAATTATCCTTATGATCTCACAGAGGAAAGAAGCCATTGCAAGTCTTACCTCCCTATAAGGATGTTTCATAAACCTGTGTTGGATCAAGGCAAGCATTGATAACTTCATTGCCCAACTTAATATCCTCCAACCAGATTGTGCTACTTTATACAAGCATGTGTCTAATTCCTCCAATTTAGAGAGGACATCCCCCATCTTCATAAACCTCAGATCTAATCCAAGTACAAAGAGAAAAATTCCACGTATTTTTCTTTCTGCAAATCCCTCGACTGCTTTTGCTGAAGAGTAATATAAACTCCTTTGGAGAAGGGTTTGTTGATTTGTCTTGTTCTTTGCTCCATAAGAACATTACTTCCCAAAGAACCCATTGAATTATTGTTGAACTGTTGTTGCCCCTGTCAAGTTCTTTATGGCACTTGTGAGGCCTTTTAAGACCTATTTCCATCTATCATCCATTATCCAATAAACTTGCAAATTCTCAGATTCCTCTTTAGTAATTTCAAGCGATTACAAGGATAATATGGTTTCCCCTTTCCATTACTGTTAAATATGCTAACAACCACTAAAAATCCCTCCTAAAATTCAACGGTTTGTTTCAGAAATTCTATGGCATAAATTTTGCTTGAAAAACACCATAATTTATACAACTGAAAATCACCAACAATTAATCAAATGCAAACTCAAAAAAATCAAAGCTACAACCATTATTAAGGAATTCTAGGAGTTGTTTACATGAAATTTTGAGATGGAACCTGGAAATATTCTTTAGGAGATTGCTTTCCACGATATGGTGTCAATTCGGTCAGGGAAAATTTATAAACTCAGCCCCAATAAAAATTGTGAATTCTTCCCCAACAACAGCGTCTTCAACTTTAGCTAAATATCCCATGAACTCAGCTTAGATAAATTGCAACTTGTCCCCTAGTAATAGCAACGAAATTCAACCTTCAAGAGTTTGAGTTTTTGGCATCATTTTTTTAAAATGGAACTTGGCAATTGAGCTTCAAAAAGATGCTTGCCCAAACATTGAATCAACTTGTCCCAGAAACTCGGATTATTCGTTGTAGCCCCACAATTCGCTCACCAATTTGCTCAGAAAGTTGACCCCCAATCAATCTGTCAATGTGGCCCTTGAGAAAGATAAATTTGCCTTTGAGAAATGATGGAATTCAACCACTGGAATAGGAAATTCAACCCAACAATTAATCAACTCAACCTCTACTTCCCAGTAGATAATTTTGGTCCCCTCAAGACTAATTTATCGCCCCTTTAGCACTGGTTGATTGCTCTAGAATTTGGAAATTCGGCCTAACAATGGTGTGGAACTCAGCTCCAGTGAAAACCTCATGAAATAAGCCCTGCAAAAATGACAAATTCGACTTGCAAAATAAGACAAACTCGTCCCAAAATATTAGGGAACTCGACCTCAGCGAAAACCCTACAAATTCGGCCAAGAATAATGTGGAACTTGACCTCAGCAGAACCTACGAAATAAGACAAATTCATCCCAAAATGATGTGGAACTTGGCCTTGGAGAAAACTCTACAAATATGCTTAATGCTCATTTTAACGATCCATCAGCCATTGATTCTTTTAACATTCATAATAAGGTTCATTGGTTGATTCTTTCTTTATATATCCCCCAATACTCATTTCCAATCTATCGTGCTTTACTTGAGTACCTGATAATGGGTCGTGAGACCACTCAAAACATAGGAAATTAGTAAACTCGCACACAGCATAGATCCAGAAAATTATATCAACATCACTATGAGTTTTAGAAATATAAACTCACCAACAAATATATTTCATTTCCTAAAAATATGCTTAACGCTCATTTTAATAATCTCTCAGTCATTGATTCTTTTAACATTCATAATAACATTCACTGGTTGATTCCTTCTTTATATATCCCCCAACAATATTTTTCGATCTATTGTGCTTTACTTGAGTCCATGATGATGGGTGGTGAGACCAGTCAAAACATAGGACATCATTAAACTCGCACACAACATATATCCAAGAAATTATATGAACAAGACAAATTCAGTCGAGAACAATGTGGAACTCGTCTTGAGCGGAAACTCCATGAAATTAGCCTCGCAAGGTCACAAATTTGGTGCCAACAATTATACTAATTTTGGCCCTAGCAAATTAATGAATTTGGACTACAATTTAAGACAAATTTGGCCCAACAATTCCATGTACTTGGTTTTGTTAATCACGAATTCGACTCCTGCAATATAATAAACTCGGCCCTTGAAACTCAATGAGCTTGACCAGCACAATGGGTTGTGTAATTGTCCTCTCGAAATAGAATTCTCAGCCACGAGATCAACCTACAACACAATAATTGGCTAGTATTTTTTTCGGCCCTACAAAAGAAATTTAGTTGCCACAAACACTTACAAATCCGAGCACCGATAAAATTACCCTTTAAACCCTCAGACTAGTATGAAAACCAGCATTGATACCATAGTAACTTTATAGCATGGTTTCGTGAACCTGTCCGGGGTTCTCGTCCCCACGAACCGAGTGTTGGAGCGAGTACTTCCTAGACGCAACCATACAAACTGGGTTCTTCCCATAAGAACCCAGTACTCAACACTTGTGACCTGGGTTCGTTTACTTAAACGTGTTTGTTGAAGCCTAAAAATGGGTGCGTGAACCCCGAAAATGGGTGTGTTATGGGTTCTTATGTAGCGTCAAGAAAGAAAAAAAATTCCTATCTTAGTAAAACATTGTTAGTCTCCCGCAATTTGGCAGATTGGTAAACCAAATGACAAGGTAACATCAAACCAATCTTTGGAGTCCTAGGACCTAGCCTTCCTGGATTTAGATAGGGCTCTCTCTATTATGCGAAGGATGTGAACTTGTTCGCTTTTTATGTTTGATTTTAGGCTAGTTGTTAAGTATATTTTTGTTTGTTTTGGTTTTGAGGTAAAACTGATCAAGTAGGACAAATGGAAAGAGAGTTCATCAAATCAACAGGGCTATGGGGTCAGATAAAGTCAAGGATGTCTAAATAATGGACAAGGTGTACTACAGGGCCGATTTAGCCGGGTCAATGGATCCTTCGGGTGAGGTATGAGGTGAAATGAACATTAAGTTTGAGAAAAACGAAGAAGTCTTAAACATATATAGTTTGAAAGAAAATACTCATGAGGTAGGGCAAATCATTAATCTCTATGAACAATGTTCAAACTGATAAACATGAAAGATAAACATTCAGGTGAGACATAGAAGCATAAGAACTACTAACTTTAGAAATTCACCTTCAGCTGTTGGGAAAAATTATAAGATAAACAAATAACTTAATATATGAAGAGGAAACTCCTAAACAACATATATCAAACTATCGGGAACTGTGAAACAAGTTGGTAAGCATGGACAAAGGGCAAGATCGAGCGAGACCTCTTTGACTTAACCTCATCAATCAATATTTCATAGAAAGGATTCAGAATAGGGTCTTGAGAACTTCAAATAAGCAGGGCATACCTTAAATCATATTTGATAACTAGCATACTGACTATTAATGAAACAAATAACAAATTCTTGGTGGACCTAAGGAGCAGTTAAGAATTCCTTATAATGACCAAGAAGAAGAAAACATCAAAGCTGTAATAAACAAGAGGTTTGAGGTGCTTCCATGAGCATATCTTAACCTATACTTTTCTGATCTACAGCAAACAAGAAGTATGAAACATTAATGGAAACAAGAAGACATAAACAAATCAGGGAAACATCACAATTCACCAAGCTATGGAATCATGCACACAATGCTCCTCCACCATCAAGCCAAGCAAGCCATTCATCCACTTCGTAAAACCAATATTTTCTCCAAGCTCATAAAACTAGATATTGCTCATAACATGTCAAGTTCTCCTAGTTTATTACAATGAATCCTCATGGTTTATATAAGCAAAGAATAGAAAAGCTTACTAGAGCATCTAGAAGGCCATTGGCCAAAGAAAAATATCCTAATTTGTCCTTGAGGCCTCACAAGGTGCAAGGCACAAAATATCTCTTCAAAATATCTTTTTCGGACCAAAATAGCAAAAATATTCACTTTCAGGCTCTGACATACAAGATAGAACTTGCCTAATGCACATTTTCTCAATCACCATACAAGAATGCAGCACTTTGTCTCTGATTCCGAAAATTTTCCAAACGCGCAGCACCAAAAAGGGTCTTTTTGCAGCAAGGTTTTGGAGGCCTCCCCGATGTCGAAAAAGGCTCCGTGATGGCTCGTTGGAAAGCTATGGATGTCCACTTTCCAAATCTACTTTTTTTTTCTCAATCTGATCTCTAGAAGTTGCCCAAAAAGTAGAAAAGGTGAAGGATCCCAGGAGTACAGCACCTACTCAGAAAAGGTGGCAGAAAGGTGAAAAATGGGTGTTTTTGGCCCTTTTGAGTGACCAAAACAACTCCAAATGAGCTGAAATTTTGTGAGCATGCTCCTCTTGTGCCAAGGAATCCAAAAATGTAAATTTTTCCTGCTGAAGATGCTTTGGGAAAAAGCTCAGCATCGCTCCTAGGCTTAAAAATTTGCAAAAAAACAAAAAGTGTTCAATTTTGCTCAAAATTGGTGGGTGAGTCCCTTAAGGGTCCTTAGAGACCTGTAGTGAAGCTTGAGCCAAAATTCCAAGCCTAGCTTGGTAATTTCCATCATTTGGCGCCGGGCACCTCCTTTGGGCAATTTTGAGCTTTTTCCTAGCAAACTAATTTCTCTTTTTATAATGCTCAGTCATCTTTCTCTGTAAGCCTAGATCTTTGTTTGCCTTCTCTAACTTAGCCTCCAAATGTAGATATGCCCTTTCAACCCATGATTCTTTGTCATGCTCAGTTTCCAAGGCGAGGAGCTCAGTGAGAAGGAATTGTTGTGCTTGGGCTGATTCTTCCTCTCTTTGTTTTTCCAATGCTTTCCTGAGACCCATAGTCTTAGGCCTCTTCCTAGCTTGCCCCTCTTCTTCATTATCTTCTTCATAAGCGCCCATGTACTCCTCCAGCTGTACTTGTGATTTCTGAGCCTCTCTCTTGTATTTGAGCACCCAGGCTTCATAAATGGCAAGTTGGCCACTCATTTTCTTGTTTTTCATTTGTAGGAAATGAATGAGATCTTCTGATCTTTCCAACTCAACCTCCAAATCTTTGATTTGTGCACTCCAGTCCTGTAGGAGAGAATTAAGTATCCTTGTTTCATTTTCCTCATCACTGTCCAAGTGAATGAGTTCAAATTCCCTCTCTTCTTCATGACTGCTTTCCTGTTCTTTCATTGTCTTCTTGCCTTTGTCCTTCATGGGCTCTTACCCTTGTCGTTCTTTGGTAGTTTACCCTTGCTCCTCAATGATTTGGTGACTTTGCTTTCTACTGTTTGAGTGACCTTGTCCTTCACTGTTTTGGTGATTTTGTCTTTTATTGGTTTTGGGGAGGAGTGCATGGCCCCTTGCCTTTTGGAGGCAGCAAACACATGCCTCCTACCTCTCTGATAAGGGATGGTGAGAGGTGTCACAAACTGGGCTTGCACAATTTGATCGTTTACAGCCCTAGGACTATCCTTCTCTTCAAGAATGTTTTTTGTGTGTATATCCTTGCTACTTTGTTGTTGGCAATATTTTTGACTATTAATTTCAACCTCTTTCATGCTCTCATCACTAGGAGGACCTTCAAAACTACCATACTCTGTTTCTGCACTATCAGAGGCACCTATGTTTGACACACCTTCACCTTTAGGACTATCCACCTCTTCACCTTTTTCACTGTTGTTTCCAATGCCAACATTCTTTGGATCTTTGCCATCATCTCCTTGTTTATTGAAAACAATTTTGAAATCTGTTTCTGCGCTATCTTCATCAATTTTGTCATTGTCATGACTGCTTATTTCTTCTTTGCCACTATCTGCTGTAGGGATTTCAGTGTCATTTTCTTCACCTTGAGACCCAGCACTTTGACCTCCTTTCTCATCATTTGTGTCACTGTTTGAAACTCTGTTTTCTTCTTGGTTTACATCTTCATCCTTGCTGCTATTTTGATTGTTTTCCTCTTGGCTATCTTCCTCTTCTTCATTTTCTACCTTATCTTCAACATCCTCTCCTTTACTGCTTTCTTCAAGGCCACCACTGCTTTTTTTGCAGCTTGGGCAATTGGCTAGATATATGATGGCTCAGGCTTGTTATGAACATATGCAAGGTGATTTGAAAACTATATTTGCCTCCTATTTTCTTTGAATCAAGCTTGTGACTGTTATCGCTGATTTGTGAGAAAAGAGAGTTTGAAAAAGAGACTCTGTTTTGTCAGTGAAAAAGGTGTGTAATGCCTTAAAATCACTTCCTTTTGACCCTTTAAGAATTTAGAATTGATCCTTTGATCCAATGGAATTTATGCCCTTTGATCTTACCCTTGAAGACAAATAGGAACTTTGCTTTGAAAATCTCTGTTGTTTGATGAATGAGGTTCTTATTTCCACTTATCATGTACATTTGCTCATCATCCCAATGTTTGAGATTTTAGGGATATTCAGTAAGATAACAAAACTGTCTTCTTTGAGTGAAAAAGGTGTGTAATGCCTTAAAATCACTTCCTTTTGACCCTTTAAGAATTTAGAATTGATCCTTTGATCCAATGGAATTTATGCCCTTTGATCTTACCCTTGAAGACAGATAGGAACTCTGCTTTGACAATCTCTACTGTTTGATGAATGAGGTTCTTATTTCCAATTATAATGTACATTTGCTCATCATCCCAATGTTTGAGTTTTTGGGGATATTCAGTAAGACAACAAAACTGTCTTCTAAGTTTTCAAAGAAAATCATCTTTCTAAATTGATTACTCCTACTTCAACAAAGTTCCCACTGATTTATTTGAGGAGTCTTTGTGCTTTTGTAGCCCAACAATCTCTCCACTGTTTTGTCAAATAGTCACATATTTGTATTTTCAACCAAAGTGCACTCACTGTTTTCTTCTTTAGTGTGATTATTTTTCCTGATAGTGGTCTTAGTTTTTTTTTTTTTTTCCTTCAACTTGTGGCGCATCTGATAACTTTTGTCCTTTTGCAGGATTGTGGCAAAGGGCAGTTGTCCGTCTACCATTCTTATGCTCGAGGCAAATATCTTTTCCATGATTATCTTTGCTGAGATGAACCAGGTTGCTCATATGTTTCTGATATTTCTGAGATTTTGCACAAACCTTTGTATGAGCATTATTTTGCATCTTGTTATGATATCAAGACCTTTCCTATAGCTTTCAACTTACTGTGCCTTTTATCCACTGTAAATGACCTTTTGAAGCTTCTTAGGTGTCCTTTTATCATTGCTTTGCTTTATATTAAACTTCAAGGCATCCCTGCAAAGATTCATTGGATATGATAGTCTATTCTTGGCACATTTTACTGTTGGACAAGAAGGGCGCCTTTGGAAGTTGCTTAAGTGCTCTTAAGAATATGACAAACCTCAACTCTGTGCTCTCTTGAATTCATTTTTGACTTCTTTGAAGGGTTGTTACTTTGCATGCCAGGCAAGATCGTAAGAGCGCAGCGCCCACCTACAGGAGCGCAGTACTCAGTGTAAAATGCACTGGAGGTAGCTACAGGAGCGCAGCACCATGGAAATTTTGCCCGAGCCTCTGTTTGGTCTTTTTGAACTTTCCAGGAGCACAGCGCAGAAAAAGGCCTTTTTGCAGCAGGCATTTGGAGGCCTTCCCGATGTCGGAAATAGGCCCGGGATAGCTCGTTGGAAAGCTGGTTGAGTCTAATTTCCAAAACTTCTTTTTGTTTTCTATTTGGTGTCCATTTACCTGTCCAAAAACTAATTATCCCAACATTGGTCAAAAGTGGTGAATGTTGGTGCAGAATTGCAAAGTTCTAGTGCAGACAACTTTTGGAGGCCTTCCACAACTCCAAATTTAGCTCATGATAGCTCATTGGAAATAAGGTTAAGTATACTTTCCAAAACTTCTTTTTTTTTCCATTTTGTGTCCATTTACCTGTCCAAAAACGGATTCTCCCAACACTGGTCAAAAAGTGCTGAATGCTGGTGCAGAAATGCAGAGTGCTGGTGCAGGCCACTTTTGGATGCCTTCCTTAATTCCAAATTGAGCTCATGATATCTCATTGGAAAGCTATTCAAGTCTAGTTGTCATTTGACTCATCAAGCAAGTCATTTGGATACTCCAGATGTGAGAAAACCTGATTTTCCCAAGGTCACTCCCGCAGTGCAGAAATTCTCCCGTGACACCTGTATTTTTGACATTTCTCCCAAACCATGATACCTGTGTAAAAACTGAAGGAGGTTTTTATTCTTGGGCCTATTATGGACAAAAACCTCCCTCACTTTTGTCAATTTCATCTCCGTTTCGTCAGAAACACAGTTTGAAGCAAAACTGGCACTAGGCATGACACATGGCTTGTCTCTTGGAATGAATTCTTGTAAAATGATGGAGGCATGATGTTTATGAGCTGGTATGGACTTATGCTTGCTGAAATGATCTATCAAATGAATCCTTTGCTCTTTTGCCTCGTTTTCATATCAAACCCTAGCTTAGTTGGAAGAGAAAATTAGGGTTTGGTGTGGGGATTTAGGAATGCCTTGCAGAGGCAGTGGAATGAAGGGGTTAAGGGTTGTCTATATTCTTGGAGAAATTTTGGGGGATAGGGATGGATGTTAGGGAGTAGGGGAAAGTAGAATTTCAAGAATTGAGTGAAGGGAAGGGGTCCAAAAGGGAAAAACACAGGCCTAGTCTTAAAAAGCGTCAAAATGTGGCCATAGCCTAGGTTTTTTTTTAGAAAAATGATGAATTTGAGGGATAAGAGTGATGGGAAATGTTTGTGAAGGTATATTAAGGATAGGAGGAGGTGTAAGAACAGCAATATACGAGCCTTGTTGATGTTTAATCATGGAGATCAAGAAACCAAGAATATTTCCTTTAAAAACCCCAGCTTTCTTTCAAAATAGGCATGTTGCCTTTCCTTTGTTGCGGATGTCTTTAGTGATGAGTTGGCCTCTTACCTTACCTAGTTTTCTGCCAATAGCCACCTTGACACCTCTGCATAAATGTCAAAATGGGTAGCTTTCCTCCTTGCAAAACTTATGCTTTAGGCCAAATACCTTCCTTGAATGATCTTTTTGATGAATTTAGGACAAAATGACTCGTCTCTTTCTTCTTTGAAAGCAGTCTCCTTGTAGATATAAAGCAGAGATTTTTAGGATACCAGATTCATCCTAGGACTCATGAAACCCTAGGTGACCTAGTGGAAGGTCCTTGGACTTGGCCTTTTGGACTGAGACCTAGAATTTGGGATCATCAATTGTAAGATAGAGTTTATGATAAACTGAAATATTGAATCCAAAATCCAATGTACTTGATTTATCTAAAGAGCCTACAGGGGTACTTTGGAGACCATCAATGCTTTTGTTGTGTAACCAGCTCCAAAAATAGAAGAAAAGAGATATCAACGCCTTAGAAATAAGCCACTTCGAGGGGGCAACCTCTAATACATTACATAAATGAACAATTCTTGGATGATACAATTTACAAAACCTCCTTTCTATATATAGGAGTCCATGTGGCCATAATGTAATCCTAGTGGGCCAGAATGTAATCTTAGCCGACCTAACAATAATAATTTAAGGGCACAATAATAACAAAATGGGGGTTACAAGGGTACAATAATAACAATAAGGGGGTTACACTAATAACAATAAGGGACTATACTAATAATATAGGGACCTAACATGCCCCTCTCCTTCAAAAAAGTGTTGTCCTCAACGCTTGAGTAGCTCTGGGTGCTTCTGTATAAACTTCTCATCCTCCCATGTATAATCTTCAGTGGGTAAGTTCTTCCACTTGATGAGATACTCTGAAATTGATCAATTCCGTAGCTGTCGAGTTCTTGTTTCCGTGACCGCTTCAGGTTCCAATATGATTTTTCCTTCCTCATCAAGTTCTGGAAATATTGTTTGAACTGGAAGATTTTCACCTATAACCCTCTTTAAGCATGAAACATGGAAAACTGGATGTACTCGCGAAGAAGCAGGAAGCTCCAATTTGTATGCCATAGTACCAATCTTTTGCAACACCTTGTAAGGACCATAGTACTTTGGCGATAATTTATTATCCTTCTTTGCTTGCTTGAGGGACATTTGTTTGTATGGCTGTAGCCGTAAAAATACCCAATCTCCTACATCAAAACTTCTCTCGCTACGATGTTGATCTGCCTATTGTTTCATTCGATTTTGTGCCAAATTCAGGTTATCTTTTAAGAGTTGGAGAACTTCTTGTTGATGCTCGATGTGATCTTCCACTGCTTGAACCTTCGAATTTTTCCTTAAAGATGATGTGATGGATGGTGGATGATATCCATAAAGTGCCATAAATGGGGTCATTTTTGCTGCAGTATGGAAGGAAGTGTTATACCACCATTCAATGAGAGGTAACCACTTGACCCATTGTGTTTGTTTATCAGATACAAAAAAGGAAGATATCCTTCCAAAAATTTATTCACTATCTCAGCTTGACCATCGCATTGAGGATGATAAGATGAGCTATGAGCTAATTGAGTACCCAAACAAGAAAATAACTCCGTCCAAAAATTTCCAGTAAAAATGGGATCTCTGTCGCTCACAATAACCCTTGGGCTTCCATGTAGCTTTTGAATTCTGCCCATAAATGTAGTAGCAACTGTACTTGCTTTAAATGGATGAGATAATGCACAAAAGTGTGCATACTTGGTAAGTCTATCAACTAGCACCATGATGACACTCTTTCCTTCGGACTTAGGTAAACCAGAGATAAAATCCATTGAAATCTCCTCCCAACGTTGACTTGGAATGGATAAAGGTTGTAGAAGACCTGTGGTCTTAATTGTTTCCACTTTATTCTGCTGGCAAACCAAACATTCCGCCACAAACTTTCGAATATCAGATTTAAGGCCATCCCAAAAAAATTCTTTCTTCACCCTGTGGTAAGTTTTTAAAAATCCTGAGTGTCCTCCTAAAGGAGAAGTGTGCAATTCCAGAAGAATCTTTTGTTTTAGTTGGGAATTCTTACAAAGATATAGGCGATATTTGTACCATAAGGAATCATTTTTCCAACTAAATGTATCAGATGTACTAGGATCTTGTTGCAAATTTTGAATGAGTGTCCATACATCTTTGTCCTTCTTCCATTCATCTCTTGCTTCAGTTATCCAATCTAGTTGGATAATAGAAATGGCACAAAGCAATGCTTCCACCTCTTCATTATTTCTTGAGAGTGCATCCGCAACAACATTAAGCTTTCCTTTTTTGTAGATTATTTCAAAGTCATAACCCAACATCTTTGTGACCCATTTTTGCTGCTCTTCTGAAGATAGTCTTTGTTCCAAAAGTGTTTAAGACTATCATGATCAGTTTTTACCTTGAAGTGTCTTCCCATTAGGTAAGTTCTCCATTTCTTTAGTGCATGCAGTATTGCTAACATTTCCTTCTCATAAATAGGTTTCTGTAAATACTTTCCTTTGATTGGACGACTTTCAAAGCAATGGGTCTTCCTTCCTGCATTAAAACTGCACCAATTCCATTTCCTGAGGCATCACATTCCACAATAAAGGTTTTTGTGAAGTCTGGCGTAGCTAAGACCGGTGCTAGGCACATTGCCTCTTTAAGATGTTCAAAGGCCTTAGTTGTTTCAGGAGTCCATGAAAATGCATCTTTCTTCAATAATGTTGTTAGAGGTGCTGCTATTCTCCCATAATTCTTAACAAACTTGCGATAATACCCTGTTAACCCGAGAAATCCTCGCAACTGCTTTATGGTTGTGGGAACTTTCCATTCCTTACTGGCTTTAATTTTGTTAGGGTCCACTTTAACCCCCTCGTGAGATACAATATGACCCAGATATTCCACCTCTTGTACTCCAAAGAAACATTTGGACTTTTTTGCATATAATTGTTTCTCCTGCAATAGTTTGAGAACCCTGTCAAAATGTTCAACATGTTCCTTCCAAGACCTGCTGTAGATTAGTATATCATCAAAAAATACTAGCACAAATTTTCTAAGGAAGGGTTTGAAAATGGAATTCATCAACCCTTGAAATGTAGAAGGTGTATTGGTAAGGCCAAAAGGCATGACCAAAAATTCATAATGACCCTCATGAGTTCGAAATGTTGTTTTTGGAATATCTTCAGTCTTCATTCTAATTTGATGATATCCTTAACGAAAATCCAACTTGGTAAAATAATTTGCTCCATGTAATTCATCCAATAATTCATCAATCACAAGAATGGGAAATTTATCTTTAATGGTGAGCTTATTGAGCTCCCTATAATCCCGACACATTCGCCATGATCCATCCTTCTTGTGTACCAATACTACAGGAGCAGAGAAAGAACTTTGACTAGGTTGAATTATACCCGCCTCTAACATTTCTGCAATCATACGTTCAATTTCGCTCTTTTTGACGTAAGGATATCTATAAGGCCTGATGTTTGGAGGAACACTTCCTGGAATCAAATGAATAGCATGATCATGATCACGAATAGGTGGGAGTCCTTTGGGAGTTTCAAACACCTTGGAATGATTGTCCAAGACTTGTTGGAGTTCTGCAGAAACAGATGATTTTGATGTTGGAACTTCTAGTGAGCATAATTGTGCAATTACGCCTCGTTGTTCTTTCTTTAGAAGCTTTGTCATGACATTAGAGCTTATTATCTTTCTCGGCTTCCTCGCAATACCCCGTAATTCGACTTCCTTTCCTTCTGAAAAAAATTTCAAGAAAAGTTCTTGAAAATTAAAAGCTACCGTCCCCAAAGATTGTAACCATTGTACTCCTAGTACAACATCAACACCTCCCATAGGAATGGAAAGCATTGGACTAGTCATTACATATTCCCCCATGGTTAGCTTGATATTATGGCATTTTCCAGAGCAATTTATAGTTCCTCCATTTGCAACCATCACTTGACATTCTGGTGCTGGGTATAGGGAACAATTTAATTTCTTGGCTACCTTATAATGAATAAAATTATGGGTGCTACCTGAATCAATCAACACTATTACCCTTTTCTTCTTTATATGTCCTTCTATCTTGAGAGTTTGAGGAGTGGTAATTCCTGCCAGTGCATTACACGATATGGTCGGATTCATTTTTTCCTCTTCTAGGGGTGGTTCCTGGTGTATATCCTCTTCTTGTTCATTTTCTTCTTCTTCTTCACAATCTATGTAAAATAATTTCTTCTCAGCACACTTATGACCTTTAGTGTATTTGCTATCACAACTATAGCAAAGCCCTTTTCTCTTTTTTCTTCCAATTGTTGTGGTTTCAACCTTGTAGGTTGTGGAAATCTAGGCGTAGCAACACTTCCTTCTTTATAGAATTGAGTGGTAGGCTTCCTTGTCGCCATAATTTTACATTCAACTTTTCTTGCCAACCCGAATGCCTTCTCCAATGAATCAGGTTCCAAAACGCGAACTTCATGTTGGATGTTATCCTTTAAAGTGCCTATGAAGAGATCAATCCTGTGTTCCTCTGGAATATCAGTTACCCTTATATTCAATTTTTGGAAGTCCTCAATGTGCTGGCCCACTAAACCCTTTTGTTTGAGATTTATCAATTGGCTAAAGAAGGTGTTTCTCTTTGTATCCTCATAATGTGCTATCATTTCCTCCGTAAAAATTGACCAAGTGACAATTCTTTTACGGGAGCAAAGCCATCGATACCATACAAATGTATTTTGTTCTAAATGTAAAGTTGCAATGCGTACCTTTTTTGTGTTTTTAACGTTATGCAGATCAAAATATTGCTCCATTCGTAGTATCCATGTTATGGGATCCTTTCCATCAAAATTCCTCATATCCATTTTTGGAATATGGTGGTTCTTCCCGCCAACATTAGATTTTATGAAATCACGATTGACATTTATTTTGTTCTCATCATGAGGTTCTTCTACTATATTTTCACCATTAGGAAACATTTATTGTATCAACTTTGTCAAACCTTCGATGTCTGCTTTTAGATCATTCTTCATGTTTTCCATGTTGTATTTCATGTCATCCATCTTAGCTTCCATGCCAGCTTCCATGCCATCCATGCCTTTCTTCAAACCGTCCATCTTCGCTTCCACACCTTTCTTCAAAACTTCCATTTCATTTTTTGTTTCTCTTTGCGAGAGTGAAATTTGTTGCACTTGCTCTTGTAATTTTGATAGATCATGTTGCAATTCTTCATCTTCATGAGTCATAGTAGAGCCTTTTTAAGGCTTAATGGGTGTTGAATTATTTTTACGGGGCATATTTTAGAACCCAATACTGATATCTATTCTACAATATGCCCTTGGAATCAATTCAAATTGATTCTTCAAACAAGACTTATGCAATTCGCAAAAAAAATACACACCTTTTTCTTGCTTTTGAGGAGCTCGATATTGAAATTAGATTATCTCTGTAATTGAAGCACTTCAATATTTGAATTTCGGTACTGATGTAGCCCTCTGAATTATTTTTCGAATGCCATAGGTCTGACTTGATTTGGATTCTCCAAGACAAAGTTGTGTCCAATCTCCCACAATGACCTAATTATGAACTGGTTCAGTACAGCGAACTTGTACGACTTGCCACGTGTCACTGTTTTGTCCTTCGGCTTTGAAATTGATATCCAAGAAACTACAGTCCGTGTACTAGCGACCACTTTTTACGGCACTCCAATCCGATGCTCAGAGAGAGAGTTATGAAGATTTTCCCACGATCACCTCTTTGAGATGAAATTTAGGAGCCTGAAAAAGCACTACCTTCCACATATCATATCTCCAAAAATATTGCGAACCAAGATCTGAAATTTTTTGACGATGTTCCTCAGGATTTCGGCTTCGCACCCTATGAATATCAGCGTCTGAGACTTCGTAGAAAAAACTTTATAGCACAAATTCCACGATGACCTGTTTAGGAGCCTAAAAAAAGACCTAACTTCCACAGATCATATCTCCGAAAATATTGCGAACCAAGCTCTGAAATTTTTAGACGATCTTCCTCGGGATTTCAGCTTCGCACCCTAAAAATTTCAGCTTCTGAAACTTCGTAGAAAAAAATTTATAGCGAAAATGCCACAATGACCTATTTGGAGCAGTGAAACCCTAGAATCCAAAGCTCTGATACCAAATGTTGTGTAACTAGCTCCAAAAATAGAAGAAAAGAGATATCAATGCCTTAGAAATAAGCCAATTCGAGGGGGAAACCTCCAATACATTACATAAATGAACAATTCTTGGATGATACAATTTACAAAACCTCCTTTCTATATATAGGAGTCCATGTGGCCATAATGTAATCCTAGTGGGCCACAATGTAATCCTAGCCGACCTAACAATAATAATTTAAGGGCACAATAATAACAAAATGGGGACTACAAGGGTACAATAATAAAAACAAGGGGGTTACACTAATAACAATAAGGGACTATACTAGTAATATAGGGACCTAACAGCTTTAGACTTTTGGGAGACATAACAGAGTTGTTTGGTTAGTAGCCTTGGGTAGTAGTGGGGGACGTTGGGCAACACAAAATAGAGGGTTGAGGCCAAAGGTGACACAACAAAGACAAACTGAATGATATGAGCCCATGATGGGTCTTCTGGGATGGGTGAGCGGAGCATTGACATGATCGAATGATGAAATAGTAAAAAAAATTACCTTAAGGATAATGAAGGTAGCGAGATTTTTAGAACTCACAATGTTCATGAACTTTGTTTCTAGAAATCTAGAACTAATACTTAGTCATCTTCAGATAGTGAAAATTATGGATGACTAACAGTGGCTCCATTGGGGAGGGCAGCTCCTTTTCAGGAGGTGTCAAGAACTTTCAAATCTCTGGCTTGATGGAGACCAGTGCCTCATTCATTGAGCATATTTTTACCTCTTTTCTCTTGCTGATACTTGCTTTGAAGCTATGATCTCAACAATCTGAAAGACATGATTAGCTCAAATCCATCTCTACTTACCCAACCTACTTGCCTAACATTTTTTCTTCTTTAGGTGCATTTGAACTAACAACCTTGGCATCTTCTTTTTTTTGAAAGCAAAATAAACTATCTATTTCTATCTTTTCCCGGAGCTCAGATTATGCTGATGAACTCCTTTAATTCTCTACCTATTCTATTTGACTCTCAAGATTAAGAAATATGACATACTTCATTCTCTAAGATATTTGACAAGAAATTTAAAACATGACTAAATCAGAATTAGACAGTACGATTTATCATGGGTTTGTGGCATAACAACAAGCTGCACACAAATGTTATTTTTGTACAAAGTAAGATTTAAAAAAATTAGGGCTAAGATACATAGTTTGCTATTCATCCCTGTTTCCTCTTTGGTTTTATTTTGAGCATGTGGAACCAGTATCTTCTCAGCTAATCTATTTTCTTTAGCAAGTCAAGCTTGAATATTTTGACCAGCATTCTTTTCACTAACTTATCAACAATAAATTTAAAGCATGTTCAGCTATGATTAGGCTAGATAGCTGAACAAGACATCATTTTGCATTAGTAGTGGCATTTGGACTTGCACACTTTCAATATTACTATTTTTAAGGCATGGGGTTGTACCCTTTCTTTTAAAATCTGCCCTCTTTTTCCATTTCTATGTGTTTTTCGTGTTTTTCATTTTTTCTCAAAACAATCTGAAACTAAAAAGATGCTCATAGGGCTTACCTTATTTTGCATGCCTATCTATCCTAATCTAACCTATACATGATAGAAATTTATTTGGTGAACTCTCTTTTCCAATATAACCAGTCAAGTAGATGATTGCATGGGTGATCTTGTTTCAGCGCTTTGAAGATGCTGAAAAAATCAAAAGGCCACTTGCACCTTACTTGTGCTTGAACAGTAGTGCCTAAAATTCTCTTTAAACCTTGCATCAAACTGTTCTTGGCAGAAAACACTCCTCTTTTAGATTTCTCAAGGAAAACAGCAAATGGATCTTGGAATGATACCTGATCTTGAGGACTTGAGACATAAGCTTCATCTAGGACTACTCCTTCTTCCACTTGGCTATGTTTGGGACTCTTTTGGGAAAGAAACTCCACCTCTTCCTCATGATCATATGCACTGGTATATTCATCATATGTGGCAATGTTATCCTCTAAAAAACCTGATGTGCTTTGATAGAGTGGGCTGAAATCTGTGTGAATGCCATCATATTGATGAGCAGGAGCACTCTTTGGCAACAGATCTTCTTGAGAAAGAAGTGCAACAACTTTCTTGTGATCATCAATTTCCATGCCTTCATCTGCAATTTGTAATCCAAATGAACTTGGTGATTGCTTATCTGGAGCTGAGAAAAGTTCTATGTCATAAATGATTTCCTCAACCATTTCAGGAGAAGGCTTCTTATTTACAACTGGTTCAAGAAACTCATTAGCTTTCCCAACCTCATTAGCAAAACTGATATACTGTTGATTTCCAATCACATGAAAACTATTTCTGATGGACTGAAGTGAAGTAGAGCAAAGAGTCAAAGACTCTTCACTTACTTCTAAACTTTCAAGGCTTTCCTCATCAGTGTCATAGGTGACCTATCTTAGCTGATTATTGCTTTCAATCTGATGATAGTGAACTTCATCCCACAAATCAACTGTTGATGGCTCTATAAGGTTAGCTTCTGCTTGGATATCATAATCATCAATATATTGATCAAACCTTGAGAATCATTAATATAAGTAATGTCACCAGCCATACATATTGGACTATCAGATTGTTTCTCTTCGAATTGATTTACAAATCTATTTTCTGACTTATGGTATGCAAGATTAGCAGGAGAATGATCAGAAAAGTTTTGGTCATATGAAGTTTTAGAGGCTGTCTGCATGTTTAGAAGCTGATTTATTTCTTCTTCAGTTAAAAAATGAAGCATTTTTCTTTTTCCTTGGAAATAACTACAGCAGTCCTCTTTCTCTTGTGAAGGTTGATTTAGAGGTTGAATGTCTTCTTGAGTCTCACTTAGAAGACATGATGAATCATCACTTGTGTTTTTAGAGGGTTCTTGCCGATGTTCTTTCATTTTTGATTGGTTTCATCCTCTATCAACTCTTCTTGATTTTTGTGATAGTTACTTTGAGCATGAGATTCATAAGTTGCCTCTGATAGGTTCTCAGGGTGCCAATTTCCTTTTAAAATATGAAATGAATCGAAGCATAAGGGTAGAGACTCTAAATGTGTTATCTCCTCCTTTATTTCAAATTTGATTTCATCCTTAACCAACTTTTCTTGATTTATGTGAGAGTTATCTTGAGCATGGGTTTCCTAAATAGTTGCTAAGAGATCTTTAGGATGCAAATTTCCTTTCAAAATCTGAAAAGAATTAAAGCATAAGGGTAGAGACCTTAAAGGTTTTGACTCTTCCTCTATTCCAAATTTTGTGATTTCAAGATGGCTGATTGTTTCTTTAGGGCACTCCTCTCTGTTTTTATTTGCAACTTGCTCGTAATGCTCTCCTAATAATGAAGAACAAGATGTAGGAAAGTAACTAGTACCTACTTGGCAGCCTTCTTTACTCTCTTCTTTGCAGTCTTTCTCGTCTTGCATATTTTGTTTGTTGTTCTTGTTTTGTAGTGATTTAGTTTGCTTTTCCCGAGGAAGAAGTATATGTTGTTTTGAATAAGCAACACCAACCTTAACCCTGTACCTTTCCTCTTGCCTGTCAAATAGATGCATCAGTTTGCTAAATGTATCTATCAATATCTCTAGTTTTGCCTCTCTGTTCATACTTGGATCCATCTTTGTTTATCAAAAAGAGGTCACTGCATCTTTCCAACCAGTGTAGAGTTCTCTACCAGTGGAGTCTTTAGGTCTATTGAGGGTTGTGGAGTCGCCAGGTGGAAGATTTGAACTTTGTTGTCCACCATCAGCATGATTGGGATTGCTTAATGCATTCTCAAGGGAGTTTATAAGAACTAGTGGGGTAATAGGCTCACTAGAGGCTAGTGGAGTCGCCAGGTGGATATTTTTAGTTGTTTTGAAGATAAGTGTCTATGGTCCGCCACCAATACTGACAAAAAGCCAATCTAGAAATGTTTTGGGGTTTTCTAAGTTTTCTATATGCAGCCCTTAAGATATGTAAGAGTGTCCTATAGCTGAGTCATCATTTTGCTAGGATGGTGAAAAAGCTAGATTCTACTCTTAGGCTATCAGTTAAGTTTCTCTATGATTTGACGAAGGTTTCTTAAGTCCGAAGGGATACTTAGATTGTCACTAACATTAGAGGTTGCATCATGATCACCATTGTGTTGGTGAAAGTGATGAGGTGATTTACAAATCACAGGATTTTAAAGTTTAACTAAGGGTTAAAAGAGTCAATAAGAGTTTTTAGGCTACTATGTACTCGGTCCCACCGTGATCGCCATTATGTTAGTGAGCGGTGGGATAAATCCACAAGATATTTTTCTTAAGGGTTGCTAAGATGTTTAGGGAAATCTAAGTTTGTTTCTTACTCAGAGTCCCACCGTGATCGCCATTATGTTAGAGAGAACGGTGGGATAAATCAACAGGATAGCATGCTTATGGGAGTCTTCGAGAATTTAGTGGAGTGGTAGACCTACTGGAGGCTAGTGGAGTCGCCAAGTGGATATTTTTGTTTTTTAGAGACATCTATTTATGTTCCACTACCAATAACTGATAAAAAACCAATCTAGGGATGTTTTTTTTTGGGTCGGGGTTTTCTGAGTTTCCTATATATAGCCCGAACGTTTGTAAGAGTGTCCTATAGCTGAATCATCATTTTGCTAAGATGGTGAAAAAGCTAGTTTCTACTCTTCAGACAATACTTAAGTTTTCTAAGTTTGAGTGAGACTTTGAGAGCTCCTAAGGGATACCTAGGATGTTTTGACCCAAGGTCCCACCGTGATCACCATTATGTTAGTGTCCCGTAATTTAGCATATTGGTAAACCAAATGACAGGGTAACATCAGACCAATCTTTAGAGTCCTGGGACCTAGCCTTCCTGGACTCAGAGAGGGCTCTCTCTATTATGCGAAGGATGTGAACTTATTCGCTTTGTATGTTTGATTTTAGGTTAGTTGTTAAGTATATTTTGATTTGTTTTGGTTTTTAGGTAAAACTGATCAAGTAGGACAAATGGAAAGATAGTTCAACAAATCAACAGGGCTATGGGGTCAGATAAGGTCAAGGATGTCTAAATGATGGACAAGGTGTACTGTAGGGCTGATTTAGTAGGGTCAATGGATCCTTTGGGTGAAGTATGAGATGAAATGAACATTAAGTTTGTGAAAAACGAAAAAAATCTTAAACATATATAGTTTGAAAGAAAATACTCATGAGGTAGGGCAAACCATTAATCTCTATGAACAATACTCAAACTGATAAACATGAAAGATAAACATTCAGGTGAGACATAAAAGCATAAAAACTCCTAACTTTAGAAATTCACCTTTAGTTGTTGGGAAAACATATAAGATAAACAAATAACTTAATATATGAAGAGGGAACTCCTAAACAACATATATCAAACTATCGGGAACTCTGAAACAAGTTGGTAAGCATGGACAAAAGGCAAAATCGAGCGAGACCTCTTTGACTTAACCTAATCAATCAATATTTCATAGAAAGGCTTCAGAATAGGGTCTTGAGAACTTCAAATAAGCAGGGCATACCTTAAATCATATTTGATAGCTAGCATACTGACTATTAATGAAACAAATAACAAATTCTTGGTGGACCTAAGGAGCAGTTAAGAATTCCTTATAATGACCAAGAAGAAGAAAACATCAAAGCTGTAATAAACACGAGGTTTGAGGTGCTTCCATGAGCAAATCTCAACCTATACTTTTCTGATCTACAGCAAACAAGAAGTATGAAACATTAATGGAAACAAGAAGACATAAAGAAATCAGGGAAACATCACAATTCACCAAGCTATGGAATCATGCACACAATGCTCCTCCACCATCAAGCCAAGCAAGCCATTCATCCACATCATAAAACCAATATTTTCTCCAAGCTCATAAAACTATGTATTGCTCTTAACATGTCAAGTTCTCCTAGTTTATTACAATGAATCCTCATGGTTTATATAAGCAAAGAGGAGAAAAGCTCACTAGAGCATCTAGAAGGCCACTGGCCAAAGCAAAATATCTTAATTTGTCCTTGAGGACTCACAAGGTCCAAGGCACAAAATATCTCTTCAAAATATCTTTTTCGGACCAAAATAGCAAAAATATTCACTTTTAGGCTCTGACATACAAGATAGAACTTGCCTAACGCACATTTGCTCAATCACCACACAGGAACACAACACTCTGTCTCTGATTCTGAAAATTTTACAAGCATGCAGCACCAAAAAGGGTCTTTTTGCAACAAAGTTTTGGAAGCCTTCCCGATGTCGAAAGAGGCTCCGTGATGGCCCGTTGGAAAGTTATGGATGTCTACTTTCCAAATCTACTTTTGTTTTCACAATCTGATCTCTGGAAGTTTCCCAAAAAGTAGAAAAGGTGAAGGATCCCAGGAGCGCAGCACCTGCTCAGAAAAGGTGGCAGAAAGGTGAAAAAATGGGCGTTTTTGGCCCTTTTGAGGGACCAAAACAACTCCAACTGAGCTGAAATATTGTGAGAATGCTCCTCTTGTGCCAAGGAATCCAAAAATATAAATTTTTCCTGCTGAAGATGCTCTGGGAAAAAGCGCAGCATCCAAGGTGCTGCACTCCTAGGCTTAAAAATTTGCAAAAAACCAAAAAGTGTTCAATTTTGCTCAAAATTGGTGGGGGAGTCCCTTAAGGGTCCTTAAAAACCTGTACTGAAGCTTGAGCCAAAATTCCAAGCCTAGCTTGGTCATTTCCATCATTTGGCGCCGGGGGCCTCCTTTGCGTAGTTTTGAGCTTTTTCCTAGCTAACTGATTTCTCTTTTTATAATGCTCAGTCATCTTTCTCTGTAAGCCCAGATCTTTGTTTGCCTTCTCTAACTTAGCCTCCAAATGTAGATTTGCCCTTTCAAGCCATGATTCTTTGTCATGCTCAATTTCCAAGGCAAGGAGCTCAGTGAGAGGGAATTGTTGTGCTTGGGCTGATTCTTCCTCTCTCTGTTTTTCCAATGCTTTCCTGAGACCCATAGTCTTAGGCCTCTTCCTAGCTTACCCCTCTTCTTCATTATCTTCTTCATAGGCGCCCATGTACTCCTCCAGCTGCACTTGTGCTTTCTGAGCCTCTCTCTTGTATTTGAGCGCCCAGGCTTCATAAATGGCAAGTTGGCCACTCATTCGCGTGTTTTGCATTTGTAGGAAATGAATAAGATCTTTTGATCTTTCCAACTCAACCTCCAAATCTCTGATTTGTGCACTCCGGTCCTGTAGGAGAGAATTAAGTATCCTTGTTTCATTTTCCTCATCACTGTCCAAGTGAATGAGTTCAAATTCCCTCTCTTCTTCATGATTGCTTTCCTATTCTTTCATTGTCTTCTTGCCTTTTTCCTTCATGGGCTTCTTACCCTTGTCTTTCTTTGGTAGTTTACCCTTGCTCCTCAATGATTTGGTGACTTTGCTTTCTACTGTTTGAGTGACCTTGTCCTTCACTTTTTTGGTGATTTTGTCTTTTACTGGTTTTGAGGAGGAGTGCATGGCTCCTTGCCTTTTGGAGGCAGCAAACACATGCCTCCTACCTCTCTGATAAGGGATGGTGAGAGGTGTCACAAACTGGGCTTGCACAATTTGATCATTTATAGCCCTAGGACTGTCCTTCTCTTCAAGAATGTTTTCTGTGTGTATCTCCTTGCTACTTTGCTGTTGGCAGTCTTTTTTACTATTAATTTCAACCTCTTTCATGCTCTCATCACTAGAAGGACCTTCAAAACTACCATACTCTGTTTCTGCACTGTCAGAGGCACCTATGTTTGACACACTTTCACCTTTAGGACTATCCACCTCTTCACCTTTTTCACTGTTGTTTTCACTGCCAACATTCTTTGGATCTTTGTCATCATCTCCTTGTTTATTGAAAACAATTTTGAAATTTGTTTCTGGGCTATCTTCATCAATTTTGTCATTGTCATGACTGCTTATTTCTTCTTTGCCACTGTCTGTTGTAGAGCTTTCAGTGTCATTTTCTTCACCTTGAGACCCAGCACTTTGACCTCCTTTCTCATCATTTGTGTCACTGTTTGTAACTCTGTTTTCTTCTTGGTTTACATCTTCATCCTTGCTGCTGTTTTAACTGTTTTCCTCTTCGCTATCTCCCTCTTCTTCATTTTCTACCTTATCTTCAACATCCTCTCCTTCACTGCTTTCTTCAAGGCCACCACTGCTTTTTTTTGCAGCTTGGGCAATTGGCTAGATATATGATGGCTCAGGCTTGTTATGAACATATGCAAGGTGATTTGAAAACTATATTTGCCTCCTATTTTCTTTGAATCAAGCTTGTGACTGTTATTGATGATTTGTGAGAAAAGAGAGTTTGAAAAAGAGGCTTTGTTTTGTCAGTGAAAAAGGTGTGTAATGCCTTAAAATCACTTCCTTTTGACCCTTTTATGAATTTAGAATTGATCCTTTGATCCAATGGAATTTATGCCCTTTTATCTTACCCTTGAAGACAGATAGGAACTATGCTTTGACAATCTCTGCTGTTTGATGAATGAGGTTCTTATTTCCACTTATCATGTACATTTGCTCATCATCCCAATGTTTGAGTTTTTGGGGATATTCAGTAAGACAACAAAACTGTCTTCTAAGTTTTCAAAGAAAATCATCTTTCTAAATTGATTACTCCTACTTCAACAAAGTTCCCACTGATTTATTTGAGGAGTCTTTGTGCTTTTGTAGCCCAACTATCTCTCCACTGTTTTGTCAAATAGTCACATATTTGTATTTTCAACCAAAGTGCACTCACTGTTTTCTTCTTTAGTGTGATTATTTTTCCTGATAGTGGTCTTAGTTTTTTTTTTTTTTCCTTCAACTTGTGGCGCATCTGATAACTTTTGTCCTTTTGCAGGATTGTGGCAAAGGGCAGTTGTCCGTCTACCATTCTTATGCTCGAGGCAAATATCTTTTCCATGATTATCTTTGCTGAGATGAACCAGGTTGCTCATATGTTTCTGATATTTCTGAGATTTTGCACAAACCTTTGTATGAGCATTATTTTGCATCTTGTTATAACTTATGATATCAAGACCTTTCCTGTAGCTTTCAACTTGTCCCTTTTATCCACTGTAAATGACCTTTTGAAGCTTCTTAGGTGTCCTTTTATCATTGCTTTTCTTTAGACTAAACTTCAAGGCATCCCTGCAAAGATTCATTGGATATGATAGTCTATTCTTGGCACATTTTACTGTTGTACCAGAAGGGCGCCTTTGGAAGTTGCTTAAGTGCTCTTAAGAATATGACAAACCTCAGCTCTGTGCTCTCTTGAATTCATCCTTGACTTCTTTGAAGGGTTGTTACTCTGCACGCCGGGCAAGATCGTAAGAGTGCAGCGCCCACCTACAGGAGCGCAGCACTCAGTGTAAAAATGCATTGGAGGCAGCGACAAGAGCGCAGCACTATCCTACATGAGCGCAGCACCATGAAAATTTTGCCTGAGCCTCTGTTTGGTCTTTTTGAACTTTCCAGGAGCGCGGCGCAGAAAAAAGGCCTTTTTGCAGCGGGCATTTAGAGGCCTTCCCGATGTCGGAAATGGGTTCGTGATAGCTCGTTGGAAAGCTGGTTGAGTCTAATTTCCAAAACTTCTTTTTGTTTTCTATTTGGTGTCCATTTACCTATCCAAAAACTGATTCTCCCAACACTGATCAAAAGTGGTGAATGCTGGTGCAGACAACTTTTGGAGGCCTTCCACAACTCTAAATTTAGCTCATGATAGCTCATTGGAAATAGGGTTAAGTCTACTTTCCAAAACTTCTTTTGTTTTTCCATTTTGTGTCCATTTACTTGTCCAAAAACTGATTCTACCAACACTGGTCAAAAAGTGTTGAACGCTGGTGCAGAAATGCAAAGTGCTGGTGCAGGCCACTTTTCGATGTCTTCCTTAATTCCAAATTGAGCTCATGATAGCTCATTGGAAATCTATTCAAGTCTAGCTGTCATTTGACTCATCAAGCAAGTCATTTGGATACTCCAACTGTGAGAAAACCTTATTTTCCCAAGGTCACTCTAGGAGTGCAGAAATTCTCCTGTGACACCTGTATTTTTGACATTTCTCCCAAACCATGATACCTGTGTAAAAACTGAAGGAGGTTTTTATTCTTGGGCCTATTATGGACAACAACCTCTCTCACGTTTGTCAATTTCATCTTCGTTTGGTCAGAAACACAATTTGAAGCAAAACTGGCACTAGGTGTGACACATGGCTTGTCTCTTGGAATGAATTCTTGTAAAATGATGGAGGCATGATGTTTATGAGCTGGTATGGACTTATTCTTGCTGAAATGATCTATCAAATGAATCCTTTGCTCTTTTGCCTCCTTTTCATATCAAACCCTAGCTTAGTTGGAAGAGGAAATTAGGGTTTGGTGTGGGGATTTAGAAATGCCTTGCAGAGGGAGTGGAACGAAGGGGTTAAGGGTTGTCTAAATTCTTGGGGAAATTTTGGGGGATAGGGATAGATGTTAGGGAGTAGGGGTAAGTGGAATTTCAAGAATTGAGTGAGGGGAAGGGGTCCAAAAGGGCAAAACACAAGCCTAGTCTTAAAAAGTGTCAAAATGTGGCCATAGACTAGGTTTTTTTAAGAAAAATGATGAATTTGAGGGATAAGAGTGATGGGAAATGTTTGTGAAGGTATATTAAGGATAGGAGGAGGTGTAAGAACAGCAGGATACGAGCCTTGATGTTTAATCATGGAGGTCATGAAACAAAGAAAATTTCCCTTAAAAACCCTAGCTTTCTTTGAAAATAGGCATGTTGCCTTTCCTTTGCTGCAGATGTCTTTAGTGATGAGTTGGCCTCTTACCTTACCTAGTTTTCTGCCGATAGCCACCTTGACACCTCTGCATAAATTTCAAAATGGGTAGCTTTCCTCCTTGCAAAACTTATGCTTTAGGCCAAAGACCTTCCTTGAATGATCTTTTTGATGAATTTAGGACAAAATGACTCGTCTCTTTCTTCTTTGAAAGTAGTCTCCTTGTAGATATAAAACAAAAATTTGTAGGATACCAAATCCATCCTAGGACTCATGAAACCCTAGGTGACCTAGTGGAAGGTCCTTGGACTTGGCTTTTTGGACTGAGACTTAGAATTTGGGATCATCAAATGTAAGATAGAGTTTATGATAAACTGAAATATTGAATCCAAAATCCAATGTACTTGATTTATCTAAAGAGCCTACAGGGGTACTTTGGAGACCATCAATGCTTTAGACTTTTGGGAGACATAACAGAGTTGTTTGGTTAGTAGCCTTGGGTAGCAATGGGGGAGGTTGGGCAACACAAAATAGAGGGCTGAGGCCAAAGGTGACACAACAAAGACAAACTGAATGATATGAGCCCATGATGGGTCTTCTGGGATGGGTGAGCGGAGCATTGACATGATGGAATGATGAAATAGTGAAAAAAATTACCTTAAGGATAATGAAGGTAGCGAGATTTCTAGAACTCACAATGTTCATGAACTTTGTTTCTAGAAATCTAGAACTGATACTTAGTCATCTTCAAATAGTGAAAATTATGGATGACTAACAAACATTTCAAATTTAAAGTTTTGAGGTCTTAAAGTCCCATCATTTCAAAAGAAGTACAAGATTTATTAATTTCTTTTCCATGATTTTTATCAATATTCCTTATCATAGTAAAACATTTCAAATCTAAAGTTCTGAGGTCTTAGAGTCCCATCACTTCAAAATTACAGGTTTTTTAAATTTATTTGTCATGAATTAATTCCTTGATTTTATTTCTTAATGATATAATCACTAATTAGTAATGCATGTCTCTAACTGAAATACGACATCCTTTTACAGAAATACCATTAAGTACAAGTCATCTTAAGAAGGATATATATATTTAAAAAAATGTAGAAATACCATTGGGTACAAGTCATCTGGAGCTTGAAGGATATATGCACTTAAAAAAATACATTTTTCTATCTTAAGCGTTCACTAATTTCGTTGTGTTTCTTACACTCTGATAAATTTCTCCACAATGTCAATACCATATAAATGTTTCATCACACTCAACACAACACTTACATACTAAGTTCTTTATTTAATCAGTGGTATCCATATGTAATATTCCTAATGGAAATTTTCAATGATAAACAAGAAAAACATAGCAAAAACACATATAAAAATTAATAGCACATTTGCAACCAGGAATCTCCATGAACTGTGTTGATCTGAGCCATTTTATTAATAAATCAGTGAGTACAATATGGTGCTGGAAAGAGTGCACCTAGGCTTACACAAGGCAAGCTAGCAAGGCCCAAGGGGAAGATATGAAGCCCCTCTCTGATCTGCTACTGCTCTTTCGCTGAACACTGCACTAAAACTGCCCAGAAATATGTTGTTGGTTGCAAAGAACTGCTACTACGGCCTCCTTTGATGCTCAAAAAATTCCTGGAAATTAACCCCAGGCTCTCCAACAATAACCCACAAAAACCAACAAAGCAATTGGCCAAATGTTGACCTTGAAATTTCGACCCAATTTTCCCCTAGCTCCTCTAGCTGCTAGCTGAGTTGGGACCCCTATTTGGCCCCTCAATTCCACCCAGAAAATTTTGCCAAATTAAACTTGGCTTCTCCTCAATAAACCCAGAAAGGGTTTGCCCAAATCTTGACCCCGGAAATTGGCTCTCTAAACTATTGGGCAATTCAGAACTCCTGATAAAATTGTTGTTGTTGGGCAATTCAGAACTCCTGATAAAATTGTTGTTGGATGCCACTGAAATGCCTGGAAAATCCCTGTTACAATGCTCCAAGTCTTCCCTCCAAGTCATCTACGAAAACTCACTCACTCCTTGGCTCTCGAAGTGAATCCCTCAAGGGACTACACAGCCTCTACGCAACTGGAAATGTCTCTGCACTGCTAGTGAAGTAACTTCGTTGTAGATGAAGCTCTATGTTGCTAGACTGCTCGAATCTATGGTGAATCACCTTCCTTGGGCTGGCACTCAAAGTCCAACGAAGCAAAGGCTGGGATCTCTACTCGAAGACAACCGTGTGTTGAACAACACATGCAGACTTGGCTCACTGCTCAAGCGTGCTCTTGTCAAAGACAATTTCGAAATAGATGAATGAATGAGAGAAATGAGCCTCATGCTTCTTTTTTATCCAAGGTTGCCCAATGTTCCCTTAGTCCCCACCACGTGCCTCTAGCCTCTAACACGCACCAATGACTGCATTGCCTTCATGTGGGCTGCAGTTCATCCTCATTGGGCCCCATCCTCCACTATTTCCGCAATACTTTGCCTCAGCCTAATGCTTTGAGGCCTATAGTCGCCTAAGTTTATTTGCGGGTCCCCAAATCCACATTTCCTAAGTCAAAACTGTGATATTATCAAAATTGGCCAAAATTAATATTCCGGTTAGCCGAATTGCTAAATAGGAATATTACAGTCCTCCCCACCAAAAATTGCTTGTCCTCAAGCAATGCCTAAACAAGCATCCTCTGTAGCTAACACTCCCCAGTGTCACTGCAAAAATGTGCGAGGGTCTCAAATGTGCCACTGAATTGTCCCTGACCTCTGCACTGTCCTAACATGAAAGAGTCCCTCAATACCAAGATCCCAAGCTATCCTATCCATCCTGAAACTCCCCTCACTATTTTGCCCGATAAAAGTACTAGTAGTCCCCTGTATACCACCATTGAGTAGGGGAGCATGATAATGTGGCACTATACCCAACTCCCCCTGAAGTTGTCCTATCGCGTAGGCCATCCCATGCACTCCAAGAGTATATTCTCAAAGATACCACCTAATCTTTGTAGAGATAGTGTCTCGCTCACGTGAGCTCCTCCTAATATCATCCTGTTGGCCCCCCTATTGTGCTAATGAAGTCCCCCACTCCATCGGTGACTCTAAAGCCCAATGGAAGATCTACATGATTAATTTTTGACTACTTTACTTTAATAAAGTTAAGTTAGAAATAAAGTGGGTGAAGAGGGACACTTAACTCACACTTAGGATAAAAGCATTTCCTAAAGTCAATTGGAGACATGATTATTTGGCAGCGTGGGGCCTAGAGGACGAAGTGGCAGCGTGGGCGGCATGGGCCCAAGTCAGCGCAGAGCTAGAGGGACAGCGTGTCTCAAGGAGACAGCGCAGTTGGTGGTGGGGCCTAGGTGAGAGCAAGGCTCTCCAAACATAAAAAGGGAAAGAGGCTCCTCATTTTGATTCATTCTATTATGCATCTATGTTATTTGTCTTTTGACATTGAGCACGCTTTTGTTGTTGAGAAAAGCCTGCAAGTGTTGTTCAACACATCGGGTGTCTCTGTGCGGAGATCCCAACCTCAGTCCCGGGGGACTTCGATTGCCTACTCGGGTGAGGAGTTCTATCCCTGATTTACCGGAGAGAGTTGGAGCAGCCACAGTTGGGGTTATTCACTTGTAGAGGTAGCACAGTCAGTGAGAGGGAGGATGCAGTGTTTGGAGAAGGAGATTGTGGATTGAGGGCTTATCAGGGGATTTAGCCCGAGAGAGTCGGAAAGGGGTCAGCCCTTCCCTATTCCATCATTTTGGTAGAGTTGGAGGCCATCTTTTGCAGCAGATCATTCAGGGCTAGCGTTTATCATTGGGACAGCGTGGTACCTCGAGGGCGGTCATTTTCGGAGGTCAGCCATTTTCGGAAAGCTCTCTGGGCTTTTCTGGGTATTGGGTGGAGAGGCCATTCCCAAAGTTTCACAATTTTCCGAGGTGGGGAGCAGCCCCAAAGAGCCAATTCATTCCAGCAGGAGCAACAGCACCAGCAGCTTGGAGATTAAGCAATCATTGAGGGAGCAGCGATTCCATGATATATTCTGAGAGTATTTCTACGCTTGCCTAGTGCAATCCAAGGTGCCATCATTCTGATCACCTTTGTATTCATTTTATCTTTCAGTACTTAATAAAATGGCTCAGCGTTCTCCATATTGTGTCTTATTCATGTGATGTCTCTCTAGTTGCTGTAGTTTCTTGTTTATGTGCTTTATATTGCTGTTTATTTCTATTCGAAATATTACACATTATCTCCCCCTATAGTAGCCAGCTCATCCCTAAAGGTTATTGAGCTGCGAAGAGCGGTGATGATCAAGTCCCCTACTAATCTCAGAGTGGTGCCACCATGTTGATGCTACGCTACTCTTATTATGACATACTCCCCACCATGTGCAGATTGTATCCTCCTCTCCTAAGGCCTAGTGGCAAAAAATCTGTGAGATCCAAGCTCATCTTGCCCGAACATCTCCATGATGCCAATATCTACCCCTCCATGGCTAATCTCGAGCCTAAGCAACAACAGGATAAGTTTGCCTCGCCATGCAATGGAGGCCTTAGTGATCCCCCATGTGTCAAACCCAAGGTGAATTGGACCACTCTCTGTCATGACCCTGCTCATCACAAAGTGGAGTGATCCACCTGCCAACCGGATCCCTGGGTCCCCCAACCATACTAGGAGCTCATAACTCCCAATAATTGCGCAATGTTGTTGCGCAGCACTGCTGCCTGCTAGAACCCATCAGGCCCTCATCTCTGACCCTTGTATGTATCCCTTAGGTGGACCCAAGTATCAGGAGTTTTTCCCACGCATGCAAAACTGCCCTACTTCTACCAGACCATGCAGTGAAATCCACTATCCCCACTCCTGATGATACACCTGGACATTACTCGGAGTCCGGGTACCCTCGTGTAGACAAAGTCTACCATCCACCATCCCTCAAGTGTGAGCCCAGGGGTGGAACATATGCTACCTCGGCAATCAACCACTCCATCCCTAAGTCTATATCTATCAAGTCGTTCACCTACCAAGTGTCTCAACTAGAGTGTCTCTTGCCGACTCATGACACACGGTGTCTCATCCAACTGCCTAGGCTGACCCTCCCATGCCCTGCAGCTTTAATGGAGAGTGTCAAGGGGCAACAACCAAACACTCTGCGACTGTAAGCAACACTAGAGGATGATGGGTGGGTATGTCCAAAAGGGTATGATCAAGAGTCTGTCTGAATGCTCAAGAGTAATCCTCCGGACGACACTCTCTTCACCTCAAATCTGTTGATAACCCACTCATAGCCCTGTCTCTGCTAAACGTGGTGTCCCTATATGGTCAACAATGTCCTGATCGACCCTAGGTGAGTTGCATCCCATGGTACACCTAATGCCCCTGTCCATAAGTCTCCTTGGAGACAATGCCACAAGAGCCCGCTGCGCCGCATCATGTCTCACTGCATACCACCAAGTATCACCGCACTCCTCGACATGCCACTATATGTTGCAAGCTATCCCTGTACACAGCTGGATACCCCCGACTATGGCTATACCATCCTGTACCGTCATTTGTCTTGCCTGTGTCACTGCACCTGTCACTCCCCACATGTACTCAATGCGATGTGAGTTACTCCCACTCCACAACGCAGTCTGACATATTATGACACACCCCCATGCATCTCCATGCCCATCTGCAAACCACTGCTCAATGCTAGATGCTCCTACACGTCCCTGGATGTGATCGTTGAAAGTTGTGTCCATATGCGTCGGCCGACACCCGGCCAGTACCATCACCTCCACCATCGCATCACCATACTCTCCAATGAATGGATTTCCCCTCCAAATCCTCCCTGAGGGTCCCAAGAAATGAATCTCCCTAGGTGTCAATAGTGAAGCCATCACTGCTCTGCTCCTCTGCGACCTTTGTGCCCCATAGAAAGGTGAAGAATCCCCAACCCCATACAAGGCACCGTCTAGTGGCTTGTCAATGCCACCAACTCCGACAGACTCCTGCCAGTGTATGTTGATCACCCCGTGACCCTGTGTACAAATGTCATACCAAGATAACTCAAGAAGTTTGTCCATAAACTGGATGGCCACTGGTGCTGACCAAAACTCCCCTAGCAAATGTGCACACTCAACTGCTAGGTCAACTGTACCATTCAATTCATAGTCAACCAGCATACCTGAAAAGTGATAGGTAGTCCCGCCCGGATCCCAATGCCAATTTGGGCTTCCAGTATCCCCAGTGCCTGGAAGCTCCTGCTGAGCTACACCCGGGTCCATCGCCATCTCCATAGCCCACTCCACCAAGTACCAACTCAGAATCTCTCACCATCCAACCCCAAGAGGGGGATAGAATGCACGAACCATCAAACTCCCGTGCATAGAACAACCCCAACATGCGGATGTTGCACCCTGTGCAATTCAGGTCTTCTCATCCCCCTATCCAGATCAACGCATGAGATCTTACTAGGTAGCTCTCTCTCTCTCTCCAATGGCCAAAGGTGACCCAACAGTGATGTTAGCCTCGTCTACGTATGCCTGAAGAGGGTTTCTTCGACTCTCCAATGTGCCCTCTAACTGTACCATTAGGGAATCCAACCGTACCCCAACGTGAGCCAGCTTGGCTGCTGACTCGGCACAAACCACTCTCATGTCCTCCTGTTCCTTGATTTGCCGCAAATAGCCTCTTGTACTAACGTTTCCTTCCTTTTTAATGCTAGAAGGTCGGCCTAAAATTGATGATACTATTGTGCGCGACCATCGTCTAATAACTCTATATCTCCTGGCGCCTCATCAAGGGTGGATACGTCTCCTGGCACCTCATCCATCTGTTGTGTGCTATTATCACCCAAAAACTCAGAAACAACCCCGGTCACCACCTCAACGGATGGCACTACTGGGGTATGCTCCACTCTCTCCACTAAGATGTCAACCAACACGGTCAAGGGATTCTCCAACACGTGTAACCCCTGCATCACATTGGGTGTATCTACTTGCACCCCACAATCCTGTGTAGATGCATGACCCCCCACGGCCTGTGCATCTCTAGTGTCTCTTCTCTAAGGAAGAGGATAGATCTGGTCCGACACCTTCATCAACTGGGTCAATAATTCGCGCATATTAAATCCTCCGTGTGCCATGGTTTGTCTATGGTTTAACCCGTCATTGTGTATACATGCACAAATCTTCCCTGATCAAATTGGCTACCCCACAACTGGCCAAGATCATGGCTCTAATACCATTGTAACATTCCTAATGGAAATTTTCAATGATAAACAAGCAAAACATAGCAAAAACACATACAAAAATTAATAGCACATTTACAACCAAGAATCTCCATAAAATGCGTTGATTTGAGCCAATTTATTAATAAATCAGTGAGTACAATATGGTGTTGGAAAGATTGCACCTGGGCTTACACAAGGCAAGCTAGCAAAGCCCAAGTGAAAGATATGAAGCCCCTCTTTGATCTGCTAGTGCTCTTTCACTGAACACTGCAATAAAATTGCCCAAAAATATGTTGTTGGCTGGAAAGAACTGTTGCTACGGCCTCCTATAATGCTCAGAAAATTCTAGGCAATTAACCCCAAGCTCTCCAACAATAACCCACAAAAACCCACGAATGAATTGGCCAAATGTTGACCTCAGAATTTCGGACCAATTTTCCCCTAGCTCCTCTCGCTGCTGGCTGAGTTGGGATCCCTGTTTGGCCCCTCAATTCCACCCAAAAAATTATGCCAAATAAATCTTGGCTTCTCCTCAATAAACCCAAAAAATCCCAGAAAGGGTTCGCCCAAAGCTTGACCCTGGAAATTGGCCCTCTTGAGCTTGGCTCTCTAAACTATTGGGTAATTCAGACCTCCTGATAAAACTGTTGCTAGATGCCACCGAAATGCCTAGAAAATCCCTGTTAGAAGGCTCCAAGCCTTCCCTCCAAGTCCTCTGTGAAAACTCACTCACTCCTTGGCTCCTGGAGTGAATCCCTCGGCTGGGAATGTCTCTGCGTTGCTTGTGAAGTAACTGAGTTGTAGATGAAGCTCTTTGATGCTAGACTGATCGAATCTGTGGTGAAGCATCTTCCTTGGGCTGGCACTTGAATTCCATCGAAGCAAAGGCAGACTTGGCTCATTGCTCAAGCGTGCTCTTATCAAAGACAATTTCGAAATAGATGAATGAATGAGAGAAATGAGCCTCATGCTCCCTTTTTATCCAAGGTTGCCCAACGTTCCCTTGGGCCCCACCTCGTGCCTCTAGCCTCTAACACGCACCAATGATTGCGTTGCCTTCATGTGGGTCGTAGTTCATCCTCATTAGGCCCCATCCACCACTATTGCCGCAATACTTTGGCTCAGCCTAATTTTTTGAGGCCTATAGTCGCCTACGTTATTTGTGAGTCCCCAAATCCACATTTCCTAAGTCAAAACTGAGATATTATCCAAATTGGCCAAAATTAATATTCCAGTTAGCAGAATTGCTAAACAGGAATATTACACCATATGTGAGGAAGGTGTTTTTAGGGTTTAAAGTTATTTAAACAGATATATTAATTTTATAATCTACTTTGGTTTTATTTTTGAAGGGAGTTATTTTCTTCATTTCAATATGTAAATTGCAATTTCCATTTGATATCAAACTTGAAATTTCAAAGTGAATGTTCATTTTCAAGTCTTTGAATGATTTATTTTTCTTGTTATAAGTTGGATGATTTCAAAAATCTTATAAATTATAATTTATAAAATATATAATATATATAAATTATAATATACCCCCTGTCACCGCTCAAACTAGTAGGGGTCCTAAAAGGGGGACCTTGAAGGGATACTACCAGGTTAAAAGCAACAACGGAGTAATAGCCCACTGTCACCTCGGTTATGGCTCCCTACTCTTTACAGATTTTCACCGATGGGAGGAGACACGTTATAACAAGGATCATGAAATGAATGGATCAATGATAGGGTGAGAGGTGATACTGGAAGCCTATTCACAAGAGAGGCTCAAGTATATGGCATGCTTGCTTTTGAAGGCAAGGTTAAAGGCTCTCAAGGAAGGGCTCAAGGAGAGTTTCAAGGTCTGGGTTTAGGGTATGTATCTTATAATGGAGGTCCATAAGCCTTAAAATTCTTGTGAAGGCTTGGATTCCAATTGATCTTTGAAGAATTTTCCTTAATAGTGAATTGGACCACACAATACCAAGTGGACCCGGGGTTAGGTCAAATGGGTAGGGTTTAGCAACCAATGATATACTCGACCTAATCCGAAAGGAGAAAGGGACCAAAGAATGAATTTGTAATCCAAGGCATTGTGAGGATCCCAATGAGGTTTCTAGCCTAAGAAAACCAAGGGCAAAACTCGATCTTGAGGCTAGGGCTTGAGGTATCTCAAAATCCTGCTATTGGAATTTCTTCAAAATTGGAGGGAACCTAGGAGAAACCCCAGCGCAGAAGACCCGAAGAGATCGAAGTTTTTGACTAGGTAGTTCGCAGATAAATGATGCACTACAAGACCCAATGGGCTAGTCCTAGAAAAGAAGAGAAATTAGGTTTAAGGTGATCACCTTATGGTAGACCAATGCCTAATCCTTTGGGGAGATTGGAGTCAAGAGGAATTATGACTGTGGATTTTGGATTTTCTTTGTCAAGGAGGCCTCAAAGACAACTTCGCTTAGTATTAGGGTAGCAACAAAAGCAGCTTCAAAGACTTTATGCTACTTTTTGCAGAATAGATGGCTTGTCAAGATGAATTTCAATGATGAAACATCCCTAGGAACATTCATTCATTATACATGGCCCATACATGAAGCAGCAATATCTAAAACCAAAATTTCAACAATTTCGCATAAATGGATGCAGTAAATTAGCCCCAGTATAGTGAAAATCCCAGCAACAATGCATGTGACAAAATAGAAAGAAAGAATAGCATTAAATTGAACTTCATGTATAAGAGTATATCCAACCAGGCAATCAAGAATCTCCAAGACAAGAGAAAATGATCCAAACATCAATATTCATTCCATGCTCCAAAAATTCGTCCTTCAAGAAGGATAGCGAAGTTCTCTAAAGAGATATAAGTCCAATCCAAGTGATGATGCTAAAATGAAATCACATCACTTGTATTTATGCACTTCCTAATGAGATCGATTTAGCTAATTAGGCCTAATTTAGCCCCTACAATAAAATAATGTACAAGATAACTAACTTTTGGTGACAAACCCACCAAACTAGCTCATAATCAAAAGAACAAGCCTCTCAAGAGGTCAAATGATCAATAATACATGTTGTTGGGCCTTAGAGGAGGTCTGATGAAGTCCATAGGTGCCATAATGTGAAATAGGACTCCCAAAAGTATTGGACAAGGAGTTGGCCCCTTGTTCTCCAAATAACAAACCTGTGGCGCTCCCGACTTGTGTGGAGGCACACAAGTGACCTCTTGGGTCTCCAAACAGATCGAAGATGCCTGTAGACAATCTACAAGGGCTCAAATGATGGTGTAAGTGATGCCACATCATCATACAGGTCCTGGGTCATCTGCCAAGTGCATAGTGTAACTATGGGGTCGACTAGGCATGGTGAACTAGGTGCATCTTCCTCGTCCAATAGGTGAACCACGATCAATCTCTGAATGACTCTAGGGATCCATGAATGTTTTCTGCTGTTGTGGAGGCCCATGGCTCTCTACACACACCCTACATGTGTCGATGTAGCCCTCTGGAAGGTTAGGACCCCGTATAGGGAGACCATCTGCAATCCTACATAAGATCCAATGCGTCCTCTTGCCTTCCAGTATACCAAGTCGTTAGAGAAATCAAGTAAAATAGTTTACAAACCATGGAAAACAGGTGGCCATTTCGCAATGGCATGCCCTTCCATAGTGGGATTTGGCATGTGTTAATGTCTCCAAGCTCCATAGGGGGTTAACCAAGCACCTTATTTGGTGGTTTCTACTTCTAAAGGGATGTTATGTCCATGGTACATCCTTCAAATGATGGTGACATGTGATAAAGTGATGGAACGAAGTAGGGATTAGAGGGGCAATTCTGGGTCACATGCCAGGGTACAAGGGTAGCTAATAAAGGGAAGCCCACACTTGGGTAAATAATGCATAGGAGGGAGAAATCTTGGTACATGAGTTTCCCTGGCCTTGATTTTTCCACCCTTCTTCATATGTATTTTGTCTTTCATGATTTTTCTTTAGTTAACTGCTTTGGGCTCAAGGAATGACAGCATGATGTGTAAAGTGTAGGATACCTCCTTTAAGGTGGGGCACTTCATCGCCCACCAGGGGTTGGGACAATCATAGGTTCCTGAATGATAGAGGAGGCTCATCTAGGGCCTACAGGAACCAAGGTGATGGCCATGGAATGGGGTAGAGCTCATGTAATGGCTTTTTCCCACGTGCTAAATGTTTTTGTCCCGGCCATCTTTTGCATTTTATGATACAATTCCCTGTATAAATGTGGCCAATTATGCTTTTTCTTTTATTTTTTAGTTGCATCAACCTTCGGGCATTGTTCCAGGCCTGACCCAAAGTGTGGACAAGGGGAAGGGAGGCTAGCTCTATGTGGACTCAGCGGAAGAATGTGGACCCAGGTGGGAGGAATGATGAATGGGGTTATAATGAGTGGAAGGGAAGTGATATATGTGGATGAGGGATCAGGAGAACGCAACCAAAATCAGGGTTTCCTATGTAGTACCATCCCTAAGGCCCAAAGGTCAGTAAAAAAGATCCCACTGGACTAAGGTCCAAGGTTAACATCCAAAAGAGGTCTAGAGGACAGGAGCATAGACCTAGCCCACTCTTTCCGCCGAATCCCCCCATTAATACATGCCCAAGAGTTTCCATGATAAGTAAACCATAATACTCAATTACCAAATAACAAGGCACACCTTTAGGTTTGGGAGGCCCACCTTCAAACATACGATCATGGAAAATCGGTGAGGGACCACATGGTTGGCTCAGGTGGCGAAGAAATGGCACAACAAGTTAGTTGGTGGCTGCAAGGGCTGTCGGCTTAGGACCATCTTAGAGAAAAAAATCTCTCAGAGATATCACCCACAAAATGGTGGGTAACACCCCCGACGAACCCACATACCTTATTTCAAAAAGTGACACACCCGTCTCGGTCCCCATCCCCAATCCCACATTTCCTAGTAACATAGCACTGTAATGTCTCTTTCCAAGAAGATAAATTTAAGTGTTCATTTTCCCTTGGAGAGAAAAGCAACATAAAAAAAATAGTGAAATAAATAATTAATTTTTAAAAAAAAGAGATAAAGTGAAAAACCATAATCCTTGATGACCCATGGTATTGGCCATGGTAATTTGACACCCATGGTATTTTGCCCATGGTAATTGGAGGAAAATTATAAAAAGGTAGATGAGAATTCAACTGGGATCTGAATGAATATTGATATTTTGATAATTGTTCCAAGAGCTCTAGTAGCTTATGGTGTGAGGGAGAAACCCTCGTTGTTTCTCAATTTCAGTGTTGAGATACACACCCTAGCTGGTGGCAGCTGGTTTCGGTGGTTGTAAAGACACCCTAGCTAGCTAGCCATTGTGAGCTTTGCAAAGAAATTGAGTTGAATCCATTCAGAGATTGAAGTGTTAAAGAAGGGGTTGAAATCCTTGAACAGTTGTGAATTGATTTACAACTGGGTGGAGGCTAAGTTTATTCTATTCCAAATGTTGAATTGCATATTTGCCAGGAACAAACTTGTGGTGCTTCAAGGGGTTAGTTGTCAAGGAGAACAGGTGCAAGCAAGATAAGAAATTAATTCCCCGAGCTTTGCTTTAAATATATATGTAAATTTCTTCACGAAATTTCCATTAATAAAATATTGTCGAAGTTGTAGCAATTTATTTAATTTCTAGGTTTTATATTGCAAATTTTGTTAGTTTGCTGATAATTTCTATCGAGTGAAATTGTGCACATCTTATGGTATTTTTGAAATTAAAATGCATGGCATAAATTTCTTAAGCAAATACCCTATTTCCTTGAGAACTTTTGGTTTTCCTACCATTCTGAAGGGTTTATTTGAGAAAATGTTTCCGAACCAATAGGAGAATTCTGAATTTGTTCACAGAAGTATTTCAAAGAATTGAAGATTGCATCAGAAAAAATAAAGATTACAACGAAAAAATTGAAGATTATAACATAAAAATTGAAGAATCTAACTGAAAATACAAGAATGGTAGATCAAATTGAAGCATGGGCATCATCAACAGCAGTGGAGGAAAAAAAGGTTGTAGATCTGCAAATAAAAAAGCATTTGTGGAAGACAAAAAGATCAACTTCACTAGCACCACTGTTGAACAAAATCCCAACACCCATGTTGCAAATGCAGGAGAGACCGCTCTTGTAGTTGAAGGTGAAGTTCATGATCAAAGTATCAAGGAAAAGTTTGGTGAAGTTACACCTTTTGAAGAGAAACATGGGGCTTTTATGAAGGATGATTTGCATTATAGCAGGATGTTTCCCGAGTGTGATAGTGATGGTGGGTTTGGTTATGATGGGGTGATACAACAACTATATGTTGGAGCATTTTACCGATGAATTTGGGATCTTGGTATTGTTATGTAGGTTCTATATTGCTCGAGGGAAAGTAATCACAAGAAGGGAGGACTGTAATGTCCCTTTCCAAGAAGATAATTTTAATTGTTCATTTCCACTTGGAGAGAAAAGTAACATAAAAAATAAAAATAAAAATGTGAAATGAACAATTAATTTTTTTTTAAATGAGATAAAGAGAATACATAATCTTTGATGATCCATGGTATCAGCCATGGTCATTAGGAGATATGAATGAATATTTATATTTTGATAAGTGTTCCAAGAGTTCTCTAGTAGCTTACGGTGTGAGAGAGAAACCCTTGTTTCCCAATTTCATTGTTGAGACACACACCCTAGCTAGTGGTGTTTGGTTTTGGTGGTTCTAAAGCCACACTAACTAGCCATTATGAGCTTTGCAAAGAAATTGAGTTGAATCCATCAGGAGCTTGAAGTGTCAAAGAAGGGGTCGAAATCCTTAAGCAGCAGCAAATTGGTTTACAACTGGGTGGAGGCTGATTTTATCCTATTCTGAAAGACCGAATTGCATATTTTCCAGGAACAAGTTTGTGGTGCTTCAAGGGGCGAGTTGTCAAGGAGAACAAGGGAAAGCAGTTTAATAAATTAATTCCCCGAGTTTTTCTTTAAATATCCATGTGAATTTCCTCCCGAAATTTCCATTAATAAAATACTACCGAAGCTATGGCAGATTATTTAATTTTTGGGTTTTATATTGCAAATTTTATTAATTTGTTGGTAATTTCTATCAAGTGAAATTGTGCACATTTTATGGTATTTTTGGAATTAAAATGCATGGCATAATTTTCTGAAGCAAATACCCTATTTTCCTAGGAATTTTTGGTTAAATAAATAAAAGGAATATTATAGTTTGAGATGAAGGACATTATATTGATGCATTACTTTTCGGGATTGGAGCTGTGGCAGTAGCTAGGAGAGATTTTCCTTAGGCAAGGCAAGTATGCAATGGAGATTCAGAGGAGATTCATGATGGAGGATACACCTATGATCACCAACTTGAAGAAGTTGAGTACTTCTGAGGGTAAATTGGTGGATTCCACATTATATAGGCAATTGATAGGTTCTTTGATGTATCCCGTCAACACGAGACCTGATATTTGTTTTGTTGTGAACACTCGGCTAGTTTATGGTGGAGGCTATTGAGATTTTGGAGTGTTGGGGTAGCATCGGATGTGCACTAGCTCCCAAACTTTGTGGAGGGACTAGAGTACATAAGATTTCCAAGACCCAGCAAGCGTTTTTGGAAATTCCAACCTGTTTAAGAGATATTTAATTAATTAATTTTTTTATGAAGGACCCTAAGCCTAACTTAGGAAAATTAAAAGATTAAAAGTAATTAAATTAAACATGTGACGAGAATGACTTAAGTGACGTGGATCAAGCATCTTCTCATCTTAGCCGTTGATTCAAGATATGATCACAACCATTGAAGTTTCGACGAGAAAAGTATAAGAAGAGGGCTTGGGGTTAGTTGGAGAACACACACACTGGCTATGCACTGAGATTCTAGGGCGTGGTTTGCTAAGAATTTCAGAAGTGTTTTAGCTGCAACGAGGGGCAGTATTGGCAAGCGGGATGGTTTGATCCGAGGCCAAGAGGACAACGAGGGTAGAGAAGGAGCATTCCAGAGCAGGGCAAAGGCAGCAGTTGCGCAATCCAGCCAAGATCCCAGCAGGGGAAGCGCAGAGGCAGCAAGAGCCAAGCAAGACTGACGCAGGCCCAGTTAGGGCAATGCAGGGGCAGCGTAAACCCTTCTAGGGTGACGTAGGCCCTTCCTGAGCGGGGCAAAGGCTGAAGCAGGCCAGTCAGGCTGACATAGAGGGCTTCAGAGCAATGCTAGGGTTTCCAGAGGCTGGAAAGGGGCTGAGTTATCTAAATCCCGTTTGAGGGTGCGAATCAGTCATATTTTTCTATCTTCGAGATAAAGGTATTGTTGCCATTTATATTTCCTGTCGGGTTAACCAGTTTTGGTGCCCAGGATTGTTGTGCTTAGAATTTGCATAATAATAAAAACCCTCCAAAAGCTAGCAGCACCAGTTTTCACGCATTGGCTTTTTTCGGGGACATTTGTCCAGAAAATCCTTGTGTGTCACTTTGTCTATGAGCATGTTATTTAGTATTTGATCTGTATGTGTAGATTGTTAACTATATTTACTTCGATGTTAATTCTGAATATTCAGATTAATAACTTATGTAAGTAGGAGAAGTAAATCAAGATTTAACAGTAGGGTTTCTTAAGTTTAAGAAATTTTTACATGGTATCAGAGCGACTGCATATCAAGTTGGATCTCCAACAAGACGACTGAAGAAATTTGTGTTGCAAAAAGCAGCAACAGTAGTAGAGAAACCGAAGAGGATAGCGCAGCACCAGAAGGACGCAGAGGCAGCAAGAGCAACGCAGGCGCTGACGCAATCCTAGCTGGGTGACGGAGAGACAGCGTAGTGCCTTTCAGAGGGGCGCAGGAGCAGTCTACATTGAACAAAGATGGCGCTGAGCCAATCTACTCACACAGAGGCCAGCGAGGGTGACGCAATCCGTAATTGATTGTTGTGCAGTGTGCTGTGATCTGGAAGCTGAGCTGCAGATATTCAGCAATTGCTGGGGGGTGAAGATTCTATCGATGCAGAATTAAGCCTAAGTTAAGTTGACAAAGAGCGAGAGGAGAACAATTGCTCAGTAGATTTCATTGCCAAAAGAAATCTGAGGATCAATCATAGGGTGATCGAGAAGAGTTGATTCGTTGTGTTTGGCAGATTTCCAAGGAGGAAATCAATTGTCAAAGGGAGCAGATGGTGCTTTTTTGCCAAGGACCCTAGATTTGAGCTTCAGTTGAGAAGCGGGGAGAATAAGATCTGTTCTGACAGAGTAGATCTGAGCAAATGGTGGCACACGGATTGCGTGATCAGGATAAGTTGGACGACTTGTCCAACTTTGTTATCTAGAAGGCCAGAATCCTGGTAATCCTAGAGGCATGCGGCTTAAGGGAGCATGTAGAGAGTGTCTTGGCTACACCAACCGATGTGAAACTCCTGGCAGAGCATAATGAAGCAGTGGGACATGCCAAGCACTTCATCATGGACGGGGTTAAAGATCATGTGGTACCACACATAACCGAGAAGAAGACGATTAATGAGATGTGGAAAGCTTTAACCACATTGTATCAGGGGAAGTCCGTCCAAAGGAAGATGCTTCTAGAGAACTAGATGAGGCTATTTATGATGACCAAGGTAGAGGAAATCGATCCTTTCCTATTCAGGCTGCAGTTGATCCGAGATCAGTTGAGAGGGAGTTAGGCAGCACAATGCAGCAATTTGAGAGGGAGTTGCAGTACAGAAGAGCAACAACAGCGCAGTGATGAAGGGAAGCAGGCCAAGCATCAGCGCAGAGACCCACACCAGATATCAATGCAGAACTTCGGGGTGAAGTGTATTACTAGAGCAATTTCCTCGCTAAGAGGGAGTGTTGAGATTTTGGGGTGTTGGGGTAGCATCGGATGTGCTTTAGCTCCCAAATTTTGTGGAGGGACTAGAGTACATAAGATCTCCAAGACCCAGAAAGCATTTTGGGAAATTCCATCATGTTTAAGAGATATTTAATTAATTAATCTTTTTAATTAAGTACCCTAAGTCTAACTTAGGAAAAATAAAAGATTAAAGGTAATTAAATTAAACATGTGATGAGAATGACTTAGTAACACGGATCAAGCATCTTCTAATCTTAGCTGTTGATTCAAGATTAGATCACTCCCGTTGAAGTTTCAACGAGAAAAGTATAAGAAGAGGGCTTAGGGTCAGTTGGAGAAAACACACACTGGCTATGCACTGAAGCTGAGATTCTAGGTCGTGGTTTACTAAGAATTTCAGAAGTGTTTCAGCTGCAGCAAGGGGCAGTATTGGCAATCAAGATGGTTTGAATCCTAGGCCAAGAGTACAACGAGGGAAGAGAAGGAGCATTCCAAAGCAACGCAGAGTCAGCAACTACACAATCCAACCAAGAGCCCAACAGGGGCAACGCAGAGGCAACAAGAGCCAAGCAAGGCTGATGCAGGCCCAGTTAGGGCAGTGCAAGGGCAGCGTAACCCCTTCTAGGGTGACGCAGGCCCTTCCTGAGCAGCGCAGAGGCTGACGCAATCCAGTTAGGCTGACGTAGAGGGCTTTAGAGAAGCATTGGGGTTTCTAGAGGCCAAAAAGGGGCTGAGTTCTATAAATCCCATTTGAGGGTGTGAATCAGTCATATTTTTCTGTCTCCGGGATAGAAGTATTGTTGTCATTTATATTAACCAGTTTTGGTGCCCAGGATTATTGTACGTAGAATCTACATAATAATAAAAACCGTCAAGAAGCTAGTAGCACCAATTTTCCCGCATTGGGTTTTTACGGAGACATTTGTCCAAAAAATCCTTGTGTGTCACTTTGTCTATGAGCATGTTATTCAGTATTTGATCTGTATATGTAGGTTGTTAACTGTATTTACTTTGATGTTAATTCTGAATATTCATATTAATAACTTATGTAAGTAGGAGAAGTACATCAAGATTTAACAGTAGGGTTTCTTAAGTTTAAGAAATTTTCACAGAGCCAAGGAGGGTTCATTAGGTAGCAGTGATGCATGTGCTCAGGTACTTTCGAGGTAGAAGGGAATTTGGACTGAGATATGTCAGAGTTGGTGGAGTGGAGTTGCAGGGCTACATAGATTCTGATTGGATAGGGAGTGTAGTGGACAAGAAATCTACTTTTGGATGTTGTTTCCTCCGGGGATCAACTATGATCTCGTGGTATAGAAGGAAGCAGCACTTAGTGGCACTTAGCAAAGTAGAGGCAGAGTACATGGCAGCGAGTTTGGCAAGTTGTGAGGCCATATGGCTTCGCAAGATGCTCTCAGTGTTATTTCGTCTTGAGATGGGACCTATGGTGATTCGCTGTGATAATCAAAGTTACAATAAGCTCTCTAGAAATCCTGTGTTTTATGACAGGTCCAAGCATATAGATATTATGTATCACGTCATTAGAGACAGGGTCCCAAGAGGTGTTATGAGATTGCAGTACATCTCCACCGAGGAGTAGGTAGCAGACATTTTCACCAAGCCTCTAGTGAATAGGAACTTCGTATTTATAGGGACAAGCTGTGGGTGGTGTTAGCCAGCTATAAAATTTGTTATACCAAATGTTGGCTAAAAACTTTTTTGAGCCTTCAAGGAACAAATTTTATTACTAAAAAGTATTGGCTCTTGAAGACTCTTGAAGGCCTCCTGCCTCTGTCCTCAAATCTTCACTACTGTGCCTATTTCCCCTTTCAGAATCCTGCTGATTCCCAAGAAAGAATACTGCTGTAAGACCCTTTTCCCCCTTTTCCTCTTTTCAAAGCTAACCTCATTTTCTATCCCTCTATTTCCCATGAAAATCCCTCATTTTCATGTTTTTCCCATTCCCCCTTCATCAAAATCCCTTTTATAAGGTTTAAAGACTCCTTCTTTGCCTTATCCGAACCCCTCTAACCCTTTGAAAATCATTCAAAAACCATAAAAATCACATTTTTTATGGTGTGGACTTAAGCCCCCTCAGGCTAAGTCTTAAGTCCCTTCCTCCATAAACCCCGGTCGTATTATCCTCCATACACCCAAAGGTCCCGCAGTCGGGCGCCAAGCCGCTTCGTAAATAATATTTTAAAACCTTGGTTTATATTAAAAAAAATCGTCGGCTTTATTATTTTATAAAATTTCCGCCGGTTCAAATTTTAAATGGAGTCCATCTCTCCTGTGGTCCCCGCATTCCACTCACCATTCTAAAAACCGCTTGGTATCTATAGCACCGCCTTTGGGGCGAGGGTGGTTTTTTCCGATCGGTTGCTATTCCATATGCTGGCTGACACATGTCCTGGGCACTGTTCATAAAACCACCATCCATCGCGCGTTAACGTTCGGACGTGGACCCCGTGCGATATTGGCATCCACCGTCCAATCTGGGGCGGGCCATCCAACGGCTGTCGCTCACCAAAGATGCCCGACAGTTAACCGGGCTATGACGCGGCATCCAATTAATTTCCGTCGTCGATCTGATCTACAGATCGACGGTTCATATTTCATCGCCCACTTCCATCGCCCAGTCAACATTTCTCGTTTTGACTTTCCATTTTCCGCTCCTGACCATCGATCTCTGTGCGATCGACGACCCTGATTCAAAATTTTATTCCGCCTTCACTACACCTTCTCCCGATCAATCCTGATCATTGGATGATGCCATCCAATGGCCACACTTCCTCCACATGTCCTTTGCAGCAATAAACCTATATATGTAGGATTTTTTAATATTTGTTTGTATTTTGCAGGGTTTAAATGGTTTTCTCGCCATTTTTGAAGAAAATTCGAAGGCATAGGATGACGATATTCCTACCTTCGATTCGCCAAATAAAATCATCATAGGGTGTTAAAAACACGTTTTCATCAATCGTTCATGAAGCATTGATGCCACATAACCCTACGCAACCCTATATATTAGAAAAACTATGAATCGGGCACAGTAAGAGAGTATCAGTGACGAAGATCAAAATGAACTAGGACAGAGGATGGAAGACATATTTCTGGGGATCACGGCTAAGAATGTTTATCAAAAGCCTAATCCCCGATTTAAAACATAGTTTACAGAATATCTTAAGTGTTTTATCAACAGGAGCGCTTCCACCACCACATCTGAGGAAAATTGATTCCTCCCAGCTACTAAAATGCCACCTGTGCCTCAAAGTAATCAATCAGAGGCCAAAGTTATTGATTAAATGGAGATATTCGCCTCAGCACAACCAAAAAGTTACTTCTGTAGGCAAATTAATGACAAACATATGCAGAGTTACTTCGACACCACACTGAGCCTTAAAGGTCAATAAAATATCCCACCGAGCTTAATCTTTATGTAAAAAAAAATTAATACAGAAGACACCTATTGTAAGTTTCTTCATTGAGCCCCTCAAAGGCCAAGAAGCCATTAAATCTGTATTAATTGTAATTGGAGATCTTTTATCAGATCTCACCTCCTCATTCTTCTATATATACTTCTGCAGAAGATGAGTGAGGGGTTGGTTGCAGAACTTTGAAATACACTTGAGCTTAAACTTCTGATTGTAAATAGTGTTCACTGACCCTTGGAGCTCTGCTTGTGATAGATTAGTTAGGCTTGATAGTGAAGATGATTGTTGAACTAAAACATTGGACCTGAGTACTATAACTGGTTTGACATCAATAAACAAGCTGTTTCTTGGGATCCTGGTCTATATCACTGGTGAAGTGCCCCTTTCTTTGTTATTGTTTTCCTTCTATGTATGTCATATTGTTCACTATTCTCTGATAAAGAACAGCATTTATAGAGTTAGGACCTACTGTATATCAGTAACCTTCTCTGATTGAAAAGCTTTATCTCAATGTTTTCCTCCAATTTGTTTATTTAAGAATGATTTAATACAGTTTAAGCAGTTAGGAATGTTGGAGTTCCCTCGTCCTACTGTTTGCTTTAAACATTGTTCTTGAAAGTTATTTTCCTTATTTGCTTATTAAAGTTAGACTAGAAAAGTGATGGTTTGCCCTGTTTCTAGCTTCTTTTCTCCAAAGGCAGATTCTGAAAGTTTCCTTTGGTGTTAACTGAAAGCAGACTAGGTTTAAAAGTACTTTATCTGATCTTAAGTTTACACTCTGTCTTCTCTTATATGTTTTCACACTTTCTGAAGGTAATTATGTGGATTACTGGATTGTCTGTCAATTAAGTTGCTTTAATACAAACCTGCCCAAGAAGTCAATGGTTAGCCCTGCACTTGGTTGGTTTTAAAACAGTTACTTAAGAGGCTTTTCTTGTTTGGACTGACTATAAATCCCTTGTGAAATTATTATCAGTTTCCACCCCTCCAACACTTTATTGTTCCCATTCCATCATTTTAAATCTCAAATAATCTTGTGATGTAGATGACTTGCCCCTTGGATCACTCTTGATGTTGTTGCTCAATTAAAGCCCTGTTATGACTCCATAGCCCAATGGACTAAAAACTAGCCATATATCTATCTTTTTAGCCTAGCTGTTCTATTCACTTGCAACTTCTCACCTTTGAAACTCTTTGCAGTTAGGACTTTCCACCTCAAACAGTAATCATGCTCAACCATCCAAAAAACAAACAAACCCTTGGCCTTCATAACTAGCCTAATATCATAACCCAAAACTTCAAATACAAATCCATCTTTGCACTTATCAGAGAGATCCCTCTCTACATTCAGGAGGGCTAGATCCTAGAATCCCAAAGTGGTTGAAATAATGTTGTTTCTGTGATTGGACTTTGCCAATATTGCTAATTACAGATTACTAACATTTCTGGCGACTCCACTGGGGAACGTTTGTCTGAGTTAATAAAAGTTCAAAAACACCTTAAAACTCTAGATAACCCCTAGTTTTATGACAATTATTCTGTTCGTCAACCAAGCCACCAAGAATCAACATTTTTGAAGTACTCCGAGAGGGTCAAGCAATCCAGTTAATAAAGCTCAAAAGAACCTTAAAACTCTATAACCCTGTTTTACAAAATTATTATGTTCTATTTTTACCTAAGCGACCAAGAGCTAACATTTCTGGCGACTCCACTGGGGAGAATCTTTTCTAAAGTTAATAAAAGTTCAAAAACACCTTAAATGATAACCCTCGGTTTCAGAAAATTATTCGTTTCGCCACGAAGCCACCAAGAACTAACATTTCTGGCAACTCCGCTAGGGAACCAAACCCATAATCTTTTTCATTTTTATAAAACTTTGAGAGTAAAAAGCAGCCTTTTCAAGCAACACCTAAGAGTGGTAATCATGGTAAAACTTGTTTGAATCAGTGAAAAACTAGGTAAACCCTAGGATTCTCTTAAAAATTTATCTAACCTTGAAAGATCAACTGGCTTAGCCATAAGAGTAAATTGTCCTTGTCTCATAACCGTAGCTATGTTTTGAAATAGAGTTAGGATATTCTTAAAAACCATACAAACTGAAAAATAACTCGGAAAAACCTAAAAATATTTCAGATTGGTATCCAATAAATATGGTGGTGGACCATAAAACCTTTTACTTCCTTAGGAGCTAAAAATTTCCACTTGGCGACTCCACAATCCTTGCATACCTTAAGACTCCACTGGGAAGAACCCTTATCATCATAGTATCATTCAAACTTAGTTAGAGGACTGTAGGATTGAATTTTGTGAAAATAGACTAGTTAACCTCTTAAAGATTGTCATATCTGGTTGCACTTTTCCTGTTCATTTGGGTCTGAAAAACACAACATAGTGGCTCCTAGAAAGATTCACACTAGAGCCTATCCTGACCTTGATCCACCTGAGTTAGTTGATAACCGAGAAAGTATCCTTAGGAAGTCTCCTAGGATTAAATTATCAACTATCTTCAGATCACCCTTGAGAGCCAATTCAATCCCTGAAAATCTTTCAGCTCTACAAAAATCACAAGTTGACTTAGTAAATCCCTTTAGAACTAGGTCTCTTGGTGATTTAGATTAGTTAGATTCTGATTCTTCACTTTCATCTCTTGAGACAAGTGAACATCTTGGTAGCCGAGAAACAACACCTCCTGATTTACATTTCCTTCATAATTTAGGTGTCTCTCATCCAAGATCAGCTCAGCAATCTATTCCTGGTCCATCCACTTCTGCTCACCCTACATCCACTGTTCAAACCACTCCACTTTAGCGCACTTTCCCTTTTGTTAATCCACCTCTTATAAATCCACCCCCACCACATATCATGGAAACATGGTATGTTCCCTTAGTCCTTCCTGCACCATTAGTCAATCTTCCATAGGACTATCAGTCCAAAATTCCATTATATGATGCTAGCAATGCTAAAAATGCATCACAACATGTGGATAAGATGAATGACTACTTTTACAGAAATGAAATTGATGATGATTCTGTCAAGCTTAGGTTATTTGCTCAGAGCTTAGGGGGAGAAGCAAGAAAATGGTTCAAATGCCTAGCACCCGATAGTATTAATGATCTCCAAGCCTTCCATCAAACATTCTTAAACAAATGGGAAGTAAACAAGAATCCTCTCCCAGTCCTTTCTGATTACAAGAACCTCCATAGAAACACAGGGGAAAGTGTGCAAGCTTATTGCACTAGATTCAATAGTGTGTACAATGCACTTTCCCCGGACCTAAAACCTCCACAGGGCTCAAATTTAAACAAGTTTCCTGAAGGGTTTGAATCTGACATGACCTATCAGCTGAGAGAGAGATATTTTTCAACTCTTGAAGATATGCAAAAAGGTGCTCTTTCTGTGGAAGTCAACTTAATGGAGAAGAGAGCAAGAATGAAAACTAAAAAGAGAGTATCTTTTAGAGAGGAATCCACACCTTCTACTTCCAACTCAAATATAGAGAAAATGATGGAGGAGATGATGAAAGAGATGAGAATAATTAAGAGAGCACAAGCAAGCCAAAACCAAACTTCTCCTCAAAGTAGAAATCAGAACCAGAATCAGAATTTTAGAAGGAACCAACCTCCAAACAGACCTAGGGAAGATGATCAGCAGATCACTCCTCCCTTTCATAAAAACTATGTAAGTGAGGTTGAGGAAATAGATGAAATAGCAGAGGAGGATGATATCAACATGCTGGGGATAGACAATGATGACTTTGAGATTCATTATGATAGAAAAAAAGTTCTATACACACCTTATGATGACAGAAGAGATGATGATGAAAATTATTATCAAGACATGGAAAATTTCATCATAGAATCTCAAAAAGAATATGAACTCAGAAGCAAAACCAGTCAACAAACCCCCAACAACAAAACCTCTGACAAATCTTCACAAAACAGCACTACAACCAAGCCTAGAGTTGTCAAACAAAAGGATAAAACAGTGGTTGTAAATTCTGATAACGGAAAAGAGAAAGGCACTTAAAACAATGAAAAATAGAGTGCAGACATTAGTAGTACTAACAATTCAGCTAGTACTCCTGTGAAAACAATTTTGTCAAGTGTAAATAAAACAAATTAGCAAGCTGATATTTCTGATAAAATGATAGCTAATATGGCTGAAACCAGCACTTTAAAGAGTCAAATTCATTTTAGCCTGGAGCAGGAAATTTAAAAAATCAAAATCTCTGTTCCCTTGACTGAGTCAGCTGCCCAACATGTATATAGAACACAAATTTTGAAGGCTTTAAAAATAGAAGAAAATGAGGACACAATAAATCTTAATGATGACCAGCCCGAGCTAATTTTTGGTCCTAAGATTGAAGGTAGATATCAATAGGGACCTGTTCCTCTCTTTTATGTGAGTTTAAACGTTCATGAAAAAATTTTGCACAACGCTATGCATGATTCCGGGGCTTCTCATAATTTAATGCCAAAAGCTGTAATGGAGATCCTGGGTCTAGAGATCACCAGACCTTACAAAGACCTTTAATCCTTTGATTCTAGCAGAGTAAAATGTTTAGGATTAATCAAAGACCTCTATGTTAACTTAGCCCAAATTCCAGCCAAATGTTTAGTCATGGATATTGTTGTGGCTGATGTGACCCCAAAGTATGGAATGTTACTATCAAGATCTTGGGGGGCTAAGTTATAGGGGACTATGCAAAACGACATGACTTATGCGACTATCCCTGTTTTCAATCAGAATAGAAGACTTTATAGGGAGTCCCATATGAAATTCACAGTTACAAGTCAAGACAAACCACAAAATTCTCCCCTGTATTCTGTAAACATAGGCCTTGATTCTTTTATTATGTTTAATGATGAAAAACTTGGTGAAAAAGTCACTTTAACAGGATTAATGGCCGATAGTGAGGAAGAGGAACACAACGCAGGAGTGTCGAAACAGTTTGCTGCATTTGAAAACATTAGCAAACTTAACAATGGTCTTGAGCTATGAGGCACATGTCCTTTGTTTTTAAACATTGAGAGTCAACCAAACAACCCTCAAATAAATGAAAATCTTGGGGAATCAAAACAAATACAACTAAGTGCTGAGATTCCACAACAACCCTTGAGCACGTTAGTTAAAAAGGACACCAACCAGGATAAAATCGAAAACAGTCCTCTGTGGAGTATGTACTTTGATGGGTCATGCACTAAGAACAATGTTGGTGCAGGTGTCTGGATTACCAACACTGAAAACAACCACACAGAAAGAATTTCCTGCAAACTAAATTTTCAGTGTTCCAATAACATAGCGGAGTATGAATCCCTTCTCTTAGGTTTACATCTATTGAAAAATATAGGAGCTAGAAGATTTAATGTGTATGGGGATTCAGAGTTAGTCATTAGGCAAGTCAATGGGGAATATAATGCAAATCATCCCAGACTTAGAGCCTACCGAAATGATGTCATGGACCTTTTGAAAACATTTGAGGAGTCCAAACTGTTTTTTGTCCCAAGAAAAAGAAATATTGTGGCCCACAATTTAGCCTTTGCAGCTAGAACATGCTTAATGCCCTATAACACCAAAGACTGCAAAACTTAGATAAAATTTAGACCAGCTATGCCTGATAATGAGAATTATTGGCAGGTGTTTGACAATGAAAAACAAATAGAAGACTTCATGCAATTCAGAAATGAATTTGAACTAAACAAGCTTTGACTCTATCAGTGAAGCAGATCGCAATGAAGAAGATTTTTCGTGAAGAAGAGTTGTTCTCATTGTCAACATTAATCTTCTGGGGATAGCCAATCTTAATAACAAAACAGAATTGAATGCAGAGTTAGAAATAGAGGAGTTAGAAACTCTGCATTCTAAAGATGAAAGTTTGCCAAGAGGTCTAGCACCTTTAGAAGAGTCGTTTGATTTTAACGATGTGGCAAATAAACCAAGACTGGAATCTGTAGAGACTGAAGTGGAAGAGTGCAATATAGGCAGTAAACTTAAACCTGTGATGATTAAACTGTCTAAGACTTTACCAGCTCACATTAAACTCAAATACATAGAGCTATTTAAAGAATTTTCTGATTTTTTTGCATGGAGTTACGAAGATCTTAAATCCTATGACACTGAAATAATACAGCACAAAATTCCCCTCAAATAAAACCAAAAACCATTCAAGCAGAAACTGCGTAGAATAAACCCTGTTCAGTTGCCTTTGGTTCATAAGAAGATCATGAAAATGTATGAAGCTGGTATTATTGTCCCTATTAGATATTCTGAATGGGTGTCTAATCGGGTGTCAGTTAGGAAGAAAACTAGAGAGATCAGGCTTTGTATAGACTTTAGAGACTTGAACAAAGCTTCATTAAAAGACAACTACCCTTTACCAAAGATGGATCACATTTTACAAAGGGTGGTAGGGTCTAGAAGAATTTCTTTGTTGGATGGCTATTCAGGGTACAATCAGATCTTAGTTCACCCTGTTGACTGAACGACCAAAGATTTTTGGGTTTTAAGTGGGCACTTTCATGTATGTGAAAATTCCCTTTGGTCTAATGAATGCTAGAGCAACTTTTCAAAGAGCCATGGAAATAGCATTCTCGAAAGAACTGGGTTTCTTCATCATTATATACCTTGATGATGTCACTGTGTTTTCAAAAACAGATGAAGATCACTTGGAACATTTGAGAAAAGTTTTCGAGAAATGCAGAAAGTTTGGAATATCCTTAAACCCTAAGAAGACATTATTCGGTCTCCAAGAAGGTAAACTTCTTGGGCACATTATTTCTGAGGAGGGTATAAAGATAGATCCAAAGAGGATTGAGGCCATATTGCAAATCTCTCATCCTCGGAACATCAAGGAGTTGCAATCTTTCATTGGAAAGATTAACTTTTTGAGAAGGTTCATCCCCAACTTGGCTAAGCTCCTTAGAAATATTACAAACATGTTGAAGAAGGAGCAAGGGGTGAAATGGACCTTGGAAGCAAAGAAGTCCTTTGAGTTGGTGAAACAAGCGTTAACCAAAACACCGGTTCTTATAAGTCCTGATTTTTCAAAAGATTTTTATATTTTTTCATTTGCATCAAAACATACCATAGCTGCTGTCCTTTTACAGAAAAATCCACAAGGACAAGAGCAGCCTATTGCATTCTTTAGCAAGGCATTGAGGGATGCCCCTTTGAAGTATAACATTATGGAAAAACAAGCTTTTGCTTTGGTGAAAGCATTGAAAGACTTTAGGGTATACATCCTTCACTCACACATTATTGCCTTTGTCCCAAACTCAGTTGTTAAAGACATTCTAACACAGGACCCAGATGGTAAGAGAGGTAAGTGGATTGCTGTTATCCTTGAATATGATTTAGAGATAAAACCCACTAAACTCATCAAAGGCCAAGGTTTAGATAGATTAATGGTTGAATCAAATTTTGAAGTTCTTGATATTAATATGATTAATGATTTGGATGACCAAGAAGAATTCTCAACTCCTATAGCTGAAGATCATTTTATGAATTCTCCTTGGTATGCTGATATTATTTATGTTTTGCTTAAATTGAATACACCTCCTGGTTTGACAAAAACAAAGGCAAGGTTCCTCAAATTGAAAGTTGTAAACTATTGCATTATAGATAGATGTCTTTATTGGAAAAATGCAAGTGGTGTATTGCTTAAATGTTTGCCTAAGTTTGATGCAGATAAGATTTAATACCAGTTCCATGAAGGAGAGTGTAGAGGTCATTTGTACTGGAAGACAACAGCCAACAAAATTTTGAGGGCTGGTTTTTATTGGCCTACTCTTTTTCATGATGTGCACAAGATGATCCTAGCCTGTGATAAATGTCAACTCTTTGAAGGCAAAAGAAAACTGCTATCCCTGCCTCTGCATCCAATCACTGTTGAAGCCCCATTTCAACAGTGGGGACTTGACTTCATAGGAGAAATCTATCCCCCATCTTCTGCCCATCATAGATGGATTCTCACTGCCACAGACTATTTCACTAAGTGGATAGAAGCCATACCTTGTAGGCAGGCCAATGATTCATTTATCATAAAATTTATGGAGACTAACATTCTCTCCAGGTTTGGCTGTCCTACCAAGATTATCACTGATAATGTAGCAGCATTCAGATCAAACAAGATGGTTGATTTCTGTCACAGATATCAGATAACATTGGGGCATTCCACGGCCTATTACCCCCAAGGTAATGGACTTGCGGAATCCTCAAACAAAAGTTTAGTGGACATAATCAAGAAATTGTTGGAGGACAACAAAAAATCTTGGCACACAAAGCTGGTTCATGCACTTTGGGCTGACAGATTGACTTTGAAGAAATCTATTGGTATGTCACCTTTCCAGCTTGTGTATGGTACCGATGCAATTTTTCCAAACAGCCTTGGTGTACCAATAATGAAGTTGATTCAAGAGTTACAAACTGAAGATAATGACATGATCAGAAGGATAAACCAGACCATTCATCTTCAGCAAACCCAAGAAGAAGTTTATAACAAAGCATTGTAGAAACAGGACAGCATTAAAAAGCTTTTTGACAGAAGAAAAAAGGCCAACAATTTCAAAATTGGGGACCAAGTTTTAAAGTGGAACTCAAGGAGGGAAGAGAAGGGCAAGCATGGAAAATTTAACAACTTATGGCTTGGCCCTTACTCTATTCATTCAGCTGCTGGCAACAATGTGTTTTTCTTGCAAGAGTTGAATGGAGCAGAACTGTTTGGGGGTCCTGTCAATGGCAGGATGCTTAAGCATTACTTCTCTTGATCCATGTTATGTTCCAAAAGCCTTTTTGTCTTTTTTCCACTATAAATATTTCATCCACCATTGCATTCAAAGTTGTAAAAATCAAAAATACAAAAACAAAGAAAAGAGAAAAGAGGGCAGATTGTGAAAAACAAGAAAGGTATAGCCCCATACCAAAAAAGAGAAACAAATTTTGAAAGTGTGCAAGCTTAAATGCCACTCCTGAATAACACACTTCTAGTTAGTCAAACTGTCTAATCTTGACTAATTAGCTTTAAATTTTCTGCTGATAGGATAGTTAAATCGATTTGCCAAACTGTTTAATCTTGGCTTATCAGTAGATAGTTCAGGATAGAAATTAAAGGTTCAAACATGATCAAAATCTGAACCTAAGTTTCCAAAGAGAAAATGACTCAAATACGTTCTATTTTCTTGAGTCAAAAAAGATATAAATCTGGTTCAAATCAACTCAAAATTTGAACCAGAGAACAAAGAAAAACAGCTCAAACAAATTCAAAACAGAGCTGTAAAAAGAGGAGGCAGTACTTTGAACTTTCAAATCTCAAGCCTTCCATTTTTTGATTTAATTTTCTGCAGAATAAATGTCTATGTGCAGCTTGTCTTTATGCTATGGACCAGCATCAAGTTAGACTGTTCAATCCTGACTTGAGTGCTTTTCAATTTCTGTTGTAGAATTTAGAGAATAAAAATCCGTTGGACAGTTTAATCCCAACAGAGAGTAGATTAGGTAGAGAATCATATGGGCTCAACTGTTTAATCTGAGTCCATGGAGAAATAAGAAGCAGAAATAGATTAGTTTTCCTGCTTTCAAAAGAATAAAATGTTAGATCTGTAAGATTGGGTAGGTAAAAAGCTAGTTGATAAAAGAACCATTGTTTTTATGGCTACTAATATGTCTTCAAAATAAGATCGTTCAGTCAAAGAAAAGTAGCCCAATGGATCAGGCACAGGTTAGCCTCCCAGAGAACATAATGGATGTGGCACAAGTCAACCTCCCAGAGAATACAAGTCTAAAGTTCTTGATGTCTTCAAGAAGGCATCATCCCCAAGTGGAGCCACTGTTAGCCAGCTATAAAAAATTTTATACCAAATGCTGGCTAAAAACTTTTTTGAGCCTTCAAGGAACAAATTTTATTACTAAAAAGTGTTGGCTCTTGAAGACTCTTGAAGGCCTCCTGCCTCTGTCCTCAAATCTTCACTACTGTGTCTATTTCCCCTTTCAGAATCCTGCTGATTCCCAAGAAAGAATATTGCTGCAAGACCCTTTTCCCCCTTTTCCTCTTTTCCAAACCTAACCTCATTTTCTATCCCTCTATTTCCCATGAAAATCCCTCATTTTCATGTTTTTCCCATTCCCACTTCATCAAAATCCCTTTTATAAGGTTTAAAGACTCCTTCGTTGCCTTATCTGAACCCCTCTAACCCTTTGAAAATCATTCAAAAACCATAAAAATCACATTTTTTATGGTGTGGACTTAATCCCCCTCGGGCTAAGTCTTAAGCCCCTTCCTCCGTAAACCCTGGTCGTATTATCCTCCATACACCCAAAGGTCCTACAGTTGGGTGCCAAGCCGCTTCGTAAATAATATTTTAAACCTTGGTTTATATTAAAAAAAATAGTCGGCTTTATTATTTTATAAAATCTCCGCCGGTTCCAATTTTAAATCATCCGCACCGTCAATCTGATTTGAAGATCGGATGGCACGAAGTCCATCTCTCCTGTGGTCCTCGCATTCCACTCACCATTCTGAAAACCGCGTGGTATCTATCGCATCGCCTTTGGGGCGAGGGTGAATTTTTCCAATCAGCAGCGATTCCATACGCTGTCCAACATGCGTCCTAGGCACTATTCATAAAACTATCATCCATCGCGCATTAACGATCAGACGTGGACCCCACACGATATTGGCATCCACCATCCGATCTGGGGCGGGCCATCCAACAGCTATCGCTCACTGAAGATGACCGAAAGTTAACCGGGTTACAGCGCGACATCCAATTAATTTCCGCCGTCGATCTAATCTGCAGATCGATGGTTCATATTTCATCGCCCACTTCCGTCGCCCAGTCAACATTTCTCATTTTCACTTTCCATTTTCCGCTCCCGACCGTCGATCTCTATGCGATCGACGACCCTGATTCAAAATTTTCTTTTGCCTTCACTACGCCTTCTCCCGAAAAATCCTGACCTTTGGATGATGCCATCCAACGGCCATGCTTCCTCCACATGTCCTCTGCAGCAATAAACCTATATATGCAGGATTTTCTAATAGTTTTTGTATTGTGCAGGGTTTCTATGGTTTTTCGCCATAACTCAGGAAATTTCAAAGGTGGAGGGTGACGATCCTCCCGCCCCGAATTCAGCAAAGAAAAACCTTCGCAGGATCGAGATTCACGTTTCATCAGTGTTTCTTCACGCATTGATGCCATATCGCCCCTGCGCAGCCCTCTACATCTGAAAAAACCATGAATCGGATGTAGTCAGAGAGTATCAGTGACGAAGACCAAAATTTATCAGAACAGAGGATTAAAAGATAGATTTTGCGGGGATCACAACTAATAACAATTATCAAAAGCCTAATCCCCAAGTAAAACACAGTTTAAAGAAAATCTGAAGTGTTTTATCGACAGGAAAACCTCCACTGCCACAAATGAGGAAAATTGATCCCTTTAGCTACCATGACACCACCTGTGCCTCAAATTATTCAATCAAAGGCCGAATTTATTGATCAGGATCATATATTTGTCTCAAAACACAGCCAAAGAGGAAACTCTGTGAAGGAAATTAATGACAAACATCTGCAAAGTTACTTCGACGCGACACAGAGCCTCAAAGGTCAACAAAAGTTCCCACCGAGCTTAAACTTTATGTAGAACATTTAATACAGAGTGTACCCATGTAAGTTTCTTCATTGAGCCCCTCAAAGGCCAAGAAGCCATTAAGTCTATATTAATTGTAATTGGAGATATTTTATCATATCTCACCTCCTCATTCTTCTATATATACTTCTGCAGAAGATGAGTGAGGGGTTGGTCGATTAGGTTGTTGAACATTGTAATGTAATTGAGCTTGAGTCTTCTAACTGTAAATAGTGTTCACTGGCCCTTGAAGCTCTGTTTTTATTAGATTAGTTAGGCTGGATAGTGAAGATGATTGTTGAACTAAAACATTGGACCTGAGTACTGTAACTAGTTTGACATCAATAAACAAGTTGTTTCTTGGGATCCTGGTCTATATCACTGGTGAAGTGCCCCTTTATTTGTTATTGTTTTCCTTCTATGTATGTCATATTGTTCACTATTATCTGATAAAGAACAAAAGAGGATAAAGAGGATTTACAGAGTTAGACCCGTTGTATATCAACCTTCTCTCGACCGAAAGCTTTATCCCTTTATTTCAATGTTTTCCTCCAATTTGTTTATTTAAGAATGATTCAATACAGTTTAAGCACTTAGGAATGCTGGCGTTCCCTCGTCTTACTGTTTGCCTTAAACATTGTTTTTGAATGTTATTTTCATTATTTGCTTAGTAAGATTAGACTAGAAAAGTGATGGTTTGCCCTGTTTCTAGTTTCTTTCTCCAAAAAAGGCGTATTTTAAGTTTCCCCAGAAAGAATCGAAATTAAGATCCATTATAGCATTTCATCTCGATCTTAAGTTTACACTCTATCTTCTCTTATATGTTTTCACACTTTTTGAAGGTAATTATGTGGATTACTGGATTGTCTGTCAATTAAGCTGCTTTAATACAAACCTGCACTTGGTTGGTTTTAAAACAGTTACTTAAGAGGCTTTTCTTGTTTGGACTGACTATAAATCTCTTGTGAAATTATTATCAGTTTCTACCCCTCAAACACTTTATTGTTCCCATTCCATCATTTTAAATCTCAAATAATCTTGTGATGTAGATGACTTGCCCCTTGGATCACTCTTGATGTTGTTGCTCAATTAAAGCCCTGTTATGACTCCATAGCCCAATGGACTAAAAACCAGCGTTATATCTATCTTTTTAGCCTAGTTGTTCTATTCACTGGCAACTTCTCACCTTTGAAACTCTTTGCAGTTAGGACTTTCCACCTCAAATAGTAATCATGCTCAACCATCCAAAAAACAAACAAACCCTTGGCCTTCATAACTAGCCTAATATCATAACCCCAAACTTCAAAGACAAATCCATCTATGCACTTATGGGAGAGATCCCTCTCCGGATTCAGGAGGGCTAGATCCTAGAATCCCAAAGTTGGTTGAAACGATGTTTCTCCCTGAGATCGGACTTTTCCAATCTTGCTAATTACAGGCAGCTAACAGGTGTTGGAAAATCTCTTCCTTGCTAGGAGGGAGTGTTGATTTTTGTAGCATCTGTAGGTCTTCCACATAGGATTGTTGTCTTAGCATGTGCAAGAGATGTCCTCTTCAAGTGGCTATTCATGAGGAGCAACTAATATGATTTCCTTTTTAATTTTTACTTAAGAAATGTACATTGATTAATTTAAGTGATTATTGTAGACTCTGACTAATGTATTATCTAAGGATAAATAATTAATTAGGTGACTTAGGAATTTAGCCTTGGAAAATTACAAAGGAGCCTAAGGAGAGGATGAAGAAATAGACCCATGATATTCTGATGACCCATGGTATTCTGATGACCCGTGGTATTGCACCCTTTGTTAAAGTATAAATACAAGGGTGAGTGATACATTCTTTGTGTTGAGTGATTGCGAGAGAGAATTTCTCAAGAGCAACTTGACTTGATTGAAGAGAGGCAATAATTTTACTAAGTGGAGGTTGAAAGGAGCCAAGTGGAGGAGAGAGAGAGGGTCGAGTATAGCCAGAAATAAAATAGAGTTATTTGTTGATTACAAGCCGATTTAGTGGCCAGATGAGCCCACACATTTGCAGGGCATATAGGCTTGAGGAGCCCAAGTCAGGGGGTGGAAAAGGATGTCATACATCACTAGTATAGGGTCGTACAATAGATTGTACAACAAGGGGTAAAGAGAATGAATTTATTGCAGAGAGGGGTCAAATTTCTGAGGCATTTCAAAGGCCGATTTCTTCCTACAACGGGATGATCGATTCCCTATAGTAGGACGAGTTACAAGTTTCGCTACAACTAATAAATTTTTGTGAAAAAATCTCTAAGGGCCTAACTCTAATTTTCTTCATTAATATAAAGTGAAGGAGGATTGTTCTAGGTCATTTCTCTATTGTTTTATGTTTGATTTCTCTTGTTATTTCCACTATAAATTAATCTCTAAAGGTTAAAGTACCTGGCCATTTATTTTATAGTAGTTTCAGAAATTTTATTTGGGTAAAATATTTTTTCTCAATTTTGTGTAAATTGTTGAGATAAAATAGATCCGATATGGTATTAAAGAATTAAAACCTTTTACTTGCAATGTGATACTTTGGGCAAAGGTATTGGAGTCATGTTGATGCAATAAGGGCACCTATTGGCATTCACCAATAAGCAATTGTGTGATAAAAATTTTGGCAAATCCACCTATGAGAAAGAGAAGTTGACCATCCTTCATGTGGTTAACAACTGGTGCCCATATCTCATTGGGAGGAACTTGTTTTCTAAAGCAAAGTTTATCATCCTCGAAACAACATAGGTGGGTCACTAAGATGCTTGGTTATGATCATGAGATTATATATAAGAAAGGTAAAGAGAATGTGGTGGTTGATGCTTTATTACACAAATATGAGGAAGGATCTCTCCTTGCCTTATCCTTACACATACCCCATTGGCCTATCAAAACCTGTCAATGGTTGTAAAATTACTAAAATATGAATATAGTTGAACTCATCCAAAGTCTTTAAGAGTATCCCAACCTTCCAGGTGGCTATACATGTCAGCAACATACCTTGAAGTATAAAGGGCACATTTTTCTAGTGAAAAATGCTAGTTTAAAACAAAGAGTGTTTAGAGGAGATGCATTTATCTCCTACCACACACAACTCAAGTTTTCAAAAACCTACAAACAGGCTACACACTCTTTCTTGTGGGAAGACATGAAAAAAGGCATCTAAAATTTCATTGCTACATGTGACACTTATCAAAGGAACAAGGGTGAGATGATGAAGACTCCTGGGACATTGCAACCAACATTGATACCAGCTACTATTTGAATTAACATTTCCATGGATTTGATGGTGGGCCTCCTAAAGCAAGCTACAAAATAGTGGTCACGGTGGTAGTTGACCACATTTCCAAATATACTCACTATTGAGCCCTACAACAACCATTTATGCCATCCACAATTGTTTAATTTTTCATGGATCAGATTTTTAAGTTGCACAACATGCCCACTTCCATTGTGTTGAATAAGATCCTATGTTCACTAACTAATTGCACTAACTTCAAGCTACAAAATTGAAAATGAGCAACACTTATCACCCCAAAACTAATGTTCAAACAAAAATGACCAACAAATGCTTGAAAACCTATTTGAGATGCTTTGCTTCAAGTAGGTCAAACCAATGGGCATAGTCGCTACCCTTTGCAGAATGGTGGTAAATTACCACTCATTATGGTGCTACCAAAATGACACCATATGAAGATGTCTATGAACAAAAAACTTCCTTAGTGGCTTCATATTTACTAGGCACATCCACGGTTCACAAAGTGGATCACACGCTTTACACCAAAGAAGCCATTCTCCACACACTTAAGGACAATCTTGTTATAGCTCGAAATTGGATGAGGCAACAAGCTAACCAATGTCACCCTAAGCATTCTTTTGCAGACGGAGATCAATTGTTTCTTTGTCCTTAGCCCTACAAACAAACATCTCTCAAAGACAAAGGCCACCAAAAGCTAGCATCGAAATTCTATGGACCCTATCAAATCCTTCAAGACATCAAAAAAGTTGCCTACAAATTGGCTCTTCTAGCCAACTCCAAGATGCATCCCATCTTTCACATGTCCTATTTAAAGAAGTTCGTGGGATTGAATTGCAACATATAGACTAGCCTTCTAAAAATTGATGAAGAAGGGTCCCTTTAGCTACATCCAAAAGTAGTAATGGCCACCAAAAGAGCATTGACTACACCAGTGCACTATCCAAAAAGTCTTGATTCGACAGAAAGGTTTAGAGTTCAAAAATGCCACTTGAGGACCGAGAATGATTTTACAGCAATCTCCGCACCTCCAGCGTTGAGGACAATGACGCTCTTGAAAGGGAAGGGAAAGGGTCCTCCTAACTTAACTTCACTATTCTGAGGTACTTAGGAGTGGCCAATTAATTTACAAGGCCATCTTCCTTGAATTATGCCCATTAGATACTTAGTGAGAAGTTACTTAATGTAAAATGGTCATATTTATCAAATAAGGTCCATTAGATGGTCGGTATTCATTTATGATGGAACCACAACTTGTGAGGGTTTTGCTATTTATAGAATTAGAACTTAGAAGGCCATGTAATGTTTTGTCAAGTGTTGTGATTGTAACCAAAGCTTTGCTTATAAGAGGTTTCCCCCGCATAGAGACCCATAAACATTGCTCTCTTTTTAATAAAATCATTAATACACGGATTATATTTTACATGTTTAATCTCGTTGTCTCTTGTCACTGCTTTTTGGCATTTATATTTCTTTGAATATTTTGTTTGTGATTCAATTTTAAAGATTAAGGATCACTATAATCATGGATCAATGTGACCAATCAATGATAACACATTCAAGCTTGACTTACGACCATACTTGTGCTGTCATCTAGTACTCAACATGGAATTGTTGCAGCCTTCTGATCTGAAGGGTGCAGTAATGTGTACTAATTAGCAATGCGACCAGGAGTAATTAGGGTTTTTCTATTTATAGAGTTAAAAAACTATGTAATGCTTTGTCAAGCATTGTGATCTGATTGGAGCTCTGCTCATAAATGGTTGCCCCCTTCTTTTCTGCATTTATATTTCTATCAATATCTTGTTTAAAATCCATTTTTTGTGGTGAAGATGACTACAATTTTGGAGCAATCAAGCCAGTCAGCAATAATGCATTCAAGGATGACATAAAACCATACTTGGGCCTTTGTCTAGTACTTAACGTAGAATTATTGCAGCCTTCCAATCCTCCCTTACTTGAGCAATCAACTGTGCAACCTAAACCTAGAGTGCAGATTGATCCTGAATTTAGCACAGGACAAAGAGATGATATCATTGATAGGACAATTAGACACACCAAGCAAAAGCCATTCCACTATTCAGAATCATGAAAGTAAGATAGTTCCAAGCGCAAGCCAACTATTTCACATTTGATCAATTGCAGCAGAAGTTTCCTCACTACAACGGGACAGATTCTACTTAAGACCCTCTAGGACCAATGCTAAAGGTGCAGGGACTCTGATTCATGCTCCAATGCAGTTATGTTAGATTCACGCCAGAACCCAGGCAAGTTCAGCCCCTGCACCCAAGCTTCTTCTCCTTCACTAGACATTTTCAGTGCCAGCGACCAACTCACCCCACGCAACGCCTACACCAGCACCAACATTCCTACACATCCATGACAATAGCTTAACTCACCTAGTCAACGCCAGCCCACAGCCTAGTGGTCCCACACAAATGCCACAATCAAGGATCAAGTCTGGCCAGTTCAATGGTGAACCCGCACCAAACCCAGTGATCGATTTCGATTCAATTGGTGCCTGAAAAAGCCGACCTGAAAACAGGTAGCGAGGCATTGATCTACCTTGTGCTTAGTGCCCACGGCCTATTATTTGGATCCACTACGGATAACTTGATTAGTGCATTGACCAGTGATCATTTAAATTGTTTAGATATATATCATATCCCCATTGTACTCTTTAAGCACACGCCCTCGCCAATTAGTTATAGTGCAACTTACCTCCCATCCTTCTTCAGAAGGATTTTGCACACACAGCTATTTCCTAGCTCTATAGTCATTGCTCCAATTTGTATTCCTTTGCACGAGGAATAGTGCTGTGCAAATTTTAGCCATATCTTCTTGTCTCCGCACAGATGCTCATTGTGGGATGAATCATGATTGTTTACGTTTTATGCTATCATGCTTAATATCATTTTGTTATCCTCTAATTTACTTTTTCTTGTTTATGTTTTGTACAATTGTCTGATAAATTGTTCGCTGAGTTCACTACACTGTAAATTGTTATTCCACTGCACACATAACAACTACACTACTCTAATATTTCTTACTATTCTAAGCTTTATTCCTCGCCTGTGAAGTTCTAATTTTTAATTTTTTCTAAGGAAAACCTCCTAGGAAAAAACCTCAAGGATGCTTCCTCATATTCATGGACAGCATCCCTAGTAAACCCACCGGCTCATTATTTAACATGTCCTAAAGGTTGTTGACAATTAGCATTAGGGTTTTTGCATGCCTCAAATCCTAGTTAGCATCAGGTTTTGGACTTCCTAGAACTCTGTTGAAAATCCAGACATGACTAGCTCCACATGTGTGACTAATGGAGGCTGGCACGGCATCCACTTGGTATTGTGATGATCAGAGCATATTTCAACTGGAAAGAGGCTTAACTTCCTCATACGGACTCTGTTTGAGGTGATCGTTGAACCATTGGAAAGCAATGGAGGCTGCCATGGCATCCACTTGGTGCTGTGATGATCAGAGCATATGTCAAATTGCAGGAGGCTTAACTTCCTCATATACGGACTACGATTTAGATGACATTTGGACGGTTGGAAAGCTCTCAACAACTAGAACGATCTTGAAGAGCTGGGAACTTCATTTGCAAAGATTGACCACAAAAATGGTCATTTAATATCCAAAATGAAGTTTCAGGATTCCAGATCACCGAAATAAGATCTGCTGTAAAATGGGTTCTACAAGTCATGGTTCCAATTTTCCAGTCAGAAAATGTCAAAACAGATGATAAGTTATATTCTGAGTCATTTCAAATCAGTTGTTCTGCAGAAGTTCGTGATAAGCACAAAAAATTTCAGTAGGGGATCAATTTGCTGTGATGCTCTCTGTGAGAATGGCTAACTGAACAACCACAGCTTAATTTTGCAATGCAAGGTTCGCAGAGACATGATATAACACAAACGGGGTTCAGTCTTACAAAGCAGAAAATTCTAAGCATAATAGAAGGCACTTGCAGCTCAGTTTTACACTGCAGAGAGTTGATACAACGAATCTAGCTCTGCACTCATGTAGTTAACAAATATGACAAACCCCTTGACCAAGCCTAATTATTGACATTCAGGATGCTTGAAAGCAACAAGATATGCATAAATTGCCAACATATAGAAATCCAGGAACTCGGAAAGAAATTCACCTTCCATGACAAAGATGACAAACTCCTTGACCAAGCCTAATTGTTGACATTCAGGATGCTTGAAAGCAACAAGATATAAACAAATTGTCAACATATAGAAATACAGGAACTCAGAAAGAAACTCACCTTCCATGCTAAGGAGAAACCCAAAGTCTGTGCAACAGCATTGCTGCTGACCCAAAAAAGAAGGCAAAGGACTGCTGCCAGAGTACCTGCCTTCTTGTCCAACATGATATAGACCAAAGCATTGACAACAGCAACAACAAAAGCCAGATTCAGAACCATGTACTCCTGGAAGGGAAGCGTCCCTGGTGGGAAGGGAAGCACACCCAGAGCAGGGGTGAAGGCTGCCAATACCATGTAATTGAAGAAAATTGGCCACGCAATTATTGCATGAATGAGAAAATTAATAGAATTGCTGTGATAAGCTCTGTAGAATGCAAATTGTTTCTCCATATCAAAAACTTTCCAAGCCATTGTATGAGAATCACTTGGCTTCCCCCTCAAATGCTTCCAAGTTCCTCCCTTAATTCTTCGTTCAGTAAGCTATGGCAATATAATGAGATTTCAGAGTCTCTTTATAGGATTGGGCAGTACCCAATTCCACGTAATTATTCTATCCCCATGAAATATTCTTGATTCCACCTAATTTTGCATTAAACACTTCATTAGGTGGAAAATTAGTGGAAGTAAATGCATTGAATTGTACGGGGGAGAATGAGTAGAAGTGAACACATTGAAGGGTACTTCAATTATTCTCATGTCACCTGATTATATCTTGATTTGTACATTTTAATTATTTTCCACTCAAATCACTTTGACAGAGAAGTTGATATTATAATGTGGAAGGAAAGTTGTATTTCGTTCACATATTTTATTTTTATTTTAATTAGTATTTGTACATTGTTTATTAATTAAAAATATATATTTAAATAAATTTTGTTTTACATATCTGTCAAATGTTCATGTAATGTTCTTTGAATTGTTTTTGCTGAGCAAGTTGATTATGCCATTGAAAGCATCGAGAAGATGTACAAGTTTCAATGTATAAATTTAATTTGATTGTAGTTTTGATTTAGAAAGGAACTTTGACCAACATAAAGGGAATCTATATAGATAGGGAAAACTATATTAGTGGGACCCATAACGACATAGCCTCCTCATATAGAAGGGGAGACAATGTTGGAGAAGTTAAGTTATGTGTTTGATTAGATTTATCTTTGTTATTTTATTAATTTGTAATATTTTAAATTTATAGGATAATTGAATTTAGTATGTGTGATTGTGGATGTAATACTTTTCCTATTCATATTTTATTATATTTATAAAAGCGGGAGGTGCATGGAAGCTGATAGAAGTAAAGTTGCTTGATGCGATCGACAGTTTGAATGAGAGGTGCATTAAATGAGAAGGTTGGATAGATGAGCAATTTTGGTTGGTTGGAGGAATAACCAAATGGCAAAATCTAATTGGTTGGAAGGGCGATAGAGAAAGCTTCTCATTAGCTGGAATGAATAGTGTTTGCCCACCCAAAGCCAACAAAGAGAAAGCCTCCGGCTTAAATATATTGTAATTAGATTAGATTAAAATGCTTTTCATATTTTATTATATTTATAAAAAGTATAATATATTGTAATTAGTTTAGGTTAAAATGTTTTGACTCTTAATTATTCATTTATGTAATTGACATATTAATTTTATTTATATGTAATTGACATTAAATTTATAAAAATTATAGAGTTTAATTTTTTAATTTAATTTTACATTTTAAAAAAATTAAAATTAATTTAAATATTGTATTAAAAAATATTCAAATTTATTTTTGAATGTAATAATGTTTTTAATTCCCCGCTTTATTTGGGTGTTATTTTTGGGCATGACCATGATGTAGCTTCACCACTTTCAGACTCACAAAAAAATTGTTTTCAATCAATAAAAAATATTGAAGCAAGCTTCGAGGGTTAACTCAATTTGTGGAGTCCCCATCATAAAAGGACTTTAGCTATTGAGAAGTCATGGGTTCAGTTCTCTCTTTTGCTATTGAGAAGTCACGGGTTCAATTCTCTCTTTTGCTATTGAGAAGTCACGGGTTCAATTCTCTCTACACCCTTGGGGTCAAGCTCCGTGTAAGAGGTCTACCTAGTACAAATGTGAACCACAAAAAAAAAAACCAACATTAAAATATTTAAATTATTTAATATTTCACTATCTTTAATTAATTTTAATTTCAATATATCAAACCATATCTATTTTATTATTTATATTTTAAAAATAATAATTTAAATTCATTTTTATATTAAATTAGGCAGCTTTACAATATTTTTATAAATATTTCACTTTATTTTATTTCACATATTATTGAGAAGTTTAGTTTTCCTTTGTGTATTGAAATTCATTCTTAACTTCTTTGTAATTTTATTTATTTTTTCATATGTGTTTTGATTTCTATATATTTAAATTATGAGTTGTTAATTGGGTTTAATTTAGGTGGTTCATAGGAATGAGTGTTATCTTCTTCTCCCAAGTTCACTTCCCATAAATGAAATGTTGAGTTCATATTGAGTATATTGTTGTGATGGCTTTAAAGAGGTGGCGCGTGTGAGGGGAACGAGTGTGTCCCATAAGACAATTGGAACTATCCTATTCTTGGAGTTCGTGAAAGGCATCTAATAACCAAGTAGAGATTTATGCACTTTTTTAGAGAGCTCATCAAGAAGTCTCTCTCCATATCCATAAACTAGTCACAGTGGGAGATTCCAAGGTCATAATATGTCATCTACACTTTGGCTTACCTCCATCAAATCGTAAACTAAACACCATTTTCAAAAGGAACAAACTAACTTGGGTTCTGTGGTTGAATTTCGAGCAATGCATGTCCTTAGACAATGTAATTTAGAGTTAGATTCATTAGAAAACACAAAGTAATTTAAAGTTAGATTCATTAGAAAACATGGCAACATTGCATGAAATTGGGCCCCTTCCTATCAATGGATGGGACTCCCACCACTCAATTATGTAACATTTTAACAAGTGGCAACGGGGATTTGTTTCAATAGGTGGTGGTGGGTCTTTAAGTCCACACCCCCCCGGTTAATTAACATGTTGGGGATTATGGTTCCCATTATAGAACATGCACGAAGGGTATGTCTCTTCGTGGAGGTAGTTATTTGTTAGTCCACTGTTGCATGATGGAAATAATGGGAGGTTAAGGTAGATTTGATGATCAAGAGGGATTGCATGCTACAAGAAATGGACTTGGCCTTCACGGAGGAAGAAAATAAGGGCTTTTTTGAGATGGTAAATCATTCCAAAATTTTATGGGTTGACAGGGAAGCTTTGGCTTGTTTGTTTCTCTCATTAAGTGTGTACAAAAGTTTTTATATTCTAAGTGTTATGACATGTTTTTTCTAAAGCAGCTAAATAGGTTCACCGCTACTCTCCTTTCATTGATGTAGATGGTTGGGTCTGTTTGCAATCATGGCCTCCTAGTGTTGATCGGGCAATCCTTATCTATAGGTGTGACTTTTGGTCTCATCCCAATTCGGCAGTTCACAACTCCTTTTGAAGCTGGTTTCGAGCTTTGGTGTGTTGCCTCACGATGGCTCTTTGAGGCAATTTTTTGTGTGGGTTCCAATGAGATTGGTTTTCAAAACCATTATAATCATAAAGAGCAACTCTCCCCTTTTAGAGTCAAAACTTAAGGACCTTTAGGAGGCTGTGTTCCAGCCATATATTCGATATAAAAAATTGGTGCTAGAAATTTCTTCTAAGATGGACATCCTCATAGAATGGAGAATGTAGATTCAGAGGGCTAAAGATGAGATCAACAGTCTCAAAAGTCAAATAAAGGAACTACAACAAGTTAATGTCCAGGGTACTCAGTCCTCCACCTCTTTAGTTAATTCAGATGGTGTGTTTGTCTTTCTCATTGTTGACTTGAATTTAGCTACTCCCATTATGGATCCTACGAACTTTGTAATGAATAACATCATCAAATCAAGTATAAGTTTGCATAGAGGTCCAATTTTGTCTAATACTTGGACTTTATTGTTGAGTTTATATTTCCAGGACTTTTAATATATATGTTTTGTTGATCAAGCCTTGTTATTGAATCAAGAATTTTGAATAAATTAACATTAATAACCTCCCATTTACACTTTTTATATCATTAAAGCATGTTCAACCACATTTTTTGTTAATATAATATTTTTAGTTATGGTTAAAATATATATATCTAAATTATAAGTCAAGTTTTAACTAAAGACGTGTCTTTTGAATTTTTCATTTTATCAACAGAGAGTCTATTTTTTATGTATAAAATAAAGTGCATTAATTTAATGTTATGATATAATTTTTTAATAAAGTTTTTCAATGTTTTTAAAAAACTATTTTATTATCTCGGATGTGGGTGACATGCTTGACACGGGTGGACAGCAAAGCCCAGTTCACGTGGACTGCGAAGATCCTCATGCCAATCCCCCACCGGCTGCGGATCCAACCACAATTATCGCCTTGCACGATCCTCGCAGAATCATCGATCACACAGAATGGACAGGGCTGGTGTCACTTGACCCGGACCATCAACTCACCCTGACCTCCATTAAAGACCATGCTACATAATCAGTATTGCATCCTTTCTTACCCCTCTGCGTCTGGCCATCATCTTGAGCCTCACACGCAGATCACTCATAGCCTCTCTAACATGCCTCATTCGCATTCCTAGATATCCTCCCGCTCTCAGCCCCTTCCATCCATTATCTGCTCTCCGCTGCATTTTGCTCCTCTGATTAGGAAGCTCGCTGAAACCACTCAGCTGCGTAGTCCAAGTCCTGGAGTGAAGTTGCGCAGATCCCCTCTGTCTGGTGCATTGCATCTTGCACACCTACCCCCCAACCTCTGCAGTTTTTCTGACCCCTATGCTCCCCTTGCCACCCATCCCAAGTTCGTAATGGCTCCCAGGTTGCGCCAACGCACTATCCGTGGTGGTCAGCGAGGGGCTCTTCCGGGGCCACTACCATCGCGGCGAGGACAATCGGCTCGAATGGCTTGAGGGCTCTTCGACAAATCCCCCTTCCAGCCAACCTTCTGGTCTAGAGCCGCGTGCAGACCCCCCAGGAACCCGGCGATAAGAGGAAGATTTGGTGCGAGGAGGTCCACCTTCACCTCCAGGGCTCCCTCTCCGCAGAGCATCCCAGCACCTCCGAACAGCCCTGCGCAGGAAGATGAAGACTCGTACATTTGGATCATGGATTCCGACGGCGTCTGGACGAAGGTTCCGGAAGGAGTAGATCTGGACTCCCCCATCCTCTGTGCACTATTAAATCTCCCCATTTGCACTGCTGCTGAAGTGGAAGCTGCCAAGGAACTGGCCATCGCGCAGGCCCCTTCCTGTGCCATCCTCGAGGAAGCTCCCCACCGCAGTGATGATGAGGACTCGTAATGTTGTGTTGTTGTTCAATTCTTTTTTGTTTTTTGCCATGCGTGTCCATAGGGCCACACTATTATGTCCTCCTCTCATGCTCCTAAATGTATCAGCGCTACTGCGCACACAATATTTTTTACTCACAAGTTTTGTTTGGGCTAGCCCCCTCCCCTGCGGCTGCCCATAATCAGTGTAATAAAGGTAGGGATTGGTTAAGCGCAGCTTACCAACCCTGCCTGTAAACTATGTACTTATATGTTTCCGAATTAATAGATTAGCACAACTTACCAAAAAATATATATTATTAACTATATTTTCTAAAATTAAAAATAAATTTTCAAATTATTAAATTTCACTTATTTCATTTATTGATTGGTGAAAGAGGTTATCCATGGAAAATAAATCCTAAAGAGAAACCTTATATTTTAAACATCAAAAATATTTAATATGGATTTTTTTTGCAAATGCCAGGTAGAAACTTTGACATATCATTGTTAATTTTTATTTACTATAAAACAAAAGAAAGAAATTGTAGGGCATAATGAGGAACGCTAGGGTTTTCGAAGGTTTCATTACCCTCGTTATCGTAGTCATATTTCAACCCGTAAATGAGGTGTTCATCGACCATGAAAATGGAGTATGACCAGATCAGTGTGAGCATTGTTCTGCTCTTGAAGAGTTTTTGTCCTCTTTCAAGCTCACAGAAACTCAAAGACATTTCAGTCTTTCCTTATGCGAAATGGGTGACGAGTTTTTCAGAGACCACAAATTTATGGCAGTTGGAAGTGATCGAAGACACCTTGGTTGTAGATTTATTCCATATCTCCACAAATATATTATATGCATGGCGTCTTGTAGATCTAATGTCTGATGGGGATGGAGGGTTCATATTTTTTGTCTTCACCTCTAAGGAACTAGATCTGGATCCTCTCAAACTGTAATTGTAAGAAGGACTTGGTATTGGGTTTTAGATCCGTTTTCGTCCCACATCTATGATTTGGTCTCTTCTTTGCTCTATTAAGAGGTGTCTTTTATGAATATCAAATCTGGATATGGAGGAGTCTTATCAAATCATTATGAAAACCCTAAATGGGAAATCGCTCCTCTTTGGGGTTTGGCTCTCTGATCTGGTGATAAATTTGAAAAGGAAGATACAATATAATTTGGAGATACCTATAGATCTACAAATTTTGATCCATGAAGGTAGACATTACAAGATGTTATCTGGCTGAAATATTACGACATAGAATGTAATGCCACAATTATCATAAATTTAAGGTTGCGAGGTGGAGCTCCAAGAATGAGTAACCCATCTAGATCAACTTCGTCTGCCAAAAACCCTAAGGGTCTAGCCTCATTCAAGGATGAAGTGAAGGGAAAGTTTCTACACCAAAAGGACAATCCCAAAATCTATCAATTCTAGGTCCTTATCTAGTTGAACAGATGGAAAAAGCACCAGATATGTCTGTAAATTTGTCAAAAGCAAGTGGTTTTTACACATCTCTTCAAAAGAACTCTTATTCACATATTTAATGGTTCTAGCCCAAGCCTGAAGATCTACATCAGAGAGTGTTCACCAATTGGTCCAATAAATGTGATATTTACCTATGTTCAAAGGTGTTTTTTGTGGTCCAGTTTGATAATCAAAAGGATCTGGACTTTGTTTTAAACGAGGGACCATGGTTTTGGGGAAGAGTGGGTCTCTTCTTAACTCCATGGTTTCCAGCTTTTGATGCTACAACAATGTTGGTTATGAAGATGTCAATATGGGTGAGACTACACAACCTCCCTTCCTTTCTGGCACCACCAAGTTTTAGAAGGTATTGGAAACATGTTGGGGAAATTTTTGAAGATGGATCAAAGACATAATGGAAAAAAGGTATATTTACTTTTGCTAAGATTTGTGTTGAGAGGGACCTTAGTGTAGGCATGACATATTGCATTCATTTGGCTCACAAATATTTTAAGTGGACTCAATTGTTAGATTTTGAATATACGACTTTCGGATGTTAAATTTGTCATCAGATAGGGAACCTACAAAATACATGCCCCCAATAAAAAAAGGTGCAAAGAAAAGATCGCAAACGCCAAAGGGATGGCAATTTCTAGATTTGTTTTTTTTAGAAGATGAAGATGAAGAAATAGATGTGAGTCATCAACAAATAGAGGAACTGAATCAACAAGGTTCCCAAGTGAAGGATGGCGAAAAGAAGCAGAATAATCCTGAAAGACACGTCGAGAAAGTCAATGATTTAGCAGTGATCTAGGTTTCATGAAAACAACATGTGGAAATATGCAACAATCAAAGAGCAACCAAAAAAAATGAACTCATTCATCTGATAGTTTTGACTCAGATAAAGAAGTTTCATTAAAATCAAAAGGAGAAGAAATGACAATTGTAATAGCCAATCCAAATTCTAGGGTAGGCAAAAGAGAAACTCACTTCATCAGTGTAAATGTAATTCTATTTTTGTGCAATTTTTGAACATTATGAATGCACATAGCTAGACTACTATGAGTGTGTTAAGCACATGCAAAATGTAATTTTATTTTTTAATAGAATTACAAGTTTTTTGTTCGAGAAAAAGAAGAAGGAAAAAAAAGCAAAAAATTGTTAACAACTTATGTATAATGTTTCTATTTTAATATGACTAATTTATGTATTTTTATTTCGATATTTTTATTAAAACAATTACTAATTAATTAAAATTAATTTAATATCATTTTTAGTGAAATAATTATTTTTTATTATTTAAAATATGTAAAAAAAATAAAATCTAAATAACTTTTTAAATTTTATTTAAAATATATTTAAAATATATATAAAAATTTAAAATTTAAACAACCTCCAAGCTTTAATGAATGCGTACATATTTAACAATTCAAACATGTCATTCTACCCCTTCAAATATCACAACTCAAATCTGCTATTCCAATAATTTTTAATTAAATTTTGACAAAACTTAATAAAAAATATATGCGAAGAGAAAAATAGAAAACTTTTAGAGTACACTTTTTTCATTTACTTGCTTTTCAATTTTTATAAAGTTTATTTAATATTTAAATAAAAATCGATAAAGACTAACCACTTTATAGCATAGTCACTTCTTTAGCATGTCAGGAATAGCTTTAATTTCTCTCCAACTTTCATAGCAATGTCACTTCTTTCATATGTCAGTAATAGCTATAATTTCTCTCCAACTTTCATGTGTTCACATTCATTTAGCTATAATTTCTCTCCAACTTTCATGTGTTCACACTCATTATAACTTATTCATGAAGTTTTTTACATATAAACTGAATCAAATTTCAAACAATAAACTGAAATTAAAATACGTGTTCTCAATTTTTATATTAGATAGTGACTAGCCACTTTACAACATATTCACTTCTTTGTTCACATTCTTTCTTTACCTTTAATATTAGTTCTTTTTGCATTGATTTTATATTGCTTTCTATATACTTACCACTTTATGACATATTTACTTTTGTTCACATTCATTCTTAACTTGTTCACATTCATTCTTAACTTTTTGAGGGAGCTTTACATATATCTTGATCTTTTATATACATGAATCTATAGTAAAATTTCAAACACTAAATTGAAATTGAAATATGTGCTTTGAATTCCTAGATTTAATATAGACTTTATTTCATATTTCACTTTTTATATTAAAAATGGACTAACTACTTTTTGACATATTCACTTGTTTCACATTTCATTAAGTGTTTTAATTTTGCTCTATCTTATATAGGTTCACATTCAATATCAACTTTTTAATGGACTTTTGATATTTTTTTTTTTTTAATGATTTTTTTTAAGGAAATAATAAATAGTTTTTATTAAAAAGATTTATAAGTGTAATATTTTTTTAAACTTTTAAGCTTGAAGCTTTGTAATATGTAACTAAGGTTGATAATATTGGAATGTTGATCTAAGACTTTTGTAATTTATAAAGTAGATAAATATTTTTCGGCTTAATCAAATCATTAGAATTTGGTTGACGTTTCGAATCAACTAATGTGATTTATTCTTAGGACAAGATGAAAAATTCTATCGATCTTATTGAATAAATAATGTAGATGTATCATTGTCCATAATTAATTGTTGAAAACTAGCCGTTTAAAAACTAGTTGTTATTAAATTAGTTAATTAGTTATTAGGGAATAATAATTAATTTTTTTAATTAAATGAGTTAATGAATAATAATATAAATTATTTTATTAATAAATATTTTCATAAAATTATTATTAAATGGGTTAATGAATAATAATAACAATTATTAATAAATATTTGTTAAATTGATTAATTTTTTTATTATGATAATATTGAGGGTAATAATAATAAAGAAAATGTTAAAAGAGTTTATTAATAAATATTTAAAGAAATTTCTTATTATTTTATTAATATAATGCATAGGACAATATATAATATATTATAAGATAAAATATATTATATATAGAAATATATAATATATTATGAGATAATCTATAATATATTACAATTATTATATATTACAATTATATAAATCAAGGGGCAGAACAAGGAATAAGAATACCAAGGAAATAGGATTAAAGGAAAAATAATCATACACAAGGGATGAAAAAAGAAGAAAGAATGGAAATAAAACCCAAAAAGTATAACAACCAAAGACCAAATGCAAAATAAACCCAACGCAAGGGGGGAAATCATCTAGAGAGAGCTAGAGTCGAACTCTTACTCAATTTCCAACCATCATCCCTATTGAGATTCCTAGCATGTCTTTCAATCTCAATGACCTCCCTAAGCTTCATATGATGGAAGTGATCAACCCTAGTAATGACTTTGGAGTCCTTAATGTATACATGATGACACGATTTTTTCACATAGGGTGAAAATGTGAAGCTGGGTTACACTTTTTGCCCTTTTTTGAGAAAAATTTTTCATTTTTTTCGATTCTTCAACTTTTTGCAAACTATAACAATTTTTCTGTGTAGAATTTCATTTTGCGATAAAAATAAAAGTTGTGAGAAATTTTGTTAGCTTTCTATTACTTATTTTTTGAAATTTTTTTATGCAGATTTGATATGTCAACTTAGCGTTTCTTTGAGTGTGTGTTTCTTAACAATCAAAGAATTCATAAGAAGTCATGTTATGTGGCAACGTTGTATTCATTGAAAATTTGTGTTTTTGAAAAACAAAATGTGTTACAACAATATAGACAGAGTCTACCTTGGTTTCGTCATATTTACAAAGCAAATGGATGCATATCATAATTACTAGAATTTTCTGAACTGGTCCAATACGAAAAACTGCGTATTTTTGATATGTTTCGCGTGGCAACAAATTTCTTAACATACAAGTTATAAACTAAAAATCTAAAAGCTACCCATTAGAGTCAACGGACCAATGTAATGCCCCATAATTTTTTCAATTTTTTTTACAATGTATTTTGGGAGATAAAAAATTTTGATTTCACTGAATCACAATGACCCTCAGAAATTGTTTGCACTCATTTTATTAGAAAAATAATTAAAATTAATAAACGTTTACGAAATTCCATAAAAGTTATATTTCCTGAAAGCAGATTCAATTCTGAAAATGCTTGTCTTGGTTCTGACAGTTAATTAACAACCTTTCATGGAGTTTAATCAGTCCAAAGTAGCAGAACCGTTTTCAGAGCCTGGGTTTGCGTAATTGGTGACGCATTAGTTCGGCCGAACTATTAGTGAAAGTTCGGCCGAACTATGTTTTCTGCTTACGAGTCGTTAAAACTAACGTCTTAATAGTTCGGCCGAACTTCTTATCAAAAGTTCGGCCGAACTATTGTGTAATTCTCCGTCGGCCGGAAAATTTTGTGGAGCCCCCTACAAAACACATATTTCGCGTCAATATAAATTGCCGCGAAATGATTCACAATTTTCACACATTTCGCACTTCATTTCATTTTACAACTTGGTTTGAATTCAAAAACTTTTCTTCAAAGTTTGGGTTTAAAGAACTTTTTTGGAAGACATTTTTTGGAGGCGGCGTGATTTTTCTTTGAGGTTCAAAGTTTGAGTTTAAAGAACTTTTTTGAAAGACATTTTTTGGAGGCGGCGTGATTTTTCTTGGAGGTATGTACGTGTTTTGTGTTGAAATAAATCTTTTGAGCTTCTTTGTTCAAAAACTTTTCTTCAAATTTTGGATTTAAAGAATTTTTTTGGAAGACATTTCTTGGAGGCGATGTGATTTTTCTTAGAGGTATGTACGTGTTTTGTGTTGAAGTACGTGTTTTGGATTGGATTACGTATTTTTTAGAAAAGATTTTTTTAAATTAAATCTTTTGTGATATTGTTTGTAATTGAGTTATTGTCTAATTTTTTAAAGGAAATTTTTTGAACCTCATACCCTATTATCATGGGAAATCGAAGAACTTGTGTGAGAAAATATGATCGAAAAAAGAAAGCCCGAGGAACGTAGAGAAGAGACGAGACAATATCGCAAAAGAAAGTTAGAAGCTCTCTCAAATATTGAAGAGGAAAATCAACCTCAAGAAGAAATTGAAGCAGGTATGTAAATGTAAATATTACATGCTCTATTGATATATATTTAAAATTTTCCTAATGTAAAATGTGAAGCTTAATTTTTATTTGATGAACTAGTTTGAAAAATATTTTGTTCGATGTAAACAGACAGGTATATTCCTCGAAATATTGAAGAAGAAAATCAACCTCAAGCAGAAATTGAAGCATGTATGTAAATGTAAATATTATGATCTATTAATATATTTTTAAAGTTTTCCCAATGTAAAATGTGAAGCTTAATTTTTATTTGATGAACTAGTTTGAAAATATTTTGTTTAATGTAAACAGACAGAGATACTCCTCAAAATATTGAAGAAGAAAATCAACCTCAAGCAGAAATTGAATCGGGTATGTAAATGTAAATATTATGATCTATTGATATATTTAAAATTTTCCTAATATTTATTGACATATTTATTAATTTAGTTATTTATTGAACATGTACTATTTTTTCGAATATGTACAGATGAAATCACTATCGATAATGAGATGTTAGAAAATGTCGACACTCACACATATGGAGATAAAAAACCTGACCATGTTATACGATATCGTGTCGATAAATTTTTTGAAATGTTTTTCAAAAATGAGCAAGTGACAGTTCAAGCTCAAATGTTGAAAGGTCTCCTATCATCAAGGAAATTAAAAGAAGTGACGACACTATTGGGTATTCGAAAATCAACCAAAGATAAAAAAATGAAAGAAGAGGTGATAAAAAATATGAGTAGTGCTATAGAGTCAATTAAGAGATCTAGAGATAAAGATGTTTCAAACATACGTAGAGGAATACAAATGGCAATGGTTTCACCAAGTACTCAAGAGAATCGTTTGAATCTAACATCTATGGCACGAGCACTGGGAACCTCGCGAAAAACTCTGCACAAACATCGAAAATTTCGACTGCAAATAGACGTAAATGATGAACTCGATTGTTGGAGAGCTATTTGTAGGCAACCATACAAAGATAGACTTGGAGAAGATGTTAAAAAAATAATATATGAATATTGGAAGAACAATTCACGTGTTTCACCGACTGCAAGACATGTGATGCGAAGAAGAATAGCACGAAATCAATACGAAGAACATGAAAAACATCTCTTGGAAACCACTCAAATAGAGTTATTCAACAAGTTCAAAGAAGAGAATCGTCAAATTCAAGTTTCACTCAGTTCTTTTGTTCAACAAAAACCATGGTATGTAAAACCTATCACCGTACGCGACACTTGTTGTTGCCATTATCATGTGGAATTTGAGTTATATTATGACACATTCCTTGATTTCGGTAGAACATTATGGAAGGATTCATCTCCTCCTTCCACTATCCGTGAATTCATATCTCAAATTCTATGTGAAAGAGAAAGCGATGAACTATTTTACAAAAAGAAATGTGTTGGTGGTAAAAAATGCGATGATTGTGGAAATTTGACTAAATTTCAAAACAAATGTCGTATTGATATAAATGATCAATCATTGTCCAACATGAAAGTGAAATGGAAGAGATATGAATATATCAGTACATCGATTCAAGGTGCAGATAGTGTTAAAAGAATCGAATTACGAGAAGACGAAATTTTTCTAATAGACTTTTTGAGAAAGTTTGAAGCAGAAATTTACAAATACACCAAGCATTCCCATAGAACTCGATGGCAAGACTTGCAATTCAAAAAATCTCGTGAATTTTTTCCACCAGGGACCATTTTGTCAGTGATTCATTTTGCAGAAAACTACACATTTGTTCCACAAAAAGAAATTCAGAGTGAATACTATCACTCTGACCAAGTCTCCATGCTCGTCCATATTCTATATAGACATGCTGAACAAAATGTCGATCATATAGAAAGCACGAGTGAAAATCGACATATCATTAAAGAATATCACTTTTATATCAGTGACTATCGTACACATGATACATGTTTTGTACAACATTGTTTTGGAAGAATTTATGATTCATTGAAAAATCGTGGAATAACATTCAATGAACATTGGATATGGTCAGACGGATGCACAGGTCAATTCAAATCTACACGATCATTTTTTTGGTTGTGTTGTCTTCATAAGAAAACCTGCATTAAACATTGTTGGAATTTCTTTGAGACTGGCCATGGAAAAGGAGAACATGACGGTGCAGGAGCATGCATAAAACGAGTACTTCGAAGATATCAAATGAACCACTCTGCACGCCGACTTGTGAACGTTGAAGAAGTTGTTCAATGGTGCATCGCTGCTCTAAGCCATGAGAAAAACCCATCAAGAGAAGTGCAAAGGTACATTCAATTTAATTTATATTGGAAATCTAATTTTAAACATTGTACATTTATCATGCAACGATTATTTTTAATTGTATTTTGATATCATATTTACAAATTCTTTTTCTAATTTTCCATATAAAGGTTTTTCTGGCATATTGGAATCGAAGACGTAAATAGATCAATTGGAAATGACGTTGGAACAATAAAAGGGACTCGAAAATTGCATTCAATTCAAACAAAGTCGTCCACAAATGTGTTTGCATTGGATAAAAGAAAATATTCTTGTTTTTGTGATGTTTGCATAGACAACACAAAATCCAATGACGTTTGTGAAAAAAAAATGTATGTGAACGATTGGAAACATACAGAGCTAAATACAAAGGGAAAAATGTCTGTTGCAATGTTTGAAGAAATGGAATCAGAGGAAACTACAATATCATCCGATGGTGATCGAGTTTCTAATCTTGTTAGAGAAGGTAACATTTGAATTACTTTTTAATGATTTAAAGATCTACAAATAAATTTAAACATGCATAATTAAATGTTAAATTTATTTTATTGTGCAGGAGATGTTTTTGCTGTAATTGCACCTATTGACAACGATGAAAATGTGAAGTATTATTTGATGCGTTGCACTGAACAAAAAATGAAATTATTACAAGACTATAATGATCACGAATTTCAGTATGACAAAGGGTCTATTATACTGAAAGGTTATTTTTTCAAACAAACTCGTCAAAGTGGAGACTTTGTTTACTTCGAAGACTATGACCCTGATTCCATAAGTTGTCAATATAGTCACTTGGTGTGTGCAACACGCATAAAGTTGATAGAATTTCAATCAAAGAAAAAATCAAAAATTAAGAAATGGAAAATGTCAAAATCCGATCATGAACGGATTATTGAGGATGGAATTCCATTAGAATTTTTTTGAGTGAAGTGTCCAACAATTTATTATCTTTGGATTAAATATGTTTTAGAACTTTCAATACTCAACTAAAAATTGAGCTGCTTATGTTATTTGTGGTTTGCAGATGTTACAAATTGTTTGGGTACAAGCACGTGCTCTAGTATCAACTGAAAGTAGTTTTTCTATACATGTGCATTGATTAAAAATGTTATATGTATTGGATATATATATATATATATATATATATATTCTAGAATGAAATTAATTGTTCTTGTATATTAATTATTCTTGTATATGTTCTCCGACCATATGGTACAAATTATTTCACTTTATTTTGTAAGGTCAGATTCGGTCCCCATATGGCCTAGCCTCCAAGGGACGAGATAACAAGTGGTTGTCCCCACTTGCCCGAATCTCAGATTTTAAGTACAATTTTACTGTTTATGTCAAGCATCTTACATGATGTCCTAGCCAAAGATAGATTCTCTTTGTTTCAAGTTTCCAGTAAAAGTTGTCACTGAATGACCTGCTCGAACTCTTGTAGTAAACACCATACCTCATCTCTCTTGCTCTCCAATATTATTAGGTCTAATTATTATAACACAAAAATCGTTCTACATTGTCAATAATTTTTTGCGCTTACACTAAAATCAATGAACACTATTAATCCAATGTCTTTACAAGTAATGTACCATCATACATGCAATTATATCAAATTAGAAATCAACATATACAATGAAATCAATGGGCATTGTCTTGTTACAAGTAACATAATTTCAATTTACCATATGTGAAAATGTAGGTTGAAACCATCCAAAACTTTAAGTTGTAGATTGAAACCATCCAAAACTTTAAGTTTTAAAACCCTTTTGATTATATATTGTGCATCATTAAAACATTAAACATTTAAAGTTCATTAAATATCACATGAAAAATGTAGATTGAAACCATCCAAAACTCGAGTTTTAAAAACTTCACATGCCATGCCAATTATAATTCAACTATCCAACAAAAACATTTAACAAATTAAATATCACATGCCAAAGTTGTTTCAAGTTTCCGGTAAAAGTTGTCACCGAATGACCTACTAGGATATTACAAATACTAACTTTGTAAGATCATTTGGCATTCGGAAAAAATCGAAAGTCTTAGACTGTCAATCAATTTAAAGTATCATTCACCCTAGGGAGTGTAAAATATTCAATGTAGGTTGGTGACGATGCTCACTCCTAGCTTGAAGCAGCGCCAATGACCAATTCTTTAATGAATTCCAATGCACTAGACCAAAGTTGATTCAACCTACTTGGTTTTTCACCCAAGAAATTCCAAGGATGGACTATCTGGACAAACTGCTGAAATTGAAAAGCTTGACATGGAGATACGACAAGGTGAACAAAGACTTCAAGAACTCTTTATGGAAAGGGCTCACTTGAAGGAAAGAAGCACCACGTTGCAGGTTAAAGTCAAGAACATGGAAGATAAGATCAAGAGGGACTTTCTTGATCCGAAACCTATTGGTTTGAAGAAAGAAAATGCATGTGTTGGCACACTTGGAAAAGAAGAAGACCACACTATGAGGATTGGTGCACTTTGTTTGGAAGGAGTCAATATATGTCGTATTGGAGCAATTAGACAGAATTCGAAAAGGAAAGAGCTTGAACCAATTCAAGCAGACCCAGGATCGGATTGTTCTATGGAGCTTCATGAGAAGAGATATGTGAAAAGGACTTTTAAGCCAAGGGCTAGTTCGGAAGACATATTGGAAGAGGAAATGTTGAAGAAGATTGCGGAAGTAAGGCGCAAGACAAGGAGGAGGAATGATGATGAAAGTTCCTTGGACTTGAGATTCGTGTCTACAACCGTACATGGGAAAACGTTCTCTGCTTTGATAGACACGGGGGCTACCCATAGCTTCCTAAGTCGAAAGGCAGCTTCATCTCTTAGAAAGAGGAAGGCTAGCATCGAGAAAGAGTTGAGTGCTTTCAAGGTAGTCAACTCGAGGATGAAAGCAGTGACTAGTGTCATGAAAGGCACACATGTGAGAGTAGGGTCATGGTTTGGAAAGATAGACTTAAGAGTCATTGACATGGATGATCATTCTATGGTGTTGGGACGAGACTTCATGGTTGCAGCATAAGCCATACCAATGATGGACCGAGACATTCTCTTCATTCTTGTGATCAATCTTAAACTATTTTCTGAAAGATAGATAAACCATTTAAATATTTAGCTCGAACTCTTGTAGTAAACACCATACCTCAAGTCTCTCTTGCTCTCCAATATTATTAGGTTTAATTATTATAACACAAAAATCGTTCTACATTGTCAATACTTTTTTGCGCTTACACTGAAATCAATGAACACTATTAATCCAATGACTTTACAAGTAATGTACCATCATACATGCAATTATATCAAATCAGAAATCAACATATACTGTAATGAAATCAATGAGGATTGTCTTGTTACAAGTAACATTTCAATTTACCACATGTGCAAATGTAGGTTCACATTCTATCATTCATGTAGTTTTAAAAACTTCAGATGCCATGCCAATTATAATTCAACTATCCAACAAAAACATTTAACATTAAATATCATATGCCATGCCAATTATAATTCAACTATCCAACAAAAACATTTAACATTAAATATCACATGTCAAATGTAATTCAGATGACAACATTACTTCACATTCACATGCCAAAAGTACTAAAACCATCCAAAGAACACTAAAATCAATGAACACTATTAATCCAATGACTTTACAAGTAATGTACCATCATGCATGCAATTATATCAAATCAGAAATCAACATATACTGTAATGAAATCAATGGGGATTGTCTTGTTACAAGTAACATTTCAATTTACCACATGTGCAAATGTAGGTTCACATTATATCATTCATGTAGTTTTAAAAACTTCAGATGGCATGCCAATTATAATTCAACTAGATCCAACAAAAACATTTAACATTAAATATCACACATCAAATGTAATTCAGATGACAACATTACTTCACATTCACATGCCAAAAGTACTAAAACCATCCAAAGAACACTGAAATCAATGAACACTATTAATCCAATGACTTTACAAGTAATGTACCATCATACATGCAATTATATCAAATCAGAAATCAACATATACCGTAATGAAATCAATGGGGATTGTCTTGTTACAAGTAACATTTCAATTTACCACATGTGCAAATGTAGGTTCACATTCTATCATTCATGTAGTTTTAAAAACTCAGATGCCATGCCAATTATAATTCAACTATCCAACAAAAACATTTAACATTAAATATCACATGTCAAATGTAATTCAGATGACAACATTACTTCACATTCACATGCCAAAAGTCCAAAAGTACTAAAACCATCCAAAAAATTAAATAAAACAAATTATATAATAGTTCATTGTAATAAAATATGTCCAAAAATTGTAAATCTCACTTGAGTATCAAACTGTATCAAGTTTAACAAATTTTAAAACCATCTAAATTTTGAAATCAAATCTGTAAATCTTGTCCATCAAAAGGAGGATCTAGCGTCTGGGTCTCGAGTCGCCCTATTCTGTCAATAGGAAACCATCATACACAATGCACATGTACTTGAACATTAAAATTTGAATTTTTAAAAATGAATGGGAATATATATATCTAGAACTTCATGTAAAAAACAAAATATAACAAAAAAATCATGCAATACCTCATAAGGTTCCCTCTCCATTTGATGGACAGGTTCTGCCATAGAAACATCTGCAGTGGTAACCTGTACAATATACATGTACAGTTAAATATAAATGTATATATATATACATAAATAATTTATATAAATTAAAAACTTTCAAATGAAAATGCACGTGTACATATATAAACTTATTTGAACAATAATATTAAAAAAAAGAACTAAAGACAACTTGTTCAAATGCTGTGGATGTTCCTATCTCCGTCGCTAGAGTCCTCGGATTAAAAAAAATTTCTACACGAACCTAAATTCAAAAAATTTTAAATAACTCAAAATATAGATCTCTCTATATATCTCAATTTTTAATGGAACTTTATGAGGTAACATAAATTTTGAACTTGTGAAAAATTGTCCATACTTGAACATCTCCCAATGAAGTAGAAGGTATATCTCCTAAGGAAGAAGAAGGTACAGCCATCCCAAAAACATCAGACGGAATCGGAACCTGTTAAAACATTTAAAATCAAATTATATATATACATACATGTACATGTGTGGCAACAATTATTTATTTTAGAGTCACTTAAAAAACACTAACATACATGTGCCAACACATCATGATGGGCAGACCCATCTGCATCGTTTGAGCCAGAGGTCCCGAACGTAATATTAACATTTTCATCACGCATCATGCCTGAGAACTGCAAATGGTGTTTTAACATATAATCATACATTTTTGTTAGATTAATGTACACATACAAATAAGTGTATACATGTACATACACATGTATTTATTACAAATTGTACACATGTATATGTAAATATAATTTCAAACCCTAAGGTCACTAACACATACCGTTCCGGTGCCCTCTTCCTCACGAAAAATGAGGTCTTGCAGACCATTACGACAATTTATTGCATATGTTCGGAGATCTTCAACATTCATGTTGTAAATCTCCTCATCTGTACGATAAACAAAATTGGCACGTGCATTTTCACGTGCTCTTTGTCGATTTAAACAAATATCGACTCCAGTCAATCCGCTATGAACATTGTCGATCATAACATCTCTTGCTTCACGACTTATTTGAGAAGTCGCATCCATCTCTGATCGCAGGGTTTCGACTCGAGACGGTCGACTCACCAATGGCGGCTCAGGGCGAGGCAACTCCACATCTCACTTAGCGCCCTTACGTTGACATAATCGACCTCTCCCCGGGCCAAAAAATTCTGAAGGAAGATCATTGTAGTCGGGTTTCATACCCAAAAAAAATTCTGCATAAAACCTTTGTGCAAAATAAAGAGGAACCTCATCGTTCCATGGAAGCCTTCCAAAGGCCGCAAGATGTCGACTATACAAATATTTTGCTTTGTCTGGGTGCTTGAAATACTGCACCTTCAACATTTTTCTTTTTGGCCCTTCCTTATAATTAAACATTGACTTAGCATCATCTCTTGAAACTCTTTGTTTTATGTCCTGCCATTTATCGGGACCTATCACTGTTTCTTTTCTCTTTCTCATCAGTTCTACAAACGAATCAGTCGTTGGCGCCAAATTTTTGTACACTTTTACCATTTCACTCAATGAATGTGTAACCATTTCGAGGCTTTGTCTACTCTTAGCAGGTAGAGACAAAGCCTCGAGATCTCTTTGCAATTTTGCATGAAGGCTTTGACACCTTTGTAAGGTGCATTCCGCCATGTTCGTTTCCCATGGTATATCAGTAATCTCAGCCGGATAAGTTGTGCTAGGTTGAAAGCCTTCTTCTTCAATGTAGCGCGCTGCCCTGCGTCTTTTTTGACCACTGGCTCGAACATTTTCAGCCTCTGCATCAATATATATAAAATTTCGTATATTAAAAAAAACACGTGTAAAAAAAGTTGTAAAAATTTAATGAAAAAATATTGAAATTGATGGCAACCTTGATGTTGTTGGTTAACATCATCTCCAACATGACCCCGCTGAGAACCAGCCCTAATGACGCCGGGCCGGGAACCGCACCCACAAAGGACCCCGTTGGAGAACCGCAGCCGTCGATTGGCCTTTCTGGGAACAAACACCACTCCCCCCAACTCGCTACCGGGCCATCCCTCGACCGAAGTTGGAACTCGTCACGCTCTTCCGTGGATGGAGTAGAAACCCTTCTCCTCTTGCCTCCTAAAAATTAAAATATGAAACTTATTAGCAACTAATTTCACTCACAAAGTTAATAAAAAAATCAATTCCATATGTACACACATGTATGGAGATTTAAGATTATATTTAAATACCGTGAACATCCTCCGATCCATGAACCTCCATATGGGATTCGGCTGATCTTCGTCTTTCATCCTCCATGATATATATCTATTGGTCGACATTCACAAAATATATTTCAAAAAATCAATTTGTAATTTAGTGTACACAAATTATGTAGAACACAACTTTCAAAACAATAATTGATCATGTGTGAAACATAGAACCAGTGGAGAAACCTAAGGAAAAACTATGTTTCCAAGTCGAACCTTTGTAGAGGTTCCAATACCTGAGAGTAAAATCCAGTTTAGGCCTGTTAAATCCAGTATGTTCTATATTTCTTACATTTCTGCCCTCCTATTTTTCTTTCCAATCAAGGTTTATAAAATAACATGAGAAGCAACATGAGACTTGGAACAATCATTTTCATTATCTATATGGAAGGCAAGAAGGATTACTACAATTTGTACTTGGTTTTTTAAGAATATATCAAATAAATTTTTTGAGAAGCAATTATGGCTTGTTCCTCAGTATTTGGCACTTAGAATTTCCATAACGCTTATAACCCCATCCTTAAAATTTTTATAATTTCCATGATGAGACATTTGAATTTCCTTCCCCATATTTCTTGTTAATGATTATAACCTTAAAATGGCTAGTATTGGTTTGTCATCATCATCTCAAAATGACCCGGCAGATGAAAATTTACCATGTCCATCATCATCACTTCACACCATCTCATACATGACCCCTTCTACATATTATATGCATGAATTTTTGGCATGTCATCCTCTCTACCTATCCCATGAATGATTGTGACAATAGGTGAATAAAATACAATTTATAAGCAGAGGATAGTTTCTAGTTTGTCCTCCTCCATCCGCCCCATAGCTAGTGACCCCCTCACCCACCCAACTTTGGCCTCGAAATTCATTAGCAAAAATGAATTTACCTATACTACACCATACTACATTAATGAACTCTACATTGTTTGTTATTGTAAAGTCCAATAACAAACAATGTTAATTGAGTTTAGTAGTGTATATAACAATTTCTTTGACTTCCAAGTGTGTTGTGACTATTAGTAGAATTAACTACCAAAATGAATTTCCAAAATAAAATGTTGGAAGAGAAAAAATAGGCAATCACTGGATATGGAGTGGGTGGAGGACAAACTTATAGTGATCCCTTCCTTATCAAATTTCCTTTATTCACCTAATGTCACAATCAATCATGGTCTAGGTAGAGGGGATGAATTCAATCATATAATGTGTAGAAGGGTCATATGTATATGGTGTGAAACGATGATTACAAACATGGTAATTTTTCATCTACTAGGTCATTTTGAGATGATGATTACAAACCAGTGCTAGCCAATTAAAGGTTATAATCATTGGTGCCTAATGTGGGGTGGACAATTTAAATCAAGTTCGTATCAAAGTACAATTTAGCTCATTTTAGTCAAGGTTAGTTAGAAGAATTAGCTATTGGTTTCTGCCTTCAATTTCCTCTGAAAATGAATGTGAATGTGCTTTTGAGAGACATTAGAGGAATAAGGTCCAAATTTTTGATGAAAATGTGCTATGAAAGTAAAGGGTTTTAAAGGAAAGCATGTACAAGGCATAGTTGATCCAAATGTTCTTCAAGAAGGGCCTAATTATTTGGGTCTTGGTTATGGAAAACATGGAAAATGCTCCAAAGCCAAGGAGGCACATGAAGCTGTTCCAAGAAGGAATTTTATTTTGTGTTCATTACCTCAAGCTTGTGAAGTTTGTGTTCATGATGAATGGAACATGTACATAGTTTACCTTAGAGTTGTGTTTTACGGATATTAAAATGAAGAACTTCTATTTAGATCCATTCCAGAGATTGACTGCAGGGGCATTTACTAGATATGTCACCTTTCATAAAAGATGAGATCTAGAGGCTACCTGGCCCTTTACAGACTCTGCCTATAGAAATTGTAGAAGTAAACACTAGAGGCATTAACAATATCAAAGAACGTTTTCATGCTCAAACATGGGAATGTGTCTCTTTCCCTACGCAAAAAAATAGATCTTGAGGTAGTTAATCTTCATAGACATGTCATCAAGCAAGTCAATGTGATCATCCCTCCTTCCCTCCCTTGTAAAATAATTATGTTTTGTGGGTTAGAAAGCCAAAATATGGAGACAATTATCACCAAATCCAACGTACGATTATGCATGATGGAGAATCTCTAGCGCTTTCCCTTGTTAATATATTTAATAATATCAATATTTATTTAAAAGTATCAATAGTATTTCAACGACATCACATTGTTCAAATCTCATGGTCGAAATACTATTGATACTTTTAAATAAATATTGAGATTATTAAATATATTAACAAGGGAAATCGCTAGAGATCCTCCATCATGCATAATCATACGTTGATGCTTATAGAGTGAAAAAACTGAAAGAATCAACTTGTAGGGTCATTTTAATGGGGGGTGGAGAATTCAGGTCTAAAACCTTTTGGAGTCATTTTGAGGTATTAAATGACATTTCTGGGGGTCAAACGATTATATATAATTTAAGTTGAAGGCCCATGAGATAAATATGACTTCTACGTGACATTTGTAAATTAAATCATCTATTTGTTGTGTTATATGAACATAATTGATATGCATATCTAAAGAGTCCAAATGCTCATTCAAGACCATATGTAATCCTCATATAACTTAGCCAGGGATTTGCAATACTATATTTGAGTTGGCTAGCTCCATTTCAAGATATTATGGTTATCCAAGAGGGGATATAAAAAATGAAAAGAAGGATGTTTTTGTAGGTTATCCAAGTCGAACATAGAACCAGTGGAGAAACCTAAGGAAAACCTATGTTTCCAGGTCGAACCTTTGTAGAGGTTCCAGTACCTGAGAGTAAAATCCAATTTGGGGATGTTAAATTCTAACTGTACTGGTAATTGTGCTAGGGGGGAGAAATAGGATGCAATTTCCTCTTCTCATGATTGGGAGTCTTGTTTTTCATGTGGATTCAACCAAACATATTGTAAATATTAAACGAGGACATAATTATTACACATTTTTAATTTACATTCAAATGCTTCTATGTGACATTTGTATTGAATCATCTATTTGTTGTGTTATATGAACATAATTGGTACGCATATCTAATTTACATTACTTTAATATGTCATGCTTCTTTAATTTATCTTTTATAGATTACCAGAGCATCCCTTTTTAATCTATCCCTTTTGACTTCGGATATGTGGGCAATATTCATCTGCATATTTTTCTATCATAAAGCAGTGAGTAAAATTGTATTCCATTTGTGTCAATGTTAAGGTTAAGCACATGGATTAAAGTTTTATATATTATATGAATACACTATGTATTACATATGGTCTTGAATGAGCTTTTGGACTCTTTAGATATATATCTAAAGAGTCCAAATGCTCATTCAAGACCATATGTAATCCTCATCTAACTTAGCCAGGGATTTGCAATACTGTATTTGAGTTGGCTAGCTCCATTTCAAGATATTATGGTTATCCAAGAGGGGATATAAAAAATTAAAAGAAGGATATTGAACTGTAGGTTATCCAAGTTGGACATAGAACCAGTGGAGAAACTTGAGGAAAAACTATGTTTTCAGGTCGAACCTGAGAGTAAAATTCAGTTTGGGGTTGTTAAATTCTAACTGTACTGGTAATTGTGCTAGGGGGGAGAAATAGGATGTAATTTCCTCATCAAATTCACCTAGGACTAAAACCATTATTTTTAAATTTGAAATAGATCATGGTGTGTTGTTTCAATGCCTGAATCTGAAATCAAATTAAATCTATATTAATTAATTTAATAGTTTAAATTCCTATTTGTGGTGTGCCAAATAGAAATATTCAAAGCGAAAGTTACAACTTACAAATATTACTCAAATATTTCACAAAAGGAAATAGAATAACAAACATAATGGACAATATGAACCAAAGTATTATACCTTTATTGATATGGATGGATTCTTAATTACAAACATTTGATTAAAATATGTTGAAGCTTTGGGGGAACTTTAATGAAACACTTTGTGGACAATATCAAAAGAGTTAAGAAAGTGGCTACTAACTAGTCTAAAAAGAAGGCAACAGAAAATAAAAAGGATATTTTAGAAGTAGAAGAATTCATTTCTAGGATTTTTGACAATAATGTAAATGCAATTTTTACTGAAAAAGACTTGCAGTCTTTGAAAATTTTGGAGGGGAGAAAGAAAGCATTATTAGAAAAGGAAACAATTTAATGAAGACTTCAAAGTAGAGCCATCTAGTTCGCTGAAGGTGATAACAACACTAATTTTTCCAGAAACAATAAGAAATGTTCTTGGCATGTTTTCCTGGAATGTTCCTTCTTTCAAAATGTTTGGAATATGTAAAACTTGTATTAGGTCATTCAATATTGGTCTAGTTCAAATCTGGAGGTGACCTAGCATTTGTGGAAATCATCTAAAGACATGTAGGTCTTCAGAAGCTCTTCCGATGGGGGATTTTGACTCGCTAAGGAGAAGGTTTCCTTTCAAAAGAAAGATGTGATCCTTCACGCACTAACAATTTCTTAGCCATTTGCTTCAAGGAAAAGAGTCTAATGCCCCAGTAATAATCCAAATCCATGGAGTTACTTTAGTTAAAGTGCATCAATTGCAAATGGCCATAAAAAAGGGGGTCAAATTATTTTATTTTTATCTTCAAAACACCTGCAAAAATCGACCACTATTTACAAACGAAAAAGAGCTTTCACAAATTCACATTTTTGGAAACTCAAAGTTTACAATCAACTGGCTATACAGGGGAAAAGGGAAAAGAAAAGAATCAAGACAAAGAATTTATCTAAAATTGACATCCATCTGGAAAAGGATATTTGAACAATGTTTGAACGATAGTTGAAGAGGAGGAGATAAAGAAGGATATGAGCCAAAGAACAATGGACATATTGAAGGAGTTTCAATGGTGCATGCAACAATTTTATCCCTCCATAAAGTAATGATAATGATCAATCGAAAGCCATGGAGTTTTACTTTGACTATGCATCAATTCAAATGACCTTAAAAATAGGGGCCAAATTATTTTATTTCTATAAAAGAATTTAGACATATAGAAAAGGATATTTGAACTATAGTTGAAGAGAAGGACATAGTGAAGGATATTTGAACCATAGTTGAAGAGGACATAGAGAAGGATAGTTGAACCATATAGTTGAAGAGGACATAGAGAAGGATATTTGAACTAGAGTTGAAGATGACATAGAGAAAGATAGTTGAACCATATAGTTGGAAGAGAAGAATAAGGATATTTGAACCATGGTTGATATTTGAACTACAGTTGAAAGGCATTTTCTAGATTGCAAGTCTTGAATTGGTCTTCCTCTAATATTTTGATTATGGCATTGTCTAGATTGCTGGTCTAGTTAAGAATTGGTCTTCCTCTAATATTTTGATTATGACATTGTCTAGATTGCTAGTCTAGTTATGAATTGGACTTCTCCCTCTAATATTTTGATTATGTCACATTAGAATTGGTCTTCCTCCTCTAATATTTTGATTACGACATTGTCTAGATTGCTGGTCTAATTATGAATGGGTCTTCCTCTAATATTTTGAATTTGATTATGGCATTATTTTGATTAGATTGCTGGTTTCATTAGATTATGGCATTATTCTGATTAGATTGCTGGTTTCGTTAGGAAGTGCTTATTCTCTCGTTATTCCCCCAATCACTCCAAATTTTACGAGATTTGCAAGTGCGCATTTCACCAAGAGGTTATAAAAATATGAGCACGCAAAAGCAATGACTATACACAGGAACACAAACGATTCAACTAGCAGGTATCTTCTAACTAAGGTTTCGTGATAGAGGTAGTCTTATTAAATGCTTTCAAGTATTATTTAATGTGGCTGTGCATTTGTTTCTCTCGATTATCTTTGGATTATTTAAGAATCGTATTATTTGTTCCAATGTACCCCGCAAATGGCTAACTATCATATTACATTGAAAACCATATTGCTGTTAGAATGTCGAAGAATACTATTAAAAATCTTCACAATATATTGCTCTTAAAAAGTTACATATTACATTAGAAACCATGATACCATGCTGATTAATCTATTTTATAAAGAAAATATGTATATAATCATATTACAATGAAAACCATAATTGTTCATTGCTCTTCGAAAGTCAAAACATAGTATTAGATACCATGATGATATAACTAGTATTAAAAAGGTATAGTAAGTTAAGCACCGAGCTTACTATGCAAACATTTGAAATATTCCTGAAAATATGTTTATATTTGGGATTGTTTTCATACCTACTGGCTGGCATATATCTGACTGTATTAGTTTTTTGGACTGATCAGTTGCACTACACATCTATATGTAACATCTAATCTCTGTCTAATGAAAGTTTACGAATTTTTTCTCTTTGAAAAAAACTAGTATTAAAAAGTTGAAAACTACAATAAAAACCATGATATCATTATACAACACCTACAAGGCAAACAGGAGAACTTTATATATTTGAAATATTCCTGAAAATATGTTTATATTTGGGACTGTTTTCATACCTTCTTGATGGCATGTATCTGACTGTATTAGTTTTTTGGACTGATCGGTTGCACTACACAGCTATATGTAGCATGATGGCTTAGCTAACGTGACAATTGAAAGTTATTATGAGTTTTTCTCCTTACCGAACCCCTCTTTAAGAAAAAAAAAGAGTATTCCCAATTTGATCTCTTGCCAAAATTAGTATCCACATTGGTGTAGACAACTTACTTTAGTCCTTGCATTAATTCGATAATTGTTTCATTGCAGTTGGTTGGTGTGTTTTGTTATTTTCCTCAATTATGGGAGTACCATTATCTTCATGGTCACTCAGAGCTCAACTGGTACAGTTTCAAGCAAAGAGAAAGATGGATGTTCCGTTCAGACAAGGAGCTAGGATAGGAGAAGATTATCTTAAAGAAACAGAGAGGATAGTGAAGATTACATTTCCAGATTCTTCGAGGGTTAACTATTTGGGTGACAATCTCTGGCGAGCTCGCCTGAGGCCTGTCACATTTTTCACCGTTACGGCCATCCCCTTCTGTGATGTCAAATGAGTTCATTCATGCTTAAAAGCTTCTTAAACAACACCCAGTTTCAATTTCTTTGTTTTTTCATCTTTTGAAAGCGAACAGATCTAATGTAATCTCTCTCTAATGAAAGTTTACGAATTTTTTCTCTTTGAAAAAAACTAGTATTAAAAAGTTGAAAACTACAATAAAAACCATGATATCATTATACAACACCTACAAGGCAAACAGGAGAACGCCAAGATCTAACTGATTTTCAAGATCACAGCATAAATTACAAACTGATCTTCAAGATGGCGGACGTAACTACATACTGATTTTCAAGATGGCGGACGTAACTACATACCCAGCAGATTTTCACGATGGCGGACGTAACTACGTAACAGCAGGAACAGAGCCCCAGCGCGGAACAGAGCAACAACTCGACCAGCAGGAATAGAGCACCAACGCGGCAATCAGAAACAGAGCAGCAAAAATCGCGCCAACAATGAAAACAGTAACCTTACAGCTTTCGCGGGCGATTTATTTATAGAAAATAGTTCGGCCGAAAGTAAAAGTTCGGTCGAACTCCTGTTGCCGGTTTTCCAAACCTCCGGCAAAAATTCTGTTTGCTACGCCGTCACTGTGCCGTCAATCTAAACGGACTCAAAAGTTCGGCCGAACTATTGCCGAAAAAAATTTTCTGCCCCTGATTCTCACAAAAGTGTAACCCATCTTCACGTTTCTGCCCATGTTCTGCAAGAACCGATGTGTGGGACCGATTGTGCGTAATGTCTACAGCATGCTCCTGGATTCTCTATCTAATGGATCGACCTGTTTCTCTAATATAGGGAGCGCCACGGGAATAAGGAACCATGTAATCACCTTTCATGTCCTTAGGGTCGATAGGGTCCTTGACAGATCCGAGAGAATTTCTAGTAGTACAAATAGTTTTGAATGAAGAGGAGACATTATTCCTTTTAAGGACATGGGAATTTTTGTCTGTGGTCCCTTGGATAAACGAGAAATGAACCTTGGATACAAGATCCACCGGAGTAGATTTGCCTTTTAATCCTTTAAAGGCATTTTGAAAGGCCTTAAGGCCTTGAGATCTACTATACCCATTATTTTCAAAACCGTCAAGAAGATGGGATTTCTCTAAATCCAAGTGGTTGTCATCGGAAATTCTTAGAGCACAGGTAGCAAGAGTGCAAAGAACACCAAATTTATGAGCAGGAAAATGATGAGAACCAGCATGAAGATATTGTTCCGTGTGAGTTTTCTTATGAAAAGCTTGGTGATAAATGGAACCATCATCCATTCTAGAGAGAAGGATGTTCAAGAAGGGAAAAAATCCATCCACCTCCACTTCCATCATGAATTTGATGGAGTCTGACTGGGAATTCAAGTGCCCAAGAAATAAATCTAACTTCTCACGACCATGGGGCCATATGACACAAGTATCATCCATGAACCTCTTCCACTTCCTACGGCGAAATTGAGATGAGGATGATCCAGGTGGATATTGGTGGCCACCCGCCTATTCCACTTGAGCCCCCACCATTGTCTCTTTCATTTTTTCAGTTTAGGCATAACTTACTATTTTTAGCAGTTTTTCGGGTCCTGAACTTCCGGAGCCGTTTTGAGGCCCTAAACGACGTTTTTTGGGCATCGCGCCTCTGGCGAATATCATTCCGTTCTAGAAACATTCGCGACGAAAGTTGTAGTCCTCGGATAGAGATTTCTAATGATGTATCATGTGCGTCAAACGGAGATAGTATGCCAAAGTTACGTCCCTGGGAAGTTGAAACACCAATTTACCTAAACGGGGCCCATAGTTTTGGCGCTTCATCTCCTAGGGTTAGGTTTTTGGGATGTTGAGGGTTCTCCATTGTTTCTCAATAATAAATAGGCCCTCGAGCCTCATTGTAACTCAGTTCAGAGGCCTGTAGCCGCCACATCTCTTCTCAGAGATAGCTACCAGTGCCCTAGCTAGTTTTATTTCCATTCGGTCTGTAAGCAAATTTCAGTTCTTTGATATTAATGAAATGAAGTGTTATTTCCGCTGCATCTCTGTATTTATGGTTATGTGTTTATTCTGTTGCGTTCCTGCATAAATCCGGATCAGTGGTATCAGAGCGGTCTGCTTTTTCTCGATCCTTTTTTGCATGTCCCCAACGAGGTCGGGGTATAAGGAGCTAGGGCTTGATCTGGTGGAACCTTTGCAAGATCAGCCTCGCAAACCTCGACGGACGCCCATGGGGGACGAAAAGAAATATGAGGGAGCAGGAGATCCTATCAAAATATTGCTTGAGGAGGCCTCGAAAAACAAAGGAATGCGATGATGGATAACTTTTCTCAGATCCTTCAACGGCTGCCCACCAGCGACGCATCTGCATCCAACAGCCACTCTAGAGGTGCGACTCCTTTTAAGGTACAAGTAAATTTTGACATTCCCATATTTGAGGGTCAAATAGACGCAGATGCCATAGATAGATGGTTGAATCTATTAGAAGGATATTTCTCTGTTCATGACTTTTCAGACCAGGAGAAGATTATTTTTGCACTCCTCAAAGCTACCCCCCATGTTAAGGACTGGTGGGAAACCTACTGTGAGAACAAGGACCAGACAAAACCCTCTCTGTTCTCGGCCGTACCAACTTGGAATTATTTCCGAGACGCCGTCAAGGAACAGTACTATCCCGTGGGGAGCTATGAGGACAAGTACATACAATGGACCACGCTGCGACAACAAAGGGATCAAGATGTGCATGAGCTGACGAATCTGTTCCATACCCTGCGCACAAAGTTGGGTATCAAAGATTCAGAGAAACATTTGGTGCTAAAGTATCGCAGCTATCTGCACAGATACATTCAGGAGGAAATGGAGTTCCTCGAAATCTCCTCGCTTGGTACGGCATACCGGTATGCTGCCAAGATTGAGCAGAAATTCAAACAGAAGAAGCGAGACTTTGGATCTGTGAATCAAAAGCAAGGGAAAGGTGCTTCCAAACCGCAGAACAAAGGACAGAGCCAAGGAATGGCAGCTAAAGACAACCCGTCAAAGCCACAAGAAAAGAACAGCACCGCAAAGCCAAAGAAGGACACGGGAAAGTGGTGTGAGTTCCATAAGAGCTCCACTCACAACACAAGTGAGTGTCGGGCCAAGCAATCGCTAGTGGCCGAGATGAGGGCTTCTGAGTCAGATGCATGCTCCGACTCCGAATCAGAACCTGAAAAGGGGAATGAAAAAGGGAACCAGATTATTGATGCGGAGCCCAACGCCACTGTTGCCACTACAAAGGTCCAGAAGGAGGAACCGGAAGATCCAGAGGAGGAGGAACGTCTCTTCCACTCTCAGATGTGGGTAAAGGGCTCCCCTGTACAGTTCATTGTCGACAATGGGAGCCAAAAGAACCTCATTTCAGCAGACGCCGTGAAGCGGTTGGGCTTGCCGACCACAGCTCACCCACATCCATACACCATCTGGTGGCTTCACCAAGGACGAGATCTCCGCGTCAGCCGGCAGTGTCGCCTTCCCTATAGCATCAAGCCCTTCACGGATGAGGTATTATGTGACGTTGCTCCTATTGATGTTTCTGATGTATTATTAGGACAACCATACTTGTGGAAGCGTCATGATGTGTATGAGTCTCGACCTCGTGCTGTTATTATTACTTTGGGAAATAAGTTGTACAGGATACCAGAGGTACCACCTCCTACGACTATCTCTTTGGTTACCGCAAAACAATGTAGTAAGCTCATTTCCCAAACCAGGAAATTCGTTTTCCTGATGATCCGCCCCCAGGGCAAGAAGAAGACTGTGGCCACGACCTCCAGACAGGGCCCCTCTGCACGACAACAACAAATGGATAAGGTCGTGGAGGAGTACGAGGACATGTTCACCTCACCCACAGGGGTTCCTCTGCACTGCCAGGTCAAGCACCCGATTGATCTGACCCCAGGTGCGCCACTACCCAATGGACCGATCTATCGATGCTCTGTTCTGGAAAACGATGAAATCAAGAGGCAGATTCAGGAGCTGTTGCAGAAAGGTCACATCAGACCAAGTTCATCGCCCTGTGGGAGCCCGATCGTGTTGGTACAGAAGAAGGATGGGACGTGGAGACTCTGTATTGACTATCGGGCGCCGAACAAGATCACTGTCCGGAATAGGTACCCAATCCCACGGATTGATGACCTTCTGGACCAACTCAAAGGTGCAAAATATTTCAGCAAGATCGACCTGAAGTCTGGGTATCACCAGGTACCAATTGAACCCTCCGATGTGTGGAAGTTTTCCTTCAAAGCCAAGGAAGGCCTTTTCGAATGGCTGGTCATGCCTTTCGGGTTGACGAATGCTCCCGCCACCTTCATGAGGATGATGGATGACATCTTGCGGCCATTCACCAACTCATTTGTCGTGGTGTACTTGGATGATATTCTGATCTTCAGCCAGACTTGAGAAGAGCACCTTCACCACATCCGACAAGTCCTCCAAACACTGCGGCAACACAAGTTGTGTGCCAATTTGGAGAAGTGCACTTTTGGCATGACCCAGGTTCAATATCTGGGATAAATTATTGATGAAAGGGGGTGCATGTGGATCCAGCCAAGATCCAAGTCATTCGGGATTGGCCAGCCCCAACCACTATAACAGAGCTTCGCAGCTTTCTGGGTCTTGCTGATTTCTACCGTAGATTCGTGTTGGGATTCTCTCATATCACTTGGCCCTTGAGTCAAGTCACCAAGGGAGGAGCGAGAGCAAAATTATTTTGGTAGGAACCTCAACAGAAGGCATTCACATAATTGAAAAATCGCCTCTATTCTGCCCCAGTGCTCACATTACCAGACTTGCAGTAGCCATTTGAGATCGAGACAGATGCCTCTGACTATGCTATTGGGGCAGTTCTTACTCAACAGGGACATCCAGTGGCATATCACAGTGAGATATTGTCTGAGACAGTTCACAAGTATCCCACCTATGACAAAGAAATGTATTCCATTGTGCAAGCCTGTCGACAATGGAAGCATTACATTTTGGGAAGGAAACAATCATCCACACAGACCACCGACCCCTGCAGTTCATACAGACACAAGGGAAGTTGCAGAATGATCGCCATCAGAAGTGGTCCACATATCTGCAACAGTTTCATTTGAACATCAAGTACAAGAAGGGTAGCACCAATAATGTTGCAGACTGCCTCAGCCGACCACCGATCGTGGCGCTCACCACCGTGCTCAACTCTTATGGGCACGAGACTTTTGATTGGCCGCTTCTCTATGAGAGTGACCCAGAATTCGGCCACACTTACAAGGCACTCTTGGGGGGCACGCAAGTTCCAAATTTTCACCTCCAAGATGCACTTTTATGTCACTTGGGACACCTTTGTGTTCCTTCAAGCGAGCGTGCCAAGATGATATGGGAAGCACACTACAGTCGAGTCGCTGGGCATTTCGGGGTCGAGAAAACAGTAGCAATACTATAGAAGTATTTCTATTGGCCAAACCTTCGAAAGGATGTCGAGAAGCACATCAGATCCTGCACTGCTTGTGCCATTGCCAAACCGACCATCAAGAAGCAAGGCCTATATACTCCACTACCTACCCCTAGCCGACCTTGGGAATCCATCTCCATGGATTACATGTCGGGCCTGCCCTCTACTAAGAATGGCAATGACTGTGTTTTCGTGGTCGTTGACAGATTCTCGAAGATGGCCATTATGGCGGCCTGTAAGAAGAATATCACAACAGAAGCCACTGCTAAACTCTTCTTTGAACGAGTATGGGTGCACTTTGGGATCCCACAGTCTATCATATCAGATCGAGATAGCAGGTTCCTCAGCACATTTTGGTCCAGCCTCTGGTCAATGATGGACACAAAGCTCACCAAGTCCACATCTTTCCATCCCCAAACAGATGGCCAGACAGAGGTCGTCAACAGAATGATTGTACACATTCTGCGCATGTACAATTCAAATCATCCACGCACATGGGACAAGAGCCTCCCCTATGTACAACATAGTTATAACAGGGCTCTCCACAGTTCAATTGGCCATAGCCCCTTTCAGGTGGGCTTGGGATTCCAGCCACTATGTCCCATTGACGTAGCCATGCCATTTGCAGCTGCTCAGGCCGATTCAACTCATGTCCAGTTTGAAGTTGACAAAGCGAGTAGCTTCATCGAGCGCATTCAACAAATCCGCCAACAGGTTCATGATATATTGGACAGAGCCAATGCAAACAGGTTCATGATATATTGGACAGAGCCAATGCAAAGTACAAGCAGCGCCATGATCAACACCGGGTGCCGCACAACTTCCAGGTGGGCGACAAAGTATGGCTACATTTGCAGAAGGAGCGCCTCACTGGACCCCACCGCAAGCTTCGCCCGCTCCGATACGGGCCGTACACCATCACCAAGGCCGTAGGGAACAATGCATTCGAGCTCAGTATTCCACCATTCCTTGGTCTGCACCCAGTCTTCAATGTGGATCGCCTTCGTCCTTACTTCCCACCTCTACCGGACACCTCGGACATTGCAGAACAACTCACACCAACTGAGTTAAATCCAGACTGCATGGAACAGGCCACCACAGATTGCATCATGGACATGCAAATCAAGAACACTCGCCAGCAGAAGATCCAACTATATCGGGTTGTCAAAGCCGGCCAACTCCTGCACCAAGGAAAGTGGTTCACCAGGGACCAAGTTCAGCAGAAATTTCCTCATCTCATGGAGGAACTTAACGCAATGGGGACCATTGCTTCCTAAGGGGGAGGAATGATCCAGGTGGATATTGGTGGCCACCCGCCTATTCCACTTGGGCCCCCACCATTGTCTCTTTCAGTTTTTCAGTTTCGGCATAACTTACTATTTTTAGCAATTTTTCGGGTCCTGAACTTCTGGAGCCGTTTTGAGGCCCTAAACGACGTTTTTTGGGCATCGCGCCTTCGGCGAATATCATTCCGTTCCAAAATGACATTTGTGATAAAATTTGTATTCCTCGGATAGAGCTTTCTAATGATGTATCATGTGCGTCAAACGGAGATAGTATGCCAAAGTTACGTCCCTGGGAAGTTGAAACACCAATTTACCCAAACGGGGCCCATAGTTTTGGCGCTTCATCTCCTAGGGTTAGGTTTCTGGATGTTTAGGGTTCTCCATTGTTTCTCAATAATAAATAGGCCCTCGAGCCTCATTGTAACTTAGTTCAGAGGCCTGCAGCCACCACATCTCTTCTCAGAGATAGCTACCAGCGCCCTAGCTAGTTTTATTTCCATTCTGTCTGTAAGCAAATTTCAGTTCTTTGATATTAATGAAATGAAGTGTTATTTCCACTGCATCTCTGTATTTATGGTTATATGTTTATTCTGTTGCGTTCCTGCATAAATCCGGATCAGAGGATTTGATGTAAATATTAACTTTTATTTAATATATTGTTAAAGCTAAAGAAGAGAGAAATCAACACGAATATCGATGTTGGAGGGGAAAGCTATACGAAGGATATGGGAAGTTTCCTATATTACCTAATTTAATTGTCCAAAATTATAATTTGGCAATTGAACTACCCACTTGCCAACAATTATGAAAGGAATGGGAGAAGTGGTACTAAACTACTTTAGAGGATGAGTTGTGTACCCATCATGGAGATTTTAGTTGACCACACAACCTAAGGAGCGACCTCGAATTATCATGATAGGTAGTATGAGTGTGGAAGAGAGATAAAGATGGAATAGACATAGTAGATAGAGAGGAACAATAAGGAGAGTGCAGTAGAGGAATGCAATAGAAGTGTCACACAAGTGAACCAAAGAAAAGTTGTGCGAACAAAAGAGAGCCACATGTGGGTGCTAAGATTGTGACATTGAATAGAAGGAGATAAGAGCATCCCAAGTCACCATAATCTTGTGTGGAATTATGATTTTAACTACAAACATTAAGGAAATAAATGAGGAAACCTTCAACTTGACTTAGAGGACTGGGAGGAAATTTTGAATGGTTTGTTGTATTCAAGCATGCAAGGCATTAATAAAAGGAGAAGCATTGAGGGACTATTAGATCAATGAATGGTTCCTTTTGTGTTATGCAAGCCCATGTTGGCCATACTTTATTGTGTTAATAGGCCCTGGCTTAGTAATTTAAGAGTATAATTTCAATTCTTGTATGAAAAAGAGAGTGGCCTTCACATCATATAACCTAATTTGAAATTTGTAGAACCTTGAGAGAAGATTCATTTTAAGGCATTGAATCTAGCTCAAGGGTGGCCAACTATAATAAATATGCAGTGCATATATGTCTACAGTAGGGTGGGGAGTTGCTCTCCCTTCTTTAGTTTCCAACAAGTCTAAGTTAATCAGTTAAGTGTACCTATTTATCTGCTAATGAAATGAAAATGTTGTTTAGTGTTCACGATTCTTTCTATATGCTGAGATTGCAACAAGATGATGAGCTTAGTGAAAAGAGTCGCCTTCACTAAGTGGGCCCGCAGGCTATTTTTGGTGCAAGTCTATTTTTAGACATGTCGATCATATTCTATGAGTTGCAGGATGCTATTTGTGGATGGTTATCAAGTTGGAAAAATAGATGGACTTCTAATTTTAGACATATTGGGCGGAATCTATTTTTATATTGCCAGTCTAAAAATAGATATGTCGAATATTATTAGCTCTTAATAATATTTGGACTATAAACATTAACTTATTCTCTTGGAGCACTTCAGTTAAGTGCACAGATGTGGCACAGTAGCTGACAGAAGGAATTATGTTATTCTTAAGGGTTAAGTGGAGCTATTGCATGGAGACTTCAGTTAGAACTCATGTGATAGAGTTTGGTGGAGTTATTGAGGTAGTTGGTGGAGTTATGTTCAGTTTAACTCAGTTAAACATAGTTGAGCTAGTTGTATCTAGTCTAACTGATTGATACACTAGTGAGAGTGGTGTTGAGCTCCAAAGATGTTCTTTCTTCCACCACATTCCACTCCATTTCCTTTGTCCATTATTAATTACAGGCTCAAATGATCAATAGAATTAATTAAAATTGCTTTAAGAATGTATATCATGACTAACTTGATATGTTTTTATGATTTTGTCATTGTAGTACTTTTTGAACTAGATCTAGCTACAGAATGCAGACATTCTGTAGCTAGTTGCCGATTCTGCAACTATCTTCATGTCTACGCAGGTTCCAGGTGTCATCTCATAGAAAAACACATATGGTCGTATTCCACATCATTCCCTCATCATTTGTTGCTCTCCACGAAGTTTGAACGGAATTCTGTAGGTGGTTATGCACGTGGGAACTCAAACTAGGAGATAGACTCCTAATAGGACAAGGACAGTCCAGATGTCCTTAATCATATTACGAGACCACCATCAGAGTTCTAGTTTGATTTTTATTTGGAAATACAATTATCCCTAGGTTATCTCAAGACAGTTATGTAATTTTGTTATAAATATGGCTCGGGAAACCGAGGGACAAGGTTAGATTTTGTGTTTGATTGCTAGATTTCAGAAGTCCGAAAACACTCTGTTTTGAAGTAGTTTCTCTTTTAATGAAAGAAGCACCATTTTATTGAAAGGCTAAGTCAATCTTGAAGTAGATTTTGTGTGCTACTCCGGTGGTAGAGGGCCCCTGCTACCTGAGTATCTTTGTTCATACGGCTTAGATAAGTATTTTAGTCTCATTTTTCATTTCTAGCTTAAGCAGGTTTCTGAAGTTTATGTTTCATACTTGTTTACATTAATCATCACAGCTAGACTTACTCTTATAAACTCTTCCAAAATATCATCACGATGAATAAGGCATAGCTATGGTGTTGTAGATTTTAGTTGCATTTCCTTTCGAATTTTATGCTTGTTTACACTAAGTGTCATAGCTGGTCTTACTCCTACAAACTCTTCCAAAACATCATTAACAATGAATAATAAACAACTGTGGTATCTTAGATCCTAGTCATACTTGCTTTCAAATCTTATTTTTATGTTCAATTGCATAGAATAATACAGCCGGACTTGTTCCTACAAACTCTTCCAAAATATCATTCACATTGAACGAGATGGGTTGTAGAATTCCATAGACTAACTGCATGTTAATTTAGTTACAACACTCCGGAAGTTGATTGCATTTAGTTCAGCTCTATCACTACATTTCCAGTTTGATAATGGCATTTTAGTTTAACTTTTTTCACTGTACTTCAAGTAGATTAGAAGCATTCTAGTTGAGTCTCAGTTCATTTTGTTTTAAGAAAATATTAATGGCATTCTATTTTAAGTTGTAATCACTGTATTTTAAGATTGATAGACCGCTTTCTAGCCTAGTGTTATCCATTGTGTTTCAAGTAGTGCTAGTTGTCAAAATTAGTCTCTCGGCCTTCATTAGTTACAAACTTACTCTTGTTTTGAATTTACATTGATACATCATCACATGAACAGGGGTCAGTAATATCAGTTTAAGGCTTTGATCACTCTGCAAATCTTTACAAATTCACCTATAGCCTTTTTCCCAAACATTATTCTAGAAAATCTCTAAACTTCTGAAAAAGGCCTAGTAGTGATAAGTCAAGTTGCAGAATAGGGTAACTTCAGCATCATAGGTTAATCTAGAATAGAAACCTTACTGTGTTACAAATAATCATTTTTTAATAATATTGTGAGTTGATTGTTTATTTAGGAGAACTTCATTTACACTTAACTTGTCCATTTCTCAAGCTCTTCCAACACATCTTTAATGAATGAATTGGATAAGTTCAAGCTCATGTTGTGATTTATTTCCTTGCAATGAAGTCATTATCAAGCTTTGCATTTTTTGTTTGCCATCCATAGTTTAGGCTTTGTTCTGTTTTAATATAACCAATAGCTTCTTTTCACCAGCACTTAGTTCTTTCCCTTTTCAAACATAAAACCATAAAACCAAAAACATCATAAAACACTAAACACAACGTAGTGAGAAACAAATACCTAGGCACATATAGTGCACCGCACTTCAGTAGTTTACTAGCCCTGGTTGAAAATTAATGAACTCAATTTAGGAACACTAAGTTGAGCACAAACATTTTGGCGCCATTTCCATGGAAGCGTAACTAGGTAGCCTTGTTTCTTAACTCCCAAAAACAATGATATGCGTAGAGAGAGAGACTCAAGGGGTAGATTCATAAGAAGCAGAAGCATAAGCTTGATTCCTAGAACACCTCTTGTTTCACCTAGACCAAGAGCCAGCACACCTCCAACTCAGACCCACATTCCATCCTTTACTGATCCTAGATGTCCAGAAGACTTAAGATCAGATATTCGATTAGAAATACCATCCACTTCATCCACTGAACCTGTCTTAGAAGAATATTCAAGGACCCCTGCTAGAGACACAATCTTTTCCACTTCCACAGAAGAATCAACTATGGCGAGAAGAAGGGGGAGGAGGAGTCTTTAATGGAGAACACGCATTTATTTGGAGGGTAGAGGTAGAGGTAGAGGAGAAGGAGGTAAGTGCGAAGGAGAAGGAGGTAGAGGAATAGGTAGAAGAGAAATGGGAAGCTCTTTTGGGTTTCCTATAGTAGATGAAGAAACCAATACAACTATGAAAAACATTTCACCCTCTGTCCTTCCAAACTTCTATGGACTTAAAACTGAAGATCTTGAAACCTTCCTATTTGAATTTGAAGTCCTATGTAGAACTTATGACTACTTACAAGATGCTCAAAAACTTAAAATATTTCCTTCAACAATGAAAGGAGCAGCATTGAAGTGGTTTATGAGTTTGATCAACAGTTCTATTAGAACATGGGAAGATATGAAACAAGCATTTCTAGAGAGGTTTTTGGATTATTGTATGCCATTCAATCATAAGGAGGAAGTGTTCAATATTATACAAAAAGAAGATGAAAACATGGAAGATTTGTTGGAGAGATTTCATTACAACATCAAAAGAGGAAAAATGGAGAACTTAGATCAAGACACCTTAAAATATCTCTTGTTGAAGACAATTAGGGATGAATGGTTGGATATCCTTAATATGATGGAAAAAGGGGATATATCTCAGCTCACATTACCTGAAATATCTGAGTTATGTATCAACCTTTCAAGAGGGAAATCCAAAACTGTAAAAGGCCCAAGAGACCCTGCTCTTGCAAGGGCAAGTAAGTCTACTTCTGGGACAGTAAGTAGGGCAGAAATAGGACATATGCTTGATGATTTCAAATCTTGCATATTAGGGAGTCTTAGTGAACAAATAGACACCCTTAAGTTACAAAACAAGCAGAAAGTTGAATATGATGCTTTAGAAATCTTTTGTCCCAAATGTAGAAAGAAGCATGCCTTGAGAGAGTGTCCTTTGGATGCAAAAGTTGTAGAGACTGGTGTAATTTGTTTATAAAAACATGAAACCAAGATTTTTCCTTCACTTCCTGGTCTTAAAGCTATCTTTCAAGAGGAAACTCCTACCAATTCCACAGAATCTCTCAGTTTTGTCTCTAGAAGGCCTTGGCAAGGGCCTCAAACACAAGGATTCCATGATCAAATGTATAATCAACCTCCACTAAATTGGAATTCTTGGCAGCAACCTTGGCCCCAATTTCAAAATCAATCTCAAGCTTGGGCATAAGGAGCACAAAATCTCTATGGAAGATACTTCTAGTACTATCAATATCCACCATCCTATCCACCATACCCACATTTTTCTCCTCAAAATCCTCAACAAAATCCTCAACAGAATCCTCACAACCCACAACATCAAAATCAACCACTTCCATTACCATTTCCTCAGAAAACAAATCAGTTGCCTGCTCAACCCATACCAAACCTCAACAATAAAAATCCTCCGAATACATACATGATCGAAGGCCAATAGTTTCCAACTTATTTAATTACTCCTCTAGACCTTAGTGATGTTCAACTTAGGTTTGGAAGACTACTTGAAAAGAGAAGCCTTAAGTTGTGATCATGAAACAAGACAACTCTGAGGAAGATTCTCTACGGGAAAATAAAAGTCTTGAAGACACATCTTACACATCTCTTTAGGACCCAAACATTGAGAAAAACCAAAACAAAAAGAACGTGTTCATCTACCGTATTAGAGCAGCCATCAACATCCACTCCTACACCTCTCCCTTTCGGAAAAGATTACAAATTGATAGAGGTGTAGAAAAACAAATTATGGTGCCTAATTATGATTTCCTAGATGGTGAGAAATATGCGTATTAGATTCCATTATTACAAGTCATCAAGGAAATTCCAATTTTAGCAAAAACAATAAAGGAGTTGAGTATGAAGAAAACAAGAAAAAGAATAAGAGAGATAAATAAAATTCAACTGGCAGGAAAAATAGCAGATATCATGATGGGTAAGATTGCTATTCCAAAGTATCTAGACCGAGGAAATCCAGTTGTTAAAATTCACATCAATGGAATTGAGATCCAAAACACACTCATTGATTTAGGAGCAGCAATCAATATCATGAGTAGACAAATCATGGATAAAATGAAACTTCCTAATCTTCTCCACCCACATTATTACAATTAGCGAGACAGAGATCGTGATCAAGCCGATGGGGTAATGAAGACATTTCCGTGTCCCTAGATTCTTGGGAGATTACCACATTAGTTTCATGATCCTAACTCCCCTAAGAATAATCTAGGAGGGCATCCTATTATATTAGGACATGGTCAGCTAGCTACGGTGATGCTTTCATTTAGTTCATTAGTTGTATGTCCGGTGATGTATGTATATCTCGATGGTAGTTCAACTAAATTCAATTTGTATTTTTCACAGACGGTCTGATTTAGATGATACTCAATGGATAGAGGATGAAGAAGACTTACAACCTCTCTTCACAATTTCAGAAATTAGTGAAGATAGTCAAATTCTGAATACTTTAGAAAACTTTGAATCCTCTTCGGAATAAAAACATGAACAATTTCAAGAAGAATCCAACATGGAGTTTTTATCATCAAGACAGATGTCTCTTTATTCTATGGATAAATTTGGCAGCTCTACAAGTGAGATATTTCTAGGCAAAACTTTAAACATAAACAAGAACCTAGAAAAATCTCAACAAGAAGAGCTAGTCAAAATCTTACAGAGACATTCTTCTGCATATGCATGGGAGTACACTGATATGAAAGGGATAAGCCCCAAGACTTGCACTCATCACATCTACATAGAGGAAAATTGTAAACCAATCAGACAACCTAAAAGACGGATGAATCCAAATCTTAGGGAGATTGTTAAAGAAGAATTGCAGAAATTGTTGAATGTCAACTTTATCTATCCTATTTCAGATAGTCAGTGGGTTTCTCCTTTGGTAATTGTGCCAAAGAAAAATTGTAAATGGAGGGTATGTATTGACTACCGAGAATTAAACAAAGCTACTCTTAAAGATCATTTTCCCCTACCTTTCATAGATCAGGTGTTAGATACCTTAGCTGGCAAAAAGTACTTCTCATTTCTAGATGGGTTTAGTGGTTATAATCAAATTCAAGTAGCACTTGAGGATCAAGACAACCACATTTACCTGTCCTTGGGGTACCTATGCTTACCGAGTATTGCCATTTGGATTATGCAATGCACCTGCAACATTTCAAGGGGCAGTATTAGGAATCTTTTCGGATCTAATACATGATTGTGTAGAGGTATATATGGATGATTTCACAGTTTATGGAAACACATTTGAAGAAGTCTTAGCAAACTTGGAAAAAGTTTTAAAAAGATGAAAAGAAGCAAATCTTTCACTTAGTCATGAGAAGTGTTTTATGATGTTTACTGAAGGAATTGTTTTAGGACATCACATTTCAGGGGATGAGATTAGAGTTGATGAGTCAAAAGTTGAAGTCATCTCTAACTTATCTATTCCAAGTTGTCAAAAAGATGTTAGGAGTTTTCTAGGATTTACAAGATATTATCGAAGATTTATAGAAAAATTCACCAAGATAGCATCTCCACTCTTCAAATTACTTACCAAAGACTGTGAATTCAAATGGAATTCTGATTGCCAGTTAGCCTTTGAGACCCTAAAAACAAAAATTTCTGAAGCACCTATTTTAAGGGGACCTAACTAGAAGTTACCTTTTCATATTTCAACAGATGCCTCAGATACAGCTCTAGGAGCAGTATTGGGACAAAAAGACCTGATTCCTTATGCCATCTACTATACCAATAAAAATTTGACTCCTTCAGAGTTAAACTATACTGTAACTGAAAAAGAGTTTTTAGTTGTTGTTCATGCCATAAACAAATTCAGACACTATATAACAGGCTATGAAACTTTTGTTCACACAGATCATTCTGCAATTAGATACCTAATGAACAAATCAATTACTAATGGTAGAGTCATAATATGGTTATTGATTTTACAAGAATTCAACATTACCATTCTAGATAGGCCTGGAAAACAAAACACAGTAGCTAATTTCCTATCTAGACTCCAAAACATCAAAGATGACACTCCAGTTGAAGATCAATTTCCTGATGAATATCTTTTTGCAATTTCTACTCAGACTCCTTGGTTTGCTGACATTGCTAATTATTTAGTTTCAGGGAAATTTCCTTCAATAATGAATGCAAGAGACAAAAGAAAAATCATTTATGACAGTGCAAAATATTCATGGGTTGCTAATGAGTTGGACAAGACAGGTCCAGATTTTATCATTAGGAGATGTGTTCGGGAAGATGAGATGTCTGAGATTCTCAAAGCATGTCATGATGAACCTTGTGGCGGACACTTTGCTGATAAGAGGACAACTTATAAGGTCCTTCATTTAGGATACTATTGGCCATCCCTTTTTAAAGATGCTAAAGAGTATGTCAAAAGGTGTGACAGTTGCCAAAGGGTAGGGAAACCTTCTCCTTCAGGTGAGATGCCATTGCAGCCTCAGGTACATATTGAACCTTTTAAAAAATGGGCTTTGGATTTTGTAGGACCTATTAGTCCTCCATCAAGACAAAAGAAATATATATTAGTTTGCACTGATTATGTTACCAAATGGGTAGAGGCCAAGCCATTACTTTTTGCTACTGAAGCATCTGTAGTTAACTTTATTTTTGAGGATATTTTTACTCGTTTTGGTGTCCCAAGGGAAATTGTTACAGATCAAGGAGCTCAATTCACATCAAAGCTAGTGGAACAAATGATGGAGAGGTACAGAATTAGACACAGAAAATCTACTCCCTATCATCCACAAGCAAATGGTCAAGTGGAATCTACTAATAAGGTCATTGAAGGGATCCTAACAAAGACTATTCATTTACATAGAAGAGATTGGGCAGATAGGCTTCCTGAAGCCTTGTGGGCCTATAGAAATACATGGAGAAGCACAAAAGGTCATACTCCTTATGAACTTGTTTATGGAAAGCAAGTTTTGTTTCCCATAGAGTTCCAGATTCAAACTTTCAAAATGGCAGTTCAGCTAGGACTTGATTTAACAGAGGCACAAAAGCACAGATTGGAGCAGATTAATGAATTGGATGAGATCAGACAAGATGTAGTTCAGAAAACAAGTATAGTCCAATAGCAAAGGACTAGATGGCATGATAAGTACATCAAGGAAAAGAAGTTCAAAGAAGGTGACTGAGCTCTCTTGTTTGATTCAAAGTTCAAAGATTTTCAAGGTAAATTCCAAACACATTGGCTTGGGCCATATGAAATCGTGAAATTTTTTGACAATGGAGCAATAAAAATCAGGACAATAGATGAAGAAGATGTCACTTTTCTTGTGAATGGTCATAGATTGAAGCTGTATCATAAGCCACTTTCAAGAGAAGAATTTGTCAAGAAGTTCCAGGAAAACAGTGATGTGAAGTTAATGAAGAAGAATCTTTCTTCTTCATCAACTTAATTGAATTTTCTGAAATCACTTTATTGAAAAAAAAAAGTATAAACATGAAAACTAATCACTGATTAGCATGTTTATACAGAAAAGGTAGAGTGAAAATCAGAATCTTTCTGACACTTTAGCTTTTCAAGTTTGTTTGTTTTTTTTGTTTTTTTTTTTTTGTTTTTTTTTTTGCAGTGCAGGTCCATTTCACTTATGATCCATCTCATTTCATCCATCCATATTCTGTTTCATTCATTCATCCATACTCCATTTCATTCATTCATCCACACTTCATTCATTTCACCCCATGGTCCACCTCATTTCCATCCCAGATTTTTAAGTTTGATGTTTTTCTGCAATTGAATAATACATATCATGAATTGCAAGCCACTTCTCATACTTCACTCCATTTCATAAGTTGTGATCCATTCCACTCCATTATTCACTTCATTCATATTCCATTACACCATATTTTATTATCCATCTTCACTCATTCCATACAACATTCCATTCATGCTCCAAACCATTCCATTTCATGTTTCAAGTCTTCTACAGGTACATTCTGCAGCCAGTTAGACATTCTGCAGCCAGACAGACATTCTGCAGCCAGAGATCCTGAAGGCACTGTCTAGTAATCACCTGATCTGCAATAAAATGATCCTGCATATCCATGACAACAAGCAAAATCAAGAAGGTTATGAAGACTCAAAAATTAATGATTTTCAGGGAGAGAACAAAGCATATGAAAAAAAAAAAAAAAATCAGAGGAAAGGCAAAGGTAAAAGTTCTGATTATAATGGCATATCATGAAAGATTTTAGTATAGTTAAGTTATGAATAATTCAAAAAATTGTTTTAATTAATTTTGTTGATCATGCCTAACAAACCTCCCGCAAAAACTTTGGATAAAACTCCTTCTATTCCACCATTTCAAATCCCATATCTGATCATCATTTAAAAATCTAAACGGTTAAAGTGCTGAAGTGATTGGATTAGTCACGTCACTAGGCCAAAGCATTTAATGATGATTTTGAATTCGTTACAAAATATCTCCGCGGTATTTTTTTCCGTGATATATTTCAACTCATATACATCATACTCACCTCATTATGTTCATTCCGTAATCACTCCATATCATTCTTTCCCATAGCCAACTCTTAACCATTTCAGTCTGTAAAATAGAGGAAACATCTGTGGGGCAAAAACATCTCTGTAACAACCATTGTCACCGTGAACAGAGGAGAAACAATTTGAAGGTTGGAAAGAGAAGTTATGGGTCTCATAGTGAGGACCGAACCGGTTGGAACTAAGTACTTGGAAGGTTATCCTCAAATCAGAGAAATGTTACAACAAGCAGGGTGGTTGCAATTCTTTGAAAAATTCAGTGGTTTTCACAAAGAGGTGACTAAAACATTTGCACGGTCCTTCAATGGAGCTAAGGTCGAGATAGGAGATATTAAATTCACCATTACGGAAGCCTCCATTGCAGAAGTAACGGAATTGCCCAGACAAGGAGAAAGATGGTTCAAGAATAGAGAATTTCATAACGAGGCATGGAAGCAGATACTCAAGTCACCAGGTATGGATGTTTCCATTTTTAAAAAGGGTATCCCTAGCTCCGCACTAAAGAACAAATGAAGGAACATGTTTCTTATCTTGCAAAAATTCATCACTTGTGAAGGAAGATATGGTACCTTCTATGTTTATCATACTCGGTTGATAATGCATTTCTTAGAAGAAGAACTCAATTTTCCCTTTTTCTTGCTTCATAGTTTAAAGAAAATGGCCTCAAGTGTTCAAAAGAGAGTTCAATTTCTAGAAACAACCTTATACCACCATGGTTTAGTCAAAATTTTGATTGAAAATCATTTGAGAAAAATGGGAGATAATTGGGAAGATTTCTTAGTGAGAAATCACTTTGAAGAACCCAAGGAACCTCCACCTGAAGACAAACCTACAAAAAGAAGCAGAAGATGGAAAACCTCCAAAACTGAAATTGGTAAAACAATACAAGAAGGCAGTGAAGAAATGATTTCTGAGAAATTGGCTCAGATTAGGAAGCAACTTAAGAAAGAGAGGATAATAAGAAAATTTGCCAGAGAGAAAGGAGAAGGACCATATCAACCAAGAAGGAGCCACAGACTTAGAGGGATACTAAAGAAAACAAAGGTTACAAAAACTGGAGTCATAAACATAGAGGATGAAGAAACACCTACTAAGGATGATTTTGATGAAGGAGCTCCTGAAATAGACCCAGCACCGCAAGAAATTTACAACTATGTTGAGACATTAGAGAAAAGAGCTTCAGAAAGTAGAGACAAAACTCCTAGTCCACCAAAATCTGCAGTTGATATCCTAAGGAGAGATAAATATGAGTTAGAAATACTCAACAGGCATATCAAGAATGAGAATGAAATTCTGAGAGAGCAGGTTAAACTGAAAACTGATATGAATTCAACTCTGTCTCTACAAATGCAAAAGTTGTACAAGGCCAGTGAAAAATTGAAGAAGAAAAATAAAAAGTTAACCAGGGCACTCACAAATTTGAGATTCAAGTTAGTCATAAGGAAGCCCAGAAGGCCTTTGACTTCCAGGCAAGGCAGAAGAAGAGGTTTGGATGTCCTTGCAGAGGTCTTAGAGTTCATGGAATAGTTGCATGAGGACATGCAAGAACCTAGCAGTGGGGGTATGTTGACCTCCAAAGATGTTCTTTCTTCCACCACATTCCACTCCATTTCCTTTGTCCATTGTTAATTATAGGCTCAAATGATCAATAGAATTAATTAAAATTGCTTTAAGAATGTATATCGTGACTAACTTGCTATGTTTTTATGATTTTTTCATTGTAGTACTTTTTGAACTAGATCTAGCTACAGAATGCAGACATTCTGTAGCTAGTTGCCGATTCTGCAGCTGTCTTCATGTCTACGCAGGTTCCAGGTGTTATCTTAGAGAAAAACACATATGGTCATATTCCACATCATTCCCTCATCATTTTTTTCTCTCCACGAAGTTTGAATGGAATTCTGTAGGTGGTTATGCACGTGGGAACTCAAACTAGGAGATAGACTCATAATAGGACAAGGACAGTCCAGATGTCCTTAATCATATTACGAGACCACCATCAGAGTTCTAGTTTGATTTTAATTTGGAAATACAATTATCCCTAGGTTATCTCAAGACAGTTATGTAATTTTATTGTAAATATGGCTCGGGAAACCGAGGGACAAGGTTAGATTTTGTGTTTGATTGCTAGATTTCAGAAGTCCAAAAACACTCTGTTTTGAAGTAATTTCTCTTTTAATGAAAGAAGCATCACTTTATTGAAAGCGCTGAGTCAATCTTGAAGTAGATTTTGCATGCTACTCTGGTGGTAGAGGGCCCCTGCTACCTGAGCAACTTTGTTCATACGGTTTAGATAAGTATTTTAGTCTCGTTTTTCATTTCTAGCTTAAGCAAGTTTCTGAAGTTTATGTTTCATACTTGTTTACATTAATCATCACAACTAGACTTACTCTTATAAACTCTTCCAAAATATCATCACGATGAATAAGGCATAGTTGTGGTGTTGTATATTTTAGTTGCATTTCCTTTCGAATTTTATGATTTATGCTTGTTTACACTAAGTGTCATAGCCGGTCTTACTCCTACAAACTCTTCCAAAACATCATTAACAATGAATAAGAAACAGCTGTGGTATCTTAGATCCTAGTTGTATTTTCTTTCAAATCTTATGTTTATGTTCAATTGCATTGAATAATACAGCCAGACTTGTTTTTACAAACTCTTCCAAAATATCATTCATATTGAACGAGATGGGCTGTAGAATTCCATAGACTAGTTGCATGTTAATTTAGTTAGAACACTCCGGAGGATGATTGCATTTAGTTCAGCTCTGTCACTACATTTCAAGTTTGATAATGGCATTCTAGTTTAACTCTGTTCACTGTACTTCAAGTAGATTAGTAGCACTCTAGTTCGGTCTCAATTCATTTTGTTTCTAGAAAAGAATAATGGCATTCTAGTTTAGTGTAGTCACTGTATTTTAAGATTGATAGACTACGTTCTAGCCTAGTGTTATCCATTGTATTTCAAGTAGTACTAGTTGTCAAAATTAGTCTCTCGGCCTTCATTATTTACAACTTACTTTTGTTATGAATTTATATTGATACATCATCACATGAACAGGGGTCAGTAATATCAGTTTAAGGCTTTGATTATTCTGCAAATATTTTACAAATTCACCTATAGCCTTTTTCCCAAACATTATTCTAGAAAATCTCTAAACTTCTGAATAAGGCCTAGTAGTGATAAGTCAAGTTGCAGAATAGGGTAACTTCAACATCATAGGTTAATCTAGAATAGAAACCTTACTGTGTTACAAATAATCATTTTTTTGTAATATAATGAGTTGATTGTTTATTTAGGAGAACTTCATTTACACTTAACTTGTCCATTTCTCAAGCTCTTCCAACACATCTTTAATGAATGAATTGGATAAGTTCAAGCTCATGTTGTGATTTATTTCCTTGCAATGAAGTCATTATCAAGCTTTGCATTTGTTATTTGCCATCCATAGTTTAGGCTTTGTTTTGTTTTAATATAACCAATAGCTTCTTTTCACCAACACTTAGTTCTTTCCATTTTCAAACATAAAACATAAAACCAAAAAACATCATAAAACACTAAACACAACATAGTGAGAAACAAATACCTAGGCACATATAGTGCACCACACTTCAGCAGTTTACTAACCCTGGTTGACAATTAATGAACTCAATTTAGGAACACTGTTGAGCACAAACACTTATTTTCAAAAGATGGACTAATTTCAAGTGTTAAATAAAAAAGGTAGAAAGATGACAAGAGGTTAAGTGAAGAATGGTGCAACATGCAATATAGAGATTTAATTATTTGAAAACCCTGTAAACTAGAATAATTCTTAATTTTTATGAAGATTAGAAAGTACAAGATACACTAGTAGAAAATGATGAAATTAGTGACTAGGTGACTAAAAAAATTAGTCACCACAATTATTTCAAGTGAATTACTACTAAATTTGAGCAACTTTAAGTGACCGAACTAAAAATGACTAACTTAAATGACTAATTTAGTGTAGGGATAAAATATATGACTAAATAATAAGTGACTAAACTAAAAACGACTAACATAAATGACTAATTTAGTCTAGGATTAAAATATATGACTAGATAATAAGTGACCAAATTAATAATGATCAACATAAATGACTATTATAGTCCAAGAATAAAAATATGACCAAATAATAAGTACAACAAGTATATGAGTTAGTCATTTATGTTAGTAATTTTTAATTGTGTCACTCTAGAAATAGAAAATTGAAATTTTTATACTGAAATGTTACATTTCACCACAGGGGTCTTTAAATCCAGCTGCACTATTAAAATTTAGAGACAAATGGGTCTATGAATCCATCTATAGTGTTAAAATTATGAATACTCTTTTGTCTCTAAACTTTAACACTGCAAATGGATTCAGAGACCCCCTTCTTTGAATCCATTATATGCAGTGTTAAATTTAGAGACAATGGGGTCTCCGAGTCCATCTGAAGTGCTAAAATTTAGAGACCCTCGTCTGCAATGTTAAAATTTAGGTAGATGGATTCAATGACCCCCTTAAAGGGGTCCATGAATCCATCTATAATGATAAAATTAGAACACTTTTATACAATCACTACTAAACCAACATAGAAGTTGCTACTAAAATGATTAACCACAACACATATTACCATAGTCAATATCCTTGTCATAAATAGAAAAAATAATATATATTTACAGTAACTTTAGCTACATTTGAGATGAATTGAAATGACTTCCAATCTAACCCAAGGGTATATTCAATTTGTTGCAAGTCTATAATAATAACATACTATTTAGAAAGGGTCAAGGCATCTCTAAATACACATGTGGGGTGGTCGCATTCCTTGGGGAAACTGCCCTTCTAGATTGAAAGTCATGTTCTTTTTTACTTCTAGGAAAAGTTTATAGAGAAATCCAACACTGGTAATTAATCAAAGTGATTTGAGCTATACTTAAGACGAAATGGAATGATTGCCACTATAACCCAAAAGGATATCTAATATGTTGCTAGTATATACTAATAACACGTGATTTAGTAAGAAAGGTCAAGACATTTGGAGATACACTTGCGAGGTGGTCCTACTCTTTAGAGGCTTCTACTTTTCTAGTATTATAAAGATAGGACAAATGTCTCATCAAGAATTTGAACCTAACTAGGGGAAATAAAGAACTAAACAAATACTACAACATTGATAATAATCAATTAAACTAACCGACCAACCAACTAATTACTCTTTTTCCCTTAATAATATTTTTTACCCTAATTTATTATCGCTTTTGTCAAAATTTCCCCACAAATAAATATTACCCCTTCATGATATCTAACATAATTGTCTCTTTTTACATATAAATTTTTTATTTTTCCAACCATTAATAAAATATTATTTTTATTTTTTTCACTCAAATATAAAATACATATTCAAATTTTGTTAAAAAAATCACTAAATGAAAACCATATTTGAAAAAAACACAAATAAAAACCGTGAATATTATCCCACCACACGGAGAGTTTAATTGCTTTCAAAAATTGCGCCTAATTCATGGAAGCAGTTATGACATTAAAATTTTTGAAGACGGCCTCTATGGAGCATGGCGGGAAGTAGCAATTACATTAAAAAGTAATTTGAGGAGGAAGGCCTGTATGGAGCGTGGCCGGAAGAATGAGGGAAATGGCATGCAGACGATACAGAACTAGCAGGAAGCAGCGATCACATTAAAAAAATCGAGGAAGGCCTCTGTGGAGCGTGTCGGGAAGAATGAGGGTAATGGGATGCCGACGATGCACATCGTGGTGGGAAGAATGAGGGAAATGGCATGTTGATGATGCACGGAGTGGCGGGAAGAATGAGGGAAATGGCATGCCGACGAAATTCAGGAGACAAGGTAGTGGTAATTGAGAAGGCTATTTTTCTTCCACTATAACTGACGTTACTAAATGGTACAACAAAATGACCCATTGCAAATCATTTTGGCGCGTAATAGTAATAGCAATGACCATTAGGGCTTTCAAGGTTGAGGATCAGTTATTGAAGAAGAACTTAGACCTTATTGAAAAAAGATCGAGCCCACTTTTCCACACTTTCTGATCCATTGAATGGTTGATTCAGAGTCTAGAGGTGTTAAATGCAACTGGTCTTTACTCCTCTGCTCTTGCTATGGTTCTACTCCCACAGTGCAACTCCAATCCTGGTATGAACAATGAAACTAAATGTAAATTGTGGGTGATTTATGTTGTTACCGATTGCTTTTATGTATAAGATGATCATTCCTAACAATTTTAACTGGTGCAGGTTTAGTTGGGATGGCCTTCTCTTATGGTCTATCGTTGAACACATCGTTTGTTAAAAGTATACAAAACCTAGAACACATCAAACAGTACATGCACATTCCTAGTGAGGCCCCAGCTATTATAGAAGATCACAGACCACCAGATAATGGATAAATTCATGGCAATATGGAGTACCTAGCACAAACTTCCCCATACCACGAGGAAATAATTTTATGTACAAGTTCCAAGTGAAGGATCAGATAGGTAGATACTATTAATTTCCATCATTGTATCTGCAGAAAGCTGCAGGGGGCTTTGAAAGACTAAATGTAGCTAGCAGGGCCCTGATCCTTGTTCTATTCCCTCTACCTGATGGTGATATAACTCTGCTTATAGGTGACTGGTACAAAACCAACGTTTCAGTAAGTTATTAATCCATCCCTGAAACATGCACATATCTTGAAATTAAATAGACTGGCTATGTTCAACTTCAGCCTGTCCACCATAATGCTCTCTTGCAACGTACCAATATATAACTATATTCCATCTTTGGGCAGATCTTTGGAAGAACACTTGATGTGGGCAGATCTATTGGTAATCCTGATGTTGTTCACATTAATGGTCGTGCGCTACCAAATGAAATAGCAAATATACTGGAATAAGGTACTTATCGTTGATCTCTATCACAAGGCAATTTGTTAGATTTAGTATAGGTGTGTCTATCCTTTCAACGATTCACAAGATCTTGTTTATTTTGATTTTAGCTTATGCCTATTGAATACATTGCTTCTTCTCTTAAGATGTATCTAAAATGACCCATCTGTTCATTAAGTTTTTTGTGCCAATCTTTCAAAGTGATAATAAACGAATTCGTGATAATGACTACGCACCCATTTAGTTGGGATGCATTTATTTGATTAAATAGAGTTTGAGAAGTCATTTTTAAGAATATTAGGATGTTAGAAGTAAATACTATGTTCAAAGCTAGAATCGTGCAAAGAAATTCAAAACAAAACATGCAACAAGTTTTCAACAACATGATAACAGCTCATCCTCTTACAATGATCATAGTCGTCCAGAGACATTTCACACATGCTAAATATTTCCCAATCCATCTGAATATATGTAAGAAAATATAATGAATCAAGCACAATAGGGAGGAAAATACTAGCACGACTTGAATTTGGCCAATGTAAGGATTCCAATGCAATCCTTTAGCGCAAACTCAAATTATTTCATGAATCCAACACAATGAACAACCCAAACCCAAAAACCGACTCAAGAAAGTTAGTGCATAAATAAATACAAAAATCATCTCCTTACAATGATATTCCTCCATCGAACCTAAAACTACCAAGGCATATGCATCCAACTCTCCTTCTAGATAGAATTACCAAACGTCCAAAATTCTAGAAGCACTTCCTGTGAATAATTGAGGGGCCAGACTCATCATATTCTAATTTTTAAATCCACATCTGCAATACACAGAACAAGTGCATATTTTTAGGTGAATCCAAAACTTTTTCCCTGATAAAATTAAAAAGCAATATTTATCAAAATTTATTTTTATCAAATTGGTTTCGATGTCATTCTTATTATGTTGGGCCAACTGTTGGGGACCTTGCGGTGGTGGAATTGTGTTTTTGATAAAATCTCCCACCCCATTATCCTCTAATACTATCATGATCCTCCCTTTCCAAGAGACGATGTTAGAGGATCCCTCTCAATAGTGATCTACTCTCAATACTTGGTAGGCCATCTTGCTTGCCACAAAAACCTTGTAGTCCTTCACAATAGGCTGAAATGTACATATATTAATTTAAATTTAAGGATTCCATTTGTAGGTGAGGAAGAGAGTGGAGAAAGAAAAGAGACCTGGATAAATGATATGGGTCCACACACAAATAAATCAATCACTCTGAACTCAAATATAATACCTTCTGTATTGATACATATAGTGGTAAACTCAACTACGCTTGATTGGATCTATATTAATGAAGTTACCCCCCCTGAATTTATTTAGAAAAAATTCCGCCAGGGGATTTGCTTGGGCGTGAGGCCCCCAACGCTCAGACAAACCCAAAGAGACATTAAAATTTCCTCCCAGGATTATCATAAAGTTGTTTATGAGAGAATTTGAGAAGAAAGAGTTCCATAAGCTTACTCTATCTTGGCAGGGGTCATAGATATTTATAATGGAGAATTGTAACCCGAGACAGAAGAAAAGATCTTGTCCTTGAGAGCCAGATCAGACCCCGAGGAATTCAGAAGTTTGATGCTCCGATCTTTGAATCCACAACCCAATTCTCTCGATTTCCCAGATGCATCAAGGGCCAAAAAAGACCACCCAGGAAAAATTTGGGTTAAAAACTTCATCACCATGTCCCCTTCACCCACGTTTCTTGAAGCAAGATAATATCGCAATGCACTGAATTGAAAAGAATTTTTAGAGCCAGTTTTTTGTGGGCACTGGCCAGCCCTCTAAAGTTGTAGGACATCACAATCATCGAGAAACCATGACAGGGGACATCGCTGCTCTAAGTGCCCCTTTAAGGGATAATTTCTTGCCATCATCAATATCAAGTTTTTCTTTCAACTTTGCTTTGGAGATGTTCGATTTTCTGCCTCTCGCTTTATTAGGAACAAAGGGTTCCAAGTGGATCCCAAGACCTCCAATAGGGATAACAATACCATATTTTTTTTCTCTCGGCCTGAGGTTATAATGAGGAATTTCAATAGGGCACACAGGGCCCGAGGGATGCTCTTCAAGTAATAGGGGAATGTCGGATAAATATAACTCAGGAATGGCAGAGATGATACTTTCAAGAGCTATAAGATCAGAAACGAGGGAACAAGACTCAAAAGGTTTATGGCTGGAGGGACTAAGCTTGAGACAAACAGACCGAGGAAATAAATTAACAGACATAGGAGTAGTAGGGGGAGTATTAGTACCCACGGGAAGAGGCAGCTGTCGCGTGAGTTCCACTTCGCCCTGAATTTCTCGAGTTGTGTCTACTGCTTTCGCCTGTCCCCCTGTGGTGGCAGCTAAATTTCCATGGGATCAATGAAGCCATCATGCTGAGTATCCAACTCCTCCTATTTTACCTCGACCTCCACCTCTTCCCCAAAACTGCCCTTAAGTTCGGGCTCTTCTCGATGTCTCTTGCGTCTACAGAAGCCTAAAGGAAAATCCCTTGCCATATGACCATACTTATGACAATTATGGAAAAAGAATGTTAACTTCTCACAATCCAGAATCTGAGAGAAAGAGTGGCCATGCACTTGAATCTGTATCATATCTGCTAGCCCTTTTCTTGGGTCCAACCGAAGTAATATTTGAGAAACCTTCCTCTCTTTTGTCACCAGGAATGACATATCCGCTTCAAGAAATGTGCCCAACATATTTCCAATGACTCTGAGCACTCCCATCGACCAGAGCTGGGGCACGAGGGCCGACAGATGCACCTAAACCAGTATTTCTTCGAGCCTTTCTCTTTGTGCGTCGAATAATGGCATCCATTTTTTGAAGAATATTGGGGAATTTCCAAAGCCCCAGTTCCTTTCCAGAACCCATTCCACTGCTTCTTCATTTGTGAACCTGACCATAAACCAACCTTTGGTAAAGATGATGACCTCTGTTTGATTGGTCAGACCTCCACTCCAAGACTTATGTATCCACTTTGCGATATAATTTGAGGAATATTGACGACCTTTCGCACTCCCCACCGGGATAAGTTCTGAGGTTGATAAGGCCTCATCCAACGGAATTTCCACTCCCAATACCAATTTTGGCCTAACCTCCTTCTTAATTACTTTCCCCTTCTTTCTCTTGGAGCCAAAGGTCTGCCCAATACCAAAAGAAGTGTTGGGAGCTTCATCATTATGTAGTTCTTCCTCAAGGGGTTGTTCTAGCAAAGAAACCGCCGACCCGCCGCTCTGAGGAGGTGCCTCGACTCCTGGAGACTGAGTCTTGGGGTCAAGAAGTGGGTGGTTCTCCTTCAGCCCCAGAGAGATGTCATTATCTATTCCTTGGATTTTCTGAGAGAAGATATTACCTTCCTACATAATTTCTTCTGCAGGCCGAAAATTTGTATATGACTCCTCCAAAATCGAGAATCCCTTAAACAAATTGTAAATTTATGTAGATGTTCTATGCTTGATGCAACTTTACTTTCTTTTCAATACTAGACAACAATCACATAAATCATTAAGTAAAATGCTGATAGAACATACCAGTAGATCAACAGAAGACAAGCCAGAAATAGATAAGTGTGTTGGTGCGTTACAGCGGTCAACGGGATGCTTCAACTAGCAAAGTCTCAATTGGTTAGCTAACCAGCAATGTCACAAAACCCTTAGATCAGCCAAAAAATCAACTCAAAAGTCAACCCAGAAAAGTCAATGTCACACTAGAAAGTCATTGCAGAACAACAAGAAGTAAAAGTCAACGCAGCATGGTCTACGGTCAGCCTTTGACCTCGGTTCTTGTGCCAAAATGTACAGACTGCAGAAATCGAAGTCTATGCCAAAATTTAGCTCCTTTTGACCATGCGTTGACCAAAGTCAACGCTGGTCAAACCTGCAGTGGAAACCCTAGCTGTAGCAGAAAATGTCTTCGGCCTTCTCCCACGTTTGAACTGCAGATTGCCTCCAAGTAGCTTGAACCAATCAGAAGTGGAGAGAGAAATATGTGTGGTGAGGAGATGAGTGAAATGTCCTCCAACGTTGACTTTATTTATATCCATCACTGAGGGTGTGTGACACATTTGTTGGGATTCAAAGCCTTAAAGCCGACTTGCACATATTTGAATATATTAGAAAATAAATTCAAAATAAATGTTCTGCTCATCGGATCAAGATTATCTTTAGATCAATCTTGCACCTCTCTGTAAGAGGAACCCAATAAAAATATTGGTATCTTCATCTGAGCATCACAACATGGAGTTTGGACCTAGTTGTCCAATTTTAACAGTCCCTCTCAACTAGGGAGAACTACATCCACCTGTGCAACTCAACATCGTGAATCATCCCGTCGTAACTTGCTTTGTTGGCTCTTTATTTCAGAACAGAAGTGGGTCAGTCACAAATCCATCATTCTCGACTGATAGATTTAGCCCAGAGGTCCGAAACCTCTACAGGTCTCACAAAGAGTCTCATACCAACCCAAAGTTGGTTTATCTGACCCGAAGTCAATAGGAGGTCCGAAACCTCACTAGACTTGATCCCAGATCAAGTGGTTGGATCGTGCCATCTTAGATAGAGAGTACGGAAATATCTGATGCGTCCATTAGTCTTTGCTACTAGTCTCTAGCTTTTCCCACCTCAATGGCCAAATGAGAGGTACTTCCCATGAGCCCTGAACTCAATGAGTAGGATGCATATGGGGCATAGATAATGAGAGGTGAACCAAATCAATCATCAAAACGGTGGGGCCCAAGCACACCAACAAGGTTTGGCAAGTCTAGCCCTGTGGTTGCTTATATCTCTGAGAAGCTATCCCGAAAGCCCCCTAGAGCTCCCAGATCTCATCGTTCAACAGGACCCTCATCATAGGGTCGTTCCACAATACCAAGACTCTCACGGAAGGTTAGGAACTTGACCTTCCCCAGGGGCTTTGTGAGAATATCCGCGACCTACTCATCAGTTCGTATATGATCGAGTCTTACGACGCCTCGTTGTACCATATCTCGGATAAAGTGGTACCTAATATCAATATGCTTGGATCGATCATGGAACACGAGATTCTCGGACAAGTGAATCCCACTTTGGTTATCACAGAGTATCACGGTGGTATCTAGCACATGCTCAAACAACTCACTGAAGAGCTTTCGCAACCAGACTGCTTCACAACAGGCCATACTCACTGCAATGTATTCGGCCTCCGTGGTGCTCAAAGCCACCGAATTTTTCTTCCTTCTCATTCATGATATCGAAGCAGATCCAAGTGTGAAGCAACATCCCTATGTGATTTTACGATCCACCACACTGCCAGCCCAATCGGCATCAGTATATCCGAGGAGTGTCACGCTCTCGGCAGTGTATCTCAGCCCATGGTTTATCGTGCCCAAAAGATATCTCATAAGATTCTTGGAACCAACCCAGTGAGTGTGATGAGGCTCAACCATCTTTTGACTCAAAATGTTCACTGTAAAACATATATCTAGACAGGTGTTCACTAAGAACATCAGGGCCCCTACGAGTGACGATACTTAGTAGGATTTTCCAGTACGGGCCCAGGAGCACTACCACTCAACTTCTTGAAGTTGAGCTCCATCGGTGTCGACACGGATTTACAGTCCACCATACCAAATCTTTCCAGAAGCTTCACAATGTATTTTCCTTGAGAAAGGAAAATATTTCCAGTTCTCTTCCAGACCTCTAGGCCTAGGAAGTAGTGCATCAGTCTTAGGTCCTTCATCTTGAACTCAGTAGCGAGATCCCTCTTGCACTGATGAATGAGAGGGTCAGCACCTGTCAGGAAGAGGTCGTCCACATACAACACCAGAATGAGAGGCTTCTCTCTATCAACCTTGAAGTAAAGATTCATATCAACATTAATACGAGTAGAGCCCAACTTCATCAGGTAGCTATCTATCCTCTCATACCAAGCTCTAGGTGCTTGCTTCAGCCCATAGAGGGCTTTCTTCAACCTGCAGACATGGGTGTCTCGATCCTTAACTTCGAACCCCAGAGGTTGCTCTACATAAACCTCTTCCTTTATTGCACCATGCAGAAATGCAGTCTTCACAACCATCCGATGAAGACTCCACCCTTGCGTAGCAGCAAGGGTTATGATAGATCGAATGGTGGTATATTGTGCCATAGGTGCAAATATGTCATCATAGTCTATTCCTTCCTTTTGAGAGAAGCCACAGGCAACGAATCTTGCCTTGAACTTTTCAGCACTTCCATCAGATCCATGGTTGATCTTGTAGAGCCATTTTGAGGTGACAACTGCTTTGTCCTCTAGTCTTGGAACCACATCCCAGACATCATTCTTCATTATGGACTCATACTCTTCGTGCATAGCATCCTTCCAGACTTTATGCTTTATGACTTCCTCAAAAGATCCAGGCTCAGATTATACAATAGTACTCATGGCTGCTAGATACCCTTGGTATCTACTCGACTTCTTGCTTTCACGGAATGCCCCCCTTGGGGCCATATGTCCCTCAGCATCCTCGAGAGTGTCCCTGAGCCATGATGGTCTCTTCCCCAGTGAAGGAGGTGGATCAATTGGGTCCATCGGTCCTTCAACATCAGACATTGTCTCATCCTTCGGTTCTTCTTGATTTCTAGGCCTTGCTTCATGATCTTCCTCAAATCTCGGAAGATTGACTACTTTCTTCAGGGAAGCATATTCATTAAAAGTGACATCGTGGCATATCTCCACTTCCCTTTGACCTGGCACATAGACTCTATAGGCCTTCGAAGTTTCGCTGTAGCCCACAAACATTCCTTTTTTCCCAGAAGCATCCAGCTTGCTCATCTTCTCTTTCGGCACATGATAATAAATAGGACATCCAAAAACTCTAAAATGTGAGACGTTAGGTTTCTTACCAGTGAAAACCTCTTCGGGAGTTTTGGAATCCAGAGCAGAATGCGGGCATCAATTTTGTATGTACACAGCAATGTTCGTAGCTTCTCCCCACAGAAACTCCAGTAGACCTTGGTCACATAGCATGTCACGAGAAACTTCCACAATGCTCTTGTTCTTTCGTTTAGCAACGCCATTCTGCTCAGGAGTATAGATAGTTGTGGTCTCCCTCTTGATGCTAGCTTCTCTGCAAAAGTCCTTGAACTCGTTTGTCTCATATTCAGTGCCATTATATGTCCTCAAAATCTTGATCTTCTTCCCTGTCACATTTTCCACCAAGGCTTTGAAGGTACAAAACCACATGAAAGCCTCATCCTTCTTCTTCAAGAAGTATATCCAAGTTTTGCGAGAGAAGTCATCTATGAACGTCATATAATAAGAACATCCTCCCAAGGATGTCACGGGCAGCATACTAGATAGATCAAAATGGATCAATTGCAAGACATCAGATGTCTTTGTGACACTTGAGGGGAAAGGTCCACTTGTATGCTTTCCTTCGACACAACCCTTACTTACACCTTCATGATTATTTGAAAACTCGGACATCCTTGTCACCACCTTCCTTTCTTCGAGAAGGGCCTTGTAGTGAAGGTGTCCAAACCTCCAGTGCCATAGTTTAGTTTGTCGGATAGTATCACATGTCATTGTTCCCAGTGGACTTCCTCCAACCTGGTAGAGTGTATCAACTCTAAACCCAATCGTGATAGCTTACTTGAAGCTCTTCTTCCACATGAACACCTTTCCATCAATGAATGCCACATTGAAACATTTGTCTTCCATGGCCGATATACACACAAGGTTCTTCTTCAAATTCGGTACATAGAGTACATCCTGCAAGCGAAGGACTTGACCTTGAGACAAGTGGAGGGTCACAGTCCCTGTCCCTTTCACGGGATATGTGGCATTATCTCCAAGGATAATTTTCAGATTGGTATCCTTCTCAACTATATCAGAGAGTGCTTCCTTGAACCCAGTGATGTGCCTTGAGGCACCACTATCTATCAACAAGACATCCATAGTGTCGGGTAGAGATGCAGCACAGAGGGAAAATACAAGAATGTATTCATTTCTTTTATCAACAACATTTGATTCTTCATACTTGGAGTTTCTTGACCTTTTGAAAGGTTGACCATTTCCGCCAGAGGGAGCCTTCCTCTTTCCCTTGAACCTGTTGTTCCTTTGATTGCCATTCCTCCGGTTGTTGTTTGTTAAAATTGGACAACTAGGTCCAAACTCCATGTTGTGATGCTCAGATGAAGATATCGATATTTTTATTGGGTTCCTCTTTCGGAGAGGTGTAAGATCTATATAAAATTGATCTTAATCCGATGAGCAGAACATGTATTTTGAATTTATTATTTATAATAAATTATATGTGCAGGTTGGCCTTAAGGTTTTACACCCCCAGCAGATGTGTCACACACCTCAATGATGGATATAAATAAAGTCAAAGTTGGAGAGAATTTCACTCGTCTCATCTCATCACACCTTCTTCTCTTCTGATCTAGTACGAGCTCCTTGGAGGACAATTTCGATTCACACGTGGGAAAAGAAGGACGAAGAGGTGTTGTTGTCGTTGCTTCTGTTGTTTCTGTTATTGCCGGTGTTGTTGCCATTGCTGTCGGTGTTTTTGCCATTGTTGCCATTTCTACCAGTGTTGTTGCTGTTGTTGCTGTTGTTGCCGTTGTTTTCGGTGTTATTGATGTTGCGATCGGTGTTGTTTCCGTTGCTACCGGTGTTGTTGCCGTTGCTTCTATTGTTGCCGTTTTTTCCGGTGTTGTTGCCGTTGCTATCGGTGTTGTTGTCGTTGCTACCGGTGTTGTTTCCGTTGCTGTTGTTGTTTCCGGTGTTGTTTCCATTGCTGCCGGTGTTGTTGTCATTGCTACCGGTGTTGTTGCCATTGTTTCCATTGTTGCCGGTGTTTTTGCTGTTGTTGCTGGTGTTGTTGCCGGTGTTTTTGCTGTTGTTGCTGGTGTTGTTGCCGTTGTTGCCGGTGTTGCTGCCACTGCTGTCATTGGGGCAACATTGACTTTTCTGGGGTTGACTTTGAGTTGACCATGTGGCTGTTTTGAGGGTTGTTGTGACACATGCTAGGTTGGCTGACCAAAGAGAATTTGCTGGTTGAAGCATCCTGTTGGCTGCCGTAACGCACCACCACATTTTTTCTATTTCTGGTTTGTCTTCTATAGATCCACTGGTATGTTCTATCAGCATTTTACTTGATTTTTATGTGATTGCTGTGGTGAAAAGTAAAGTTGCATCAAGCATATAACATCTACATAATTTTACATGGTATCAGAGCCGAGGTGAAGACAAGCCCTAACTTATAGCAATCACCATCTAAGAAAAATGGGTTCAACAAGTTATGGCTTCAAGGAGGATGACAAGATGAATGGAAGAGATGACTTCCATGCTTGGAAGATGATATTAGATCTCAAATTGGAAGACCATGATCTCATGGACCATGTACTAGGTAATATACAAGAACCTCCATCCAATGCTACTGCTGCTGTAAAATCCAAGTATAAGAAGGGAGAGAGCAAAGAAAAGCTGATGATCAGGGAATCCATTCATAAAAGCCTGGTGGCCTACATCTCTGAGTTTGGCACATCCAAAGAGATGTATGATAAATTGATCCTTATGTTCAAGGTAAAAAATGCAAACCAAGTGCTATTCTTCAAAAATCAATTAAAGAATCTGAAGAAGGGCCGGGATGAGTCTATCCAAACATACTTTCTGAAATTGACTGAAATCAGGAACAATCTGCTGGCTATTGGGGAGACAATAGCCGATCATGAGATGGTACTCACCGCACTTGGAGGACTCCCATATGAATGGAAAGTATTCAACACTACCATTCTCAATAATAATACAATTCCTAACTTTGACGAGCTACTGTCAAGATTCATGCAAGAAGAGACAAGGATGAAGGAATTCAAAAATGACAGAAATGCTGCCTATGCTGCTCATTCTAGAAAGAAGAACTCTGGTGGTCCTAAGAACAAAGGAAGAGCAAGGGCCCAAGGAAAGAAGGGCAAGTGCTTCACTTTTCATAGGCCTGGTCACTATGCTAGAGAATGTCCTTTCAAGAAGGATTCTCCTGATGATGATGACAACAACAACAACCGGAGGGATGATAATCAAAGGAACAATAGGTTCCAGGGAAAGAGAAAGGCTCCCTCCTGTGGAAATGATCAACCTTTCAAAAGGTCAAGAAATTCCAGGTACTTTATGTACCTAATTTGAAGAAGAACCTCATGTCTATATCAGCCATGGAAGACAAAGGTTTCAATGTGGCATTCACTGATGGAAAGGTGCGCATGTGGAAGAAGAGCTTTAAGGAAGCTATCATGTTTGGGTCTAGAATTGATACACTCTATCAGGGTGGAGGAAGTCCACTAGAAGCAATGACATGAGATGCTATCCGACAGACCGATAATGGCACTGAATATGAGACAAACGAGTTTAAGAACTTTTGCAGAGGAGCTAGCATCAAGAAGGAGACCACAATGTTTGTGGGCTACAGCGAAACTTCGAAGGCCTATAGATTCTATGTGCCTGGTCAAAGGAAAGTGGAGATATACCACGATGTCACCTTTGATGAAGATGCTTCCCTGAGGAAAGTAGTCAATCTTCTGAGATCCGAGGAAGATCATGAAGCAAGGCCTGGAAATCAAGAGGAACCGAAGGATGAGACGATGCCTGATGTTGAAGGACCAATGGACCCGATTGATCCACCTCCTTCACTGGGAAAGAGACCATCATGGCTCAGGGACACTCTTGAGGATGCTGAGGGACATATGGCCCCAAAGGGGGACATTCCGTGAAAGCAAGAAGCTGAGTAGATACCAAGGGTATCTAGCAGCCATGAGTACTATTGTACAATCTGAGCCTGGATATTTTTGAGGAAGCCATAAAGAATCAAGTCTGGAAGGATGCTATCCACGAAGACTATGAGTCCATAATGAAGAATGATGTCTGGGATGTGGTTCCTAGACTGGAGGTCAAAGCAGTTGTCACCTCAAAATGGCTCTACAAGATCAAGCATGGATCTGATGAAAGTGCTGAAAAGTTCAAGGCAAGATTCGTTGCCCGTGGCTCCTCCCAAAAAGAAGGAATATACTATGATGACATATTTGCACCTGTGTAACACTTTCCCTTCTTTCCTTATGCCCATGCTCTTCCTTTGTTCTTTTGACCACCAAAGTTCTTCTTTCTAGAGGGAGCAACGTAGGCAGCATTTCCTTCATTTTCATACTCCTTCATTCTTGTCTCTTATTGAACGCATCTCGATAGTACTTCGTCAAAGTCAGGTATCACATTATTATTGAGAATGGTAGTGTTGAACACATGCCATTCATATGAGAGTCCTCCAAGTGCGGTGAGTACCATCTCTCGATCAGCTATTGTCTCCCCAATAGCTAATAGATTGTTCCTGATCTCGGTGAGCTTCAGAAAATATGATTGAACAAACTTATCCCTGCCTTTTGTCAGATTCATCAATTGATTCTTGTAGAATAGGACTTGATTCGCATTGTTGGCCTTGAACATGTGGACCAACTTTGGATGTGGCCAGCTCAGAGATGTAGGCAACCAGACTCTAGTGAATTGAGTCCCTGATCATCAACTTTGCTTTGATCTCCCCCTTCTTATATTTTGTTTTGGTAGTAGCAGTAGCAGTGGATGGAGGTTCTTGTATTTTACCCTGCACATAGTCCATGACATCTTGGTCTTCCAATTTAATATTTAATGTCATCTTTCAAGCATGGAAGTCATCCTTCCCAGTCTATTTGTCATCCTTCTTGAAGCCATAGTTTGTGGAACCCATTTTCTTCTTCGGTGATTGCTACAAATTAGGGCTTTGTCTTCACCTTAGCTCTGATACCATGTAAATTTATTTAGATGTTCTATGCTTGATGCAGCGTTACTTTCTCTTCAATGCTAGACAACAATCACATAAATCATTAAGTAAAAAGATGATAGACCATACCAGTAGATCGACAGAAGACAAGGTAGAAATAGATAAGTGTGTTGGTGCATTACGGCGGTCAACAGGATGCTTAAACCAAAAAAGTCTCAAGTGGTCAGCTAACCAACAATGTCACACAACCCTCAGATCAGCTAAACAGTCAACTCAAAATTCAACCCAAAAAAGTCAACGCTGCCTAGAAAAGCCAATGCAGAACAACAATAAGTAAAAGCCAACGTAGCATGGTCTACGGTCAACCTTTGACCTCGTTCTTGTGCCAAAATGTATGACATGAAAAAATCGAAGTCTATGCCAAAATTCAGATCCTTTTGACCATGCGTTGACCAAAGTCAACGCTGGTCAAACCTGTGGTGGAAACCCTAGCTGCAGCAGAAAATGTCTTTGTCCTTCTCCCACATGTGAACCGCAGATTGCCTCCAAGTAGCTCAAACCAATCAGAAGTGGAGAGATAAATATGTGTGATGAGGAGATGAGTGAAATGTCCTCCAACATTGACTTTATTTATATCCATCACTGAGGGTGTGTGACACATTTGCTGGGGTACAAAACCTTAAAGCCGACCTGCACATATTTGAATATATTAGAAAATAAATTCAAAATAAATGTTCTGCTCATCGAATCAAGATGATCTTTAGATCAATCTTGCACCTATCCGAAAGAGGAACCCAATAAAAATATTGGTATCTTCATCTGAGCATCACAACATGGAGTTTGGACCTAGTTGTCCAATTTTAACACAGATTCTCCCCAAACAACCCTTCATTATTATCACCAGAACGCTCTGAAAACAAAGCCTGCTCAGACACCAGACTAGGGAAAACAACTAGCGGGATTTTTCATCCCCGAGTCTTATCCAAATGTTGACCCACTCCCGGATACACCGCCTTTACCTCCTCAATTAAACAAGATTTTAAACCCTCATGCCTTAGCAGACTACTGCCCTTTACCATGTCTTCGATACCATTGGTTAAGGAATAAGAGAGACATAAAGATCTTACCCGAAAATTCGTCGAGGAAACACAACCTTCAGCTCTTTGTAAAACTGCATTCTCCAGACCGATTGAAAATTCCGTTGCCTGCAGCCAGGATACCGTCTTTGATGAGAGGCTTCTTGACTGTTCCAAAAACCTAAATTGCCACCGACTTCCCAGTCTAGCTCAACAACACCTCACTTGCCAAGTGGAGACCTCGTTGGCATTTTTACCTTCTCCAGGTTCTGTTGGGTTGGTTCCAACCCCCAGACTGACAGAATGTCCTCCGGTTCCAGTTCTAAGTTGACATGGTCTTTGGGGCTAACCATACTGAGACCATAGAGAGATGAATCACAAAATTGTTACAAAATCCGCACTGTGAGGGAGAGTCTCAAACGATGGACTGGCTTCCACATTGGGAGGATGCAAAAATAGAACAACGATGCAACAGATAACTAAAAAATGCGTAAACCAAAAACTGGGAGTGTTAAACAGGAGTTCGAAGGGAGATCGGTTACGATTTCGAGGAGCGTTTAATGAAGACCCTGCATGTGCGTACAAGTGGTGAGGCAGTTGCTATAAGCCATCAGAGCTACATTGACCACCGCCATTGATCATCCCAATGCATAGAGTGCGAAAACCTAGAAACCATAAAATTCCTCACACCCCCCCACCCCCCCCGTCATTTTTTCAAAAAAAAAAAAACCCTTCTATTCAATTTACCCTCAACCTACTAGTTTAAAAAAAATTATTTCAAAGCTCATCTTCCCGCGAATTTCAAGTTAGAAACTATACACTATTAAATTTAACTTCATTGTCGTCATGGTTTTACTTCTATAAGGATTATTATCATTTGAATTTTGTGCCACATCTTTCAATCATAATGGCGTGAGAATTCTTCATAGGGCTAACCATCGGCCCTCGGAAATCCCCAAAACAATATCACCGCAAGCAACAAACAGACTTGCAGAAACCCATAAGAGTTTGATCAAGCCGGACTTAAATTTATTCATCTCCTTCAAATTCACCACAACTCCCTTTTAGTTCTGAAAAAATTGGCGGGTTTCATTTTCAGTTGTTTCATCTATATAAATTTAAACAAGCAATATGCTAAAAGTGCCTGTACTTGGGTTTGAATTTGCCATGTAACTTACCCTTCAACTCTATTGGACAGATAGGGTGTCACTGTTATCACAGAAGAATCCGACGATGTTAGGTACAAATCCTTTTTTAAGGCCCTTTCTGTGTCCTTATGCATACACACTCAAGCATATGTAGATAGATGGATGGATGGTAAATTGGCATTGAAGAGTCCAAGTGATAACAGGGCATGTTTGTGCAAATACCTGTATCCTTCACTGTTTTGACTTATATTGTTAAGTCTGTGAGAATGTACAAAATGACCTTGACTTGCAACCAAAGAAAACTCATTTTCCCCTTGTTAACTTATCACTATTTTGCATTGGTTTGTTTCATCTCTAATATTACTTATTTTGGTGTTACGTTGTTATTGATACCATCGGCCTGCAATTATTTTTCCATTTATTCACATGAAGGAACTATGTGAAATCAATCCTTCTCTCCAATTGAGTCCCCTGTTTCAATCTTCAACTTCTATTTAGATTTTGGCATTTTGAAGGTTCCATGTATTGTCTGTTATACCAGACACTCCAAAATTATGACTTCTTGTTAACAAATTCCATGTGTATTGTGTACATACATCAAAAGGGTTGTTGCATACTGCCCCCACAAAATTTCTTTGGCAAGTTACTTTTTTGATAAAGTTTGCTTTGGCTACCATAATCAACACGATCTTCCCTGATACCACAATGTACATTTTATTTGATCATTGCAGCTAGACAGGATGCCGCCAAACAAACCTTAGTATAAAAATTAAAACATCTAGATTTTTGGTTTATCTTTACAATTTAGTTTTTGTGTGGTTTTGGTAGGCTTTATTTCTAATTCCCAGCATGTCTGTGATTGATCTCAATTTGAATTCATACATCACACAAATACTTGTCATCGGGAAAGAATCAAGTTATGAAGCTGTGTTACTAGTTATTTCAAGTGTCAATCAACTGTTCACGGAATAACTGTCATTGTTAGTATTTGTTTGTTTTTTCATTAGTCATTTGAAATTCAAGGGTCCTTTATCCTTTTCTGGATCCTTAAAAATAGATAAAAAGTGGTAGAAAACATCCAACAGAGATCTTGGCATCATGTAGCAATCCTATGCTTCTTGCATATCTTGATGAAGAAAATATTTAACTGATCTTACTCCCTCTTACCCAGGGAGATCACAAGCCTAAGCTTGTCTTTCTAGAAAGCAAAGTGTCCATCAGGCATCCTGCTCAATGTGAGATCACTCAAACATGACATAAAATAGGAATGTCCTTTGTTGTACCATATAAAGTGGTATTATGTGAAACACTGGATTCTCTGAATCCTATTCTGCAATATACAATAATGACAATTGAAGAGGTTTCTTAAATTTATACATCCGACTGTAGTAGTGCTGGAGTATATAACACTTAGATGTGCTCTTTCCATCCATCATATTTTCAACCGAGTTATCATCAAAATATTCATGAAACCTTAGATTTTAGTAGTATACATCAGGATGTAGAATCACTGAGATATCTCAATAAGTAGTTGTCCAATATATGGGGCTCACCCATAAATTGACTTGAGAACTTTCATAGCAATGCATATGTCTGATTAGGTGGTGATCAGGTATCCCGCAAGATATACATATGCATACCATTTTACCATCAATCCTTAAGTGTAGGGAATAGTGCATCAAGGCTAGGTCTTACATCTTGACTTCAAAAGTCAACTCCCTCTTACGTTGACAAACGAGAGTGTCATCAATCAGAAGTAGTTGCATCCTTACAATCCAATCATCATGGCTTGTCCATAACTCCCTCTAAATATAAGGAAAGTGACCTTGCCAAAATTATATTCATAGAGCTATCTACAACCTGCTACTTTTCCAGTAACTATTCCTTTGGTCCATGTGCCAAAGTCATCAATATAGCTCCCTCTTAATTCTTGCTTCAGCCTTTTATCAATCTACTCCTTATTTTTAAGATGACACGTTAGAATACCAAACCTCAGCAATACATAGGTGAACTCTCTCACATGCTCTGCCTATTCAAATGACAGATCTCAATAGCAGTATATCAATAGAACCTTATTACTGAAATTGCAAGAATGACTGAAATTAAAGATACCAAGGGAATTACTCTAAATTTAGCCTTGGAATGATTTCCAAGTCTGATTATGCCATGGATACTGGCTTCTAGCCTGATCTTAACATCTAGATAGACCAAGGAAATTTCAAATTATGCCCAATTTTCTTCTACCCACAAATACTACATCTCGATATACCGAATTTATTCCAAAGGTTCATTATTATTGCAGAATAATGTGGCAAATAGTTGATGCACTTTAAACGGGTGAAGAAGATCTGTCTTCTTCCCTCTAGATTCTGATGCTTGTCATTAAAGACTGAATAATTGATGCATCCTTGACTTATGCTAATGGAATGTCCAATGTTCAACTTGAATTCTTGTAGTGATTTCTGTCACAAGGGAGGTTTGGTCTTCAGATACCTACAGAATTGCTTCCTTTAATGATGCTACTATAGGTCTTCAAAGTGAAAAAATGATTCTTCTCGAAACTGAATAAGGATTGATAATCTTGATGCTAAGAAGATCAGACTGTGACTGTATATATGAATGATGACACTATTGAAGGAACATGACTGTGAACACAATCAATACAGCCCAAAGTGATCGAGAGCATTGATATTTTAGATGGAGGATATTGCAGCTACTCCACTGCAACATCATTCTCGAATAGGATTCCTGACACCATATATAGGGTAATATTATTGTTCTGTATACAATGCAAAACTCAACGAATATAGACAGTGGGAATATACCATAGGAATAGAGCAGAGAATCCATATCTGAACGGATGGATGAACTTCCATATATTCATGTATTGTATCATCATTCATATACAGCTGATGAAATCGAGGTCAAGCTTATACTACTGTAATAGAAATACCATATTGGAGTTGTTGCACAGAGACATCCTTACACAAAGTTGAGAGTATATAGGAATGGGTTGATACCCATTATTTCCAATATGGGAAGCCATACCAATGTAGAGTAATATGAGAAACATATATATGACTAAAGTAAGACAAAATGTCATAATGAAAAGAATCATACTGAAGCATATTCCATATGACATTATACACAAAGCATACCAAGACCATAGCTATATAACGAACGTCCAATTATTTCATAGGTGCGGTATCAAGAGTGAAAATCTGAGAGACTTCCTTGAAAAGTAAGCTTGTTGAACCCTGCTTCAAATCACTGTGCTTTCATGACCAACTATGCTTCCTGTTATGTTGTTATACTATATGTTCAAAGCATGGCTGGAAGGGCTTTAAGGCTCCTCCTCAAGCCTCCTACAATTCATGTGTTTGCTACATCAAGGTCTTCATATATACCAAGATATACTTGATCTTAACTGAACTGTACCTTAGGATGACTGTGGTCTAATCTAGGCCTCAAAACATAATTTTCCGAGTTGTTGCAGAAGCAATCCCTTCTCTGTGGCCTAGAGCAGAATGAGAATCTCCTTCTAGGACAAGGAACCACCACTGTTTACCTGCACTGTCTCTTGAGATTACTGTGGCTAGGGCAGGAGGTCCCTTCTAGGTCTCTCGACCCTCTCAAATCCTTCTCCTCATACTACTGTAACAACACCTTCCAGCAACCTTGTAAATAGAGACAAACCCTTCACAAAAAAGTACAGAAAAACCATAAATACTTACCTCTTAACCTGTGGTCTGATCTAGCAAGAGAGACACTGCCCAAAATAGTATTGACTCTGCTCTCCTCCTTGTTGGTTGCTTCCATTAAATGTTGAAGGAGGACTCTGCAATAATGGTTTGAAAATTTGATTTGAAGCCCCTATGAGCTATTGAGACCAAATCTGACATATTCCCAAACCGAAATTCTAACAGTCTCTTGCTTGATGGAAACTTGATTACATTCCTTGTGGTTGAATTCCTTCTCTTGCTTGGGATTGACCTTATCTGGCTCTGAAACCATGTTAATTTTGGAGCATGTTCTCACTTAGTTACTTCACTGAACATACTATCCCATAAGCCATTTAGATTCCATTAGCAATCACATAGCTCATTATCATATAAACAATAACTGAAGAAAGAACACAGATGATCGAAGCAAAAGACAAGCCAAGACAAGATAACACACGAATATGGCGCAAGCCAGGGAAAAACCCGAAGTTGGGGAAAACCCTTGATCAATTCTTCTTATTATTCATAAACAAATGTTCAACAAAGAGAGAGAGAGTACAATGATTTTAAATTCAACACTGAATTGCCAAATAGAATATCTAACCTTAGACTACAATTAGGAATACTGGTTAGGGCTGCCTGAATTTTCCATCTTTCTCCATTACAGCCTGCGTTCAAGCCTGGGAATATGAGGCCTAGAAAGAAGGACTTAACCATGCCTTCATTCTCTCAAAAAACTTAACGACTAGCTGTAGTAATGGTCCTCTGTCTGCATCATGCAACAAAGATGTTCAAAAAAAGATCATGGAGGGATACGCTACAGCAAGGGATCTCAATCCTCTGTCAGGGATCACAACTTCTGTCCAAGGGTCTGAAACATTTGATCCAATTTCGTTGGCTTCTTAGTGGATGCGGCTAAGTAAGGAGACCCTAGAATAGGTCTCTCGGCCCTCTAGACTTCATTCACAAGCTACTGTTTACTGCGCCCCAGAACAGAGAGAATTACCATAAAGAAAATACAGCTGCACCCTTAACCTCTTCTCACACCTATGGATTAGACCTGCAAGTAATACACACCCTAAAACAATATTCTAGGGGAAAATGGCAGAGATATTGCATTAAGAATTACAGTTGTTACAGCCAGGAGCCAAAAAGTAGTCAAATAAGAGCTGCTTGCCTACAAAAGAAATAACAGTTAACACTCCTTGACCCCAACTTAAAGACTGCCCACATCTTACCTAAAAATGACAATGTTGGAAAAAAATTACATAGTCAAACTTGATCTAAATAGTAAATATAGAAATTTCTTCCAAATTGAACAAGTGTTCATCTCATGAAACGTTGCCCAACTGTATTACTTCTATAAGTAGGAAGGGATTGTTAGACAGATAACATCCCACAGTTGTACATGCTTCTCGAACCATCCATTTGCCCCCAAATAGAGCATTATTCCAATGAACACAAGAAACAAAAAAATTAAAGATTAAAACAGAGATTAATATTAATGGCCTTGAAAGATAGATTCAAAGTCGCAACATGCCATACAATAACCACTCGTTAGACAAATGAAATGCAATTGATCCCTTATCACCAAAATATTGTGAAGAACCAACAATCTAAGTACTTCAGTTTTAAAATGAAAATGGGATTTCCAATATCATGACACTTCTAGGGCCACCTTGACTCATGGTCTCAAACATTTTACTCCCTGTTGAGATGGCTTTCCATTGAATGAGTTGTCGGTTCTTGTCATAGAATTCCTTGGTTCAATAGTGCCCATAAATGGTATCTCATGAGACCATTTCCAATCCTTTCAAATGGAGCAAAGAATATCCAGATTATTTACTTAGCTTGAACAAACATTCTTTGGGAATCATCAATATATTGCAGAAGAATCAATCAATTTCTTGAAGTCTTTCAGAATGACAAGAGCTTTCCATGACAGCCACTTGCCTGTGTTCTTGTCCCACAAATAGTCATACATATGAAAAGGCTCTCTTTCACAATGGTTTCCCCACAAAGAAAGGAACTTGCCAAAGTTGTCCTTAATATGCTACGAAAGACCAAATTAATTAGACAAATAAGTTCCATACTTGTTGATAATCCATATGGTGTCACTGCAACTACGAAGATACTAACTAACAGTAACCCCATATCTGCTTGAGAATGCATGAACAAAGATCTTAAAGGCTTCAAACACACTTGACTATATGGCAAAGACAATAAGAGCCATGCTTGCCACTTATGTATACAACATTTAGAGCATGGTGTGATGCAAGTATCTACTAATGATTAATTTTGCATTGCAACACATGACTAATGATTAATTTTACAACAATTTCAGTTCTATGTGCACACATATCGATCAGGCCAAGCCTTCCCACTTCTCTAAGTACATAGGTGTCAAGAAAATAGAGGCTAGACCCTTTTCCTACCCTAATTTAAAATGTTCCCTATTGACTAAGTGCCCAAGGGAGGACGAAGTAGCCTATCCAACCCCATACGATATAGTCATTGATAAAAGGGGAAACCCATTATCCAATGTTTTGGGGCAACATTGGGTAAATTTGGGGTAGTTGGAGCAAAAAGGCAGAATTGGGGGCTATGCTTGTAAACCCTCACATTAAATTAGGAAGAGAGACCCCCATGAGGAATCTATAAATAAAGAGATAGAGTCATTTTCTCATCATCAATTTGGAATGGACTATCTCGGTTTTCTTTGAGCTAGAGCTTTAAGAGTTTTAAGACTCCTTTCTTCTCCTGATTAGTTTTGGTGGAGGTGATCCCACCCTAGCTAATCCTCCTCTCTCCTTTACAACTCCTGCAACATAATATTTTGGAGCATCTATGATTCGTTTTGGCAAGCAGGGAAATGCATTCGCACCGGTTGTTCTTGGTCAAGAAGTCCTGTTCAAGACAACGAAGATCTTTCTGTGGGATGCCTGGCCATCATTAGTTTTTCTAGGCAGCAAGATCTTCTCTCTGTGATTTGTCTATGGTGCACCCAAGCTTAGAACCCTTGGTTAAGGAAAGGTAAGGCTGCGAGGGGTCATCTCTGAGGCACTGAAGCCAAACAGGAGGTAGCGAGGCTGTTCTCAACCAAATAAGAGATCATTAGGTTACTAGGTGGTTTTTAGTGCCCATTCTGAATCATTTAGGGCATCACCTGTATGCAACCTTCCTCCTGAGTGTATTTAGGGCCACAACGGATATCTCTTTCAGGGGTCTGTGATCACATGAAGCTTTGAAACCACTCCCCAATAATTACAGGCAAGGTCTGTGATAATGAAACATCCCAAGCAGGCCTCCAGAACCTGTAGTTTGTTGACGTGAAGCAGCAACATGATCAACTCTCCAACTGCGGGTGAAATTTTGATCAAAAGGGGACTGTAATAAGATCTAACCAACGATTTGACCAGGTTAAGAGAGTAATCCAACTGTAGATGGAAACTCCAATGAGAAAGGGCTGTCACAAGCTCTTCTTAACAACAAACAAGTTTGGAGGCAGCACAGTTAGACAATGAGTTGTTAATTAGTATATTATCAACCAAACTTGGATAGTGCTAGTGCGGGTTACAATCGGAATGTTGATCTATTGAATATTGACATTACATTCAGAATTATATTGGTGGATTATTGGTTGTCTAGGTCTACTGTTCATTACGCAGTTAGCCCTAACTTGTGGTGGTTTGCTGAAGAAACATATGACTGTTAAATATCTCTTATATCATTAGTGAATTATATAGAAGGGTACTTACCATTATCTAAGTTGATAAATGTGCACTATTGTTATGCTTTTTTTCATGATTGGTTGAAAACACTAGATAAGGATTGAACACCAAGGCCAAAAATTACCTAGGGACATTACATACTTCCATTGGAGAAACAGTAAAAAATGCATTTCAATCTACTTGGATCATAAGCTATAACCAAAGACATTGTATTTTCAAATCCATGAGGTTGGGGTATGAGGATGGCCCACAAAAGACAGAAAGGAGTTGCAGCAAGGTAGACTTCAGTAGGTGTGCATTTCTATTGAAGAGGATCTCCATAATGTGTCCCTCTATGGTGAGGATGCATGGTAGGACATAATGGTTCAAAGGGAGGTGAAGCAAAGGGGAATATATTGCCAAGGGTGCCTGAGTTTATTTCAGGCTACAATGGATTCATAAGGGAGATGAGGGCTCAAAATTCTATTTTGACTTTTTAAAAAGAAAAGTGGCAATGAAGAGGATCTTGGATTGCTCCATGCAAATGGTTATTTTTTCGGCACTCCAATTGACATTAGAGGTATGTTCAAATTGCAATTTCAAAATATTTTTCTCCTTATACCGTGATGGATCATGTAGTGGCTGCAAGAAATGCTTATTGTAGGGTCAATCCTCATAAGGTTTTTATTGGTGACTAGAGCAGGTTGAAGAACGATGACTTCTCAAAAGAGGAGGATTTTGCAGCACTTAGCTACATGAGGAATGGCAAGTCTCCGGGTCTAGAATATAGATGGCATTATGTGTGAATTTTACAAGGCCATGAGCCATGATTAGTGACAATTTTTGTCATTTGGCAAAAACATTCCCAAAAAAGCAGCCACAAACACAATTGGTGATCGGAATCCAATTTCATTGCTTAGTGTGGCACACAAGATCATGGCTAAAACAAAGACTCTAAGGATGTAGTCAATGCCATGGAAGGTTGTTAGGTTTTCTAACGATAACACAAGTTTTGTGTACAAACAAGTAATCTCAATACCATGGTTTCAACATGTAAAACCTTCAAATGTGCACAAAAACTAGACAACAACCCCTTTTATTTGAAATTAATTTGACAAAGCTTTTGATTGAGTGGAATGGACCTTCATTATTGATATGTCAGCTTCTCAGGAGTTTAGTTGATGATGCTCATGCTTGTTTAGACATAATCAACCTAGCATCAAGTGATGTGTCTAGTGACTAACAATCTATTTTAGTGACTAACCATCTATTTTTTTCCTGGTGGGGTTGGACTCTCTTCCTAACTAGAATCCCTCAGCTTGGAAATTTACCCCACCCTGGCTGGTTGTTAGATATTTGGGTGTTCCCTTTAGTCTAGATCTTTTGCCAATATCCATGTACAATTGGTGACTTCAACAACTACAAAGGAAACTTCCTGTTTAGCATCATCAAGACCTTCCCTTTACAAGGAAGTTGACCATGGTTGCACAATCCTTCTAGACTTGCAAATATATTTTGTGTCTTGTTGGTTGCGTAGCAAGGCCTGATATCAATAGTAGAGCAGATTTTGAGATTGTAACCATGGTCTCAATCAAACAAAAGGGTCTTCCATTGGCCCCTTGGGATGTGTTACTATCCCCAAGGATGTCAGGGGGCTTGGTTTGATCAAACTTCCCACTCAAGTGTCTATTTTGGCTACCATATGAGTGTCAAGGGGTGTAGAGGGTGATGCTCCATGGCATGTTCTGTTGTTACTAGTATGATGCCAACAAGTGGGGAAAGTGCAGGGGGGATTTTTCTTTGTGTGATATCATCTCCTTCATCCTTGACCTATTTATGATAGTAGCACTGGGCAGATACTTCCGAACAGATTTGAGTGTCTAGACATGTGATTGGATGAAAAGGGAATTTCATCCAAGTGTATATGGTCTGAAATCTGTAGCAGAGTGATTTCTGCAGCAAGGATAATTCCCAATAAGGTTGTACAATAGAATTCTGTATATCAGCCAACAACAATGGTACAATGAGGCCATACTCATCTTAAGAGAGAAACACGAGTTGTGTGGAGGGTTCAAAATAATCATGTGTGCTGCAGTAGGGCCGCATGTGTTGTGCAAAGTGAGCAGAGAAATCATGCGTGCCATAGGAAGCAGTAAAATATTGCACGTGCTGTGGGCAGGGGTGCAAACAACCACACTAGTGACAGAAAGGCTGCATTGTAGGTTGAGCATATGGCAAGTCGTGTGGGTGCTTAGGAGAATTCGGGTAGTATAGCTTGCATAGAAGCCCATAAAATTTCTATAGTTGTTGGAGATTTTAATTTTCCACAAAGGACCATGTTCCCAGTAAGGAAACCCTTGTATGATAAGATGTTAATGAACACAAAATTTTGATGTGCAGATTTTCTGTGTATGCATGTGTGGGATTGGTGCCTAGTTTGCTACTGCTGATTTTATTTTATTTACCTATTAAATACCAACAATGCTTTTTATTTAGTAAGCTGAAACTTTAATTAATTTACAACAAGGAAATTTACTAGAAACTACATTTTCCAGTTGCTAGGGTTAAGAAAATTTAACACACCAAATTCCAGGTCTCAAGCTCACTTATTTGAATTTCCCAGAGTAATTGGGTAGCATGGAAAGAAATTGTGGGCTTGGCTAGATGGAACATGAAAGACAAATTGGGATCTGGCACACACTCCATTTGGTGTTGGAGACGTAGGGTGATTTCCTTCGATAGTTGCCCCACCTTCAAGCTCACACATTCAACAAGAAAGGCATCCTCTTTTGGGGATACATGTCAGATGAAACTACTTGATATTAGATGAATTGGTAGTGCTTGTCTCAAGAGAATGACCTTCTCGACCCTAATAAAGATTCAAATATGGAGTTGGTAGATCCTCAACAAGATCTAATGAAAATAAACATTGGACTGTCGGCTCCATTTTGGAAGGACTGGGAGTGGAGTTTTGGTAAGCCTTTGTAATAATATTTCTCTTCTCAACTATACTCAATATTGCATCAACAATATCAAATATCCCCCTAAGCTCAATGGAAATAAGTTTTCATTGAATCATCCTATTAGTATATTAGTAACTTTTATGGTTATCAGTATTAGTATATTAGTAAAATTGTGACTAATGACACTCTCTTATTTGGTTCAAATTGAACTGAATCCAAAAATCTAGCTATAAATTTTAAAATTGTATATTTATTTTTAAAATTGCAATATGTTAAAACATATTAACATGACTGTTTATTTTGTTTAAAATTATGCAATTCACAACATATATATGTAAAAGGAGAAAAACAGAAAAGGAAAAAGAAGAACCTATGTTTTCATTTAAAACAAAAATCCAATACTTATTCATATTAAGCTTAGATCCAAACAGAAAAGGTCAAAACATCTAGCCCCATTGGAAAATTTTCCACATAAAAAGACACCAAATACTGCTTGAAACATGGATGCTAAGTGAGCTATTATCAAATGGCTATCATATAAACCACAAAATTGAAATTTTGTGTTTGTTCTTATTCAAGTTTGAGTTTATTTCAAGACTGCTATAGTCTATGGTCATGTGCGATTATGAATTATAACTATATATAATTTTGATGTTTCTAGGTTGGAGATTGTACTATTTTCATTGGAGGATGCTACTATTGATGCGCCCAAGGCTCTTGAGTTACTTGATAGGATTCTCGCAAAACTGGTTGTTGAAGGGATATTCTTTGTTCAAGATATAGCAAGGGAAATCAAGGATGGAGGTACATAGCCATGAAGCTTATTAGAAACGCGGGGATTTTGAGGTATTTCTCAAGAAGAAAATTTCAAGGTAGTATGCTCACAATTTTAATGCCTGATCAATTTTGTGTTTTATTTGTGATCTCTCATGTTGACAAGTGAATGGTTGGTTAGTTTTTAGCTCGTGCTCACATTAGTTGGTTCCTGAAGCTCGAGCACTTTATAACAAAAATAGGCAAAGTCAAACAACACAAATGGTCCACTAGCTCTCTTTTCATTTGCTAATATTATAATGAAGTTTTATTAGAGGCATTGTTTGTTTGTTTGTTTTGGTTAGAAAAGGGTTTTCTCTTGGTTTTATGTGATTTTCAATTTATCGTATGTAGCATGTTGAGAAATGGGAAAGAATAACATGACATTTATTTTGCAGAAATTGATGTTGAAGGAAAATTGCTTTGACATTGTTGATGTTAAGGTATATGTTGTATAAACTATTTATAGTCTAATTTATGTTATATTCTAGTGTTCATTGTCTTTCATTTCTTACACTGCATTGTATTTTCTTTTGTTTTCAGAAAATGAAATCAGTGTTGATGGTAAGAAGCATGAATTGAAAAAAGAGGAGAGCAATAACATTGGAGCGACAAATGCAAAAAGAGAGAGGAGAACTAGTCTGGTGATACCCTTAGAGCCAATATCTCGCATAAGACACACATATAAAGACTGATGATCAAGTCTTCAAAGTTGGTGAATTCACCTGTAATGCCTTGACAATACAACAATAATGTTTTGAAGTGATGAAATATCATTTCATGTGTAAATTGTAGTCCAACTAATATTAAGTTGGAAACTCATATTGTAATACTTTAACATTTCATATAATATAATTTATGTGGTTGAAATTATTTATAGTTGCACTTGATGTTGTTTAGTATTGTAATTAAAATATGCGACTTTGTGTTTTCATATTAGATGAATATGCACATTGTATGACATTTTTTAAATCATACAAATTAATTTATGTTGATTAATAATGAACACAAATAAAATGAATATGCGACTAAATTAGTCATTTAGAATGATTATTAATGAAATGAATATAAACTACTAAATTAGTCGTTTATATAATGAATAAATGGCTACTGCAAATGATAAATTTGTGACTACAAATAATGACTAAATTTTGCATATAAACGACTATTAGTAGCTAATTTACAGTATCTTATAACACGACTAAAATTTAGTCATATTTCTTTGGTCATTAATTGGTTTCAAATGATGACTAAAATTTGCATATATATGACTATTAGTAGCTAATTTACAGTATCTTATAACACGACCAACATTTTGGTCATATTTCTTTAGTCATTAATTGGTTTTCTCGGGTGATCATATAGTAATATATTTTATTGTATATTTGGTCATTAATTGTGACATTTAATGACCAAATCAAAGACCAAATAAATGACTAAATGAATGACTAAATCAGTGACCAAATGAATGACTAAATGAATGACTAAATCAGTGACCAAATGAATGACCAAATGAAAGAACAAATGAATGACTAAATTAGTGACCAAATCAGTGACTAAATCAATGACCAAATATACAACTAGATAACAAAATTGAGATAACCAATTAATGACTAAGCTAAAAATGACCAAAAGTTGGTCGCGTTATAAGATACTGTAAATTAGCTACTATTGGTCACCGACTGAAAAATAGTCGTTTATATGCAAATTTTAGTCGTTTTTTTAGTAACTAATTAGCGATTTTCACACCACCCAAAAATGTGGATTTTACATCCATTTGGTATACTTCTTCCATTTGTTTTGTGTCGCTATGGACATCACTGCTGCTATTGAAAGCACTGCTCTTACTATCTCCATTCTTGCAACTGGTGCAAAGGTTTCTTCATAATCTATCCCATGCTTCTTCTTGTATCCCTTGACAACAAGTCTGGCCTTGTGTCTTTCTATTTTACCTTCAGCATTACTCTTGGTCTTGTAGACCCATTTAACTCCAATGACTTCTTTACCTTCTGGGAGATCAACCAACTCCCATGTTTTGTTCTTCTCTATGGCATTAATCTCATCATCCATAGCTTCTATCCATTTTCTATCTTTAATAGCATCTTCAAAATGAATAGGATCATCAACTTGACAATACAAAGAAAATAAGGAATTCATACCTTCATTTGCCGCTCCTTGCTCATATATTTCTCTAATGCTTCTGAACCTTGTTCCACTTTCACTTGGTGTAGTCGTGCTTGAAGAAGCACTTGATTCTTCTCCATGTGGTGTGCTCGGTGATGCACTCCTACTTCTTCTCAAGGGTGTTCTCGCTGTCGGTTGAGGCGTCCCTTGCTTTTCTTGTGATGGTGGAGGTTGTGCTTCGGATGGGTTGTTAATTTCAACCACATCTCCTTCATCTTCATCATGAGACAAACAAATTTTAACATTGACTGTTTTCTCAATGCTTCCATCCCACGCTTCCTCTTCAATAAATTGCACATCTCTACTTATTACAAACTTCTTTGTGGATGGGTTATACAGTCTGTATCCTTTGGAATCTTCACAATATCCAAGGAAAATGCACTTCTCCCCCTTACTATCCAACTTCTTTCTCAACTTGTCTGGAATGTGTGCATATGCCACACATCCAAAAACTCTCATGTGGGTGACTCCTTGTTTTCTGCCACTCCACGCTTCTTTTGGAACTTTTTTCATCACCTCTTTTGTGGGGCTTCTATTCAAAATATACACAGCACAATTTGCTGCTTCTGCACAATACTCATTCGGCAAGTGTTTTGCCTTTAGCATGCTTCTCACCATTTCCATGATGGTTCGATTTTTCCGTTCAGAAACTCCATTCTATTGTGGTGTGTACCTTGTGGTAAACTACTTGTGTATGCCATTCTCTCTGCAAAAACGCAGAAACTCCTTTGATATATATTCTCCTCCTCTATCGGTTCTGAGAAATTTAATGTACTGCCCACTCTGTTTTTCTACAAGAGCTTTAAAATGGCGAAATTTCTGAAAGACTTCACTCTTATATTTTAAGAAATAAACCCACACTTTTCTTGTGAAATCATCTATAAAGGTCAGCATGTAATTGCTGCCTGAAACTGATGCTGTTTGCATCGGCCCACATAAATCTGAGTGAATGATCTCTAAGGGTGCTTTCGCCCTTATGCTTTTCCCTGATGGAAAATTTTCTCTGTGTTGCTTTCCCAAGATGCAGCCTTCACATAGGCTGTCAGGCTTCTCAATCAATGGTAAACCTCTTACCATTCCTTTTCTGTGCAACAAATTTAATCCTCCGAAATTGAGATGTCCAAATCTCAGGTGCCATAACCAATTTTCATCTTTTGCTTCCTTCTGAAAGGCTTCTTGTGTTACAACTGCTATGCTCTTTCCTTTTCCTTTCAAGTCAGTGTTGAGCTTGAGCGGAAACATTCTATTGCTGGTCATATGTATTTCAGCAATGATTTTCTTGCTTGGAGGTATATCTTTTATTGTGCACACATCATCCTTGAAAATTACATTGTAACCTTTGTTTATGAGCTGCCCTACGCTCAAAATATTACACTTCAAACCAGGAACGTAATACACATCTGGAACAAATTTTTTCTCACCATTTCTTGCTCGAATATTAACTCTGCCTTTTCCTTTTACAGAGATCTTAGTATCAGTCTCTGTGGTTACTTCTGATTTAACCTCTTCATCTAGATTGGAAAACATTGCTCTGTTTCCAATCATGTGATTACTACATTCTGAATCTAAGAACCAAACATCATCTTCTCTATCATGTGCTACATTACATGTTAATAGCACATTACTTGGGTTCTTTTCTTCTTTTGCTACATTAGCATTCTGCCTATTTTTCATGTCATTTTTCTTCTTTCTACATTCATTGGCATAGTGCCCATATTTCTTGCAATAATGACATTGGACATTGGATTTGTCATACCTTTGTCCATGTGCATGTTGGTGTTGGTGTACACCTTGTTGGCTATTGCATTGGTCGTTGCTCTGATTTTGACTATTGCTCCTTCCATGTGAATGTGAAGGATTGTCCCTTCCACCTCTATTTTTGCTTCTGCCTCTTCCTCTTCCTTTGCCTCGACCTCTTCCTCTTCTTGAAGGCATCTGGGTCTTGAAGGTGTGCTCTAGAGATGATTTTTCATCTCTGCTCAATCTCTGTTCATGAGTTATCAGTGAGGCATGAAGTTCATCTACAGTGAACTTTGAGAGATCTTTGGTCTCTTCTATGGTGGTAACTATAACATCAAACTTTGAGGGTAAGCTCCTCAAAATTTTCTCCACAATCCTTCTTTCTTCAAGAGTTTCTCCATGGGACCTTATCTGATTTACAATCCCAATCACATGAGTGAAGAATGAGTCAATAGTATCTGACTCTTTCATGCAGAGAGTTTCAAAATCTCTCCTCAGCAACTGAAGTTTTTCTATTTTCATTTTCTCCATACCTTCATAGGCTACTTTCAGAGTTTCCCATGCATCCTTGGATTTCTTAGCTGTTGCTATCATTGGAAACACGCTCTCATTTACTGCTTGATACAATAGGAAGAGAGCTTTAAAGTCTTTCTTCCTATTTCTCTTCAATATATCCTTCTCTGCTTGAGTTAAGGCATTAAAAGCCTGCTCATCAGCTGGCTCAACAAAATTATCTTCTACAAGTTCCCATAAGTCTTGTGAGACAAACAGGCTCTCATGGTAATGGCCCAATAATCATAATTCTTTCCATTAAATTGTGGAAGCTGAACATTTCCAATGCTCATACCAGTGCTTGGTCCAGCCATTACTTTTAAACTGAACTTAAAAAAACCATCTTTCCTTCTCTGAAAGAACAAACTCTTTTAAAAAAAAAACAACAACTCTGTTTTCTTTGAGAAATATCTGAACTTTGACTTCTATTGAGCTTTCACACTGCTGGAGAAATGCTGCAACAAGTATTTTTCTTCTTTCAGCTTCTTTGAAACCTTCAAAGAGCCTAAAATAGCTCAAATACCGTGTTGGAATATTGAAAATTCCAGAACAATAAATGGAGAGAGTAAACTCCCCTCTTCAACACAAAGATATATAAAAATTTCTTGACAGGAGATAGAGTTTCCCACACTTGAAAAACAAAATTCTATTTCTTTAAAAACTGTTACAAATTATTCCTCTACACAGAGGGATACAAAATAGTGACTGCTGCAGGCGCAGTGCACAAAACTACTCTCTGTCTCTGTGAACATACGCTGCTGTGTTTTTCTTCCACGCACTGGTGTGAAAACAAAACAATTACATAAATCTTACAGGCTCTCGGGCCTTTTTGGCTTTTATATGCTGCGTATATATTAAAAGAACATCAAAAAACTATATAAAAGACTTAGACTAAAGTCTATTTAAAACAAATATTATGTGGGCCCCACTTTACACTTACGCTTTGAATGCACGATCAAACCATTTAAATCCAATATATAAGAACCATCGGGTCCGTGTTTTAAAAAAAACAAATGCACCAACCAAAAGTTTCGATTTCGATTGCAAGTCGGATGCGATGACACATATAACTGCGATATAATAAAGTTTTCGGGTCTGTGTTATAACAAAACACGCGACCAAATGAAAAACTCCGATTGCGATTACATAGTAGACGCGATGACCATATATGAAACTTGGCTCACAAACTAATCAGGCTCGCACTTCAACACTATGCGATCGGGCCTCGTATTAAAGAAGTTCTGACTGCGATTCAAAAGCGGACGTGATGGAAAAAATAAACTCTTTCACATAACACCATCGGTTCCACCCTTTGGTAATGTGATCGGGGCATACAACAGAAAAGCCTCCGATTCAAGACTTGCGATTTGAAACCTACGATCATATAATATAACGCCGCGTGGTCTGTGGACCCACAGGCCTCAGCTGATGGTGGAGGGTGATTTTAATATAAAGTTTGGTTGTATTATATACAACCGTTACGCTTGCGGAACTCTGCCACATCTACAAGACATTTGAACTATGTAATGTATGTATTGTGATTTGCGATTGTGATTGTGATCACATCGCATCGCAAAACTTCATATCAACAAGACACTGCTTAATAAACTTGCGATTGCGATTAGTGCATAAGTCGTGGGGACTACTTGTCCCGCCTCTTCAAAAGGTTAAAGAATTTTGGCTGTTTTAAAACAAATTTCTTCATTCTGGTTGTTGAGGGCTTAAAAGCCCAAAATGACTGCTTTTAATTAAACTCTATTCTTCCATAGTTCAGAAGTACGAATGTCTTCATCCTCCCGAAAAAACGGCTACGCCCATCATCAATTAAATTCATCCTTACAAATTTCCCATTCTTCTTTGAATGTGTGTTGCAGTACACGCAAGCTCTGCTGTGCTGCCTCTGTACTCTTTTTCTTCCTGCTCAAAGGCTAGCAGGGACTTTAATATTTCAACAAATACCGTATACATAGATCCGAAGAAATGACCTAGCCGCATATGAAATCTTTACTTTTGCAGCATAGAAAAAACATAAACATCATGTTCATCAACTAGATTCGATAAGGTATCATCATTAAAACCCAATTAAGTATGATCGTGCTCGCATGATGAAAGATTCTGAGAGAAATCAAGTCTGAAATCCTTCAAACAGTTTTCACGCTCGCTTGATGATCCAGAAGGCCAAGAAAAATAGCAATGAGGCCAATAAAATTTTCACGCTCGCTTGATAATGTCATAAAAAACCAGCCATTTGGTCTCCTAAAAGAGAAAAAAACCAACTCGCATGTATATAATGATTATAAAAGATAGCATGCTCACTTGATGAAGAAAAAAAATCCACAGAGGTCATCAAGGAATCGGGATCGAGTAGGACCTGTAGCATCAGGCATCTCTGAAAAAGGAAATATGAATGCACCTAGGAGGAAGGCTGAGACCATTTTTGGACAGGGTATCAGCCCTAGTATTGATATCTCTAAAGATATGATTCCATGACAACAATGAAAACTTCGAGATCAAATATCTTACTCTATCTATCCATCCATGTGCACCTTGCAGGAAAAGGCCGCCATTACCAGAAAAACCATCAATGATAATCTTAGAATCACCATAAACATGAGCTGATTGAATTTCCAGGTGACGAGCCATCTAGAGCTCGCCCCATAAAGCCAATAATTGATCTTTGTTGTTTGTCCCAAGTCCCCCATTCCAGCTTATATGATATCTGTCTCCATCACAAAGTTTTATCCAATCTCCATAGCCACAGGAACTTCCCTGCTGGGCACCATAAAAAAATATTGCTAGAAGGGAAATTCATGAGGCACATTCTTGATCGATGAATCAATTGCTTGATGGTTATCCAGAGGAACTCCAGGCACCCATCTCAAAATTAAAACATGAATCAATGAGAATGATGTTGGGCTTTCTTCAAAAATTAGTTGATTTCTAGCTCCCCATAATTCCCAAAAAATAAACAAAGGAAGAGGTCTATATTTGTCCTTTTTCTGTCCCCAAACCTGAATAGTATCTTCAAAATTTACACGATGCCAGTCTTTTCATCCCAAAACTGATGATAAAAGAGCCCATATCCTAATAGAGAAAAAGAAAGAAAAGAATAGATGATAGGAAGTCTCCTCTTCCATAAGGCAAAAAGGACATCTCCCCCGGCCCTGGAAACCTATTTTTTGAAGACAATCCCAAGTTAATATATTTTTACACCAAAGCAACCCAAAAAAAAGAAGAATTTTCATAGGAATGCCTCAGAACCATAGATGACGAAATGGAGAAAGAGATTTATCACTTACTTTACTTAAAATATTGTGTTGATAAATATCCTTTACCTTTAGATCTCCATCCTTTAATCGCCCATCCCATATGATTTGGTCACCACCCTCATGGTAGCACAAGCCAGCCAACCTCAGGTCTTTTACAATGTCATCCCATTCCTCCATCTCCTTTTCTTGTAACCCCATCCATGCCCTAGATTTCCAATTTGGGGATCCCATATTCCAACAATGAATTATCTGATAAAGAAAGAAAATTATTCTATGCGCTAATTTGTGAAGCAGTCTAATATTTGCAATGGGAAGGACAATGAACCCCTGAATCCAATCCCCGCCCAGCGAAATATAGAGGCCATTTCCAAAACGCCAATAAAGATTATCAGCCACAACATGTAAAATTTTTAGAAAACTTTTCCATATCTGTGATGTTGAGACTGGATGCTTCATTTTTCTCCTATAAATATCCATGACCGATATGCCATCACCATATTTTCTTCGAATAATGGACGACCACGTCCCATTTCCATTTATCACCCCGCAGAAAGATTTAGTTAGCAAAGCATTGCTGAAAAATTTGATGTTAAGCAGCCCCCATCCTCCAAATCATTTTGGGATAGTGATCTTATCCAAACCCACAAGATGTATTTTTTCTTTTCCAGCGATCCCAAACATATAAATTGAGCAACTATGGAGTTCATTTTTGCATACAGTATGCTCAGGAATATAAAACATGTGAGCCCAATATACCACAAATTGTGATAAAACTGATAGAACCAATGTATAACGCCCACGTAGGGAAAGCCATTTGTTTTTCCATCTATGAATTTTGTTCCTGAATTTTTCTGTCAACCAATTCCAATCTGATACCCTATAAGCCAAAGATTTCAGCCTGAATCCTAAATATGTGAATCCTTCCTTCACTTCGTTGGTTTTCACCCCCAGAAAACCAACAATAAAATTTACTTCATCATTATCACCATTTTCATATATCAAAAGGGATTTGTCCTTATTTACACTTAAACCAGAGGCAAATCTATAACAGATGAGTATAAAGTGAAGATAAAGCCAATATTTTCTAAGTATCCTTCCAAAAACTAGTAGGTCATCAACAAATAGGGAATGAGTCATGCATACAGTCGAAGAAAAGGACAATCCTGTAAAATAACCCACTTCATTAGCAATATTAAGCCTTCTACTAAAGCCATCCATAATGAGGATAAATATAAGAGGATATAATCCACATCCCTACCTTACACCCCTTTTAGCAGTAAATAATTTAGAAGGCAGCCCATTTACAATTACTACAAATTTGACAGATGTGATACATGCCATGATCCATGTTATCTTTTCCATTGACAACCCCACTTTTAATAAAACTAGTCTTATATATGACCAGTCCACAGTATCATATGCCTTGTGGATGTCAATTTTCACAATAAGGGCCTCCATTTTTCTTGAGTGTATAGAATGCATCGCTTCTTCTGCTATGGCAACCACATCATGTATCGATCTTCCTCTTAAAAAGCCATATTGTTCCTCAGATATGAATGAAGCTAGAAACCCTCTGATCCTGTTAGCTATGATATTTGAAGAAATCTTGTAAATAAAATTGCACAAATATATTGGGCGATAATAAGAAAACAATTCAGTCGTCGGAGCTTTTGGTATCAGAACCAAAAAAGTGGCATTCATGTCTCCTCAAATAAACCCAGTCACCCGGGCCTGTTCAATAATCTTCACCAAATCATCTTCCATTATCTCAAAGAAGAACAAGAAAAAATCCATGAGCCATTCATCAGGGCATGGGCTCTTTTCATGAGCGAAAGATTTAAAAACCACTTCAACCTCTACCTTTGACACAACCCTACCAACAGAATCATTAGATCCCTGGTCAAACATAATAGGAATATCTTGAATAAACTAGTCTTGGCAATGAAAATCGATATCCCGATCAACTTTGTAGAATTCAGAGTAATATTGATACGCCTCATGTTGGATTGCAGGAGTAGTATAAACCTTATTTCCATTGGGCGCTATAATGTACCAAATAGAGTTTTCATTTTTCCTGCCATTTTCTGTGTTGTGAAAAAATTTTGTGTTGAGGTCGCCTTCCTTCAGCCACTCTACTCATCTCTTTAATTTCCAAGCCCTTTCATGCACTTCAAGGATCTCCGAAATCCTGCAATTTAGATTCTCAAGGTTTACATATACAACCTCATTCGACAATACCCCTCTCATATCTTCGTAGATTTTGGATACCGCCTCTTTGCATGCATTAAGCTCTTCCTTCATCATCTTTTTTTTCTTCCTTTCCCATGTTTTAACTTTTATCTTCAGGGCCTTGAATTTTTCCCCGAATTTGTTCCATCCATTTAAACCGTCATATTCCCCATCCGACCTCCAAAAAAACTTCACCATCTCCAAAAAAATATGGAAGAGGATACCACCTGTGAACGAATATTTCCAAGTTTTTTAAACAAGTTTTCTTTAATCATAACCCAGTTGAGGCGTTTTCCAATGTAGTCCTCACCCTGCCTTCCATTCATCCAAGTCAGAGTCAATTCAATAGGCCAAATATCCACCATCTTGTGATCATTGAATAAATCTCTTATTCGTTCAGCCAAAAGGTCCATTCGGGATTTAAAACCCCACATTTCATCAACTTCCACAATGGAGTTATAATATCCCATGATCACGAGGTTTTTAATATTTATAATTCCCGATATATGCATCCGAGCCCAAAATATAGACATATTAAAACATGGAGCATATAAATTAATTATATTGACTTTAACTGAAAGTTCCTTAATAAATCCTGAGAGTAGAATTTTGTCGAAAAATTTGTAAGCTTTAAAAGAGAAACATGATGGATTCAAGAAAGAAATAAGTCCACCAGCCTTTCCATCAGAGTCTATACCCGCAGCTAACCAACCAGGTCTCATTTTGAGAATGATATCCACAACCTTTGTTCTACCATAGAGTGTCTCTTGTAATAAAACCACACATAATTATATCTCTTTTGTTGTATCGTGTTCTTTATAATTATATATTTATTGGATTTTATTTATGTTAAAAATAATATGCAGGTGATGGTTTTAATTCTTAGTAACTCACAACAAACCCATATCTGAGAAACAAAGGAAAATGAATATTACTTTTAGCACATATACTCCAAGATATAATATGTAACAGGAACTGTGATATTAAATTCTTGACATAGCACAGTGGAGAGAGAGGTATCACCTCTGTAGTTCTAGAAAATTGAAGAAAAATACACCTTATTCGATCACGTATTCAAATTGATACTTCTAACAACAATGGCACCACGAAAAAATATCAAGTTTTAATGGTACAAGAAATCAATACATTTGATATTAGCATGAAATCAAGAAGTAGTTAACCATATCGGAAAGAAAAATACAGTAATGTTAACAGTGTAACCAGCTCACAGAAGGAGTAATGTTAATTAAAGTAATATCTTAGACAAAATTTCCATGTCCAAGATAAACCAAAATATTTAAGATTTTATATGTATTTAACTGAAGAAAAGAGATACACGACTCTTCTTCTAAGAAGATAACGCCTTCACGAGTAGGAAATGTGCCAATGTTAAAAAAAAATCATGCACACTATAAACAAAGAGAATAATTTCAATCATTTCATCCTCGTGACTACGCTGCAGGAGAGTAGGCTTGGTGCACTGACCTATCACAATATATAGCAAAGTTAGCGATGGAGCACTAGTCGAAATGAATCCTGGGCTTATTTACGATATCGACGTCGATGATTATATCAACTTTCTATGCACTATTAATTATACATAAGAAGCCATCAAGGCTATCACTGATTCAAATTAACCTCATGTCCCGCTAAAAAAGGACAACATGGGTATCTCAATTATCCCTCAATTATGTAAATGAGAATCATAGCATAAGCTAACAACATTAATAACCTTAGGATGTAGGTGCACCGAGAGAAATTTATTGGAGAAAATGTCATGAATTTTATGATGTTAGTTTAACAAAATATTACCAAAACCCCATAATCATATGCATGAAGAAAATGTGGGAATTATGTGTTTAATAAAGTGTTAAGGAAAACTAGTTCGAAATAAACAATTTTCCTATAAATTTTATTTATAGAATCAATTATAGAAAAAAATAAATTGGAGATAAAGTTGTTACCAAAGATGGAGTTCTACAAAAGATATCATTAGACAAGACTGTGGAGTTATCCTGAGGAAAGCTACGCCCCCGAAGAGCAACCTAAGAAAACTTGATTTTTACACTCTAAAAACCTTGAACAATAACCATGATATTTTTGTTCTTAAAGCTGACAAATGTGGTGTTACGATCATCTTAAACAAATAATATTGCCATATAAATATGTTAGATCACCTTTGCAATGGCACGAGATATAAGAAACTGAATAAAAATCCCCTTCAGAAGTTTCTAAAACCATTTCTCTAGCAATAAAATCTAGTAGCACGGTTAGATCCCTTAGTAAAAGCCTTATTGAATCCTCTCAGTCTGAGGATCTATGGTCTTCCTAAGATCCATAAGGAAGGGGCCTCCTTTGGCCCATACTCAGGACCATAGGAGGTCTGACATATCTTCTCGCTAATTTTTTATCCAATGAGCTTAAACCTCTTATTGGTTGGACCAAATCCTTTGTCAAATATTTATCCTCGTTTATTAATGAGTTGAAGGGCACAAGAATGGATCTTGATGACAATATAGTGTGTTTTGACATAGTCTCATTATACACTAATATCCACATTAATGAGGATATTGATGTCATCAATCGAATCACTGATCCAAATACTGCCCATATGGTTGAGATATGTATCACCTCTACTTTATTTAGTTTAGAGGGGGAGTTATTTGAGCAATCCTATGGCGTGGCCATGGGTTCCCCCTTGTCCCCAATTGTGGCTAATATTTTCATGGAGAACTTTAGATCCAAATCACTCTCCTCAGCTCTCTTCTAGCCAAAACTTCAAACAAGGTTTGTAGATGACACTTGCTTTGTCTGGCCTCATTGCAAAGAAAATTTAGACCTTTTCTTCCATCATCTTAACAATCAATCTGAATCGATAAATTTCACTATGTAATGTGAAGTTGATGGAAGTTTTCCTTTCATCGACATTATTATTTCAATAAGGGATCACAGTTATTTCTCCCATCAAGTTTTTCAAAATAAAATGCACACAGAGAAATATCTTCATGCTAGTTCGCATCATTTCCCTGCTCAGAAGCTAGGCATTCTCATAACCTTAGCTACTAGAGATTTTAGAATCTCAAATGAATACCACCTTGAATAATAAAAATCACAACTCCTGAGAATTTTCAAAAAGAATGGTTATAGAAAGTTCCAGTGCCTTAGAGATTTTCATAAAGCTGAAAAAGATCCTAGGAATAAAAAAGATTCCAGTGATTAGTGTTCTGGACTGCACCTACCATTTATTCAAGGGACCACAGATAAGATCACTATGATTCTTAAGAAGCATAAGGTGTCCTCAACTTTAAAACTCCTTAACACTATTCATATATCTCTAAGATTGGTAAAGGACCCTCTAATCCCTAAAGATGGAAAATGCATTTATAACATTCATTGTGCATGTGGGAATCCATACATTCGTGAAAATGGTCAATCCATTAATCAAAGGATTCGTGAACATGGAAAAAACCTAAAACATAGAATATCTCGCTCCTCTACATTAACAGAGCATGTTGAAAAGATGAAACATCACATTTTCTTAGAGGAAGCTAAGTTCATTGCTAGGATTGACCATTTTCATCACTGTAAGTTAAGGGAGGCTTTAGAGATTGAGAAAGGATTGGTTAACCTTAATAGAGACGATGGGTGGACCATTATTAGATGTTGGATCCCTGCCCTATATTCCTAGTTTGTGTTTTATTTAAGTGCCCCTTCCCTCATTCCCTCTTCTTAATAAATAAATTAACCTTTTATTGAAATATAAATATAATAGTGTTAGGTCCCTATATTACTAGTGTAGTCCCTTATTGTTGTTAGTGTATCCCTCTTATTGTTATTTTTGTACCCATGTAGCCCCCATATTTTTGTTATTGTGCCCCATAAAACCCCACTATTTTTATTGTTGTGCCCTTACATTATTGTTGGGTCAGCTAGGATTATATTGTGACCCCATGGACTCTTATATATAGAAAGTAGGTTTTGTCAATTGAGTCATCCAAGACTTGTTCATTTATGTAATGTAAAGGAGATTTTCCCCTTGAGGTGGCTGATTTATAAGGCACTAATATCTCTTTTCTTCTATTTTTGGAGCTGGTTTCATAACATTTGGTATCATAACGTTTGGATATATGATCTGTGGAATTTAGAGATTTTGCAGGCTTCCGAATTTCATCTCAAAGAGGTGACCTTGGGAAAATCGCCATAACTCTCTCTATGAGCATCAGATTGGAATTCTATAAAAACTGGCCGAAAACATATAGATTGTAATGTATCGTGTATCAATGTTAGAGCCAAATGTGGAAACAATGACGAGTGGCATGGCGTAGAAGTTCGATCTATTGAATTAGTCCACAATTAGGTCATTGCAGGAGATTACACATTACTTTGCCTTGAAGAATCCAAATTAGGTAAGACCTATGGCATTGGAAAGAATATTCAGAGGGCTACTAAAGGACCAAAGGTAAAATTTTTGAGATCCAAAATTCCAGAGATACATCAATTTGAATATCAAGTTCCTCAAAAGAAAGAAAAAACTGTGTATTTGTTTTCAAATTTCCTAAGTCTTGTTTGAAAAATCAGTTTGAAGCAATTCCAAGGGAATATTGAAGCATAGATATCAGTATTGGGTTCTAAAATCACCCCTAAAAAGAATTCAAAACCCATTAAGCCCTCAAAAGGATCTACTATGACTCATGAAAAGGAAGAAGTGCAACATGGTATATCAAAATTACAAGACCAAGTGCACCAAATTTCGCTCTCGCAAAGAGCAACAAAAAATGAAATGGAAGTTTTGAAGAAAAGTGTGGAAGGTAATATGGATTGTTTGAATAAAGGTGTGGAAGCTAAGATGGATGGTTTGAATAAAGTCGTGGAAGCTAAGATGGATGGTTTGAATAAAGTCATGGAAGCTAAGATGGATGGTTTGAATAAATGCATGGAAGCTAAGATGGATGGTCCAAAATTCTTGACACACTACTATTGTTGCGGTGACATACTCAGCTTCTGCTATTGACAATGAAACTATTGCCTGCTTCTTGGAAGCCCATGATATGGCTCCCGAAGCCAAATGAAAAACATGTCCTCATGTTCTCTTTCTGTCATCAAAACTTCCAGCCCAATCACTATCAGTGTAACCAATCAACCTAAAATCATCAGTTGCGGAGTATACAACACCATACTCCTTTGTCCCATTAACATACTTTAAAATTATTTTGGCTGTCTGCCAATGTGTCTCTTTGGGTTTCTCCATGAACCTTGACACCAAACTAACTGCATACACTATATCAGGCCTAGTTGCAGTCAAGTACATTATGATTCCAACCATCCTTTTGTATAATGTTGGATTGACATTGTTGTTGCAATCTTCCTTGCTCAACTTCAACCTCATGACATTTGGAGTTGGTGATGGCTTGTTGTTCTGCATATTAAACCTCTCTAAAATATCTGCAACATATTTTTCTTGAGAGATAAAAATTCCATTTTCTATTTGCTTTAATTTTGTGCCCAAAAAAATATCTTAACAACCCCAAGTTAGTCATTTCAAACTCACTCTTCATCATTGCTTTGAAATCAGTGATGAGAGAGTCATCACAACCTACAAAAATTAAATCTTCTACATAAAAAACAAAAGTAAGAATCTTAATGTCATTTTATTTTATTTTTATGTAGATAGTAGGTTCACCATCACATTTTTCGAACCTATTGTTCATCAAGTAATCATCTATCCTGCTATACCATGCACGCAGTGCTTGCTTCAGCCCATAAAGATCTTTCTGCAACTTACACACCTTGTGTTCTTGGCCTTTTTCCTCATAGCCAAGAGGTTGTTCAACATACACCACCTCTTTCAACACTCCATTCACGAATACTGACTTCACGTACAGTTGATACACTTTCCATTTATGTTGTGCTACTATTTACAACACTTCTCGCATCCATCCTTGTGACTGGCGCAAAGGTTTCCTCATAGTCTCTTCCATGCTGCTGCTTGTAGCCTTTGACAACTAGCCTTGCTTTGTGCCTTTATATATTGCCTTCAATGTTGCTCTTGGTATTATAGACCCATTTCACTGCAATGACTTATTTTCCTTGCAGAAGGTCCACTAACTCCCATGTGTCATTCCTTTCTATTGCTCCTATCTCTTCATTCATTGCTTCAACCCATTTATCTTCTTTGACTACATCTTCAAAATGTATTGGTTCATCTACATGCCAATATAATGCAAATAAAGAATTCAGACCAACACTATTATCAACTTCTTCTTTCTCCTAAATTTCACTTAAGTTTCTGAATCTTGGTTCTCTTACACTTGTTGAAGATGAGCTTGTCATTGAGCTTGAAGAAGATGGAGTTGCAGAGCTTTGTTGTCTGCCTAGAGAACCACTTAATTGATTGTACAAGGCTGCCCTATTACTTTATTGTGGTGTGCTTCGTTCAGCTTGTGTGGGTGGAGGAGGAGCTACTATTGAAGAATTAATTTCTGCAGTCCATTCCTCTTTATCTTCATGTGACATACATGTCATCACATTGACTGTCTTCTCTAAACTTCCATCCCATGCTTCCTCTTCTATGAACTGAACATCTCTGCTGATTATTACCTTATTGGTTAATGGATTGTAGAGTTTGTATGCCTTGGATTCATCATTGTATCCAAGAAATATACATTTCTCCTCCTTGTTGTCGAACTTCTTCCTCAACTCATCAGGGACATGTGTATATGCCACACATCTAAACACTCTCATGTGAGTGGAAATTTTCTTTCTTCCACTCCATGCTTCTTCTGGAACTCTATTCATGACACTTTTGGTTGGGCATATATTGATGATATACGCTACATAAGAGACAGCTTCAGCCCAATAATCATTTGGTATTTTCTTTTCCTTCAACATACTCCTTTCCATTTCCATGATGGTCCTATTCTTTCTTTCTGGAACACCATTTTACTGAGATGTATACCTTGTTGTAAACTGCTTGTGAATTCCATGCTCCCTACAAAAACGTAGGAACTCATTTGAGATATATTCGCCACCTTTGTTAGTCCATAACACTTTTATGTAGTGTCCACTTTGATTCTCCGCAATAGCTTTGTAGTGGTGGAAGTGGTCAAACACTTCAATTTTATATTTTAGAAATAGACCCATGTCTTCCTTGTGTATTCATCTATAAATGTCAAAATATAGTGGCTGCCACCAAATGATGGTGTTTGCATTGATCCACATAAATCTTAGTGGAAAATCTCCAAAGGTGCCTTTTCCCTTATTGACTTTCCCGCTGGAAATGATTCTCTATGTTGTTTTCCCAAGATGCAACCTTCAAATATGTTGTCTGGATTTTCTATGAGTGGTAGTCCCTTCACCATGAATTTTCTGTGCAATAAATTCAAACCTCTAAAGTTGAGATGAACAAATCTCAAACACCACAACCAATTCTCATCTTTGACTTCTTCTTGAAATTTTTCTTGTGTGATAGCTTCTATAACACCTTCTTCCTTCAATTCTGATCTTATCTTGAGAGGAAACATTCTAGTGTTAGTCATATGGACTTTTTCTATGAGCTGTCTACTTGGAGGCTTATCCATGATTGTGCACACATCATATTAAAAAATACATTGTAGCCCTTTTGTATGAGTTATCCAATGTTTATGAGGTTATGCTTCAATCCAGGGACATAATAAACATCTGGCATGAATTTTTTCTTTCCCTTCTTTGTTAGTATGTCTACTCTTCCTTTTCCTATGACATAGACCTTGCTATCAGTCCCCAATGTCACTTCATATTTTACACTTTCATCTATATTGGAAAAAATTGCTATGTTTCCAGTAATGTGGTTGCAACACCCTGAATCTAAGAACTATACATCTCCTTCTTTTTCTTGTGCTACATTACAAGCTAAAAACAAACTACCATGGTTCTGGTTTTCTTTTGTGAAATTTAAAATTGGTTTGCTAACCATGTCATATTGCTTCTTTCTACATTCGTTTGCATAATGACCATACTTTTTACAAAAATGACATTGAACTTGAGATTTATCATACCTATGACCTTGTGCTTGATTCTGGCTTGAGACTTGACTTGGATTTTGATTGCTACCCCTTCCATTTGAGCTTGCGGGGCTACTTCTTCCACCTCTGTGTGGGCTTCTTCCTCCACCTCTACCCTGACCAAAAAACACTCGTGCCTTGAATGCATGCTCCAATGAGGATTTTGTTGCTCTTCTCAGTCTGTGCTCATGAGACATCAGTGATGCATGAAGCTCATCCACTGAAAACTGTGAGAGATCCTTTGTCTCTTCTATGGCCACAAATATGGCATCAAACCTTGATGGTAGACTTCTTAAAACTTTCTCAACTATTCTCCTTTCCTCAAGTGTCTCATCATGAGACCTGATTTGGGTAACCAACCCAATCACATGTGTAAAGAATGAGTCTATGTTCTCAGACTATTTGATGCATAATGTTTCAAAATCTCTTCTCATCATTTGTAGTTTTGTTGTCTTCACCTTTGCCATGCCTTGGTAGGCTGTCTGGAGGGTATCCCATGCCTCCTTGTACTTCGTTGCTGCTAAAACCTTGGGAAAATATTTTCATGCACTTCCTGGAAAATATAGAAGAGTGCTTTGGAATCATTCTTCTTATTTTCCCTCAAAAAATCTCTTTTTGCTTGTGTCAAAGCATTGTATGCTGTTGCATCTGCTGGTTCTTGGAAACCATTCTCAACCAACTCCCAAATATCTTGTGAGGAGAACAAGGCCTTCATTGTTATAGCCCAATATTCATAATTCTTCCCATTAAACTGTGGTATTCATGGATTAGTCAAGCTTGTGCTTGCTGCTACCATTTTCACTATGTAAAGAAAACCTTTCTCACTGCTGGAGAATATGCTTCTCAAAACAAACTTTCAACTCTTCATTGAAGAACACTTTCTTTCACTAAGAGATTAAACCTACTCCGATACCATGTTGGAAAATTTGGTATGGTTTGATACCATGTCGAGAACATACACGAATATGAGAAGCTCAAAATAACAGGGGAATTTATTTTTCCCTCAATACACAGCTTGCACGGAATGCAGAAATTAAAACAATGACAACACAGTTGCACAAAATTATAGAGACACACACACAGATACAAAGCCAAAGAAAGTTATATTTTTCATTATTTTGCTTCTGCAGGATTTTCTACATCTATCTGATACATATGAAAACATCCTACTTAATACAAAATGGTGACGCTGATAATTAAATGCAATTCAATGATGGACGGGACAATAAAATACAAAATCGTCCTTCTGCCATGATCAGCTATTTCTTCATAAACACAATTCACAGAGCCTTTGTATGCCTAACTTGAAATCCTTTAGGTTTCGGCTTTGAAACCACATCACGTGTGCGCCCACATTGCATATCATACTTCGGCAGTGACAACATTTATCTTGGGCGCCTTACGAAATGTGATGTGCACAAGTCACAATGTTTGACACTTAACTTAAAACATAACATCTTGTGATTGCGATGTGTGATGACGATATCGCATCGCACCATTGCAAGGTTTTTGGACAAAGCATAAAAGGTAAGGGCTAAAGTTTGTGAAGCACAAAATGCAACACATTAAATGATGGTCAATGCGAAAAGGCGCGGGTAAAAGTAAAACAGGAAAAAAAAAGGTTTGTGTTAAGGTCCCGTGATTTGATATATTGGTAAGACCAAATGCACAAGGTAACATTAGACTAGTCTTTGGAATCCTAGGACCTAGCCTTCCTAGACTGAGAGAGGGCTCTCTCTATTGTATGCAAGGGATGTGAGCTTATTTGCTTTTAGGGTTTGATTTTAGGCTAGTTGTTAAGTGTAGGGTTTGTTTGTTGGTTTTGGTTCGGTAAGATGGTCAATTAGAATAGATGAAGTGAGGAAATCGTCAAGTCATTGGGCTATGGATTCAAATAAATTCATGGTAAGTTTAGCAATGAATCAGGGTGCATAATAGGGAAACTCTAGCATGGCAAGTGGATTTTCAAGGTTTATGTGATATGACATGAACATAAAGTTTGTGAACAAAGTAGGGCAAAGGGAAATCAAGAATCCTTTGTCAAATACTTTAACAATAAGAGCCTTCAAAACTATTCAACATAAAAAAGTAATCAGAAGACATGGAAAAATAGTAACTCATTGATTCAACTTAAGAAAATAAGCATTTTAGACAAACAATTTAGTGAACTATAGAAGGCGAGAAAGTCATTCAACTTCTAGTGATTTCACCTTCAAGGTTTAGAAAAACATTCAATATAACCATATAACTTTAATAAAGGAAGAGGGAAATACTAAACATCATTGATCATAGCCATAAAGATCTTTGAAACAACTATTTAAGCATGGAAAAAGGGCATGATCGAAATATAGCCTCTTTGGAAAACCTAATCAGTGGTACTTCAAAGAAAGACCTCAAGAACAGTATTTTAGTGATATCAAACAAGTAGGGCTAACCATAAAACATCTATGATATCTATTGTATTGAACCATTCATAAGATAAACAAGCTTGGGTGGGTCTAGAGAGCAACTAAGGATTCTCTAAATTGACCCAGCAGAGGAAAACATAGAGGCAGTGAAGAACAAACAGAGCTAAGGTGCCTTTGAAGAACATTTCTTAGTCTAAAACCCTTGTCCTATTGAAATATAGAAGGATGAAACACAATGATACATAAGGAAACAATAACTAAATAGAATCACTTCACCATTAACCAAGCTCAGGGATCCTGCAAGCAAGCCTTCTCCATCAACAAGAAAAACAAGCCATTCGCAAGCTCCAGAACACCAATTTCCTCTTCAATCTCCAAAAAACAATATATTGCTCTCAAGAGTCATCAAATTCCAAAATTTTACAATAAGGCCCTCATGCTCTATTTATTTATCAAAGGAGGGAAAAAACCCTAACTAGGGTTTGAAAATGTCAAAATCATCCATAAATGTCATTTATGCCCAAGAGACCATGCAAGGCCCAAGGCACGAAATATCTCATGAAATAAATGCCAAAATAACTCCTAGCACCTAATTTTGGATTGATTAAAATATCATTTTTCAATTGATGAGTGTCTTTTTTTGACTTTTGGCCAAAAATATGCAATGAGGTTTGAATGCGCAGTGCCTTCCCGGGCATAAAATGGTCCACTTGCAGCCAAGTTTTGGTCACCTTCCCGATGTCGGAATTTTCTCTGTGATGGCCCATTGGAAATCGTATTGAGTATACTTTCCAAAATAGCCATTGGTTTTATAATTGAGCTTCATTTACCTGTACAAAAATAAAATTTCCAAAAACGTCTCTAGCCGCAGCGCTAAGACTGAAAATGAGGTAGAAAGGTGAAATAAGAGGTGTTTTTTGGCTTTTTGAGCGGTCAAAAATGCTCAGAATGCTCTGAAATTTGGTGAGAAAACTATAATAGATGTGAAGATTCCAAAAATGAAAAATTTTCTGCTGAGGGTGCCTGAGATGAAAGCATAGCTCCAAGGGTGTTGCGCTTAGAGGCCTCCAAATTCACAAAAAATGAAAATTTCTCAAAAATTTCTCACAATTGGTGGATGTCTTCCTTATGGGGTTTGAAAAGCCTGTAGAGAAGCTTCAGCCAAGATTCTAAGGTTTTCTTAGTCTTTTGCCTCTTTGAGTGCCTCTAGCTTGGCATGCACATTTTTTAGTTTAGCCCTTGCAACTTGATTTCTCTGGGCATAATGTTTGGTCATATTCCTTTGTAGATCAAGGTCCTTATTTTCTCTCTCCAACTTGGCTTCCAAGTGTATGTTAGCTCTTTCAAGCCATTTCTACTGATCATGCTCCATCTCAATGGCAAGAAGCTCATCTAGAGGAAGTTGTTCTGCCAAGGCTGATTCTTGTTATCTCTGTTTTGCCAAAGCCTTCTTTAACCCCATGGTTCTTGGTCTCCTCCTAGTCTGCCCTTCTTCATCTTCACTTTCCTCATAGGTGCCCATGAATTCTTCTAGCTTTAACTGTGCCCTTTGAGCTTCTTCCTGGGCTTTGATTGCTGTAGACTCATAAATGGAAATTTTTCCCCTAACTGCTTGTTCTCCATCTCAAGGGCATCATTCACACTCTTGGCCCTATCTAGATTTTCTTGGAGGTATTCAATTAGGGAATTTTTGTTCTGGATGAGAAAGTTTGAGATCCTTTCTTCATTCTCTTCATCACTATCCACCGAATAATTTCAAACTCCCTCTAAACCTCATCTTTGATGTTCTTTTCTTCATTTACCTTTTCCTTTCCTTTGTCTAATGGTGTAGTGGATGTGGAGGTCATGGCCCCTTGACTTTTTAGAGCGAGAGAAAACTACATGCACTTCCCCTCTTTGGTATACATGAAAAAGTTTTTCCTCTTCCCTGTTTAGTGTTTTCATCATAATTTGTTTGTGGATCATTTGCATATCCTTTTATTTTTCAAATATTTGAAAATATAAAAATTAGAAATTGTTGAAAAATATGTTAAAGTATCAAAATTCTTATACTTTAGCATGAAAAATATGTATGTTCGCTATATCCGAGTTAAATTTTAAGCATTTAAACTTTATATAAGTGGGTTCCGCATTTGATTCTTAAAGATCGATTGATTTTTTGGGCGGAAAGCGCTGATGATAAAAGTTCCTATCAAAAGGCCCAACCTACGGGCATAATCAACACATGAAATATCGAGACGAGTGCCTCCGTAGTTGACTGGGTTGACTGCGAGGACAACAGAGATGAACGGTGGAGATTGAGTGCGGGGGCACTAGCCAAAGTTTTCCTCCGTACCCCGGGAGCCCCCGTAGTGACGTAAGATGCTGAGTTGTTCACAACTGTCTTCCACGTCAGGTGGAATCAATGGCTCACTGGCAGGTCTTGTCAGCATTAAATTTAAAAGCTGCGTCACCTATTTAAAGAAGATTTTCATTTTTTTTTTTCAAATCATTTTTAATTTGTTGCACTGCATCTTGTTTCAATTTTCTGTCACCTGCATAAATTTGACCACCCTGTGAATTGTTCTTGCGGAAATTTTCAGCCATGGCTAAACAGTCGTCTCTATCAGGTTCAGCTATTCATACCCCTCTCATGGATACTGAGAGGGATATTCAAGATACTATATGTTTTGTAATTCACCTTCCTTTCTATCAGCAAGTCATCTTGAAAGATAATGCTTCCACTGTTTATTCTGGCATGGTCAAGTCCAGAATTCTTTCTGCATGCATTCCAAAGACCCATCTTTTCCCTGAATTTATCTATTGGTTTGTGTCAATCATGTATCCTGGGAAGTGTTTTGTTATGAATTCCCACGGAGATAATGTTCTGCAAGTGTCCACCCAGTTAATCCGCTAAGCCCTTTGCTATCTTGAGTCAGAGTCATCCATCCAACTTTCTGATGATTCATTGATACATTATTATGATAATCTTACAGGTGAAGAGTTTAATCAGTTCATGTTTTATTTGAAACCTGACACGAAGCATTTTCAGCCAGACTGTAAAGAGTTTTCTATGGAGGTTTTTGACGCAGAGACTCGTCCTATATTAAGTAACATTGCAAAAATTCTAGGTAAAAATGATGATAATACAGTGGAAAAATTAGTCCTAGGGATGTTTGCCATGATGATGAAGCCAGGAATGGTGCTGGATATTCCATCATATTGGCAGGAAGCAGTCAATTCACAACTAATGAGCCTTTCATTGACATGTTCTTTCAAATTTCCTTCATTGATAGTATACTTGTTCTTATATCAGAATGTGGAAGAATTCATGCATTTAGGTCTAAATATTATGGATGCAAACAAAATAAGGAAATCAGTGATATTCTGGATAGATGTAGTTAGAAGGGAGCAAAATGAGGCTGGATTGTTCGATTTCGCTAACTATTACATGTCAGTTGCATATAAAATATTGAATGGAGTTCCTCCTCCCTATTTTTTACCTAAAGCTCAGGATTTCTTGCATTTATGAAACAATTGCAAATTTGGAGATTGGTTTGTTATTGATGATTACTCTGAAATAAGGCTGTATGGAGCAAGTGTTGAGCCTTATAGACTCCCAACGTTTGTACCAATGAGTCTTTTTGCTTTATAGTTTATTAGACAGAGCCTAAATGTTGATCAGGTTCACTTTGTGCCTATGAAAAAAGGACATATGTATAAATTACCCATGATTGTAGGCCCTTTCATAGTCAATATGAGGCAGGCATTTGATGAAGTAACAAGAATGTTAGATGAGATGCATATGCTACTAGGAGAAATTTGGGCTTATGACCCTTTTGGTGTAATTTCAAATAGAAGAATTGAGAATGGGTACTCTGCTTTCATTCATGAAAGTAGGCCAAAACAGGAGAAGGTAGCAAGTAAAGGTGTGATGAGTTCAGTAGATGCAAACATTCAGACTCCTGTCATAGTAGAGAAAACAAATAAAAGAAACAAAGAAGTGGTTATTGATATAGATGATGAGGAGCAGGGAGCTGAGAAGAGAACAAAGTTTGCTAAAGATCCTACATCTAATTCACCTGGTTTTTCTTTGCATTTGGGAGAAGATCAAAATGCTCCTGCTTCACCCAGGAGTCATGAAGCCTCTCATGAACAAGTGCCTTTGATCAAACATATGTTTTCACAAATTGAGGAAAGAAATCAGAAGATGAAGGTCAGCATGGAGGCCAAAGTTGAACATCAAGTTGCTGCTGATCAAACAAGATTGTTGACTGTAATGGATCTTGAGAAAGATCAATTTAGAACTGCCCTGTCACATCCTACAGACGTGTCAATTGGTTCTTCCAACAATTTCAACACTGTAAATGTGACTGTGGGTGTGAAGAAAATTCCACTGATGGATAAAATGAATTTGCATATGCAAACAGGTCAGTTGATTGTAAATGACCTCACAAAGACTAATGCAATGGCAATAAAGGCAAAGAATATGTTGGGGAAAGTAATTAAACAATTGAAGTTAGAGAAGGCTAACTCAAGAGCCTTAACAGTTCAGAATGAGGAATTGAAGAAAATCATTATAAAGATTGGAGTAGACCCCAGTGACAAGACTGTTGTGCAGAAATTCATGCAAAGTGTTGAGGTAGAAATATCCACATTGAGGAAAAAGCTAAAATTACCTACTAGAGAACATTCAATGGCTGTAGAAGTTGCAGAGGTAGAGAAGGAAAAGGAAAAGCTCTTACAGCAACTCATGCAGAAAAAAGAAGAAATCTCCAAAATAAAGCAAATTGCAATTTCATTGCAAAATCATATTGATAACCATAATTGTACTTTTGTTTTTCCTCCAGGTAATGAAGATCCTCAAGCACAGATTGTTCAATTAAATACTGAGTTGCAGATGGCTGAAAGAGATCGAAAGAAGGCTCAAACAGATCTGGAGACTACAACAAAGTTTATTAAAGTCAAACAAAATGAAGCTGACAAGTACAAAATGGATTTCCGAAATGTTGAAGCTGAGATTAAAAATCTCAAAGACTGAAAGGAAATCTCTCACTGATACAAGCCAAAGACATCATTTGGACTGATACCATTTCAGAAATGAAATCTAATTGGTGCTTCTTGATGATAGTTGCAAAAGAGAAAAGTCTTATTTTAGAATGTGAAGAACCAATCATGTCTGATAAACAAAAAGGAATTAATAGAGCCATTTGGGCCAGAAGATTCATTGATTTTATTAACTCTAAATCAAATCAGGAATTAGAGGAGAATGACATGCAGGACAGAATGTTGTATGCAGTAGAAATTAACAAAATGATTGTCAAAAATTATCTCAGAAAGGCTGCAGAAAAGAAGCTAATGGAAATCAAGGAAGCAGTAAGTCAGTTTGATAAGTCATTTGACAAAATGACAAGAGTAGGCTTGCCATCATGTTGGGAGCTGAAGGAAATATTTTTCCATGGAATTCTTATGAGAACTTACTAATATTGACAAAAATCAAAGTTGATAACAGGCATGGAAAGACTCAGGTGCTTAAAGGAGAAACAATGGTAAACTTCTTGCAGAGACATTTTCAACTATTGTGGATGGTAAAGACTCTTTTCACAGAAAGGCCGTCCTATAATTGAATTACTGCATTCAAATTGGAATATCACAGTCTGACACATTCATCCAGGACGAAGGTAGAAATATGGAAAAAGTGCAGAGCTTGGACAATAGACCTGCCAAAAGGATCAGCATCAAAGAAAGATGAATCAGTTGACCCAGAAAAAGAAGCCACATCATCAGAAATTCCTATAGATTGGGATATTTATTTTATATTATGTTTTGAAGACAGTGTAATTGTAATAAGACATTTTCAAGGCATGTAAAAGACAACCTTCGAAATTCGAAGTAGTTTTGATAGTTAGGATTGGTTACAGCAGTTCCAAACTACTTTTTACTGTATTTAATGTAATTTTCAAGAGAAGGAAAGGTTCCGAGTTTTGGACCTTCAGAAAATTATTTTGGTACTCAGAGATTCAAATATTAATGAAGGAGCAAGCAAGTTTCTAGCATTTTGTTTATGTTGAAATGTATTCGAGTTTACATTATGTGTTTTTTATCTATGAATAAAACAAAGTTATGAGCAGCAGGTCTCTTTTTACTTCTGTATGCAAGAGTTAAAAACCTTAATTGGCACTCCTTTGTTTTAACTATTTCTTTCATATATTTCTTCTGGGGTTTGAGATGATATTTTCTGTATAAAATAGCATATCAATTTGGGCTTCTTCTTTCATTTTCTTCTAGTCACTTCATTCAACATCAACAAATGGTAGCATTGTGTGTTCTTCATCATATTTAATATTTAAGGCTTTGATCATAACTACTCGAGGGTTAATAAAACATAGACATATATATTCGTGACATAATCATATAAATGTCTTAAGCACTGATTCCTTATCACAACTAAGGGATTGTCTCTTAAGGTACAACATTAATTGGCGTTGTTGCCGGGGACTGAAGAATCGAAGTTTTCCCTGGGTTTTGTTCATATTTCCTCTGGTTGTTCAGAGAGGAGGAAATACTAAATTGTGCCTTATTTTAATAATTTTGAATCCTAAGAGGCCTCACACGAGATCAGATACCTCTCAGCAAAGAGCCCCTATTCTGTCAGATCCAAATTAGTTAGTTTCAAATAAGGGCCAGAAAACAAAAATATTTTCTACACCTGATGCCACATTGCTTGCACCAGGCAGCAATTTTCATATCTTACCATCCAAGGATATTTCTCGGAAACTCATTTTCTCGAAACAAGAATCCTTACCCTCACCCATTCATTTCCAAGAACCAACATTAGAAGAACTATATTTTGAGTCTGTATCATTTCCATTCACAGAAGCTCAACCTAATATAGTTGCCAGTTCTTCTGCTATTTTTCATCTACCCCTTCCCATATCAGTTGTTCCATCCCATTTATCCCCACCTACAATTGGTATTCATTTTACCCCCTCTCAAGGAACAGTTAATCAGGGCATAAACATGGCAGCCCCTGCTTTCTTAATGAATAGATATGCACCATTAAATCTACCCCAACCAATGAATGCAATGCCTCAAGAGTACCTTAATTTGCTTCCTAGATTTACTAGTGAAGATGAAATAACTGTAGAACAACACTTGCCTTTGTTTTGCAGTTTTGCTAAAATTTTAATGTAGAACATCTTGATGTTGTAATGAGACTTTTTGTGTAGTCTCTAAATGGAGAGGCAAGAAAATGGTTCAAAGGATTACCAAATGGTTCAATCAATGATTGGGATGAATCAGAAAGAAAATTCATCCAAAGATGGGGTGAAAAAAGAGACCATGGTTATTCTTTAACAAAATTTAATGCTATAAAGAAAAAATCAAATGAAAACATGAGTGATTTTATCAAAAGGTTTAATAAATTGTACAATAGTTTACTGTGACACTACAAGAAAAAAGCACATTGGTGAGGGTCATGCTTGTGACGGACCTTTAAGGTCCGTCACCAATGTCACATATGGTGACGGTCATTAAAAAACCGTCACTGTAAGTGTATATAGTGATGGTCCTTTATGGTCCGTCACCAAAGACATTTTCAATGACACTTTTAGTGAGGGTCGTTAAAGGCCCATCACTAATTCTCTCTTTGGTGACACTTCTAGTGACGAACTTTTAATGACCCTCACCAATGCTCTTTTTGTTACTTTTGGTGACGGTCAAAAAATGTCCGTCATCATTGATCACTAAAAACCATCACTATAAGTGTATATAGTGATGGTACTTTATGGTCCGTCACCAAAGACACTTCACTTTTGGTGAGGGTCGTTAAAGGCCCATCACTAATTCTCTCTTTGGTGACACTTCTAGTGACGAAATTTTAATGACCATCACCAATGCTCTTTTTGATACTTTTGGTGACGATCAAAAAATGTCCGTCATCATTGATCATTCCAATGAGTTTTTGATGACGCTACGTGCCTGTTAATATATTTTTTGTCAAAAGATAACGATTTAATACCATTATTGTGGAGCATTTTTTATAATATGTCCAAGGTCATAGTGGTTAGGGTCAGTCAATTTTTTAAGAAGTAATAAGTGTGTATCATTTCCCTCAAGTAATGACTAGTCGAATAGAGATTTCCTATGAGTCAACACATGATTCATATCTATTAAGTTAATTATCTAGCAAATTCCATTTAGATAAAGTTCCACTATTGTGTGTATGAAATATATTATTTAATACATAATTGAGCTCTGACAATTCTATTAATGAGAAAGACCTAACAATCCTCAATAATCTGGGCACACCTTAAATTAATGCTTTGGCACACACTAACATTTCTTAGCACCCCACATGTCTTGGAACATCTTTGTACCTAGAACATCTTGTGATGACACTGACGCCCAAGCACATGGTGGCATGTGCTAGCACAACATGGAACTCTCCTAGCATGTGTTGGAATGTTGCATATAGTCCCTAACATGCCCTAGAACACCTTGGTTGAATGCATTGACATACATAATTAGCACTTGGCATAGAATTCCACTTGGCATGTATTGGGACCTATTATTAGTGTGCCTAGCATGCCCCTTTTCAAAAAGATAAAGTCCTAACTTATTAACCCTCTTACTGGTTCTTCCTTTTGTTGCCTTGACACATATTGACATACCCTGGCACCCTGCGCCACATCCTTATCACCCAGCATGTATTGGCATATCTTGGCACTATTAATTGGCACATGATATAATTAGCACACCCTGGAACTCCAAATCACACTTTGGGAATTCTTAACATGCCTTGATATTCCCTAGCATGCCTTACCAATGCTTAGCATACCTTGTCACTCCCTCCTTGGCATGACAACTAACACTGACCATTAACACTAGTCTCTGGCAGTACACGTTCCTCATATTCATTAACTTCCATGAATTTTTACCTAGTGCTCCCTCAATGTTTTTTCCTAGTACTCCTTAACACTCATAAACATGCATTATCACTCTCTAGCACACCTTAGCACTCTTCAACATTCCTTTCCACTTCATCACATGCCTAAAACTAGTCCCTGACACATATTGGCACTTGGCACGTGTTGGCACTTGGAAAGTCTTAGCATGTATGGAATACGTTGAGATGCCTTGGTATGATTTAGCATGGTTTAATATTAAATTTATTTGTGAAGATCAATTGTTGGAAAGTAGATGAGAAGCAACAAAGGAATACTTGGCACTTAGAATGCACTAAGACTTTGCACTTGGCACCTATTTTCGCCTAGTGTTGGTGTGCCTAGCATGCCTCTCTTGGAAAAGGTAAATTGATGACTTATTAACCCTCTTATGTGTTCATTTCCTTGTAGTTTAACTTTTTTCTCCTTTTTGTTGTCTTGACAGTCCCTGACACGCATTGACACACCCTTGCACATCTTGGCATGCCTTATCACTTGGCACATCTTAGCATGTTTAGCAATCCTTCCACTATCTGGCACATGAAGGGGTATGAAGATCGATTAATTCCTAAAGCGAGGTGACAAAGTCGCCGAGTAGGGTTGCTAAAGGGAGGTCATGATCATCCTCCAAGAGCAAGATCATCATGTGAAAGGTTAGATAATGTTGCATATGTCGCCCGGTTTAGCTAAGGAAGTAGGGCGACATATTATTGGTTCTCTTTAGGATCAAGCTTAGAGAGGTTTCTCATGAGAATGCGGGCATGTGATTTCAAAGACTTCTTTGTGGAAAGCGGTATCTAATTACAAGAAATGTTGGGAAATTGCAACAGAAAGCAGTGAGATTGGAAATAGAGAGAAGGACAAAAAAAATGCACCCACACTAGTGAGGAATTTTGATGCATCAGGAGTGAGGAATGTGGGGCGTCTAATTTATTTTCCCCTTAAATAAATTGGAAAATAAATTGTAATTTCATCTCATAACAACTTGTGTCAGTTAATTAAGTCATGATGACCAAGTTAGCTCAAGAAATTAGAGTTGAGGGTCTAAGATGAGGCATCTAGAGGGATTAAAATATTTTTGTGGTCCAGCTGAAGTTGATGCATTAGTGGGGTGCAAGTGTAATTAACTCAATTAAATGAGTTAAAATTAGTTTAACTAGTTCTAACTGAGTGATGAGCTAGTGAGAGGTCCAATGAATTAAATTAGATTTAATTCACAATAATAGATACGAGAAAATGAGATATTTGATAATTCACTATTAATAGTTGCATGCATGTCGGTTCGAGGAATACCCGGTTGTAGATAGAGGTTAAAGGGAACATAAATATCGGTTGTATTCGAGAGAAATTTATGTGCAGATTATAAAGTGTTAAGGATGCATGAGTAAGGATGGATTACGCAATCAAGAAAAGCTGATTTTAATTAATAGAGTTAATTCCTAGGAGTGCATGAGCAAGCGGTGAAGTAAAGGTGAAATTGGCTAAGTACTAATTGTTTCTCGATGTGGGAGACAATATTTGACAGAGTGTTGGAGAATCTCATGAGAGATTAAGCATTGCAATATTGTTTCATGATTCCTTGACTTAATACATAATAGAGATAGAGGGGTTTTGATTAGTTGCTTTCCAAAAACACATCATGTTGTTGTGCGATTGATAATTTATTTCTCTTACTTATATGTGATTGTGCAATCGTGTTTTGTTTCTGTAAATTGTAGGAAGGATTCAGTGTCTTGTTTTAGTAGATTACAAGATCATATTGAATCTCGTTGGTTAGATTTTCTACATGGTATCAGAGCAGGATTTTTTTGGGTGGTGAGTTTGTAGCGAATATTTGAATATTTTGGTGTAAAAGTTTCGAAAAAAAAAATAGAATATTTAGATTCCTTGTGAAAATCTACCCAAATGGAGAAAAAAATCGGTCAAATCGGAGCTCGAATGAGGGAGATATCATCGATTTAAAATCAACTCTTTTTAAGAAAATTTTTGTAACTTCGGGACAATTACACTATGCGTGAGTCAAGAACCTATATGCACTTGAGGTACCAGATGCATGCAAAGCTTTAAGGAGAAAGGCAGAAGTTAGAGACTTGGTGGTTTAGAGGGAGCATAAATTACCTCTCAACATGCATCCTCATGATAAGCAGTCTCAGAAGGTTATGGAGTAGCTTCCACAATTGGAGAAGCAGAGAGGAGACCGAGTGGAAGCGTCCACTCAAGCAGAGACCTCTATGAGGGGGAAATTTCGAGCCAGATGGGAAGAGGGAGCAGCCATACCTCGAGGTGTAAGGTGGGGTTATGTGTAGACATAATCCCAAGATAAGAAATTTGGGCAAGGTCCATTGAGATGGCATGTCTCATGGATTGAACGTGGCTACGAGGAGCCCACAGTACAACAATAGTAGGAAGGATCAGTTAGATTGATGTAGTTAGATGTCAGCAAGACAAAAATCAGAGTGACAAATGTCAAATACTGGAGCACAAATAGAGTTAGCAACAGTTCAAAGGGCACAGATGCAGATGTCAGCAGCAGTGCAGAGAATCCAGTACTAGACAGGTGCAATAGCTAGCAATAGTCAGAAGACTCTAATGACAGATGCATTATATTGATTCATTTTTTCAGAGGCTATTCAGTTTCAGGATATGCAGGTGCAAACATCACTAGAGAAGTGTAGCATGCAGAACATTCCAAAGGTACCGGATGGGGATAGATTGAATTCCTTTCTTGTTGAGAAGGAGTGTTGAAATTTGCAACAAGAAACAGTGAAATTGGCGAATAGAAAGGACAAAATAAAATACACCCACACTCGTGAGGAATTTTGATGTACCAGGAGTGAGGAATGTGAGGTGTCTAATTTATTTTTCCCTTAAATAAATTGGACAATAAATTGTAATTTCGTCTCATAACAAATTGTGTCAATTAAATAAGTCATGATGATTGAGTTAGCTCAAGAAATTTGATTTAAGGTGATCGAGGTGGATATTGGTGGCCACCCGCCTATTCCACTTGGGCCCTCGCCATTGTCTCTTTCAGTTTTTCAGTTTCCTTAATTATAGCACAATTTACTATTTTTGTTATTTTTTTCGGGTTCTGAACTTTTGGAGCCATTTTGAGGCCCCAAATGATGTTTTTTGGGCATGAAAGATTTGGTGATTTCATAGAAATCATATTAGCAATTGTAGTCCTCGGAGAGATCTTTCTAACGAGGTATCATGTGTGTCAAACGAAGATCATATGACCAAGTTACGACCCTAGGAAGTTGGCTGCCCAACTAACCCCAACGAGGCCCATAAAATATTGGTGTTACATCTCCTCAGGTTAGGGTTTTGGTTTTTTAGGGTTTTATCTTATTTTAAAGAATAAAAAGACCCTTGATCCTTATTGTAACACAGTTCAGAGGAACATAACTATCAGTTGTATTTATAGAAAATTTCCCATGTGCAATTATAAAGTCATTGGGATGCCACGATGGATTGCGCAATCAAGGAAGGTTGATTTTCCTAATTAATATGGAGATAATTCCATTGGAATTGCGTGAGCAAGGCATGCTGAAGGAAGGCTGAGAATTGGCCAAGTACTAGACCAATTTTTCCTAGATCAGCAGGAGACAATTGGCAGAGTGCTAGAGAATCTCAAGAGAGATTAAGCATTGTATTGTTTCATGATTCCTTGACTTAATACAAAATAGAGATAGAGGGTTTTGAGTAGTTGCTTCCCCAGATACATCTTGTGTTGTGCGATTGATAGCTTGTTTCTCTTACTTATATGTGATTGTGCGATTGTGTTTTGTTTCCACAAATTGTAGGAAGGATTCGGTATATTGTTTTAGTACATGATTAAAAGATTAGATTGAATCTCGTTGGTTAGATTTTCTACATGAAATAGAAGAGAGGGTTGATACCATCTTTCCTTGTGGTGGTTAGTAGGCTGCAAGGTCTGTGATAAAGACCAACATAAATGGAGGAGGGCTTGCACTGTAATTTAGAGCCATAACAGAAGTCGACGCAGGCGTAATATTAACTGAGTTAACCCTAGTTTGAGGGTCGACATTGAGATCTGAAGTTCATGTCAAGATTCAGTCAAAGAAATGCCCAAAATCTATGGATCCATATGAGCTAGGTCGAGTCTCTTATGGAGGCAAGAGTCGTGTTTTTTCTATGTGTGGATAGGGTTTTTTCTACAACAATTAGAAGTACATAAGTATAATTCCCTAGTTAGGACAGTTTCCTAGCATGTTTAGTTCATAAGGTATGACCTTAAGACTGTGACAAATTTGCGTAGAAGAAGATGGGTTGTGACCCTTAGAGCGAGGTTTATTTATGCAATAAAGACCACAGATCTGGAAGATGGTTTGCAGATTCAATATCTGTGGAGACAACAGATCCAAATGAGGGTGGAACCTGAGCAGAAGATTGAGCATGCAGAAGAAATGTGCCATATGAAGAATGGATTGACATGCAGAGGAGTTGATTTTGGTAGACTTTCCATAGAGTTTTAGACAAAGATCTGAAGAAACCTATAAAAAATTAGTGAATGGACTGTTAGTGGTTGATTTGTGACCCTAGTTCAGTCATCTACAGATTGTTAGAAGTATGATAAGAGGAGTAGTTCATATTTGTTCATAGATTGGACAACAAAGATCAAATTGTCGATACACAAGAACAATGATCTTGAGAGGACTCAAACCATTGTTAGGTGGCAGATTTGAAGAGCCCTAGATGAAGACAATATTGTGGGCCCTAGATCAGTAAAAATAATTGACTGTGGTTGGGCAGATTGATGGTAGGCCAAGTATAGTTGGAGGGTTGTTAGGTTACTGTCAAAGAAGAGCCCTGACTCTTGTTCTGGTGAAGGACAACAAAATTGGTAGAAGAGCAGGTGTATAGGGCCTAAGGATGTGAAAAATTTGAAGGACTAAAGTAACAGTCAAGTGGGCGAACCAACTAGCCCTAGTTCACTATATTGTAGATGATTGATTCAGTGAGAAGAACGGCAACCTCCATAGCCCTGGACTTCTCATCTTGGACCTGCAGTATGGAAAAATTGGGCATACCAAAGAGTTGTTCACAAATGGAATTGTGAACAACTTGTTACCACTCAAAATAGTAGTGGATCTAAAAGGGGTTCCTAAGAGGGCAACTGCTAGGATAAGGGAAATGATGGAGGCTTAGCCCATTGTCACCATAGCTAAGGATCCTTTCTCTTCACGGACTTTCACTGATGGGTGGAGTCCTGGTAGTTTAGGAAGTCACTTGTAGAGTATAGGTCAATGAATAGGTGGGAAGTGACCCTCGAAACCCTTTCTCTAAGATAAAATAAAGAGTGGGACTTTCTTTTCTTTTAAGCAAGGGAATTATCTTCTAGGGAGAGAGGAGGGGGATTGAAGGGTTGAGGGAGAAGACTAAGACTTATGAAGGAAGTTCTCAATCCCTAAAATCCCTTGGGAACTTGGATTCCCAAATGGTCCTTAATGAAAGGCCTTTGACACCAAATGGGACCACACGGGGCCAAGTGGACCCAGCCCAGGTTCGGGGATGGAATTTAGCAACCAATGATGTTCCTATCCTGGACAAGGTGAATATGGGAAAGGATCAGACAAGTGTTTTTACTTTGATAGGTCAAATTGATCCTAGTAGGTTCTATCCTTGGGAACACCTAGGCAAAACTTGATCCTAGAGCTAGGGCTTGAGGTATCCAAAGATTCCACCGTCGGAATTGGCCCAAGTTCTGAGGAGAGTGAGGGCACCCATCAACACATCTGCCTCTAGGAGATAGAAGTTTTCCTCTAGCTAGATTCCTGGGAAATTGTTGCCCTAGGTGACCTAATGGGGCTAGACCTAGGGAATGTGAAAATTTCTTAATCTAAGAAACCCTATTGCAGTATCTTGATTTACTTCTCCTACTTGAATTAAGTTACAAGTTGATTTTTGAAATATTCAATAAATTAGTGAAGTAAATAGTAAATACAACTAGCAACCTACACATACAGATCAAATACTGAATAACATGCTCATAGACAAAGTGACACACATATTTTTTGGACAACTATCCCCAGAAAAAACCTAATGTGGGAAAACCGGTGCAGCTAGCTCTGGAGGTTTTTCATTATTATGCAGAATCTAAGTACAACAATCCTGGGCACCAAAACTGGTTCACCCAACAGAGAAATAAAAACGGCAGTAATATGCTACTCTGAATCCCTCTACGTCAGCCTAACTGGCCTGCGTCGGCCTCTGCGCTGCTCAGTAATGGCCTGCGTCACACCTGAAGGGCTTACACTGCCCCTGCGCTGCCCTGATTGGGCCTGCGTTAGCCCTATGTGGCTCATGCTGCCTTTGCGCTGCCCCTGCTGGGCTCTGGTTGGATTGTGTGGCTCCTACTGCCCCTGTTGCTCTGGATGGCTGGAATGCTTAAGCAGAAAAAGCATAGGTAAGAAAGAAGGCACTGGCCAAAGGTAACACATAACAACCTGAAAATTTGAAGAAATGAAATGAAAATAGATCAATGTCCACAAATAACTGAAATAGCTCAATGGGACTAGAGAGTAAAATCTTTGACAGCAACAATAAGTGCTTATAGAATCATCTAAGAGAACAGAGGAGACTAGTTCATGAGGTTAAAATGTTTTATAATTGTTGGCACAGGAAAACTGTAGAATTGTTAGAGTAAATCTCTGCAGGTACCATTAGTTGATGATCATCGATAATCATTTCATTTCATCAAATACCCTGATGAATGGGCCTTACAAGCTATTTGCGTAGACAAACCCCACAAAAGCTGTGTGATGGAAAAATATTCACACTATATTGAAGAAAACACCTACCAAATAAGGATGACATTTCAAATGGGGCAAGAAAGCATATAGAGATAGACATCGAAAAAGTTAAAATGCTAGGGCAACAGGAAAGCAACTAGGTAGCATGGTAGAAAGCACAACAAAGAAAATTATAAAAATGGAAAACCCTACAAATTAGCACCCATCCAAACATCACCACAATTTTTTCTTTAACTCTAAATCTCCAAATTCATCAAATTATATCCTATATTCAAACATGATCCTCTCTGCTAGCCATTCTGAAGATAAGGTTGAGAACTTACTACAGAACCATCACCTACATGTAGTGATCTTATTTTGTGACCAGACAACCTAATTTTGTGAAGACACGGAAAGGTAAACACTCTCTGCCAAGATTTTCCATACAGCCCAAGTTGAGCAACCACGTATACATCACCAATTTCTTCTCTTCAGATTTGTAACTTAGAAGAGCTTTGTCTAACCACCTCCGGGTTGCTCCCAGAGTCACCCAGGCAAGCCCTCTCAACATCATCCTCTTTTTGTAGTACCTAATTATTAATTTAATTAACCATAACAGTTTCTTGATCATGCAGGTATTTCAAATATATTGCCAATAAGCATAAAGCTTTCATGTTAAACAATCAGGTCAAAAAACTAGACTATGATGCAAAAAATACAAAGAAACCTCACCAACACTCAAAGGACAAACAAATTCAAACCTCTACAAAGTATAAATAGATATCTGATAAACTTCATTCCACCACAAAAATGTGCTCAACTAAAGAAAATTCTAATTACTGTGCTTTCAAGACAAAGCTTTCAAGGGCAGTGATGTTATAAACATACCCCTACACCTCATGAACAATCAATGTGTATAAATAGACCATCATATGGCTCATTTTAAACATCATTATTATCATTTTATAAATCATTTTTATTAAATCAACAAGAAGCAAGCAACAATTGCATTCAGTTCCACTGAAGCAAAGTATATGGCAGTTTCATATACTTATTATGAAGCTATCTAGATTTGCAACTTGATTGTAGAGTCAACCAATCAGTTGATGAAGCCGAATATTGTCTCTTGTCAAAATCAAAGTTACATCAAGCTCTATGAAAATCTAATGTGTCATGACCATTTCAAACACATTGATATTCAATACAATTTCCTAAGATTCCAAGTTCATTAGGGAGTTGGTAGTGTTGGACCACATTCTGACAAAGTTGCATATGGTTAATAGTTTGACAAAGCTCCTAACAAAGGGGAAGTTTGACAAGTTGGGGGAGAATCTTGGGTTATTGGAAAAAAAAAAATTTCAAGAGTGTTAGATTACCTAGTTTGTCTGAGTTGGTCTCACCTCACCCTTGAGAAGTTGAGCAACACAAGGATTGCAAAGCTAGATTGTGGTACACCAGTCAGAAATATTCTTAAATACAACTAGAAGCTTATAACGACACCTTCAAGGATATACGAATTAGTTGTTGGGTCACACCCACCAAGTATGGCACACTAGTTGAGGATAACGAGTTCATGATATTTTATAGAAAGTTGTGAACTCCAAGTACAAGTAGATACAAAATCCATTCGGATCCACATAAGTTTCAGGTTGATGATGAGTTATGGTTGGACTTGCATAAAGAGCAATTGACAAACTCCTAGAAGAAGCTCATACCATTTTGATACGAGCCTTACACCATCACCAAGGCTATGGGTGAGAATTCTTTCGAGGATATTCATAGGATGATTTATATTACTTCAAATGTATATGTTAGGATGATTTATGCTTGATGGGGTGCATGTCTAGAAAGAGTTCCTTTAAGATAATGAAAAATATGATCGCACGATTACTTACATAAGTAATTGTGATATCTACTCGAATGACATGAGGTAACTACATAAGAGATTTTAAAAGTGACATTTTAAAGGTTTTTTTTATATCAAGGTATGTGGATCATTATGTTTTTTTTTTCCAAAGCATTTACATATGACTAATTTTTTTAAGTAGTACATGACTCTAATATTATTTCTCTTACATGCTCCTAGGTTATAATTCAAAGCATCATAGGTACTAAAATTCATGAAACTCTTATTTTTTTCTCTAAATAACTAAAACTCCCAAGTGTGCTACTCTTAATATTCAAACGTGCACTATTGTTAATACTACTTCCTCTAATTGTTATTTTTCCTCCACAAGTAAGCTGACTATGAGGTGGACTTGAACCATTATTAACATGCTAGTGTAGTGTTACCTATTTGTATTTAAGAAGCATAAGGGGCGGGGTTGGTATAAGGCCAGCTTTGCTATTGTTTAGTGCCATGCCCACTACTAGGTTCTCATCCTCTGTTGGCCTTAGGATACGGTTTCCCATTAGTTCATTTCTTCTTTCTCATTTGCAATCTCATCCTACATTGCATCCAACCTGCTACTTTGTAATCACATATCTCTCGTAACCTCACTCTAGTGTGTTCATTAGACCTCATTGAGGTGCATTGACTACCACTCTTTATTGAGCTATATTTTATCATCAACCCTTTGTTTCACAACCATCCATTCACCAACTCACCTTTCTCATTGAAATTCTCCAACTCTCTCATCCTCACTTCACTACTCTCTTCCTAATTAATCTACTTTTGCAAATCCTCATTGCCTTCTTCATTTGCTCATATCAAGTTCAACCACCACTCATTAATTATCTCTACTTTCTCAAAACTTATTCAACTTACTTTTTGGCTTTTATATCCTTCATAGCCATTTAGTCTTTTGAACTTTAATATTTTTCAACCCCACTTTAATCCATTACTTTATTACTTAATGCAAATTTTTACACCACCATACCATAATCAACCACCATACCATAATCAAAAAGTTAGTAGTAGGAAACAACTTTTCCTAATATCAATTTTTTTCGAATATCAAAATTTATAGTTTCCCTCACCTATTTCCCTCCCTCACGTTGCAGGTTTTGTCCAACGAAGGAGGAAGGGCGCGTCCATTGTATCCAAATATGATTTGATACACTGGTTGAACTCAAGAATTTGGAATCCCAGGGTGATTTCTATCCCGAGACTACCACGGAAAGCTCCATTAGCTCCGCTACACCGAGGGGTTCAAGTGCGCTAATCAGAAGAGGCGTGGATGGCCATGATCGTGATCACTTCCTGCGAGATGAACTACCTGGTTTTTCGTTACCTCCATGAATCAGGTGAGAGTTAGTATTCAACCCATTTCAGTGAAACCGTTTTATTTTATATGAACATCGCATGTAAAATTGTTTTTCAATGAAATTTTTTGAAGCTTTCCATGTAAGTGCCAAAGCTTTTGAAATTTAGGGTAATGGCAGACTTAGTATGCTTCTTACTCTTCTCTGTAAGATTCGAAGCCTTGCCGCACTGGTGAAAGATTTGTGTATATCATGTAACCAGAAATACTCTGTAGCTTAACGTGGAAGTGGAGGACTTGAGCGAATTCGAAATGTAAATCACAACAAAGACATAAATATATCTAAAACCCTAAGCGGAATTGAAGGTATTATATCGTGGTTATAATCCTAGAAGGAAAAATTCGCAGTTCCGCAGCATTGATTGAAACCCCTGCGTGCTAAATATTTTGATTCGACCTTTTTTTGGGCGAAAAAAACGCTGTTATGAACCCCATGAAGAGGCAAACCAAATCCATCATAAGAATAGTACAAAGGCCTTAAAGACACATAAAAACTCCGCATACCAACCACAGAAAACCCAGCCAATACGTAACTGAATAGAACATCCCTGAGCCCAGATACATACCGAGGGTCAGTGGGAACATCATCTGATTGAAAACAGCATAAAGGAGAACATGGATAAAGGAAAAAAAACAGAAAAGGATCTGGTATGTACAATGAAGATATAGCCTATAAAAGCAGCATAAGAAAAAAGGATATCCTGCTTGCTTGCAAATGTATTCTGGCTCGCTTGAGAAGATCAGGCTTGCTTGATGTAGATTATGGCAGAGGAAAAGATTGAGAGTCCAACAGAGTGGAAGCCCTGTAATGCATGATCTGAATAGCACCATATGTGGATTCCAGCCCTCTTTTGGAAAGAAGGTCAGCACGCGTATTTTTCTCCATATGTATGTGCTGAATAGTGCAGGCTTGAAACTTTCCTAATAGATACTTGATCCACTGTACCCAACCAACGCTATTGCTGCATTGCATTCCACATCTGCCGCTGATCCCATCAATGGTGTACTTCGAGTCTCCATATATGTGAATTGAAGGGAGATTTAGATTATAAGCAATCAGTATCCCACTCCATAACTCCATAATTTCTGCCTTATTGTTTGAGCCAAGACCTCCATTCCAAAACATGTGATATTGGTCCTTGTTTTCAAGCTTTATCCAAGCCCCACAGCCACATAGGCCATCCTTATTTGCACCATCAAAATATAAAGTCGGAAGCTCAATATGGTCAGGCCGGATTCTCTTAGAAAGATCCTTAATAGCAGGTGGGGTACAAGGACAATCATTAATCCATAAAGCAATATTCCCTGTAATCTTGGAGTGTTGTGGGGGAACCACTTTGAAAATCCAACTATTCCGAGCATTCCAGATTTCCCAAAACACATAAAAGGGTAAATATTTGTAAGAGAAACTTACAGCAACCCAAGATTTGATAACTTGAATACATTCAGAAGGACGCCAAGAAGGGTCAGCTATAAGCCCAGCAAAATGCTGCCAAATAGAAAGAGAGAAGATACATGTGAAGAAAAGATGAGAAGCAGTCTCTTCATGTTGGAGACAAAATGGACATCTTCCAGGACCATAAAATCCCCGTTTTCATAATACCTCCCAAGTTAGTACTCTTCTTTTCCACATAACCATGCAAATAATATTATCTTTGTAGGGATTCTAAGATTCCGTGCAATATAAAAAGGAGACAACGTAGTGTCGGGAGTCATTTTATTCATTTGATTTTCATACTCCTTAACGAGTAATCCCGCACCCTTGAATTTTCCATTCCAAACCAGAATTTCACCTTCCCCTTTGAAAGATAATCTCATTGCCTGTAGAAGAGCTTTATGGCATTCCCAATTGTGTGCTTCACTGCCCCGTAACCCCAGCATCTCTGCAAATTTCCATATGGGAGCCCCGAGGTTCCAGCATTATATAAAATCAAAGAGAGAGAGAATGCCACTGTGATGAAGTCTGTGAAGTAGGTGTGAATCAAAGAGAATTGAATTTTCAGACGCGAGCATTCGGTCGACTCCAATTAGAATATTTTTTCCTTTTCCGAACTCCCAAACCAGTCTTTGTCCCAAGATGTGCATCACTCTTTGGAAACTGAGCCAGATGGCTGAAGCCTTTTGTATAGACCTTACACATCCCAAGTATATAGATCGAATAGAATCACCCTCAAAATATTTGTGTGTAATTATTTTAGACCATACTCCGTCGCCCTTTAGAGCACGCCATAAATATTTTACCAGCAGTGCATTTGAGAAAAGTCTGAGATTTAATAGACCCCAACTACCAGATCTTTTCGGGATAGAGATTGCCTCCAATTTATAGATATGTATTTTAGTGTGATCCGAGGAACCTCCCCACAGAAAATTTGCAATAATGGAATTAATTTTGTTAACAGTGATTGCCGGGAGAAAGTACAAGTTAGACCAATAGACCACATATTGAGATAAGACAACTTGTCTGAAGATATATCTACCATCCAGCGAAAGGAACTTACTCGTCCACTTGTGTATCTTGTTTTTAAATTTCTCAATCAGCCAAGTCCAATCATTGCTATTGTATGAACAAGGTTTGAGTCTAAATCCGAGATATGTTATGCCCAACATTATATGACTTATGCCAGTCCCTATAAACTAAAAAATAAACTTAATTTCCTCCACATCTCCCGAATCATACAGAAGGAGAGATTTACCTTTTTTAATGCATAAACTAGAAGCAACTCCAAAGTGATTGAGAATGTAGTGCAGATAAAACCATTGGTTCCTAATAAGTTTACCAAAGACAAACAAATCATCAACAAATAATGAGTGTGTGACACATACCGTAGGAGAGAAAGCCAGTCCATCAAAGTAACCCTTTTCCTTTACCATCTTCATGAGGTTCCTGAAGCAATCCATAATAAGGATGAATATGAGCGGGGATAAAGCACAGCCCTGTCGAAGCCCTCTTTCGGCCAAGAAAAAGTCAGTCGGTAGTCCATTAATGAGAACATCATATCTTACTGAAGTTATGCACGCCATTATCCATCTAATAGACCGAATAGGTAGCCCAATATTTAGGAGAATTAGCCTAATGAAATACCAATCTGCAGAATCATATGCCTTATGGATGTCGATCTTCATAATTAGAGCCTCAGTTTTGTTTTCATGAATGGAGTGTAAAGCCTCCTGTGCTATAGCAATGGCATTGTGTATAGACCTGCCACTTAAAAACCCAAATTGTTACTTGGAAATGTATGTTGATAGGATCCCCCGAATCCTATTTGCAATAATTTTATAGGTGATTTTGTACACAACATTACATAGTGCAATAGGCCTAAAATCTAAGAACTGTTCAGGATTTGATGACTTAGGAATGATTGTCAAGAAGGTCAAATTTATATCACCAGGAACAAAACCTAGAATTCTAATCTGTTCCACAACCATAAGCAGCTCGTACTCCAACATATCATAGAAGTGTAAATAAAATTTAGCTGGCCATCCATCCGGCCTAGGACTTTTGTCATGTGCAAAATATTTTAATGCAGCTTCTAACTCCTTAGATATCTCCACCTCCATAACATTGTTTGCATCTAGGTCTAACATGGAGGGCATATGTTGTAGTACCCAAGCTTGGCTTTGATGATCAATTTCATGGTCAACTTTATAAAATCAATAAAATAATTGAGCGCTTCAACCTGTATGTCCTACGTTTTATGTTTCATAGAGCCATCCGCAGCCTTTATTCTCCAAATTGAGTTCATGTTCCGGCGGCGATTTGCACAGTTATGGAAAAACCTTGTATTCAGATCGCCTTCCTGCAACCATTGAACTCTGCTTTTTAATTTCCATGTAGTTTTCTGTATTTTTAAAATCTTAAGCTTGTGAGGCTCCAGCTTCTCAAGAGTGGCATAGGATAGAGAGTCAGGTGGAGCGATTGTCATGTCCATATAAATCTGAGCAATCTTACTGTCGATGTCTCTCAGCTTCGAGACCCCTCTTATATTACCGTATAGAAAAATACCTCCAAAGAATTTATAGGCCTTTAGACTGTACCCTAAAGGGTCCCAAGTGGCCAACATTCCACCCGCCCAACCCACTGCATCCACTCCCATTGCATGCCAACTCGAGTGTATACTTAAAATGGTCTCAATAGCAACAATCCGATTACAAAGAGTTTCCTGGAGAAATACCATTGATGGATTTATTTTTGAGAACATCTAGCAAAGGCGAAGATTTTTAGAGGGTCCACCCAACCCTCTTACATTCAGAGATACCATAGTCATAATTTAGGTACTTCATTGGGGCTGCCTGCTCTAAGGCCCTGAATATCACCAATTGTAGTAATAGGAACATCATGCAAATCATGCAGATCCCCTTGAAATAATGATTTTGTCCTGAGCTGACCACGAAAATGCCTTGATCCCTTTTTATTAGTCTTCCTGACAGTGATGTTTGAAGTTGACTCAGGAGATATATGAGGAAAGGGTTTTGAAAGTCCTTTATCAAAGATAGTAAGTGCAGCCATATCTTTCATCGGGTTTCCTAGAAGGAATCTGGGCGTTGTGGGGGATCAGGTTCATGAGAAGATAATGGAGAAGCCCATTCCAGGGGGGGCATCAATGGTGAAACCACTAGCGGTTCAGAGGGATGTGGACATGGTGATAAGGTAGGATTGCCCGTATAAACAGTTCCTTGGGGGTCATCTATTGGTTTATTAGAGTGCACTGAGGTTGACTCGTGGGAAATTGGAGAGAATTCTTGATTGTAGCAAGGGGAACCTGTGTTTTCAGGTAAACATGGGGCTTTTGCAGTATGTATAATTAACAAAGGTAAATCCAAAGAGTAAGATCTCACACTGCTATAAGAGGGGGGAATTGACTTACCCGAGTCAGACCTAGATGCATGAGCTGACTTATTTCCATGTTGGCGACCAAAAGACATGTCTTTGCGGCGTCCTCTCCTCCATTGTCGCATAGGATAGATTCTTTGCAAGTGACTAGTGTGCTGACATATGAGACAGCGGAATGGCACACCCCAGTAGTCTAGTCTCTGTCAGTGTATTCGTTGTCCCCAAATTAAATCAACATCACTCGGCAACCCACCTTGGAATGAAACTTCAACTAAAATCCAAGCAATCCGCTTGTCCGCAGTACCAATACATCTAGGATTTTGGTCGTTCCAATGGAATTTCCAATAGCCCGAAGTGTTTTCAAGGTCCAGAACTCCAGGGGCAAGCCTGATAATTTGACCCAAATCAGTTTACTCTTTGGGGCATCATTTACAGGATTGAAACCCAAAAACCATGGGAGGAGTTGCATGAAACTCCTGCCCCGGACCCAAGTTCGAGTCATAATCTTCCTACAATCTTCCTCATGCAGAAAATGCTCGCTGAACCAGTGCCGCATCATTTTACTTACTTTAGGAGTGTATCCCAGAATTGGACACCAGAAGGTTTTTACCCACTCCGACAGATAAAAAATTAAATCCTCTAGGTACAGCCATCTTCCTATCAGTGCCCGCTTTTGCAAGCTTGCAACTTTGTCCCAGAGGTCGTTATGTTCCAAAATTACTTGTTTGACATTAGATGCAGGTTTATAGCAACGGTCCTTGTAATGAATCTTCCTCCTGTATAAACCCGACTGTGATTCAGAGTGTGCCTCATTCCCGTGTGAAGAAAAACCTTGCCTCTTCTCATTCTGGAGCTCGTTGGAAGTATGTTCCAGTACATGATTCGGGTTATGATCAAAGTCCACCCTTTTTCCATCCTGGAGAGTCTTTCGCAGCCGCTCCTTTTCATCACGTAAGGTGGCAGCAATAAGATCCTCATGGGCGGATGTGTCGGAAGAAAGGATATAGTACACCTGTGGCGAGTGTAATATTGTCAAAATTGCATTAAGCTTTTCATCAAACATTTCACCAAGGAAAGCCCTCTTTTAGATTTATCGAAACCCTATAAATAGTTTTATATATTTGAAAATATTGATCGGACCACTGTTGAAAACTTGGCTGGGGTAACCAGGTCAGAGTACTGTCGGATTTGCAGTCGAAAACTTGGTTCACAAAGAGGGCATTTGGTTGGCCCGCTTATACCTCTTTTCCTTATGTTGTCTTGTGAGAGAATTTTCTTATGGTTTAGCTGCCAGATGAAGTAATTTACTTTGGGTATAGCATTTGGCATCCAGATCCGATTCCATATCCCACTTTTAGGGAGAACCTGTTCCTCAAAGAGGAGATGTGTGTAGCCTTCTTTGACTGAGTATATTGTGTTCTTCCAACACCATTTGTCTGGTTTATCTCTCGCTATTGGAGAACATCCCTTGAGAAGATTTAAGACTTCTTTTTTTTGCTCATTTAGCTCTTCGGGGAGATACGACAGAAGCCACCCTTCCCATTTCCTATTTTCATCCCACACTGAAATTTGTGACAAGGTTGTAATTCTGATCGACTTGAAGTGATCTAAGAGGGGTTTCAGCTGTTCCAAATCTGCTAGTGGAGCATTATTCATTATTTTGTCTTCCCAAATTTTAACTGTCAGACCATTTCCAGGAATTCTACCTATGTTTTGAGTAATTAAAGGAGATGAGGATAGAAGAATATGCCAAATTGGGGAGCCCTGAGTGGTTGGAATATACCCGTTTTCCTGTTCTTGTTGCTTGAAATACTTTCCTCTTATTACTTGGGCCCACCATTCTTCGGGTTTTATGACTAGCCCCCACCATAATTTGGCCCCAATTGCTGGGTTAGTTAATCTTGGGTCTCGAATTCCTAGTCCTCCATGTTGCCTAGGTGCTGTAATAGTGTTCCAGTTTACCATGTGATATTTTCTTGTTGTTTGTTTCCCTCCTTCCCATAAGAACTTCCTTATAAAACTGCCAAGCTGCTGCAGGACATACCTCGGAGCCTGGAGGACCGCTAACTGATATAAAGGGAGAGAAGACAACACTGATTTGATAAGAATGAGACGACCTGCTGAATTTAACCAAATCCCTCCCCAATTGGTTATTTTTTGTTTCATTTTTTCAATCATGCCTTGCCAGGCCTTAGGACTGGTCCTTTTCAAGAAAATTGGGACTCCTAAGTATTTAAATTCCTTCCAGTCTATTTCTACCTTAAATCCCAATATTTCTTCTATTTTATTGGCCTTTCTAATGGAGATATTCCATGCATATATTCTACATTTGGCATCACTTGTTTTCCCTCCAGATGCTTCTTGGAATTTGTGCAAGTAAGACTTGAATCTTCTAGTTATGACTGGAGAGGCCCCACCAAGAAGAGCTATATCATCAGCAAATTTCCCGTGATTTATGCTTTGATTCCTTCTTTGAATCTGATTCCCGGGATATGTTGAGAGATCCTTGCTGCTTCAAGGTTGCGACTAAGAGCCTCTCCGACCAATATATATAAAAAGGGAGAGAGGGGGCACCCTTGTCAGAGACCTCTTAAAGCTTGGAAGAACCCATCCCCCCTACCATTAATCAGAGGAGAGATCCAGGGCCTAGCAATGCATTTCTTTATCCATCCGATGAAGGTCTCTTTAAATCCCATCTTCATTATGTCGAGGAGGAATTTATGCTGAACCCTGTCAAATGAATTGGCCATATCCAGTTTAATGACCATTCCTTGCTCCTCACGTCTCCAACTTGAGTCAATAGCTTCCTGGATTAAGATTGTATTGTGTCATAGATTTGTCTTCCTGAGATGAAGTTGCCTTGATTAGGAGAGATGAGGAGAGGCAGGAGGACTTTCAGTCTAAGGGCTAGGATTTTGGCAGTAATTTTATAAGAGAAGTTACAGAGGAAAATTGGCCTAAATCTCGAGAAAGAGGATGGATTTTGTTCTTTTGGTATCAGGGCTAAAAAGGCTAAATTTATTCCACTGCCGATGTATGAGATATTTAGGGAATACCCGATCATTCGTCATAAATATCTTTTTATTAGATGCCAATAGGTTTGATAAAACCTACCAGTGAAGCCATAAAGCCTAGGGGCCTTATTTGGAGAAAAGGAAAAGACTGCGTTTTGAATTTCTTGAGGATCAGGTAGAGCAGCAAGGATTTCATTGGCTTCAGTAGTCACCAAAGACGGCATCAAGTCCAAGAAGAAGGCTTCACTAATGGGGGCTGACGGTTGGTCATCATGTTACAGGGCAGAGAAGTGATCTATTGCATCAGCCTTAATCTCATGAAAATAATCGAGAGTTTGAGATCCATGCTGAATTTGGGTAATGCCATTTTTGATCTCTTGAAATTTTGCTTGCTTGTGAAATTATTTTATATTCCTGTCTCTAGAGCTGAGCTAGCTATTGCGAGATTTGAGCTGCCACATATCTTCCTGTTGTCTCAGGCTTGCGTGGTATGTTTGGAACATTTTTATTTCTTCTTGGAAGTCCACCTTCTCCACTTCATTGTTTTCTATTTGAGCCTGCTTTTTTGCAAGATTGTCTTCTGATGTTTTGACATTTAGGGACAGACTTGCATTATATGTTTTCAGCCATTCTTTGATGTTAGCTTTTAACCTTTTAACTTTCCTTTCCCACATGGTTATAGGGCTGCCATTTACCCATTGAGCCCAGGATGCAGCGATCATTTCAGAAAATCCAACTGATTTGATCCATAATGGGGAGAATTTGAATGGGATTGGCACATAGTTTACTGGAGGAACAAGAAGTGTGATCGGTCAGTGGTCCGATCCACACCATGGTCGGATCTCTGAAGTTATAGTGAAGGACGTTGATAGCAGAATATCTGAAGCTAAAAACTTGTCTAACCTTGCTGCTATGTGCCCCGGTCCCACCCTCTTATTGTTCCATGTGTATTTAAATTTGCTCGGCTTCACATCGAAGAGATTTGACTGCATTAGCAGGTCTTTTAAGTCTTTCTGGTGAATTTCTCTTACCTCTGTCCCTCTTCTCTTTTTGTCCTGTTTTAGAACTGTATTGAAATCTCCCCCTAGAATGCAATTCGTGCCATACTCTGTGTGCTTGAGGTCTTGTAGGGACTTCCAGCAATCTTGCTTTTCAGCATAAGTGTTTGGCATGTATATATTTATGATTGTAATGGTGTAATTTAGGTTTTTGACAATTTTTTTTAATAATAATAATAAAATTATTATAAAGCCTTGCCTCATGGGTTTCATGAGCAAGTGATTTTATTTTTAGTTGGCTCTCACTTGAGAGCATTAGGATTGGTCATTTAGAGTCAAAATAATTAGTGTGATGTATGAATTAGCCCTTCTTGTTCATTTGTCAAATGTATATATGATTAGAAAGTTCTCCAAAAGACAAGTGCTAGCTCTCTTCCTCATGTTTTTATGCTTTTTATATCTAATTCATCATTATACATACTTTTGTTGACATATATGCATCAAAATATATAAAAATTCGCTACCAACCTGGGAGCTTTTGAAAATGTCGCTCCCCGCTCCCGCTTCTGCTCCCACTTCCTTCTCTCGCTTCCCACTCCTGCTCCTGCTCCCAAGCAACCTTGGTATGCACAAAATCATGAATATGTTGTTCAATGTTCTAGATCAATGAAAAATACAGACATATGTTAGCACTGTTTGAATATGGTTGTAAATTAAGTAGCCTAGGAAGTTGATCATGTCTGGAACATTTTCTGACTATATTCTCTTATTAACTTCATAGTTCACTCATGGAAATTGATATAGTAATATGTTCAGTACAATGGTATGACCCAAGCAAATGTCACTGCAATATTTTGTCTTTTCAGGTCTGCTGATGATGCCAATGTATTTCTTGTAAATGACATTCAAGATCCGCTTCAGATAATTACCTTCTGAGGCTATACCTTAAAGCTCATTTTGTGTCTATAGTTTTAATCCCTGGTTTGTCTTGAGATTCATTTTTGCTAAAAGGAAATTCCATGTCATAAGTTGAATTTTGCAATGTCTGGATTGTTGTTTAGCTGCAGAGAAGTCTAACATCTTTGGAACTACCTGGAGCACTTCCGGTTGCAAACATCAGATCTTCTCTTCATATAAAAGGATCAACTCCTTCTATTCAGAACACAACGGATACTTCCAATCAAAACTACCAAGATAAAATTTATGGTGGTTTGAAACATGGTGGGGTTCAAAATGAGCGCTTGAGGGATCCTGCTCATGAGATTTTGATTCATGGTTTGGAAAAATTCTCCATGGTGACAAAATTTGCTCGTGAGACTACTGCCCATATCTTTGGTGAAAATCATTTATTACAGCATAGACAGTCCAGAAGAGAATTATTTACATACAGATAATGGCGAGCATGGTAGTGGTCAAGCTATAAAACCAGAAAAAGAAATGGACAACTCAGTAGAAAGTCAACCAGCTGTTTCTCTGGATGCTTTATAGGTCAGTACATTATTTCCTGAAATATTACTCAATGTGTAATGATTCTAATGAGTTTGTTCCACTATTTCATTAATCCAAGGGGAAACCAATTATTGAAATATTTTGGATTGAGTATGTAGTTTTTTTTCCTTCTGATTTTTTTTTAATTTCAATAGAAAGAGGTAATGGTACATTTTGTAATAGTCATAGTTGACTTTGGACTGAAATATCCAGGGTGCTCTTTTCCTCAGGAAAGACTATAAAAGAGTCTACTGATAGGCTGGGCATTTACCCATTATTATCATAGAAAATTTCCTTTTGAACATTACTTCAAGAACTATATTGATATATAAACTTTTATGGAGTTACCAATATGCAATATACAAAATAGAACATGATTAGATGTCAATCTGCCTGTGGGTAAGAGAGAAGACCCCATCTCCTTTTTGTCAGTTCATCAGCTCTGGAGTTGCTCTGCCTGAAAACAAGTGTGAAGGAACATATTCTGGCAGGCTGCCATAACTATATTTGATCTCGTGTAGCATCTATGAGGGGGAAACAACAATATCTTGGAATATAACTTTGTTCATGGCAATCCATATTGACCAAAGAACTACTGTAGGAAGGGCTGGGCGTTCACTCACCTCTCTATCATCTACCCACTTGCAATGCATCCTCAACATTTTCACTTGTCCAATTCCCTTTTTCCTTTGTTATAAACTCACAACATCCCAGACTGTTTTGGAAAAATGTCATTTAAGGAACAAGTGGTTTATAGTTTCTCCCCGTTATTTGCACAACAAACATATGCTAGATTATAATTTATCCATCATATTTATATACAGAGTTCAACCCTTTGAACCTCAACTAGTTTCATGCCACAATGACTTATAAAAAATGAAATAGCATCTCTACACCAAATCTGTCTATATCGGGAGAATTTTCCAAAACAATTTAGCTATTTGCAAGAACTGTAGGATAACAATCATCGGCCAATGAATTGATACAGAGTAGAAATAATTGATGCACATTTTAAACCCTAGTGCCATTCTTAGACACATTCCTTTCTTGACAAATTCCTTTTTTTGACAAACTGAATATTATGATTTATAATCTTGAAACTTCCTTTGTACTAGTTGGCTTGGTTGTATTATTCCATTATTAGTCCTTGGAATTTTGTCCTATTCCATTACCTCTTATCATCTAAGCAGGACTTGAATAGGATTATTGTAGATGACATTTATAGATAGAGTACATTACTTCTCCTCCGGTGGGCCTTAGAAGTTATATGCTTTTCCAAGAAATAATATTTGCTTCCAATCATCAGTAGTATCTCTATTAGCATCAATATTTTCAATCAATGTGTTCCTGGATCGAACCAATCAGCTACAGGTACTACGATATCAGAACTCTTCAAAAGCTTGCTATAGGATATTGCCCTATATTGGTCAACTTTTATTCTTGATCACAAGCTTCTTTGGTGTTTCTTTCAAACTTCAAGTAGTATAGTATCCATTAAGATATAACTTCTCCTTCCTTTTGTTTTTCATTTAATCGGCTTATTTTTTCCTCCTTAATCTTCATGCTTTTCCATGTTCTTCCAATTCTTCCAATTGCTAATCAAGCTTAGATAGATCTTGTCTTGACTTGCAGGCTTTGTTAGAACTTAGAAGACTATGAAAGAAAAAAAATAGGAAAAGTATAAAGATAATAGTAACAACTGTAATCAAGGAGATGTAAAATGCTTATCTTTTGAAGAAGGGTTAGCTCCCTCTTAATCTTGGACTTGTTCACCAACCTAGTTCTTACATTAGCATGGTGTCATTATTAACAAGAGTTAGATCTACTTTTTACAACAGAAATGATTAGATAGGGTTTTGTTCCTAGGGTTCATCTTAGTCCAAACTAGTGAGTTAACTGCAAAGCCCTAGAGTCTTTATTGAGAATCCTTCTATACATGAGATTTTCATTCCTTGATCATAAATAAATTAGCAAAGAAAGACTTCAAATGTTATAATAACAATGATTTCTAAAATATATCTACACAAACCCTTATTACTATCTTTCAAGAGATTATTATCTTAGCATTACTACTATTGACATTGAGCATAGTTTACATGTACCTCTTTTAACTTCCCCTGTTCTCCATTATTGCCTTCGAGTATGGTACTACTATATTGTAAGTTGTAACTTCTTGAGGCTGCTTCAAAAGATATGCTTACGCTAAATTCGAACTTCTCTGTCCATACAGTTTTGCAACTTGGGCTTCACATTGATTTCACTAATTGGTCCTTCAAGCTTGGCTATAAGCCATAGATATATCGTTGAACTGCTTTCAGTGTCCTTTATCTTTCAATATCAAATAGGTAGGCTTCAAGAATTGAATTCGTCTTTCTTTTATGTATGAGAAGGGTGCTATTTTCACAAACTTGTGTCACGGATCCCCTATACCCTCACAGTCCTTATGAAAAGATATAATGCTGCTACATATTCTAGTGTCACAGAGATGGGCCTTATATCATCATGATAAATTATGTCACGAAGTAGCATCCCTCAGGTTTTCGCACAGGATGCCACTAAACTCTGATTCTTGATGATTCAAAAAGTTTTGTATGTCTTTGTATAGTTCAGATCACAAATATACATGTTCTACTTGTCATAGAGATGCTCAGACTTTTCACAAATGTAAATTATGTCATTAAGTGTAGCTTCAGACTTGGAATTGATCAGAATCTTGGCTTTTATTCACAGTGATGATTTTGGTCCCTTCTATAGACTATGTACCTTAGTCTTTTTGTCCTGTAGCACAGAGTAGATCACAGACTTTTGATTCATTTTGCACAAAGGTATAGAGATGTTCAGTCCTTTATGTCACAGATAAGACTTGTTCTGCATGTCTTTAAGTTCATCATTTGTACATTTAAATGCCTCAGAGATGATCCACATGGTTTTGGTTTCTTTTAACTTCAGATCACAATACACTTCTATCCTTCGCCTCACAGTGCCACAGATTTGCATGGATTACGAAGATGATGGTCTTTTTAGATGTCAAATATAGATAGTCTCCCAAATGAGTCGAGCTGCCTTATATAGTGTTAGATAGACTTTGTATCGTTTCATGTTGGTGTCATCATTGATGCCTTGAATCTTCAAATATTTGTTGCTATAGTAAGCTTCAGATACCTCATAGAAGTGTCACAGAACCTTTTTGTATTGATCGAAGAACAGTACCTCAGATATTCGTGTTTTCCCAAACAAACTTGCTTCAATCATTATGGCAATTTTGGACTTGTTCATACTCTCAGACTAGAATTTGAACTCAGCAGTAATAGATGTCAGCTACAGTATTTTGGGTACTCAAACTATACAAATATCATGAATACACTTGGTATTTTTGATTCAGAAAGGAGCGCACAGTCATGCTCAGATTGCCACTACTATTA